>JAKSZT010053783.1:10905394-11263541 GCA_026826555.1 Tolypeutes matacus
GATAGTGGACATGGTCTCATGTTCATATATTTTCTTGCCTGAGGCTTCTTCAAAGTCAACTAGGATTGATCGGATTTCTTGAAGCACTCCCTCATGACTAAGCATCATTTTCCTCAGCTGTTCCATCTGCATGTTGCTATCTTTTAGCATGTCCTCCTTAAGACATTTCGCAGCTTCAAGTTCATGAACTGTATTTTGAAGCTGACTTCTTAAATCCTCCTGGGACTGACTCTCCCTTCGTCTGATATCAGCCATGGCATCTCTCTCCATTTGCATCTCTTGAAGTTTTGTTTGTAAATCAATAACTGACTGTCTTAAATAAAACTTTTGTTTCTCATGCAATTCATTGCTTTCATTTAGTCTTCTCTGCAAATCTTTGACTTGGTGTGAATATTCTTCCAAAACACGTTCAATGTGTTCCTTTCCAGGGTAGGAGATGATTTTCCGATGAGATTCAAGGTCCACTCCATTGGATGTGATGCCACTACTTGATAAAAGATCTTCATTATTTGCGTCACAAGTTTTTGGTTCCATATTAACTATTGCTACCTCTTCTTAGAGATCTTGAAATATGAATGCCTCCCTGTTTGGCTCTTTCAGTTCTTGACTTAATTTCTGGATATTCTTATTTTCACTTATTCTTTTAACACCTGAGATCAACCACCTCATCCTAAGACACCGACCGCATCTCCGCGGGGGGAGCGGCGGCGGGCGCGGCGGCCGCACCTACATCGACCGAGCGGAGGGGACGGGGGCGGCTCCCCACTCTCCGCCGCCAGGCCCCGCGGCGGCGGCGGCTGCTGCTCCTCGTCAGCGGCTGCGCCAGACGCTCCATGGTTTAATTTAGGGCTCACTGTTTGTATAGTGTAGCTCACGGATTTTCTAAATTTTTATTTTGTTACCATATATACAATCTAACATTTCCCATTTAATCACATTCAGATATATATTTCAGTGCTGTTAATATGGATACATGAGGGTGAGTAACAGAGGCATTCACTAACAAAGGAAATTGGAAGAAGAGTAGGAGAGGAGTTGACTTTTTTGATATATTGAGTTTGAAGATTCTTAAAATGTTCAAGTTGTGAAGTCCAGTAAAAAAGTAGATAAACAGTACATAGATCTGGGTTGGAAAACATTACAGAGGAACAACAATTAAAAACAAGGGGTCAGGGATCTCTGAGACATGATACAGGTGCTGAACACAAGCAAGTTGATGGAGATTTCCCAGAGTGTGTGGAGTGGGTAAAGATAGGGGTACAGATGGGAACATTAAAGTAAACTGACATCTAAGGGATTAGAAGAGGAAATGGAATCCATAAAAGGTAGGGAGCAGTCAGAAATATGAGGTGAAAACCAGGAGTCCTGTCACAGAGGCCAAGGGGAGAGAACATTTCCAAAACTAGGGAGTGATTAACCACAACCACGACAAAGGCTACATGCAACCAACTCAAGTAAACTAAGAGTGCCTTCACTGGAGTGCTAGAGGCAATGGCAGATGTAGGCTGAAGAGAAAATGGTTTTCTGAGCATGTACGGAAAAGAATGCAAAGGCTTGTCAGAAAACTCGGCTTTGAAGGGGCAGAAAGCAAGAGTAAAAGAAGAATGAAGAATTAAGAGTTTTTGCTGGGAGTGGATGTGGATCAAGTGGTTGCGCACCTGCTTCCCACATGGGAGGTCACGGGTTCAGTCCCCGATGCCTCCTGAAAACAAAATCAAAACAACAAGCAAACAAACAAAAAAATCAACTCAGGGGAGCCAATGTGGCTCAGTGGCTGAGCGCCAGCTTCCCACATACAAAGTCCCGGCTTCAATCCCTGGCCCTGTACCTCAAAAGAAAAAAGAAAGAAAAGTTTTTGTTCATAGGCTTGTTTGTTCTTTTTTTTTTTTTTTTAAGACAGAAAAGAGCCAGAGAAATGAAAGTGGGTAAAGGACAGATAAATCATGAAAGAACACAAAGGAGTCCTTAGCCACGTTAGCCACAGGCTCCTTCCTAATGAGATTTGAATGAAGAAAGGACAAGCCAAGGCACAGCTAGGGTTGTAGGTATCAGGCAAGAAGTTAAAAAAAAAAAAAATTGCCACTTGTTTGTTACTGATTTTTAGGTGAAGTCTGATGTAATCTAATCTGAAGGGAAGTGGCAGAATATGAAGTTTGAGAAGGGTAGAGAAGAAAGGTGGAGGAAGGGCAGAGAACATTTAGAGTAACTACTACATCAAAGAGGAGAGAGAGTTGAAAAGGGAACCATAGAACACTTATTTATTCAACATTTTCTCAACAACCTGTCTAGTATCTGCTATGTTAGGGCCCAGTTGGATTGGAGGTCATACATTTTAGGAACATTAATCATCAGTGCTGAGTTTCTTCCTCCAGAAAAAAAAAGAGTGGAGTAGGTAGATGGACTCATCTTTAGATTTAGTTTTGTTACATGAGTCGAATAGAAGGATAAAAGGATGAGGAAGTAATGAGGATAAGGGCAATTGAGTCTTTAAAATGATAGGCCATGAATAAAAACAGAAGCAATAAGAATAAGAAGTTAATAGCAAGAAAGTAAATGGGTCACAAGATGGAAGGTCTCAATAAACCAGTAGTAACAATGTCAGAGCTGGAAAGACAGAATGTTGCTGTCAGAGAGTGAAGTAAGGGAGTTACTTACTCCAGAGTTGAAGCAATTCCAGGTGATGGCAAGGTTCAGAGTGCAGTTATGGGGTAGGGGGCAAAAGTGGTAAGGATGTGAAAATATTAGCATTGCGGTAGTCAAGAAATTAAGAGGCTTTTGGACATTAAATGGATCATCATTGTGAATCTTCATGTGCTAGCTACATTTGGGGTCAACTGGAAGATTGCAAACCAGATGTCAAAGTCCTCAATAAATTAGGAAGAATAACCAGGAGTTATAGCAACAAGTAAGAAAGTGGCATAGCAAAATAGTGTGAACTGTTAAAAAAAGGGGGGTGGGGCAGGGGATATTACACAGTTTAAAAAGGAAATCAGTACTAGGGATCTCTCTTCCCTTCTCCACATCACTCCACAGCACAGGAGTTATTCCAACTTTGTACAGCCTTTTTAACCACTCTATTCCTCTACCTTCTTTCAAAAAGAAATAGAAGCCATCAAGTAGGAATCCCTTTATAGTTTTACAAGCATATATAACTCACTGTTCCCAGCTCCTAATTGTAAAGTAAGGGGTATGAGGCTCTTGAGAGGGCTGGAGGGAAAGAGAAGGCCTCAGGGCAGTCCCAATCTTCACTTAAGGCTGGAAATTGATAAGCTTGAGTCAATCTGTGGGTTTGTTTCCCATGTTGCAGGACAAAAATCACCCTTGTACCCCTGAGTTCATGCAGGAGAAGAAGAGCAAAGGAATGTGAAAACATGTAGAGGGCCTTAGATATTGAGTGAGAGTCAAGAATGGATGTGAGGGGGCGGATGTGGCTCAAATCATTGGGCATCCGTCTGCCATATGGGGGGACCTGGGTTCGATCCCCAGGACCTCCCAGTAAAATTAAAAAATATATACATAGAAGGTGCATGGGCTGCCAGGCTGTGTGTGCCAGTGAGCCTCCAGGCCCCGGGAGCCATGTAGCAAGATGATGATGTAACAGGGGAGACACAAGACGAGATGCTCCGAAAGCTCTGAAAACCAGGAAACTCGGTGGCGCAGGTGGCAGAACACCTCTCTCCTACATCGGAGTTCTCCAGGATCGAAACCTGGTGAAGAGTGGAGGAGAAGGATGAGAAGAGATGGCAGCAAACAGACACAGAAAATTGCCCAGCGAATGGACACAAAACAGCAAATGGGGAAGGGGGTGGGGTTTAAAGTGGATAAAGTAAATAAATAAATCTTAAAAAAAAAAAAAAAGAATGGATGTGAGGTATAGTGGAATGTTCCCAGAAATGCCAGGGCAAGCAGCCCCAGGCTGGAAGGATAGCAAAGGAATCTTCTAATAGAGAACCTGGCACTCTATATGCATGGTGGGACCTATGCCTCATTTAGAGGAGTTACCTAGATCTGTGGATTCTAAGAGATTCTTCAACCCAGGCGAGGTGTTTGGAAATTGCAATATATTCTGTATCAAACTAAAATACTCCTTTTACTCCCCTTCATTGAAGCCCTTACCTTTGTGGAGGAGGATATGACTCCCATGAAATGTGCGAGAAAGTGACGCGTCACTTTGGGGCTGATGAAGCAAAAGGCCCACACAATTCTCCAGTTTCTCTCTTCCCCTGAAATTGAGATCAAGGAGGGTGCATTTCGAGATGATGCAGATACAATAGGTAAACTCTTTCATCTGACTCCCCAAGTGATTATTGGATGCAGAGGACCCCACCAGCCAAAGGTGGATGTAGAGAGTAAAAGATAAATAAACTTCAGTAGAATTAAGCGGCTGGGATTTCAGAGTTAATTTAGTTATTGTCCCATAACCTAGGCTATCCTAGGTTATAAATATATACATATAGAAAACTTTTGTGTTGGCCAAGAAAATCAAAAGCTGTGATAGCTGCTAAGAGTGGAGGGTGTAGAGAAAAGGACAGAGTAACCAGCTCAAAGTTCCAAAACAGCCTAGCCTCCTGAATATCACACCTCAAACAGTTGCTGTATTAAAGACTCTCTTTCCCAGAAGGCCAGTCGGTCAAAACATCAGTTTAAAAACTCCCAGCAAAAATGTAGCACCCCCTAGGGAACTCATCAAGAAAAATTATTCATAATTATGTCTTTCCAAACCCCACCCCATTTGTTTGGCACAGTCTAGGAAGCCATTCTGAATGATGATATTTGTCCAAGATCAAGTACACCTAAGCCATCATTTCTTTGTCTGGGTGCTTAGGGCCACAGCTCAACCAATAATATAACCACTCATTATATAAGAGGTTTTCTTTCATTACAGAATTTAAACGCTACTTCAAGAATCAAGCTAGAATTACCTTCAAGGTATTATGTAAATTAAATGCATTAATCAAAAACTTTCAGAATTATATTTGATAGAGATGAGAATTATATGATTATTAATTCCTATCATTATAATTTTAAGGTATTAATACATATTTTATGTCATATATGAGGGTTTGAAATATAGATCAACAAATAAATTTTAAATGAACACTAGACTATTGTCCATAGAGTAAAATATTTACATATCATTTTCCCGACTATCTTCACTGGAATGGAGTGGTTCATTAAGACATATTCTAATATATTTTCTCAATGACTATCTCTTATGAAGCCTCTTCTCATGCAATGCCTGCTCACCAGGGATCCTTAAGTTCATGGTAGACTTACTATACTGGTTACAGAAGTCTGCCCTGGACACACTCAAATCAAAGAGTGAATTTTGTTTGTACTGCATATGCTGAGTGTCAAGAGTGAACTATCCGCACACAACGAAGTACATTTATTTGCTTACGATTCGTCCAATTGTTCCCTAGATTTTCAGAGGCCAAGCAGAAAAATAAATTATGAAATGGAATAAAATGGAAAAACCCTCTCTTCAATGGACTTTGTGATTGCTACCCCAACATCTATTTCCCATTTTCTTAGAAATTTTCCTGATATTCACTACTATATTACATCTTCTTCAGGGTAGTTAATTTACAGATAGTCAATTTTACCCCTAACTCTAGGGATGGGGCATGGAATTTAGGCCTAAAAGAATCAGCTTCTGAAAGTACTCTTCACCCTTGGATTCCAAAGAGGAAGAACCACTGGAGTTGAATGCAGCTGTCTTACAATCCCAGGAGGAAACAATGCTAGCTGACATCATGGAAGATGTAGCAGTTTGATATTATTGATGAATTCCAAAAAGTAATATTGGATTATGTTTGTAAACTGGTCTTTTCCTCTGGGCATATTAGACTGTATTGGATTCAGAGGTTTTACTCTTAATTAAATTATGATTAGGGCTTTGATTAGGTCACAGTCAGTAGGGTGTTGAGTCCCTGCCCCTTGGTGGGTGGGGACTCACAGATAAAAGACATGGCAAAAGAAGAGAGTTGGAGTTTTGATGCTGGAGTTTTGATGCTGGAGTTCTGATCCTGGAGCCCGGGAAGTAAACACACAGGAGAAGCAGATATGTGAGGAAGGAGAGTTCTCCATTAAATACAGGCAGAGGCAGGCCTCAGGGAGAAAGACAGAGCTGTTCACCTGATATTCTACAGCTGGCCTTGTGGAGAAAGCACCGCAGCTGAGCCCAGAGAGAAATGGAGCCCCGGGAAGAAAAAACCCAGGAAGCCTGAACCCTCACAGACATCGGCAGCCATTTTGCTCCAACACATGGCAATAGACTTTGGTGAGGGAAGTAACTAACACCTTATGGCCTGATAACTGTAAGCTTCTACCGCAAATAAACACCCTTTATAAAAGCCAACAGATTTCCGGTATTTTGCATAAGCACTCCTTTGCCTGTCTAATACAGAAGATAAGAGCAGACTTCTGGAAAGAAACCAAGTCCTTGAAGACATTATTAAACCATGATCCTACCAACCAGGAAACCCAATTTACCACCAAATCTAGAGTTAGAAAAACAAACAAACAAAAATCCCCTTTTGTTTAAGTCAGTCTGAGCTGAGTATTTGGTCATTAGCCAATGAAGGCATCCTTATAGACACAAATGTCAAGACCCTCAAGCTCTTGTGTGGTTCTCAATGTGAAGTGCCTTTTTGCCCATTCCTGAAATTCTGGCTTAATTATTCCCATTCTCTAACCAACTACAAATAACAATTTTAAATTCAATCCAAAGGAAATGATCAGAAATATACACTCTACCTTTCTTAAAAAGGAGCTTACAGACACCAGTTTAGAATGATTATTTCACAAGGGGAGCAAAATATTAAATAACTTAATGATCTTCGATCAATAAAACTGCAGCAAAACTAGAAGTCCCCTGATTGCTCGGAAAGCACACCACCTACACAGAGATGCAATCACTTACATCCCACACCCTGCTTCTGGGAACGAACAGCAGGCAGGAAGACAAATATTTGCCATTTGTGACACTTCCTGAGCTCCTTGCTTTCAAAGTAACCATCTTGACAATAATTATTTTTAAAAGTCCGTGTTATATATTTGCACATTTGCAAGTAAAGTGAGTTCTGGAAATCACTCTGTAGTACTAGAAAAATGCAGTATAGATTAAATATTAAGGCAATGTACTGTACCGTATGATGTTAAGAAAATTCAATGTAACTTGCTCATATGTCAGGAGGAACGCAGAGCTACAGATTTAACAACCAGATTTAGTGCCACAAAAATGTATAACTATGCACTCCCTCACTCGTTATCTTTACTCACATTCATCTGTCTTTACCTGTACCTTCACACCCATACAACCCCCATCCTCATCATCCCTAAACTGCCAGACCCCAGGTACCATGCATATTTTAAGATTAACTAAGGAAGCAAAAACAAACAGACTAACTAATTTTCTAGACCCTTCTTAGAAATGTCACCCTGAGCATTAACTTTCTTTGTTTCAATGTATAAAAGCCATGAGAAAAACCCTTAACAGGGAGGCTGATTTGATATTGTACATCTCCATCTCCCAGTGGCAAATAAAGCCACTTTTCTTTCCTAGCCTATTTAGGTGTGTCTGTCTATTCTGCCACCCCAAGTGAATGAACCCAGCCAAGGATCGCCCCAACCCCTCTTCAGTTCCTGACTCTACTTCACAAATGGCATATTAGCTTAGGCCAAAATTATTGCCATAAAGTCTTTAATAGGCTCATGTGATATAAGCAAAAGTTGAATGCTGGGGCTGTGAAGATTAGATTTAGGCATATTATCATTTTTATACACCACATAGGTTGAATAAAAGTAGAATATATGAATAAATATAAAATATTAGTTGTCACCATTATTCTCAATCCAGTATTTTTTCAGCCCATCATTTTCATGCCAAACTGTATTGTTTTACCAATCAGCCTTTAAAAATCTACATATCTACATTATTTGGCAGTGACAAAGACTACTTACTGATTCCAGGATCGTTACTTTCCTTTTCCAAAAACTGAAAAATAAAGCAGGGAAATTCTCCTCCTTACTATATTAATTTAAGAAGCAGGGTCTTTCTTTTCAAACTCAAAGCAGAGAAGTGGGTACATTATTATCAATATATCTAGTTTCACTTGTCAGACTAATAGGCAAAACTGTTCAAATAGTGATTATTCAAAAAAATCCAAGAACTAATTAAAAAGTCACCTACACTAGGAAACTTCCATAGCCTCCTTGGGAAATTTTGTGTGTAGCCTACTAGAACAGCCTATAAATGCTTACTGAAAATGTCTAAAATCACTATCCCATACTCATTTCTTGATAATTAACCTGTTTTAATTCAATCTATAGGCTAATTCATGCTTCTTTAATGCTAAAATGTGAATATTAGAGGTCTTCTTTAAAATTTCTTAGTGCTATTTTCACAAATAACAATATAAGGTTAAAAGTTTTCTAAATATGCCAAGCTAATATAAGACAAGATGTAGTTTAAAGGAAGAGGTAATTTATAGGGAGTTAGTTTTGGTTTGCTGTAATAACTTGTGTTTGATTTTTTTGGTAAGAAAAAAATAGTTCATATAGTACTCATTACAATATAGGAAAAAATCTTTGATAGACACAAATGTCAAAGACACACAAGCTCTCATATGGTTTCTCTATATGAAATTATTTTGTGCATCTCTTACAGAAGTTAAAAAGTAGTTCTAAATTTAGAAAGGAAAAATCAATATACAAGGTAAAAATAGGTATAAGTGATGCTAGTCAAAGGTCAACTATTGCTGAGTCTGGTAATATTATATCCTTGCATAATTACTCACAATGAGAATTTCAAAAATAAAATATAATGAGGGAAAAAGCCACCCTCATCATTCACCCAGTTAGGACACCTGGGATACTGCTTTTATTGTAATTGTATTCAATAAATGTTTGTAAAATGAATAAGAAATGAATGATGAAAGAAATGATAAACAGCTCCTTTATCTCCTGGGAGTTCAATGCACTACTTTCTTTTAAATTTAATTAATCCTCAAGGTCCTTGTAAAATAGCCAAAGGGAAAATGTATTTACATTAATCTGAAAGTGATGGAATCTATGAGAAGGGTCAAATAACTTCCTCAAAGTAAATAAAGCATTCACACTCCAGCTAAGACCAGGCAGGGTATTTAAAAATTTTACTAGGTAGAAAGCTTTCAACTTGAGCACAGCTGCATTAACCACAGGAATTCTTCTCTACCTCTTCAGGAGGTATCTCTGAGTTTTGCTCCTTTACCATTCCAATGCTTTTAATGTTTCTTTTCACCCCCTCCCCCTCCTAAGCCATAAATACTGGGGCAGAGGCTTTTCTAGGTAAGTTCTGATTTGAAGCATCCTTATCTTGCCTTCCCCAAATGTACTCACACTTATCAGACCATATGTTCCAATATCAGTTCAGAAAAAAAGTCATAACAATTGCATCTAAGAGATCATATAAAAATATTTTACTGAAATTTGAAATTACTCATCACTCTATGTTTATCTCTAGTCCACAGCTAAACAGTTAATAAGATATAAATATATCCTATCTTCACTACATATGAGGATAGTACATATGAATTGGAAGTCCAACACAACATCTACATGACCTAATTTTGAAAATTGAAAATAGTATAAGGCCCCTAGGCTTAATTTTATAAAGGGAAAGATTAAAGGGACACAGCAAGCATAGATTCTCTCTCCATGCAGGGGGGAAACACTGGCTGGCTTTTTTTTTTTTTTTTTACCTTAAAACATCTGATATTTAAAATGCCAAACTTCTACATTTCTGCAGTAACAAGGTGGTTATCAAACTGAACACTATTTCTGTACTTTCGCTCCAGTAAATGGAATTAATAATAATACATGAACTGAAAATGTTCATCCTGATATAAATAAGCCCAAATGATTTCATTAAAATTTAGTTTAGAAAAATGTTAGAAAGTTTCATATTCTTGGTAGAAAATCTTTTTATTACTATTTTTAAAAGGAGATGAACAATTAACAAGCAAAGGAAGTAGCATCAACTGTTTGAACCCTTGGTGTCTATTCAATTCTGCTTTCTGTTCAGTTCTAGATTTCTCCACTCAGAAGTAGAGAAAGTCCTGACACTTGGGCTAACCAGTTCCTAATGGCTGATCAAACAACAAAATTCTAACTCTCTACATATTGCCATCTGCCACTATGACAAATGGTACTATAAGCATTTGTAGCCAAAGTTCTAAATCAGAGGATGTGAAATAATCACTGTAAAATTAAGCACAGAAGAGAAACAAAACAAATAAAAAGGTTTTAAACCATTAAAAACATGTCACAAGGCCACATCCTTATGTTCCCTCAGATCACTAAGAAAGACCTGTATCATTTTAGACACAATTCTAACAAGCTTTGTTATTTGGTTTCCATTTACATCTTATTACAAACAACAAATTAGAAAATTAGAATTGGGGTGGGAAGAGAGCGGGACAGAGAGTGGAATTAAGCATTGGAGCATTTATTAACCAGGTCCCATCAACCACATAGAATAGTTTCTTCTAAATGATCACACCAAGACAATTTGATTTTTTTACTTAGTCCTTCAACTCACAGATGCTTAAGGGATTTGAGGTTGAAAGAAACCCTGTTCTGACTTTTAAACCTCATCTACAAATATCAACGAGAAGACTTTAATTTTATTTTGGATCAAATGCTTCACAACTAGCTGAAATTGTAATGAAATTTTATATGAAATTCTTTTACAATTTAAAGCTGAAAGAATAATGGATCACATGTAAAAGTGCTGTGGCCCAAACCCAATAGACCTGCAAGAATGGATAAACTGGACCCAAAGCCTAACACACGGAAGTTTAGGCTTCCACCCCACCCCCAATAAAAGGACTGCAGACATTGAGAAATCTCAATTGCATTTTACTGAAATATTTAAAAATGAAACGAGACATTTAAGATCATTAAGTGCTTATCATTTAAAATGTCAAGTAATAAGCAGTTATTTTCCTAATGGAGTTGGATACATTTACATGATTCTTTTATTCTTATGTCCATGAAAATATATAGTCTCTTATACTGAATACATATACATCTTCTACACATATACATCCTTAATACAATATTTTATAATAGATATACTTCTAATACTCTGGATCTGTGTCAAATTATATCAGATTTTAATTTTTAATTTAAATCTGCTTTTTAATTCTTCTGTTCACTTCTTTTTAAACAGTGCCTTCCAACATCGTTTACAGAGTAATCCTTTTAAAAGGCCGAGCCTGAGTTACTGGCACATGGCAGGTATATGAAAATGAAACACACTTTATGAAATGGCAATATTTTCTTTACTGTGTATATGGGATCAATATAGTTAAGTAAGTTTTTTTTTTGGGGGGGACTCATTTATTTACCAACTGGTATTTTTCTAAAGAGAGATATCCTGAAGATTTTACCTGCCATGACAGTTGCTCTAAAAAAATTGTAGATTTATGTGGGTGCATATATTTTACATATCGTATACATAGAGAGACAGACGTAGTGAGTAGAGGAGCATGAACAACAATATAAATGGTTTCATACTTAATGCCCTCAATGCTCATTCAAACTTTCTATTTCCACTTGGTCTGTCATAGGAACCCCTACAGCAAAGAAAGTCATTGTGGAAGAAAGCAAAAAATGGAAGCTCACAAAAAACATGTCTATACCAGAAGTAGAAGGGAAAATATGAAAAAAGAGCAAGGTTAGTGCCTAGGGTGATAAAAGAGACAGAAGTGGCAAGCCTATTGATGAATACGCTCTCTCTCAGAATCTGTACACCTTTCATTTTTGTTACTCTGCTTAATATTCATTGAAATTATCAAAGAGATACTTTAATTAAAAGTGTAAATGTTGAGGTGGTCCCATCTGTCTGTAGTCATAAAATTGTTCCAGCCATCTTTTCCTTCTAAAAGTTTCTAGATATTCTTTACATGGAGCAAATTAGAAATTTGCTTCAGACAAAAACTGAAGAGTAATTTTGAAGCAGGAATTAGGTATGACTCTTATTTGCATCTCTTTTACCTAGCCATATTAGGTGCTCACTAACTGTTCAGTTATTGAAATTTCTTAATTATAAGACACATTTTTTTACTTAAATCTCCAAAATACACATCAAAAGAAATTTCCCAGCCACTGTGCAGGATGAAGTTGTGGTGCCCTTGTTGGCAATAGTGAAAACTTAGTCCTCAATACAATATTTTTCTTCATCTGACTGTCACCTGAGTCACTTGACCGGAATCACCTTAGGTGATGCTATGATGGAATCTAGAAATAAAAATATGTTTTTCCTATGGAGAGGAGTATACTACATGCCAGGCAATGTAAAAAAAAAAAAAAAAAAAAAAGTCTGTAAATATTGCCAAATCTATCAGAATATACACAGACTTTCTAAGGACAGGGGAGATGGGTGCAATGTGAGGGACCCATCAAGAGAAGGGCTCTTGTGACAGGTTTCCACCAACCTTCTGGAAAAACTACTTAATTTCAAATGAAACATAATTCAAAGAAAAAAGGGGGGAAATTATGAGTTTAAACTAATTAGAAATGTAAACAAAATAAGACTTCTTCAAATCCGCCCCCCCCCCCGCGCTATCTATTACAAAGATATAACAGGTAAAGACCAGGAACACAGAATAAGGGGGAAGAAAAGCAATGCCCCTGGTAATGCTATGGTGATCTCATCTGGTAAAGGCAGAAAGTGAGTCTGAAGAATCTTTAGATTCTTAAATTGGAAAAGATTTAGAAATGACAGAGATTTAAAAAGACACTGAAAAAATAGCATACAATTACATGAATGAATGTATGCTATTGCTTTTTTTCACTTTTATGTACATCTAATGTATTTTTTATTAAAAGCTGTTATTCAAAAATAATATAATTATTATAAATTAATAATATTATTTAATTTATAATTAAATATTATTTAATTAATAATATAATTATTTTAATATTAATAAAATGATATTATAAATTAATATCATTTTAAGTCAAGAAATTTCTGTATTTCCAAGTCAGTTAGGGTGCTGTTGGTTGTTTTTGTTTGGCTGGTGTTTTTGCGACTGTCCAAGAAGGGAATTTTTTCCCCCTTATTTTCCTTGCTCATATGTTCCACAATCCCTAGGAAGCAGAAGTGGACTACTACTATAAATAGCAATAATAGGCACTGCCTTATCTGTGCTTGGCACTGTCTGCCTATGTGCAGGAAAGGGTTAACTTGATAGGACTTTGTTGCTCAAACCCTGCACATTCCCTCCTGGGAGATGAGCTCTGAGCACCTGGAATATTCTGAATGATAAGAATGTTTTTGTATGCCTGAGACCTTGAGCCACCCTACCAGTTAGATCAGATAGTTTATGCTAACAAGTATGCTTTATGGTAAACCCTGTTTTTGACTGGGGTGCTGGAATCTGAGTAGCTGAGGTCAACCACCCAAGCACTGCAAGCCTATGTGACTGACTCCCAATAAAAATCCCACAGACCAAGACTTGGGTAAGCAACCCTGACTGGCAACCCTTCATCTATGTTATAATTCATAATTTCTGGGAGAAGTGAGCCAGACCATGTGACTTCACTGAAAGAGGGCCTCTGAAACTTGTACCTGGTTTCTATAGGACTTTGCACCACGCACCTTTTCCCTTGGCTAATTTTAATCATTTCCTGTAATAAATTGTAACCATGAGTATAATACATTTTTCTTAGCCCTTCTAGTGAATCACTGAGCCTGCTGGTAGTCTTGGGATTCTCTTCACTATCATAATATCTAGTCAATCCTGAAAACTCTGCAAATTTGTTATTTGCATTTCATAGATAAAATTGAGACTCAAGTGGTTATTCGACTGGTTGATTAGAAGGAATCCAAATCAGTTGGTCCAATTTACTACAGTACACTATAATGTTATGAGTTAAAAAGAATTTTTAAATTAAACTGTAACAACTAACTTTTGCAACAATTCTTGTAGAAAACATATAGTGCACTTTCATAAATCATAAAAATGCGTAGATTATAATTAATCCATAAACTCAATCCAACTTATATTCATTAAGAGTTTTATGTTTGCCTGTGTTTCTAAAAGTAGGAATGTGGTATCAGAATCACTGAGGAAATTTTTTGAACTATACAGTTTCCCTTGACTACACATCAATTCCTGAAGATACAAACATTTAACATATCCAAAGTAATTCAGTTTTTAAATAACACTTCCCATCTTTGAGAACCCGAAGTTATTATGTCTCAATGTCTTCAAGTATAATTTAGAATATTATATTTGGACATTTAGGGAGGAAAAATTTAAAATGCCTTGCAACTGCAATGTGTTGCAGGTGTGCGCATGTATGTATTTGTGGTATGTGTGGTGTATGTGTGGGTATGTGGTTGAGGGACAGATTTCAAACATGTTTTATGTTTAAATTCATATTCAGCCACAGAAATATCTGACAGTATCAACTCCTAATTGGCTTTATTTAAGAAGTGTACTTGCCTTATTAAATATTGTATTTCTATGGTGATTAGCAAATTAGGAGGCATAGAATTTTTATCATAGTTATTAATATTTCTTTGAATACTGAAGATTTACTGCTTAGTATTCTTTTATCTATATTTCAATAAAACTGATAGCAGATTTCTATTAATATAAAATTGTGATGTACTCATAATTTACTCAAGTTATAATTAGTGACACACCAAAAAGACCACAGTAGAGATTATCCATTTTAATTTTGAATCAAGTCATTTTTACTCAAAATTAGCTCACATTGTATTTTCCTGATTCAAATTTATATGTCTATGTAATAGAAAAAGAATTATTAAACTCATTATAATTATAGATCAGAAGTTGTATATATATATAGATCAAAGTTGAAAAAGTCTTGGCAAGCACCTACCTTTTTATTTAAAAGGTACACTTGAAATGCAACATTTCCCAGAGACTAGTAAAAATCAACATTTCTATTTTAAAAAACCTTTTGTGATACTATGCCCTAACTATATTTTTCCCTGCCAATTATCTACAGCTGGAAAGGATTCTTTGAGTACAGAACATCAAGAATTGAGGAAACTGGAAATGTTAAATTAATGACACAGGAAGTAATACAGGAAGTTCATATTAAATCAAACTAGTATGGTTCAAAAAACTGAGTTTAAAATTTTTCTTGGCCCACATTTCATCATTTGGGGGCCAAATTCAGTCAAGAATATGCAATTCTCATTGAAATCACCTAAGAGAACCCCATTGAAATCACCATTCTATTTCCCATAAGGATGGACTGCTCCAAAAAGGATCAAGAATTTGGCTCACAGCGAATTATTCAAACTTTTTTCTTAGTTAACTAAAAATGAATCTGTCCATTCACTAGAAGGATCATTTCAAATTCTGTGATTATAATAAAGTAACGATTACTTTTCAGCTGGAGGGCTAAACTTTTTTTTACTTTTTTTTTTTTTCCTACACATTTAGCTGTGGAGCAGATTATAACATTCTGTGTAGGTCTCCCACATGTCAACATCTAAACTATTCTTAAGATCACTGACATGGATACATATAGACAAACAAATATATTGCCCCATTAAAGAATTCACTCAGTTAAAATATTGCATGTTGACTTCCAAATAAGAAACACAGAATTTCTAGATTCTAGGTTACATGTGAGGTTTCAATGGTTTCACTGAATCACAAAAGCTATTGAGTAGATGAAAACCTCTACCATTAATATGAATCATTTTCAATACATGCCTCATCCAATGTCCACATTAATGCACTTTATTAAACTACAGCCTTCATTTTTCAATCATTTGTTACCAAAGTAACATTGGGCTTCCAAAAATTTAATGACTGACATTGTCTCAGAAAAATGAGTGTGTTTTCTGACTAATGTCCAAAAATTCTAAGAAATATTTTTAAATCTTCCACTAAATTTCTCATTTGATCATTGAGTTTTACAAAATAGATACCCTCATTGATTTTTTAAATGTAATTTATCAAAAAAAGGAAAACATTTAGATAAATTCCAAATTTCCCTCAACATGAACTTCTCCAAAAGTCTACACCATTACAACTTGTTCATTAAAAAGCTCTACTGCAAAGTGACAGAATTTAAGAGTACATAATGAGTACTGCTACACATAATCATTACCTATCTCTAACACTTCCTTCTGAGACTGACTTCTAATCATGTACCAAAGAGATTCTGCTAACATCAGGGCTTTGATGAATAAGAATGGTTGAGAGCCCTTATTATCATAAATGGATTCAACACAACGTTTGGAGAAAAGAATTAGAAACCAAGAGAAATGAATTCTCTCATACAGAAAAGTTAATGGTATGAAATGCCAAATGCATCTAATTGAAGTTTTCCCTGTCATAAAGCCACTTTTATAAAAATTACTGAAAGTAAATTCTTCAGGCTCAATGTGAATTGATAATTTCCATTTCTATTACAATGTTGTTTACCCAAAAGTATTTTTAATGAATTAGACTCAGAGTTTGCCAAAATGTTTTCCACAAAACAACTCCCTTGAGATGTTCCAGATCTGTAATCAAGGCTGAATAACACTGAATACTTCATTCACTTCTTAGACATGCAAAATGTGCACTAATATATAAAAGATTCTGAAAAGCCAGGCATTACAACTGTTTAATATTGTTTACCTAAGCATTTCCGAAAGATATTCAGCCACAGACCTAACATCTAATTAAATATTTTGGGAAATGCTATCAAATAGCACAGGATTAATATTTATCTGTCATTGTAGAAGTATTAGGAAATATTTACCATATTCCAGGCACTCTGCTAGGAAAAAGAGTTCAAGTCTCTAAAATAAATATTGATTTATTTTTGCATGACTATTTTTTTTTCTTTCATTGATAATGACTCTTTTACACAGCTCTGTGTTAAACAGTATTTTTTTGGTTTATTTTCCATTTTTGTTTGTACTTTTTCTTCAGAGAGATGAAAGCCAAATGAATGCAAAGTAAGTTACATTAGCACTGCCCCAATTCTATATCTCAAATACATTAATATTCAAGTGACTCTTTAATAACATGTATTTTTTTAAACAAAATAATGGTGAAAATACAAATAACTACATAACTTCAGAGTTGATTGACAAATCATAAGAACACTTGACAAGTCATTAGTAAGGTCTTTTCAATCTACATTTCAAAATGCCGGAAGTCAGCTAGCAGGCTTTCTGCTCATTTCTGTATTGGGAAAACTAATCTGACTGCACAAAGGTTTTAGTGGCTGTCTCCCTTTTAAATTTAACATTAAATGACTTGACAACCTCCACTTAGTTCAAAGAGAGCATCAGCCACAAACTGGGTTACCGCCATAAACTATACTCAGTTTTACTGTCGTTGATACTGTAATGGACTTGGGATAATCCATCTATATTCTCATCTTATTCTTCTGATATCACGATGTCCTCTCATTCTCACTTTGTTCTACTCATGTTCTCCTTGTAGCATCCTGAGCAAAATAAAATAATGTCATACATTTTTAAGGATAGAAGAGATGGTTTGTGGTTAAAGAAAAGATGAAATTTACTGGTCTTTGTGATAAGTAAAATCACAAGCTAGATATCCAGATCAATTGTACTATGAATCAGAGATGATATCAACCAGTAAACCTTGAACAGCTGTGTATGTCTTAGAGCTTGACTCACGTACCCCACAAAAGACATGTTCAAGTCTTAACCTGAGTTCCTGTGAATGTGAACCAATTTATTAGTGAAGGTGTGAACTCATTAGTGAATAGGATCTTTAAAGATCTTATTTTGATGAGGCCGAATTGAATTAGGGTGGGCCTTAATCCATATGGCTGAAGTCCTTATAAGGAGAGGAAATCTGGACAGACACAGATGACCGAGAAGTAGAAGCAAAGAAAAGAGAGAAAGAGAGATCACAATGGGGTAGAGGTAGAGAGATGGCAAGCCAGGGAACCCCAAGCCAGAACTAGAACACTTTAGACTCCAGAAGATGGCATGGCCTGCCAAGACCTTGCTTTTATACTTAGAGCCTCCAAAACTGGGAGCCAATAAATTCCTCATGTTAGGACAACCAGTGTGTGTCATTTGTCATAGCAGCCCTGGCAAACTAAGACAGTATGCCTAATGAACTAAAATTTAAACAAACAAACAAACAAACAAATAAATAAATACTGCTTTGGTGCAGAAAGAGAGGAAGACAAAAAAAACCTGGACTCTTCTGGGAATTATTCAGGGAGGAGGTCATCTTAAACTGGTCCCTGAAAATTAGAAGAGATTTACTTAGAAGATAGAAAGGAAGACATATTCTGTACTAAGTAAAAGAAGCAAGAATTCATTGAATGTTGTAATGTCAAAGAAGGGAGCCTGGCTAGAAAACAGTAGTGAGTGTTTGGGTAGCCAGGAAAATACATGTGAATGGATAGAAAGGTAGCTTTTGAAAAGTCAGCTGAAGGCTGACATAGAGAAAACTACTGCTGCACTTGAAAGCTTCTCAAGAGATAAATAATGTAATTAAATTCACACTTAAAGACACAGGTATAAACAAACTGGATGGGTAGGTAGCTGTTAATCAAGAATTTTAAAACACACAAGTTACAGTAACATAAGTCAAGGTGAACAGGGGAATGGGCTAAGTAAATGTAAGTGCTGACACAGGGAAGGATGAAGATGCAGACATTGTTTTCTACTTAAAGGTCAGCAGAACTTCTGAAAAGGTGAAGAAGAAGATGAGTTACCTGAAAACTGAGGCTTCATTCTGGGTGTCTGGCTCCAATGATGTGGTAAGACCAGGAAAGGTTGGAAAGAGAAACTTCTCTTAAAGAGGAGACTATTGGTTGTACTGATGCGTTGCACTGAGAACATTCAGGTTTAAGTGTCCAGCAAGATATCAAGTGAGACTACTGAACAGAAAGCCTAGATTATGTCACAATAAAATTGGGAGGACAAGCCTTCCTAATTATAACATGCTTCCTATTAGTCTTTCCTGGGGTACATGGAAGAAACAACTTTAGAGAATGCAAAAGAGAAAGATTACATGTTAATACTTAACTCAAATTCCACACTAAGTCAGTGGCAAATATTTATCTACTACAGCATAATTTACACAAGAACATACCTGGGCAGAGAACTATATCGTTAGGAGTGATGAAATTCCATTTGTATGTTTGTTTTTTAAATCTTGCAATGAGAAATAATGGGTAATTTACTCAGACTGCAGAATAGCTGCATAAGGATTCCACAGCCAATACCTTTCTGACTCTTGTACTTAGTACTGGGCTCAGATATTCCCTTGCCAACCAGTAGATTTTCAGTACTGGCCCTGGCAGATACCCCATTAGCAATCCCTCCCCATCCCCAAACATTTCCAACTACTCTTGTCATACCATTCAACCATTACTCCTGAAGCCTTACATAACCATTGACTTACACTGGAATATATCCCTATTCTGCCTCTTACTAGCTGTAAGTTATTTAAACTATGAAATCTCAGTTTCTTTAGCTGTAAAATGTAAAATATATGACAAAATAACCTATTTTATCTTTTACAAAGACAAGATGTGGTAAGACAGGCAGAATACAGCACAGAGTCTATGTTATTGGCTCAATGAATATCATTAGTAATATTACATTAATCCATGCAATAAGTGGAATTTAATTTTTTTTAATATATAAGCCTCAATAAAGTTATACTTGTGTTAAATTGGTGGTCATTTTAGTTCATTGGTTTTAAAATTTATGTAACAATTAAAGCTTTTTCAAAGAAAAATTTATACAGAACAGAGAAGAGCTAGAGCAACTGTAATTTTAAATTTTTAAAGGGGTACAAAAGCTCAGAACCACAACCACCCATACAGTTTTCTTTACACCCCTTATGCCAGCCCCCTTCAAATCCAGCTAGGTTCCCAGAGTTCCTAGGAACACACTTTTAAAAAACCAATATTTTGGATCATAATTAAGATGTAACATAAAATTATGGTGACTAAGACACCATTGACAAGAGAAACTTCTTAATCTTTGATTTAAAAAAAGATCATTCTTTTCATTCTGACCATAAGGAGGACTTGATGGTTTCAAAATAAATACATATTCCAAGATTTCTAGAATGAGCATGTACCTCTTTCATAATGAAAACTGATAAATCATCAGCTGATGAGATTGTTCTCCACCTCCACCCCCACCCCCCACCTTCTCATTTCTAAGAAAGTCAAGAGAAAATAAATGAGCTTTGGCAATCAAGTAGATTGTCTCTTCGTGGCATTCCATAAATTAGAGAAGGCCATATGGAATAAGGTCCCCAGAAAGTTTGCTTGATCACTGCAGTGCTGTTGATTTTTCAAATTGAATTAAATATTCTAAAAGTGAAAATTCTCCAGTATGCCCCAGTCCCCATAACTCCCTATCATCCTAAACAATTATATCATCCGTCTGTCCCTCAAAAGCATTTGTGCATGTAACCCAGAGAACACGGTTTATAAATTGGCGATGCTACTTCTGTCACCCTGGATTAATAAGAAATTTCAGTGCAAGTGATATCACCAGATTGGGGGCTCTTTGATTTGTTCAAGAATCTCCACAGTCAGTCATTTGGTTAAGAAATTGCTTCGCACCTGCCACAGGATGTTTTACCATTCATTTGGTAATCCATTCCTGAGAAATTATATTGTACTAGGCAGTGTGCTAGGGGCTGCAGAAAACACAATGGTTAGGACAGAATCCCTCCCTCCAAGAAAGGCTCACCATTAAATAAAAGGCCCAGAAAACAGGCAATTGAGGTTTTAGAAACACCTAGCAGAGCCATATAGGGAAAGTGGATGCCAGGCAAGGCTTCTCAGAGCAGAACTGGTCTCAGGTAGGATCTCAACAATGAGGGCTGACTAGGGCTGAGATGAGGAAAGAAGCAGGAGGGTAGATAGATATTCCAGGCAGCATGCACAAAGGCCCAAGTGAAAATGATAGCATGGTACTTTTGAGAAACTTTGAAGTACTATTATATCTTCACATTTGACACTCCAAAACATTTAGCTGAACAGTAGCCCCAAAACTAGGGCCATATTTCAAAAGAGGCCATGACCATGTGAAAGCGGGTGCATATGCAGGCAATTCTGAACATTTACTCTCTGATCGGAAATTCTCAATTTAATAAACATTTCTTTATTCTCAGATTCATTTCTAAAGGAAAGTCATTAATGTTATAGTCTTTAGTGAAAAAAAGGTCTCAAAATATTGTAATACAATCTTCGAAAAATACACACACACATAAATTATATATAGACATAATTCTAAAAGAATAAAATTCTTATATGCTAATAGACAATGGAGGAAATGTATGTTTTGTCTTTTGCTTATCTCTTTTTCTAATATTTTTTACAATTAACAATGCTTGTGTATTTTTAAAACCTCAGTTTATCACTACAATGTCTTCCCTGTTTAAGACTCACAATCAAGGGATTCCACAGCAGTTGTGACAGGTCCCTTGGCCTCCCCCTGCTCTCTCTTCTCCTTGTTAACTACTGTCCCTATGGATTCAGTCTGCTTTCCTATTCCTTCAGTCACTGTCATCACCCACTTTATCCCTCGTGTTTCTTCCACCACTAACTCCACATTTGATTCCAAGTGAGATGAAGAACCAGAACCCAGAGCCTTTTTGGTTTTATGACGTTTACTGCTCATCAGTAAGAGAGAAAGAAATAAAAAGACAGGAAGGAGCGGGTGGAACTCAGGAGCTGAGTGCCTGTTTCGCATGTATGAGGTCCCGGGTTCAATCCCCGGTATAACCCCTTAAAAAAAAAAAAAGATAGGAGATCACAAACATGACAAAGTATAGGGAAGGAGTGACTTCTACATAATCTTACAAAGTGCAGAAAATTGAGGCCCTTTGTTTATAGTACTTGGCACACCCCTGAAATTGAGAGACAGCAACAGGTAGAAGACTATGAGAGCCCCTGAACCACAGATGGCTGAAGAGTTACTTCAAGAAGTCCAGGAATCAGGGGTGTTCTAAGGATCATTGCTAGACTGAATTAATCTTGCCATATATATCTGCTACAAGTTTTCAAGCATAAAAATGCTATTAATAATTAAATTCATAACATTTAACAAAGGAGTTCATAGTTGCTCTTTTTCATACCAAAACTACAACTCTCAAATAATTATTTGCCTAGATGTAAAAAAGTATCTGCATGCTCAAAAAGGTTGGGAACACTGATCTAGAGGACCAGTCACAGGTCTCAGGAATGTGAAAGAACATAGTTCCACCATTTAACTGGGTGCATTTGAGCAAGTTTCTTAAGCTCTCTGAGCCTCAGTTTGCACATCCAAAAGTGAGTATAATAATAATTCCATGAATCTTCCTGTTAGGGAAAACTGAATTAACTCAATCTTCCAATTGACCTTTCTTCCCCCCTCATTCCTCACCTAAAGTCCATCAAGGCAAAATAGTAGATACTAATACCTCTGAGCACCTCCAAAAAAAAGCCCAATTTATTAGGCCACTGGCCAGTCCTGACACAATCATCTCTTAGTCCATAAAAAGCATAAGAAATGTGCATGTGAAAAAAAAGGTCAGTATTATTTCTTTTATTGAATAGTAACATATAAGAGCAACCTTTGTCTTTAGAACCACGTGTAACATTCTCAGTAAGTGGCAGATAGAGGAAATGATATAAGTTTTATCTACAACTTGAATTGAAAATTATTCTTGAAATGTGTTCTCAATGGTTTAGATGAAATAGCAGTTAAATACAATTTATGATAATTATGTACTATCTCTCCATAAGACTCCCACTTCCTCCAAATGATGAAATAAGTCTAGTTAACCTGAAATGACACTCTTAGTTAATATTATGAATTAATAGGCACATTAAATCAAAATAGAGCAGGATTATTTTAATTTTAAATGTCTGAGTAATGTGTCAGAATGGAATATAGAGAACAAATATCAGACTTGAATGTAGATAATGAAAAAAATCACATTTTTTTCCAGAAAAAAAGGTTTTCTTTGCCATTAGATACAGACCCATTAGTGGATTATCAATCGTTACTATACCAAAATAACATTTTATTGCATTGTTAAACGGGTTTCTAAGAAGACAAAGCAATCATGCCAGCAGTGTTAGCAGTTATCTTTCTCCTTTAACAGGCTGTTCCACATTAGGTATACAAATCCCACATATTTAAATCATTCACAAAAGAAAATACTATCCCTTAACAGGATTACATAGAAAAGGAAACACCTCTTACTTTAAGAACAACCCTGGTACTTGTTTCTACAGTGAAAACTGATGTTATCTTGATTAAATATTCATTCCAACACCCAGGCCTTCTCCTGGAGGCATTCATACCTTCTACAGTTCTTGCTATGTTAACACTTGTTCAATAATTTGCTGATAAAGAATCTTAGAACACTACCTGACAGATTTTCGAGATTAAGTGTACAATTCAAATCTTACCCACTCCTCATTGTACACATAAGTAAACGAGGCCAAAAGAACTCAAGTATCCTATCAAAAACCAGAAAGCTTGTTATTTGACAAGTCCATTTAGTGCCTTCCCTGTTCCTACACACCTTAGTAGTGGAACAGCAACAAATATAAAACAGAACTCCAGCAGGTATCTACCCAACTGCTTGCTTGGAAAACGTTTTCAATGGGCCACTTTATGAAAAGCAAATTTTAACTGTTGAAATAATATAAGAGGGTATTAGTCACATACCAATGTTTTATGGCTATTAAGGTAGGAGCAGCATTAATTTAGTTGATCTCCTCTAATTTAATTATTTTCATTCATAATTAAAGATAATGGTACTCCAAGAAATAAGAAAAGCTGTAATTTTATTCTCTCAAAAAAAAAATTTTTTTAAACCCCCCACATTGATGTAAGTTTGGTGATTCGCTGTTATATTTTCAACTATTAAGCCAAATTAATACACCAATCCTGGGGCTTATATATACTGTGTATATGGGAAACCGGATAACTGTTTTCTTGTTTTTTTTCCCAAACACTAACAGACTTTATTGTGAGGGGGTTCCTGCCTGGGACCTCACCATCTTAAATTTTTAAAAATGCATAGAAAAGAAGAGATTTAGAAACTTTTGTATATTGTCTACATTCTGGTCCCCCAAAGCAGGAAGGGAGTGACTGCTGAGTGGGATGGAGGGATGGAGGCAGGGCCCCCTGCCACCTACATGCCCACATCCATCTCGAACATGTGAGTGGGGTGAGATGCTCTGAGAGGGGCTCAGGAGCCCCCAGGCTAGGGGCAAGATGGTAGCAGGGTCAAGGGAGGCTGTGGTGGGTATCCCTGGCATCAGTTAGGGAATCAATGGCAGTGCGTGGCACCACAGTTGCAATTTTTTGATTAAGGCCTTTTAAAGGAAAAGTAGAATGCAACAAAAGCAAATCTGTGCAAAGAATTACAAAATATTTTTAGGATTGATAACATTCCTTTTATACTTTTAAAAGCATTCACATTAATTCAAAGCATTTTTAATTCCAGAAGGAACCTTCTTTTGCAATTTATATGTTGTTAAATGTTTCCACTAGCTAACAGATGTATTTTGGAAATGTGATCAAATGATATTGGATGTCCAGTCTTAGTAGTAGGGAAGGTCTGAGGAGTCCCATTCCGCCTCCCCCAAGCTGATTCCCTGACAGTCTTCATATATGGCCACTCCTCTTTTAAATCACTGTCCCCCCAAAGGGCAAAAAGAGAGAAAACCCCAAGTTAACACATGAAGACATTAAGGTATATTTTATTTGCTACTTTTTATTTTAACTTTGCTTCCTAAATGCAAAATTGAATTATCACTTCTTTCAAACTGTTAACAATTTAATACTGACATTTTCATCTCTTATTCGTCCGACCCCCCCCAAAAAAATGTCATACACTCTAGCTACATATAACTCTCCAAATGCTTTCCTACAACTAAATGTGAAAACCAAAATACCACTTCTTAAAAAAATAAATAAAACCGTATAAAGAATTGGAAGACTGCATGTTTGTCAACCTTCAAAAAACACGGAAACATGCAGCCCCAACGAACCAGGGAAATCACCGCTTGTGAGCAAACTATTGTCATCTTATCTCATATTTCACTTCATACCCGGTATTCCTGCTTTACATTCGCTTGACTACATCACCCCAAAAAGCCTCAATAGCCAATCTACTGCTGTAGCAGAACCGCTTTCACATGAAGAGTGCGAGAGTTCTGCTCACGGCCTGTGGAGTGGTCTTCGACCACTTGACTCAAACATATTTTCCCTCTGCTATTTAAAACCGAGGCTCGGTGTAAGGCTAAAGAACAAGAATTTTTAAAAAAAAATAAATACCCGAACGCGGAATACGCTAAGAACAAAGGAAACACAAGCGTGTGAACAGGAAATGAAGCAACTCTCTACACAAATACCTTTTGGGGCCGCCAATGTAGGTGAAAGTAAAGGTGGAGTCTGAGTATCTGAAATCTGAAACGGAAAGTCCTGTTAAAAGCTACCCTTTGAGTGAATTTTTTTCACCTGGGTATGATTTGCTCCCCCTATTTTATGGTGTCGAGGGGATGCCGTGCGGGTTGCGAGGCTAGGGGAGACTGCGCACCCAGGAACCGGGACCGCAGGGGGCCGCCGCCCCCCACCCCCCCGCAACAAGTGCCAGGTGCCATGGCAACGGCGGGAATTTCCCGATCCCGACAGCCGGAAGCGGGCCCCGCCGGGCTCGCGGCTGGGAAAGTAAGATCCGGCTTGTCTCCCGGCAGAGCAAAATGGACGAAAAGCGACCCCCAGACAGAAGCGCTGAGCGCCCCGGGAACCCCGGGAGTCCCCTCCCTTTTCCGGGTAACGCATTTCCAGTCGGAAAGAGTGGAGTAAGCCCAAGGGGCCGGAGCTTGACCCAGAGCTGCCTCCTTCCCGCCCCCCCGCCACCCCCGGGGGTCCTCGGCGCCCGGCGCAGCCGCCGAGCGCAGCGCAGCGCAGCGGGCTTCCTTCCCTGCAGCCGCCGCCGCTCAGCCCAATGCGCAAACCCCGCGGATCCAACCCGCCCAGCTCTGCCGTGCTGCTGGAAACCCAGAGACGAGCTCGGACGCTTCCGGGCCACTGCGTGGGGCAAAAAATGCAACACACAGCCTCCCCGCCTAGACCCCCGCTCGGGCCACCCGGGTTCTGTCCACAAGGCTGGTGACTGTCCTAAACAGGGGGCGGAGAGAGGAGGGGCTGGCGCCCCCTCACCCTTTTGGCTCCCGCTCTTGTTAAAGCAGCTGTTGCCAAATGATCCCCGGAATAGGGACGTGCAACCCAGCCCTCACCCCCAGCCACACACGTCGCGGTCAGAAAACTGGGAAGGGGGCGGCAGGCAGGCAGAGGAAGCTGGTGCTGGATCCGAGGCTCTGGAAAGGCGAGAACTCACCTGCAAACAGGCAGTCCTTCTCGGCTCTGGACTTCTGGATCACGACGTCGATATCCTTCTGAATTCGCTCTTGCCTTGAACACATCCCCATGAAATAAATCCCTGGAAAAGAAGCAGCAGCTATTTCCACCCCACCCCACCCCAGTCGCACGCTTCCAGCTTTCGTAAATATTCATTTAAAAAAATGAAACCTCTGATCTAGGCAGGGGCTGAAGTCGAAGTGGTTTCGGAAGTGATCCCGGGTGAGAAAAGAGGTGGAGGGGGGGGGGAGGGCGGCTTTGCTCTCCCAGATGTGACCGCCCAGCTGCTGCTCGCCGCTGCTGGATTCCAATTTCCTCCCCTCCTGACAATGGATGGTGATGACACCGAGTCTCACTTTCTCCCTCCCCCGCCCGGACCAACGGCCGTGTGGGGCCGTGGGTGCTGGGGACAGCCGGAGAGCGATCGCCGGCGGGGCGGCGGGCGCCGGCGAGGGGCGAGCCCCACTCCGGCTCACGCGCGCACACCACTCGCGGTCCGCACGCCGGCCTTCCACACCCGCGCGCACTCGCGCCCGCGGCGGCGGTGCCGAGGCTGCTGCAGCGCCGCCCGCCGCAGACCCTCCCGCGCCCGCCGCCCAGTCACCCGGCCCGGCTGCGGGCAGCCGGAGCTTTAATAGTATCCGCCATCCCGGGCGCAGGCTGGATTTCCCCACCCCCGGCCTGCACTCGCGCCGTGGGCTGAGGGAAAATGTAGATAGTGAAAATTCCCTGAGGCTCCCCCCTTCTCCCACCCTTCCGCCACTTTTATGAATTCTACTCCACTTTCGAAAGGAATTATGAGTCATATGGAAA
Source organism: Tolypeutes matacus (assembly GCA_026826555.1). Lineage (NCBI taxonomy): Eukaryota > Metazoa > Chordata > Mammalia > Cingulata > Chlamyphoridae > Tolypeutes > Tolypeutes matacus. Next base: position 10,932,624 of record JAKSZT010053783.1, read on the forward strand.
ACCCAAACCGGAGTGGCTGGGAGGAGAAAAGGGGGGGAAGGAAAATCTTAAAATAAAAAAATAAAAAGAACAAGTCCTTCCTTGTTGCTATATCAGGCAAAATGGAAAAGCCTTGAAATTACTCCAGGCTTGCTCCCTCCCCTGCCCTTAATGCCTGAGAATTAAGATGTTGAATGATAGAGTCTAATCAGAAAAGACCTACCACTTTAGAAAAATGATCCCAAGCCAGCAAGATGTAATTTATTACAGTACACCTATACAGTACAGCCAGAAGTATAAGCTAAAGGAAACCTGGCATCAAGTTCAGCAGTATGATGTGGGTAATAACACACTTTTTGGTGACTTATTGAAAACCAGATATTGCTCTGTCTTCTAAATATTAACTCATTTGATATTCACAACTCAATATGGTAGCTGTTATTTTTCACATTTTACAAAAGACAATCAGAGACATGGGTTAATCAGCTTGTCAAGGTGGGACATAGGCTGCAATGAACTTTTCCCTCTCTCTAAATCTTTTTTGGCAGTTGAATTGAACTTTAAGGAAGATAAATGGCCAAAAATCTCACTGGGGAGTAAACTGGCCACACAAATGGCAGCAGGCCAGGAATTATGCCAACTAGAAGCCCCATAATAGATTCTGAGGGAGGCCTGGGGCCTGTGGGCTTTCAAAATAGCATCTTCTGGTGGCAGTTGTATTTCCCTTTTCTGCACTGAGCTTCCTTTCCCAAATGACCCACCCTTTAGTAAGTCTCAAGAAAAGGAAAAGCCTGACCTCATCTATTCCATTCAGAGAATTAAGAGAAGAGGATGGGAATAAGGGTTAGCAAAGGGGAGAGAGCCCTTCCCTCCACAATGCATGCAAGTGTTATTATAGCCGAAGCCCAAGGGGATGCCCAGGAGAGCCTTTGGTTTGGTGTGGAAAGCACAGGAACTGTTTACTTTTGTCTCAGAAGCAGTAAAGGCGGGAAAGGGTGGGTCTGGAAGGTGTCAGTGCGAAGAGATCACAAAAAGTCTTTAAGCCTGGATGAGGAAGAACTTTACCTGAGTGAAATGGGGAATCACTGGGAGGAAGATGACTTCCAATGTTCTTTTCAATTCCTAGATATATAGAACTTCTCTAAGAAATTATTGCAATGGTTCTGTAATGGACAGAAACCCACAAATTTTTTAATGCCTGCTAGACCCTGCTGGCCTCTTCTAAATAAAATGGACATAGGCAATTCTTTATAAAGCTGCTAGTAGTTTTGCTTTGAGAGAAACTGATTCAGTGTGACAGTTTTAAGCTTTTGTGAACCACAAAAAAGACCATGTTCTTGGAATTAATCCATTCCTGTAGGTATGCAACACACAGCCTCCTTTGATTAACCAAATCCTTTGATTGGGTTGAATTCAGTTGGGGGCCTTTGATTGGAGTAAGTCAGGGAGGCATGACCCAGGGTGGGTCTCAGCCCTCTTGCTGGAGTCCTATACAAATGGGAGAAACATGTAGAGACACACAGAGAAAGAGAACAGAGTTTTTACCCTGCCATGTGAGAGAGGACTCCCAAGATTGCCTACAACCACAGAAATAGAAACCTTGAGAGACTGAGAAAAGAAAAAAAAAGATAGTACCCCTCCTCAGGGCATAATAGAAACATACAAGAGGGGCATGTAACTCAGACTCAGCTGGGGAAGGGGTTGGAGGTGTACCTCAGTTTGCCTTAGATGCTATCACAAATACCACACAATGGTTGCATAAACAATAAGCTTTATTGGCTCATGGTATCAGAAGCCAGAAGTCCAACATCAAGATATTGGCAAGGCTTCTTTTATCCCCAAAGACTGTAGAATTCTGGTGCTGGCTGCCAGCAATCCTTGGGCTTCTTGGCTTTCCCATCACATGGTGATTTCTTCTTCCTTCTGGCTCTTCTGTTTTTTCCACTGACTTCTGACTTTTGACTTCTGGCTCTTCATTCAGTTGGGCCATACATAAACTAAAAATGACATCTTCAAGAGGTCTTGTTTACAAATGGGTTCATAGCCACAAGAATGAGGATTAAGATCATGTCTAAATTGGGGTGTCAGTGAAACTGAGTATTGAAGTATGAGTAAGAGCAAAGAAGTGGTAAAGGACATTCCAGGCAGTGGGAAGGTGTGGAGGCAGTGCTGTACTTAAGCTGGCTCACATAGGCTCACAAAGCCAATTGTGAACATCTTTTCCCAACTCCACATCCAATGATTTCATGGTGATAGCTTGAAATCAGGCATGGTAGGAGTATATACACCACAGAAGTCAAGAACACTGCAAAGCAGGACTTCTCTTTTCTCATCAGTGAGTTGGATGTTAAGCATTTAGCATGCCACCTCATGGAAGCATGAACAAAACAGCAATAATGCTGTAGGTGAGGTTAGAAATGTACTTAGGAATCAAATCATGAAGGACTTTATGAGCTAAGCATGTACATCTGAATTTCTCAGCCACTGAAATATTTTGAAAGGGAAATGACATGCTATAACTTCTTTCATATCTGATTGCTAGAGTTTTTCCACAATAGTTTTGCATTGCAAAATTGGCAGAAGGTGACATATAGTCACCATTTTTTAAATACTTGCCATTCTAGGGGAGTTACTACCTGTGCTAGTAAATCAAACTTAGTTCAGAGCTTAATCTAAACTTTTGCAAGGCCCAATCTAAGGTTGATTCTATCAGGATCAGGTGTGGCCATAGGAGCAGCACCACTTTAAATCAGCACTCAGTAGTTCATATATTTTGTTTTAGTTTGTAAGCCTGCTGAAATACAATATACCAGAAATGGGTTGGCTTTTACAATGGGGATTTATTAGCTTAAAAGGACATTCTGAGTTCATGAAAATGTCCAAATCATCATCAGGTGATGCTTTCTCCCTAAAGACTGGCTACTGGTGATCCTGGCCTCCTCTGTCACATGGCAAGGCACATGGCTGTATTTGCTGGTCTCTCCCTTCTCTTCTCAGTCTCATTACTTCAGCTTCTGGCTTTTCTCTCTCTGTCTGTCTCTTCATATTCATCATGTTTATAAAGGACTTCAGCAAGATGATTAAGACCCATCCTCATCTGTGCTTTACTGAAGTAAACTAATATAAAGATTCTTAACTGAAAAACCTAATCAAAAGATCCCACCCACAATAGGTTCACACACACAGCAATGCATTAACTCTAAGAACATAATTTTCTGGGGTCCACCCAGCTTCAAACTGTCACAAGTTCTTATATGTATCTCTTCAAAAAGTCACTAACTCAATCACCATCCTGGAACTGATCATAGAGACAGAGTGTCTATCTCAGAGGGGCATACAAAATGTTTAATATCATTTGGATTTATTTCAAATATAAAATTCAACACTAGTAATTAAGTACTAATAGCAGTGACTATTTTTTTATAATGTAAGATTGGAAAGGAACTTTCTAAGCATGATTCCAAAACCAGAAGACTAAAATGGCAAAGAATAAAAATTTGTTTACATAAAATTTTTAAAATCTTTCTATATAGCCAGAAACATCACAATAATGGTGTGGTGGTTTGAAATTATTTTATGAGTCCCCAGAAGAGAAAGATTATGTTTTTGAACTTTTACTGTGAATGTGATACCCTTTGATTGCATTAAATTCAGTTGAGGGTCCTTTGATTAGATTACTTGATAAGATCGATTTAGGGCTTTTGACTAGACTATGCCAGAGGGCACAGTTCGTGTTCCGTCTCTGCCTTCTTGCTGGGTCTGATAAAAACAGAGACACACGCAGAGAGAAACAAAGATACAGGAAAAGGAAGTCAACATATTTGATCCTGTCATGTTAGTGAGCACTAGAGGGTCACTTAAGCACCAAGTCCCCAAGAGGCTGGGCCCATGGAACAGCTCAAGAGAAGATGATGAGCCCAGACAACAGAATCAACAGTAGCTGACTTTGGGTGAGAATACGCCTCTTATGGTGCCTCTGTGTGGACTCTTCATGACCATGGAACTGTAAACTTTTACCCCAAATAAATCTCCTTTATAAAAGCCAACCCATTTTTGGTACTTTGCAACCACAGCTCTTTGAAAGACTAAAACAAATGGTTAAAAGATAAACAATTGAGCAATTAAGGAAAAAATTATTAGAATCACATGAAGCAAAGAGCTCATTTTTCTTAACTTACAAATTATTACGAAAACAATGAAGAACCAAATAAACAAAATGATAGATAATATACACAGATATTACACAGAAAAAGAAAAACTAATTGCATGAAAAGATATTCAACCTCATTGGTAGTTAAGGGCAAATCAAACGTTAAAGCAAATCCAAATAGCATTGAACTACCTTTTTTTTTTTTATCTAATAGACTGGTCAAAATTAAATATGATAAAATCCAGTGTCCTTGATGGATTAAGAACAAGGGCTATGCTCACATACCCTTAGGGAGTATGCACATTAATAAAATCTTTTTCTTTTTTTTTTTTTTTTCTTTTAACCGGGAGGTCCTGGGGATCGAACCCAGGTTCTTCCATATGGGAGACGGACGACCAACCATTTGAGCCACATCCATCCCCCTTGATGAAATCTTTTTGATGTACAATTCAGTGGTGTCAAAATTAGCAGTGCATATTCTCTTTGACAGAAATCCACTGTGATATGTTCGCAGTAGTGTATTTATAAGGATGTTCATTGCAGAGTTGTTTATAAGGGCAAATTGGAAATGATCCAAATATCCATCAATAAAGGACTGGGTAAATAAATAAGGCACATCTGTATCTTGCACTATGCCACTAATAATAGCTTGGGATAGATATATGCTGTTATGAAATAAATCTAATATTTATTATTAAATGATAAATGCACAGTTCAAGAATAAGTGGTATGTATAGTAGAATAGTATACTACTTTATTAAAAAAAACAAATATAACACATACAAGGATGAGCAAAACATTAATAGCTGCTACCTCTGGGTAATAAGACTGTAGGTAGGGGAGAGGGAAGCATTTAATTTTCATTTTAAGCCCAATAAGTTATTTAAATCTATTGCCATATGCATTTATTATTTCATAATAAAATAAATAACTAGAACAACAAGCCATATTTTTTTCCTTAAGAACTTGAGATAAAAATTAGACAATATAACACAACTCTAAAAAGTTAGAAATCATCAAACAGAGACACATATGTCACACTTTTTAAAACTAAACTGTCCTTTAGCATTCCAATTCTTTCTGAGAACATTTAACTCTTCAGCTAGATCAGAAAGGGCAAACACTATACTTTAGGTAATTCTTTGGTGTCTTATTTGGTTCATTCCTTGCCCTGGGGTTAGCAATATCAGACTTCTAAATTGCCAGTCTTCTCTCTGGCCACTTAATCCCCGCTTTGAAAAAAAATTAATTTTTGATGCATTTAATAGGGTTTTGTGCTATACTTGGTTCTAGTTTTATCTGATCAGTCTTTATCCTCTTAGTATGGCTAGTGCTGATGGTCTTTCTTCAACATTTGTCTCAGTTCTTTGGCAGTTTTCTCTTTTGCTTATAGACACAAATTAATGTCTGATTTGTTTTGTCCTAGAAAAGCTCAATGAAAGTTACAGCAAGCTGAGAAGGATATTGATTTAAAATACAAACTTGTGAAACCCTAATATATAGGCTCTACCAGAAAGTCACTTCCAATAGATGATGTGGCTATTCATTCCTTAAAACCAGCTATTTTTCTTTTGAATTACATTACCTTTAATCCTGCAAATTGTATGTTATATAGCACCAGGCAAACTGCTGTGAGTAATTATAATACTAATTTCTGAGAGATGTGACTGCTTCCTCAAAGCTAGGCTACTTCTTAGGGAAATTGTATGATGAGGTCCCTAGACATCTCAGCTTGTTCAGGGAGTCATGGTGGCCCTCCAGGGAGCTAATGTGTCTTTAATTATTTACAGGCTCACGGGAGACCCCTATAGATATAAGGACATTAGTTCAGTAGCTTAGGGAACATTTAAAATCAATAACATTTAATGTGTCAGACACATAGAAAAGATGAAGAAACTAGTGAAAGCTAATGCAAACACAGGAGCTGTCAGCTTTTTGTAGCACCCTATTGCTCTCTATGTCAGTATTTGGTTGGCAATTGTAGACCATACTACATGTGTGTTATGACATAAAATAGACCTATCATGAAATCTAGGGATCTTTCAAATGTATGTATAGGAGCCTGACAAATTACATCAAGGATATACTTTGATCTCTTTTAGTTGAGAGTAAAACGTATTTAAGGTAAATCATCTTGTTTTAGCATGGTATTTAAACGATAAAAGTATTATTTCATCCTTACTGTAAAATATTTACATGCAAATACCTCAATTATAAATAAAGTAAAAGTCTTTCTTTTCAACTGCCATACCCATCTTTTCACTTTACTCTTTAGGGGAAAGAGTTTAGAATGAAGATATCCAATACATATGTACAGATGTGTGTGTGTGTGTTGTGTAGGTGTGTGTATGTTTTAAATATATATATATGTATATATATATGTATATATATATATATATATAATTATGTGCCTTAACAAACACATGTTCTTCATCTTTATCTGCATCCCTGTGGGTGTGAACCCATTGTAAATAAAACATTTCAGAGATGCTATTTGGGTCACATAATTGGTGCAGGAGGGATCATGGGCTTTCAGTTAATCAAATCAGAGAAAAGTACAGGATTTTCATTCAGTGGTTGAGGTGACAGGAATAAAAACACCCTTACTCTGAACATGGCAGAAGAAACATGAGGTACTAAGCATTAGCTGTCATGTGATGACATGGGATTTCAAGCCATAGAATAAAACTGAGACTTAATAAGGTAGAATAGAGGGACAGAGAGAACAAGAAGCATTTATTTTGTGTCACTGATAAACCTCTGCATTAAACTATTCTTGAGTCTTTTCTATTTTCTAACATCTCTTTATAATATGAGCCAGTTTGAGTTATGCTTTTTGTTACTTGAAGCCAAAGTCATTCTGGTACAATAGTGCTAAAATGTTTTATTATAGTTGGTCTGTATGCACATTTTCCAGAGTGTTTAGGGAAATATTTATTTGCATAGTGCTAAGAGAAACACTCCATATTCAAATACATGTGGAAAACACTGAGCTTTATAGTTTGTAATTTTAAAGAGTCACAAAGCATAGCACAGATTAAAGACTTCAAGAAGTGATAGAAAATAATCTGTTTCATTATAATTATACCCACTGTGGCAGATTGAAATATGTACCCCCCCCCAAAAAAAAAACAAAAAAACATGTTCCTATCTTAATCCATTCCTGTGAGTGTAAACCTACCGTAAATAAGACTTTTTGATGATGTTATTTTAGTTAAGTTCTGGCCAACTGATTCAAGATGGGTTTTCCTTATGGAGCAGACCACAGAGAGAAGCCACAGGAAAAGGAGAAAGCTGGAAGTCAACAGACTCTGGAGGAAAAAGGAGAAGACACTGCCATGCACATTGCCATGTGACAGAAAAGCCAAGGACCAAGGATTGCTGGCAGCCAGCCCCAGAATGCCATAGTCTTCAGGGAGAAAGTATTGCCTTGCTGATACCTCAATTTTAGACTTCTCCTCGCCTCAAACTGTGAGTCAATAAATTCCTGTTGTTTAAGTATGGTATTTGTTTTAGCAACTAGAAAGCTAATACATCCAAATTTTTCATACTTATTAACCATATATTCATTTTTTCATGTAATGCCTACTAAAAACCTATAATTTATTGTTGTTGTTTTTTTATAGAATACATATTGGGAAGTACTGCACAGGATTTTCAGTGTACTTTCATGACCACTTTAACTGCAAAATTATAACCAAGATTTCCAGCCAGCATTTGGACCAAATGTTTTAGAATGTTAGCTTTTTGTTTGATTTTTACCTATATTATTTCCTACTTTATCAAAAACCTAAGGTCTATCCAGTTAGTCTTTTAAAAGACCAACCAAACTTAAGATACCTTACTCTTTACCTTAATTTAATTTGTTGAAGTGTCTATTCTACCTGATGTGACATAGGTTATATATTAACTTAAAAAGATGAAATTTTTGAAGCACCTATTACACTAGTATAGCTCAGATATTTTATATGTAAACCACAGAAATCTATTTTGGCTGACTTTAGCAATAAATATTAATAAGTTTATCACACAATAGGAATGTATGAAACTGTTGAAAAAGTTGGAAAACGAGACTCAAAATTAAGCAGCCAGAAAATGTACCCCAATCATGCTGTAAAAGTTGTCCAGGGAGGAAACCACTACCACTATTACCACCATTACCAGCTTGTAGACCACAGCAATCTTACCAGTTTTCTCAATGCTAGGCCTATTGTTAAACTGCCATTACCACTCCCACTTGTGCACTATACAATTGTTTAGCAACTGCTGCATTGCTTCCACTAGAATCAGTAAAAGCATAGCTGAATGTTTCCTTTTTTTTTTTTTTTTTTTTTAATTAATTTCTAAGTCAAATTCAGCATAGGCCAACAGATTGGCATGATATAAATCATATGTTTGTGGGAGCAGAGGTGCTCAAGCGATTAGGTGCCTCCCTCCCACATGGGAGGCCCCAGGTTCGGTTCCAAGTGCCTCTTGAAAAAACAAGACGAGCAGACAGCAACACAAACAATGAAGCCGGGGCGCGGGGGGGGAGAAATAAATAAACCATATACTTGTACCATTGCTGCAAAGGAGGCGGAGAAAGCAAGCATGTGCTATTTTAGCTTGTCATGTAGAACATGGTTTCCTGCTCCCATTAAGGTTAGGAACTTCCTCAAACATAGGAACAATCTTCAGATAATGATAAGTATTCATGCTTTGGTTTGACCGATAGCAACATAATTTTAAAATTAAACAAAAAAGGAAGCAGATGTAGCTCAAGTGGTTGGGCTCCTGTTTACCATATGGGAGGTCCCTTGTTTGATTCCCAGGGCCTCCTGGTGAAGGTTCACTGCACTGTGCGGTGAGCTGACAGCCCGCGCGGCACGGTGAGCTGGCGTAGCAAGATGATACAACAAAGGGAGACAAGCAGAAACAGAAAAATGCACTGCAGATGGACACAGCGAGCACAAGCAGCAAGGGGGGAGATAAATAAATAAAAATAAATCTTTAGAAAATAAAAAAAGATCTGCTTCCTCCTAATATAATGAAATTATGTCTCCTATTAATAAACAGGTGTGTATACCCTCTTTAACAAGAGATCAATCTAAAAACTTCATCAGTTATAGATTCTACTCTAAATTCAAAAATTCTGGGTGATGTGCATACCTCTTCTAAATCCATCACTATTTGTATTAGTCAGCCAAGTGGTACTGATGCACAATACCAGAAATCTGTTCACTTTTATAAAGGGTATTTATTTGGGGTAGAAGCTTACAATTACAACTAACAGGCCATAAAGCATAAGTTACTTCCCTCACCAAAGTCTGTTGCCACGTGTTAGAGTAAGATGGCTGCCAATGGCTGCCAAGAGTTCAGGCTTCCTGGGTTCCTTTCTCCCCAGGGCTTGTTTCTCTCCAGGCTCAGTTGCGCTGCTCTCTCCACAAGGCCAACTGTAGACTGTCAGGCAACCGGCTCTCTCTCTTTCTCTGGGGCTCGATTATCTCTGGGCTCAGCTGCCCTGTTCCTCTGTATGCTTCCTTCCCCAGCTCCAGCTCAAAACTCCAACTGTCTTCTCTGTGAGTCCCCACCCACCACAAATGGTAGGGACTCAACATCTTACTGATGTGGCCAAATCAAAGCCCTAATCATAATTTAATCATGCTCAGGTACAGACCAGTTTAAAATATAATCCAATATCTGCTTTTGGAATTCATAAACAATACCAAAGTGCTACACTAGCTTATCTTGATACTCTGTAATGAATGATTTAAAAAAAAATAAAGTTAAACACCCCTCATATGCCCTACATGAAAAAAAAGATTGAAATGGTGTGGAAAGAAGAGGAAAAAATAGTTTAAAAATATATAAACATACAAGGCAATATTAGAAATGCAAATGTAGGTATTCAGAACCTTGTGCTATCAGCTAACACCTCAGGTAGTCAGGATTTTCTGTTGTGAGGTGTTTTATTGTGTTAAAGGCTGCTGGGAGCAATATACAAGAAATGTGTTGGCTTTTATACTGGGAATTTATTAGGTTAAAAGCTTACAGTTCTGAAGCTGTGAAAGTGTCCAAATCAAGACATCCAGCAATCCTGGATTCCTCTCTCAGATGGTAAGGCACATGGAGGCATCTGCTTCTCTTCCAGGTCTCATTGCTTCAGTTTCTGGCTGCTCTGTCTGTGGTTTCCTTTCTCCCAGGTTCCTCTCTGAACTCCTGGATTCTTACTCTCTGTCTCTGACCGCTCCTCTAAGCTTACATTTTCCCCAAACTCAGCTGTGGATGATCAGGCATATGGCTTGCCACTCCCCTCTCCTCCAGGACTCCTCTTTTTGAGTCTCTCAGGGGCCCTCTTTCTAAGCCTCTGTGCTCCAGATTCCAGCCTCCAGCTTCCGGGACCTCTCTCTCAGCTTCTGGATGTCTCTCTGTCTCTGCTGCTTTTTTCTGTGTGTCTGCAGCTATTTCTCTCTCCTGTTTATAAAGAACTCCAGTCAGAGGACCAAGACCCAACCTGAGTCATGCCTCACTGAAGTAATTCAATCAAAGACCCCCAGACTGAATCCAATCCAATCAAAGGGTCCCACACCCACAGGAATGGATTACCTTTAAGAACATGATCTTTTCTGGGATCCACAAAAAGCCTCAGACTGTCACTTGAGGTGACCTACTTTTCATGCATGACAGCAAGATGTCCTTGATAATCTACTTGTGTGACCTTGCTGTGGTCCTCATGAATATTTAGCACAGGACTTTCAGAATTAGTGGCCATATGAAGGGATCTCCTGCGTTCCTTCTGTTTTTTTCAAGTTGCTCTTGAGGAAATTGTAGCTCCCCTTAAGAGTCAATATTAATTATCCCCACCAACAATGTAACCACCTTTTTATTTTTGACTATTTTCCCTGTGCCCAATGGCATGAAGAGACCTAAAAGGTCACAAAACAGTGTTATCCTCTGATTCTGTGGAATATTGCTGTAGATCTTCCCTTGGGTACTAATTCAGCAAAGTCTAGAATCTCAGGGATAGGAGAAAAAAATACACTGGATCAGTAGTTGTAATGGTGGAAGGTGTGACACCAACATCCATAACCCAGATCAAAATTTCTTGTCTTTGCTCTATGGGAGGTACCATTCAATCTCATCCTTGGTACTATTTCAGGACCTACACCACATCCTCTACCATCAACTCAACTGTTCAAGTTGTTGCCTCTTAGCTGGTTTTATAATTGAAATTTTAAAATATATATATATATTTTTTATTTTTAAAGATTTAAAAATAAATGTTACATAAAAAATATAAAGGACTCCCATATGTCCCACTCCCTCCCCCTCCCACAGTTTCCCACATTAACAACATCGTTCATCAGTGTGGTACATTTGTTATAACTGATGAACCCATATTGTAGCATTGCTACTAACCATGGACTATAGTTTACATTATAGTTTACACTCTGTCCCACACAATTTTGTAAGTTATGAAAAAATATACAATGGCCTGTATCATCACTGCAATGTCATGCAGGACAAATTCAGTGTCCTGAAAATGTCCCCATATTACACCTGTTCTTCCCTCTCCCATCCCTCAGCACCTCTGGTGGCCACTGCATTAACATCAATGATATGAGTTCTTCCATTGCTAGAATGATAATAAGTCTATAGTAGAATAATAAGTCTACTTTAGGTGATTGTTCATTCCCCAATATTGAGGATTTAGGGATGGTGATTCTCACTCTGTTTCTATTTGAGAGGGAGCTTAGATCTCATGGGGCAGATGGATGGAGCTATATTGCTTGTGGTTGCAGACACTCTCTCTCTATTTCTTGGGATGGGCATTGTCCATCATCATCTCCTTGTTAGTTGTCCTGGGTGAGTCCAATGAACTGGAGAGTAGGTGTTGCAACTCTGCTGAAATTCAGGGCTCAACTGGCACGTGGACAGACCAGAGACTTAAATCTCTGGGACATATAGCTCTCAAGTATAGTGCTAATTATGAGTTCAAATAAAAGGGGCAGGAGAGCCATATGTAGAAAAACTATAAGTGAGTCGAACTGTATTACACTGAGGAGCATAAATCCCAAAGTAAGGCCCACTGACAGGGTGCCAAATTCCCAAGCTGTCTGCCCTGCTTATAGTTTCTGGATCGAAGCCCTGCTATTTGAGGCACTGGTTATGTGGCAGTCAATGAGATCGTGCTGAGACTTGCATAAACGTAACCTCTGGCATGACCTCCCAACTCACTTTGAAATCTCTTAGTCATAAAAACTATTTGTATTTACCATTTCCCCCTTTTGGTAAAGGTCTTTTTCCAGATGCATTGCTAGTTGGTGCATTATAATAAACCCTTGGTGTCAGGGAGGCTTATCCCCAGGAGTCATGTCCCTTGCTGGGGAGAAGGTAGTGCATTTATAAGCTGAGTTTGGCTTAGAGAGAGGCCACATTTGAGCAACAAGGAAGCTTTCAGGAGGTAAATCTTAGGCAGTATATAATACTAGGCTAGGTTTCAATTTCACAAGAAAAGGTTCATAAGTGCAATCATCAATATCAAAGGCCTGACATAATGGTCTGTCATCCTTCACTAGACATTGCCCTTGCACTCTGGGGATTCTTGCTGTCCTATTAGAGAAAGTAGCAAAACTCCCCAGGATGGGAATTCAATATTCTTTTGGTTATTATGTGGATCTCTACCCATCAAGACATTGTCCCATGAACACTTGAACATATTCATATATCTTAGAGGCATGCCCCAGGTGAACCCCTTTCCGTGGATCCCCACATCACTGACACTCCACACCAGTGATCCTCCCCCACCACTGCTGTGACCCTTCTGTGACCCAAAACTTCTCCAAAAATGAAGCCAACAAAATAACTGAATAAAATTAATAAGAAAATGAAATAATTTTTAAAAAATCAATAAAATACAAAAAATTTAAAAATTTGAAATAATAAAAAATTTTTTTTTTAAGTTTAAGACATTGTGTCTTTCATTATTGTAAGTTCTGTTGTCTTGTAGGTACAGTGACATTTGATTCCGTATATTCTCCCAGTGTCTTATTTTTTTCATAATGCTTTCAAAGAAGCATTAGGATACAAAAAAGTCACATAGAGAATACAGGTGATTCCCATATACCCAACACCTTCTCCCTTTCCCCTCTCCCTTATTAATAACATTTTACATGTGGATGGTACATTTATTACAATTAATGTACAAATATTGAAGCATTACTACTAACCATGGTCAATGGTTTACATTATGGTTTACATTTTGGATTGAGCACTTTTATAGGTTTTGAAAAAATTTGAAGTAGCCTGTATCCATTATTGCAAGATCATACTGAACAATTCTAATACCCCCAAAATGCCCTACATTCTATCTGTTCTATTCTTCCCTGCCTGTAGCAGTTTTGTATTATTTAGGAAGTCCAAAAAATAGATATTGGATTATGTTTGTAAATTGGTCTGGCTACATTAGATTATATTGGATTCAGAGGTTTCACTCTTACATGATGAAATTATGATAAGGGCTTCGATTGGGCCATGTCAATAGGACATTTAGTCCCTGCCTCTTGGTGGATGGGGACTCAGAGAGAAAACCACACAGCAGAGAAGAGTTGGAGTTTTGAGCTGGAGCCCTGGGAAGTAAACAAACAGGAGAAGAACATAGAAGAATAGACATGGCTCTGGTGACACAGCAGAGGCCCTGGGAAGAGAGATGAGCCTGATAGCCTACAGCTGCAGCTGAGCCCAAGGAGAAATGAGCCCTGGGGAGAGAAATGAGTCTTTTACCAGCCTATAGCTGAGATTGGAAGGAGCTGGGACCATGGAGCCTTAAGCAGAAGAAGAAGGAATGCTCACAAACATTGCCTGCCATTGTGCTCCAACATGTGGCAACAGACTTTGGTGAGGGAAGTAACTTATGCTTTACAGCCTGGTAACTGTCAGCTTCTACCCCAAATAAATACCCTTTATAAAAAACCAACAGGTTTCAGGTACTTTGCATCAGCACCCCTTTGGCTGACTAAAACACTCCACTTCCCCTTGGAATCACTAAGTTTCAATTTTTGAAAAATAAGATTCATAGTTACTAGCAATAATATTGAGGGTTTGACATATTGGTCTGTTTTCTTTTATTAGGCACTGCCTATGTTCTTGATGGATTCTTATCCCTCTAATTGAGAACATAGCAGGACTCCCCAGGATGGGAGTTTAATATTTTCTTGTTTATTGTGTAGGTCTCCACCCACTGATATAATACACTATGATAAGATGAACATTTAGATATTCCATAGAAGCATGCCCCAGGTGTGCCATATCCTGTATACCCCCCACCACACACATGACACCCTACACCAGTAACCCTCCCCTGCCATATTTGCCAAAAGAACATTTCCAACATTATAGATTTAACCACAGACCTGAAAATCCCCAGAGTTCATCTGCTCCTTCCCCCAACCCTCCCCCCAGTCCCATGGATAGTCCAACCCAACCTCCCCCACCCTACTCCCCCTCACAGACCAGCACTGCTGAACCCAATCATGTCACTGCACCACTGTCACACCCAGCTAGTGCCCAACCACACCCTTCCACCTTATCATAGATTTTGCCCATATGGGCATTGGCTTACCACCCTCTACTCCCTTTCTGTCTCCTATAAAAATATCTTCCATACTCTAGCTCTGTGAGTCTGCTCAATTTGCTTAATTCATATCAGTCAGTGAGGTCATGTAATATTTGTCCTTCAGTGTCTGGCTTACTTCACTCACCATAAGGTCTTCAAGATTCATCCATGTTATCCTGTGTGTTAATACTGCATTCTTTCTTACAGCTGAGTAATATTCCATTGTATGTATGTACCACAGTTTGCTTATCCATTCATCTGTTGATGGACATTTGGGTTGCTTCCATCTTTTGGCAATAATGAATAATGCCGCTGTGAACATTGGTGTGCATATATATGTTTGTGTCCTTGCATTCAATTCTTCTGGGGATATACCTAGCAATGAGATTGCTGGATCACGTGGCAGTTCTACAGTTAGCTTCCTGAGGAACTATCAAACTGTCCGCCACAATGTCTGCATCATTCTACATTCCCACCAGCACTGGATAAGTGGCTCTTTTCCTCCACATCCTCTCAACGCTTGCAGTCCTCTATTTTTTTTAATAGTGCCAGTCTAATGGGTGTAAGATGATATCTCATTGTATTTTGATTTGCATTTCCCTAATACTTAGTGATGCTGAGCATCTTATCTTGTGCTTTTTAGCCATTTGTATATCTTCTTTGGAGAAGTGGCTATTCAATTCTCTTGCCCATTTTTTAAATGGGTTGTTTGTCTTCTTATTTTCAAGATGTAGGATTTCTTTATATATGCTAGATACTAGGATCCTATCAGATAGTTGGTTACCAAATATATTCTCCCATTGCGTAGGCTGCCTTTTCACTTTCTTGACAAATTCCTTTGAGGTGCAAAAGGTTTTAATTTTGAAGAGGTCCGATTTATCTATTTTTTCATTCATTGCTTATGCTTTGAGTGTAAAGATTATGAAACCATTTCCTACTACAAGATCTTGTATATGCTTCCCTACATTATCTACAGGAACTTTATGGACATGGCTCTTATATTTAGATCTTTGGTCCATCTTGAGTTAATTTTTAGATAGGGTGTGAGATAGTGGTCCTCTCTCATTCTTTTGGATATGGATATCCAGTTCTCAAAGCACCATTTGGTGAAGAGGCCATTCTCTCCTAGTTGAATGGGCTTGGTGGCCTAGTCAAATATCAGTTGACTGTAAATGCGAGGATTATATAAGAACTCTCAATTCAGTTCCACTGGTCAGTATATCTATCCTTGTACCAAAACCATACAATTTTGACCACTGTAGCTTTGTAGTATGTTTTAAAGTCAGGTAGTGTGATTCCTCCAATTTCGTTTTACTTTTTCAATATATCTTTGGCTATTTGGGGCCCCTTGCCCTTCCAAATAAATTTCATAGTTAGCTTTTCCAATTCAGTAAAAAATGCTGTTACAATTTTTATTGGGATTGCATTAAATCTCTAAATCAGTTTGGGTAGGACAGACATCTTAATGATGTTTAATCTTCCAATCAATGAACAGGGAATATTCTTCCATTTATTTAGGTATTCTTTGATTTCCTTTAATAATGTGTAGTTTTCTGCATACAAGTCCTTTGTATCTTTACTTAAGTTTATTCCTAAAGTATTTGATTCTTTTGTTTTCTATTGTAAATGGAACTTTTTTCTTAATTTCCTCCTCAGAGTCCTCATTTTAAGTATACAGAAATGCTACTGATTTTTGCATGTTGATCTTATATTCTGCCACTTTACTAAACTCATTTATAAGCTCTAGAAGCTGTGTTGTAGATTTCTCAGGGCTTTCTATGTGCAGGATCATGTCATCTGCAAATAGTGAAATTTTTACTTTTTCCTTTCCAATTTGGATGCCTTTCATGTCTTTTACTTGTCTAAGTGTTCAAGCAAGTACTTCTAACACAATGTTAAATAAGAGTGGTGACAGTGGGTATCCTTGTCTTGTTCCAGATCTTAGAGGGAAAGCTTTTATCGTTTCACCATTGAATATTATGTTAGCTGTGGGTTTTTCATGTATACCCTTTATCACATTGAGTAAGTTTCCTTCTATTCCTGTCTTTTGAAGTGATTTTATAAGGAAAGGGTGCTGTATTTGTCAAGTGATTTCTCTAGATCAATAGAAATGATCTTGTGACTTTTTTCTTTCGATCTGTTTATGTGGTGTATTACATTGATTGATTTTCTTATGTTGAACTATCCTTGCATACCAGAAATAAAACTCATTCAGTCATGGTGTATAATTAGTTTGATGTGTTGTTGAATATGATTAGCAAGTATTTTGTTGAGAATTTTAGCATCCAGGTTCATCAGAGAGATTGGTCTGTAGTATTCCTTTCTTGTGGTGTCTTTATTTGGCTTTGGTATTAGGGTGATTTTGGCATGATAGAGCGAATTAGGCAATGTTCCCTCCACTTATATTTTTTGGAAGAGTTTAAGCAGGATTCGTGTTAGTTCTTTCTGGAATATTTGGTAGAATTCATCTTTGAAGCCATCTGGTCCTGGGCTCTTCTTAGTTGGGAGGTTTTTGATGACTAATTCAATCTCGTTACTTGTGATTGGTCTGTTCAGTTCATCAATTTCTTCTTTCATCAATGTAGGCTGCTTGTGTGTTTCTAGAAATTTGTGCATTTCATCTAAGTTATCCATCTTTTTGGCATACAATTTTTCAAAATATCCTCTTATGATACTCTTTATTTCTGTGGGATCAGTGGCAATATCCCCTTCCTTGTTTCTTATTTTATGTATTTGCATCTTCTCTCTTTTTTTCTTTATTAGTCTAGCTAAGGGTTTGTCAATTTTATTAATCTTCTCAAAAAACCAACTTTTGGTTTTGTTAATCTTTTCTAGTGCTTTCTTATTTTCAATTTCATTTAGCTCTCCTCTAATCTTTATTATTTCCTTATTTCTCCTTGCTTTAGGATTAGTTTGTTGTTCCTTTTTCTAATTCCTCCAGGTGTGCAGTTAGGTCTTTGATTTTAGCTCTTTCTTTTCTTTTCTTTTCTTTTTTTTTTTTTTTTGATATAGGCATTTATGGCTATAAATTCCCCTCTCAGCACTGCTTTTGCTATACCCCATAGATTCTGATCAGTTGTGTTGTCATTTTCACTTGTTTCAAGGTAGTTACTGATTTCTTTTGTAATTTCCTCCTTGACCCACTGATTGTCTAAGAGAGTGTTGTTTAACTTCCATATTTTTGTGCCTAATCTGGTTCTCTGCCCCTTACTGCTTTTCAGCTTCATTCCATTGTGGTCAGAGAAATTGCTTTGTATAATTTCAATCTTTCTGAATTTGTTGAGAGTTGTTCTGAAGTCTAGCATGTTGTCTATCTTAGAGAATGATCCATGGGCACTAGAAAAGAATGTATATTCTGCTGTATTTGGGTGTAATGTTCTATATATGTCTATTAGGTCCAGATTCTCTAAGATATTATTCAAGGTTTCTGACTCTTTATTGATCCTCTTCTGAGATATTTTGTCTAATGGTGATAATGGTGAATTAAAGTCCCCCACTGTAATTGCAGAGGTATCTATTTCTCCACTTAGTTTTTCCAGTGTTTGCCTCATGTATTTTGAGATGCCTTGGTTAGGTGCATAAATGTTTATGATTGTTCTTTCTTCTTGACAGATTACCCCTTTCATTAATATATAGTGTCCTTTCTGTCTCTTACTATAGTTTTGCATTTAAATTCTATTTTGTCCAATATTAGCATAGCTACTCCCACCCATTTTTGGTTATTATTTGAGTGTAAAATTGTTTTCCAACCATTCACTTTCAACCTCCTTTCATCCCTGGATCGAAGGTGAGTTTCTTGTAGACAGTATATAGATGAGTCATATTTCCTTATCCATTCTGCCAATCTGTGTCTCTTGATTGGAGAGATTAATCCATTAACATTCAATGTTAATACTGTCAAGACATTACTTATATTAGCCATGTTTTCTTTAGGTTTATATATATCATATGTTGTTTTTATTTCTCTTTTTATCCTTTTTAGTTTTATTTACCAATAATCTTCCTTCCTATACTCTCCTCCAACCCTCTCTCTCCTGTTTTTTCCTTTCAACCTGCAGAACTCTCTTTAGCGTTTCTTGAAGGGCAGGTTTCTTGTTGATAAACTCTCTTAATTTTTGTTTATATGTGACTATTTTGAACTCTACCTCATTTTTGAATGCCAGCTTTGCTGGATACAGAATTCTTGGCTGACAGTTGTTTTTTTTTTTTTTCTTTTAGCAACTTAACTATGTCAAACCACTGCATTCTTGCCTCCATGGTTTCAGATGAGAAATCAGCACTTAATCTTATTGAACTTCCCTTGTATATGATGGATCTCTTGCTACTTTCAGTATTCTCTCTTTGTCTTAAGCATTAAACAATTTGATAAGTATATGTCTTAGTGTAGTCCTGGTAGGATTTATACTGTTTTGGGTGTGCTGCACTTCCTTGACATATATGTCCATGTGCCTCAAAATAGTTGGGAAATTTTCAGCAATTATTTCCCCCAACACTCCTTCTACTCCCTCTCCCTTCTCTTCTCCCTCTGGGATGCCTATAATTTGTATGTTTTTGCATTTCATGTTGTCATTCAAATTCCTAAGTTCTGCAGATTTTTTTCTACCTTTTCATCTATCTCTTCTACTATCTGTCTGATTTCAGATGTACTGTCTTCAACATCACTGATTCCTTCCTTTGCCTGTTCAGATCTGCTGTTATGTGCTTCCAGTGTATTTTTGCTATCTTGCATTGTGCCATATATCACCATCAGATCATTATCTTTTAAAGTATGCTTATAATTTCTTCAATATGTTCCCCCATTGTCTTTTTAATAGCCTTTATCTCTTCCTTCACTTCATTAAGTTGATTCATGATATTTGTTTAGACATCCTTGATTAGTTGTTCCATGTTCTGCATCTCCTCCTGTTTTTTAATTTGTTAGTTAGACTGGGCCATGACTTCCTGTTTCTTAGTATGACTTGTAATTTTTTATTGGTGTCTAGGCATCTGTTTATCTTGATGGGTTTATTTGGATGGTTAGCTTCTCTTTCTACTCTAAGGTTTTATTTTGTTTTTTCTGTGTGTGGCAAGGTTCCTTTTTGATACTTGGGTCCTGTTGTTCTATATCCTTACAGTTGTCTGTGTTCCCTCGAAAAAAAAATATTAGGACCAGAGAAAAGGAAAGAGATAAGAAGAGAAAAAGAATAATAGTAATAATAATAAATAAAATATAGAAGAGGAAACTTCCAAGAACTAGGAAACTAAATAAGTAATACAAGTAAAAAAATAATAAAAAATACAAAAGAATAAGAATAAAAAAGGTGGAATAGAAAAAATGAAACAAGAAATAAAATAGAGAGAGAAAAAAAAGAATGAATTAAAAGACCAGAGAGATGAGAAGATAATAAAAGGGAAAAAAGGAGGGAAAAAGAAAAAATGAAGACCAGACAAAAAGAAGTGGAATGAAAGAAAAGCAGCAGAAATCAGAAGATAAAAAAATGAAGGAAAGAAAAGAAATAAAATAGGTTGAAAAAAATAAGTAAAAGAAAAAAAAAGGAAACAAAGAAAGGGATAAGACAACAAACAAGAAACAAAACAGCAACAAAAAAAGCCAACCAGGAAAAACAGCTTTCCCTCTTAGGCCTCTAGGGACTTTCTCAAGTTGCTGGAGCTCATCAATTAATCACCCTACAGCCTGCCCTCTATAGTTGATGTACCCAGTTTTAGAGAGAGAGAAAAAATAATAATAATAAAAAATAAAAATAAAAAAATAGCATCCCAAAAAAACTAAAACAAAACAACAGAATATCAGTCTATATGTTCCTTATCATAGGGTACTAGCTGTGTGCCTGATAACTTGGTAGATCACATCCCACACTAAACAAGCAAACACACACATGCACAACAGAGAAGCTGTGTCCATTATATGATTCTATTTATGCATTTATGTAAAATTAGATATGTGTGTATATATAAAACTGCTTCAAAAAATGTAATATTCAACTTCCTGTATAAAAATATATTACATCTATCTGGAATAGAGTTATTTAACAAAGAATGTTGAAAACAAGAAATTAACAACAAAAAAGACATCTGCATTACTAAAAGGAGCCATAATGTTCTTGTACTAAAATTCATATTCTGTAGCATATGTGAGAGCTTCAGAAATAAAGCTCACTTTTTTTTTACAACTCACATAATTCTAAGAAATAGAAACAGAAATAAAAAATAAATAAAAGAGGAAGAAGGACTGCCACATAGACTATGATAGAAGGGGGGAATTTTGAATATTAGCCAGTTACTCAAAAACAAAAGAGGAGGCAACGTTTAAAATAAATAAATAAATAAATAAACAAAATTAGCATTCAAAGAACCCAGTATAGAACATTTATGGTAAAGATTGTTGTATTTGTATAATTAAAGATGTCCAAAATTAATTCTGTTATCAGACCCCAAATGTGGGCACCGCCGTGTTTGTATTGGAAGGAATGGTTAGGGGGTGGAGGTAGTGAGATTGAGGTGGAAGAAAAGGGAGGTTGTAGCCAGGATGCCCAGAAGCTTAAAATATGTACTGTAAGAACTCAGAGGTCAAGAAATAAAAACGGGTCAGATAGGAAAAGCCAGACCCAAGTATAGGACTCAGTGTGGACCAGAAGGGCAGAGCCTGTCAAACCCCATGAATATAAGGTAAATCCAAAAACAAGAAGTGGCTCAAAAGCTAAGAAGATCCTCATCATTCCAAAAAAGCAATGTAGCATTCATAAAGGTAGCAGACTGAATTCTACTTCATATGCTATTCTCTTCATATGCCACTTACTTATATCCTCCTGCCCCTGCAAATACCTTAGAAGTCCCCAAATCATTGTTTTTAATCTTAAGCTATATAATATTTTAGCTGTGCAATGTTAACTCCAATTCATAAAGAAAAGTATTTGTTTTGTTCAGTGTACTCTGCTTATTAATTAATGAAGTTTAATGAAATATTGTTGAAACAAAAATTCTTATTGCTCAAAGTACTCAGCCAGCTTTTTGGGAAATATGTGTTTCTAGATCTGCCCACTCCTTTGTTATTTTATATGTGTGTGTAATTATCAATTATGTTTGCCCTGGAAAGTATAAATATTAAATAGAATATGTATGTTCCTAATTTGTGCAATATGAACGTAAGAATACTAGATAGGAGGGTTATCTTTTTCCATTGCACTTATTTGGTATATAGAAAAACACATGGTGTATATAATAATTGAACTCAGTCATTAAGTATATTTTATCCAAGAACATTTAAATATGATCTGAACCATCTTAAGCATTCTTTATGACACAAGAGAATAGTATATCCAATATGAAAATATAAAATCCCAGGATCACAAAGTTGAAATATAGTTTTCAGGGGCATGCTTAAAACCAGAATCTCATTTTCTAAAGTTAATAGGAAAAAAATATGCTGATCAGAAAAAGACAGGCTACTGATTTATAAGGTGAAAGTTCTCCCATATTGCTAACCAGATTTTAATGAAGCAAGAAGAAAAGAACTGTAAGTAGTAATTTATAAAGCTTCCAGAATGAAATTACATTGTGTCTTTTATTTAGAATAAGGAAAGTTGATATTTTAAAATGCTCGCTTTATCTATGTAATGTTTTCAAGAAAGGAATATATTGAAATAAGGGCAGTTGGGTAGCATGTTGAGCTAGCTGGCTTCTAGTTTCTTGAGTTTGGAGAGCCTATTATTTTCTCCCTCTACCTCAAAGAGGAAAAAGAAGAAAACTACATCCAACTGTTTATAAAGAATTTCATTCAGCAAATGTAACTGTATCACAGGTACATTCCAAATTAAAAATCATGGTCTTGGTCTCTGTCATTTATATTTTAACTGGGACTGAATAACCTGTTATGCCACCTGAAACAAGAGCCAGTTGTCTGTTCCTTCTCATTAAGAAATGAAATATTGCTTAACTAATTCTATCACCTGCAACATACAGGAGGAATATAGAAGAGGCTTCCAGTCTGTCAGAGCAGTGTTTCCAAATTGAATTGTACATATGAATTACTTGGAGATCTTGATAAATTGCAGATTCTGATTCAGCTGGTCTGGGGTGGGCCTCAAATTCTGTCTTTCTAACAAACTCCCAAGTGAAGCTGATGTTGCTGGTCCCAGGACCCCTCTTTGAGTAGCAAGGCTAGAGAGTTAAAAATTTTTAAAGTAGACATAATAAATAAATATTAGCTAGAGAACCATAAAAAACGTGAATCTTTCTTTTAAAGTGGTATTTTCAATCTGCTTAGATATAACCCACTATACTAAAGTACCAGGAATTCCTGGCTCTGCTCCACTTGGGAGGTACGTGGCCTTGAGATCCTTATTTGTTTACCAATATATCAATTTTCTCATTCTCAAATTGGGATAATAATTTGCTTCCAAGAGCTTAGGGCAGTTTATTTAGTTTCCGAATGGGGACAAGTAAGAGTTAAAGCTGCTATTTGGAAAAATGTGTTAGAGAATAAAAAACTTGAAGTTATATTGCTGAAAAAAAAATTACAGTTAAATGGGAACAAAGAAGATCAAACTGAAATAAAGAATGAGTCAGTAGGGTATGGACTGTTAAACCCTTGATGAGATTTCCCAGATATTGACATGCTGGTAACTTGAAATAAGAAGGATGGAAGAAAAGGTCAATTTGAATCCTTAAATATTGTGGGAGCCTGGCAGTAAGAAATAATACATCATAGAATTTAGTACTAAATTTTTTATTTATCTTATAGAACAAAATAGAGAGAGCAGCAGACCAGAAGCAATAGGAAATGAAAGAAAAAAGTTCATCTGCAATTATTGAAAACAGAGGAAATTCTATAGAGCTGTTTAAAGGAAGATTGATGAAATTATTTAAATTTATATAGAAAGTGCCCTAATGTAGACATTATTCATGATTAACTATTCATAATTAATATAAAATTCTGACACATTTTACAGGATATAAATATATGTGAGAGTAATCTAATATAAAATGTATGAGTAGAGCAATATGTAATTTTTGCTCAGGAAACAATTTTGGAAGAAGAAAATAGTGAGTTAGGGTTACATTACCATGAAAAACAATAAGAAAAATGGTTTATGTTTTGTTTGAAAATGGATGATAAAATGTGGAGCAATGTTTTACTCTGGTAATCAAATAAATACAAATTGAAATAATAAGATGTCTTTTAAAATCCTTACAAGATTTATACGTATAAAAACAGTGATATTTCATGTTGGTGGGAGTGCAGTGAAAGGAGAACTTCCATATGCAGCTAAATAGAGTATAAATTGGTAACATATTTCTGGGATGCAATTTAAAAATATGTATCTCTAGCTTTAAAAGTTTTCACGGGGAGCAGATATGGCTCAGGCCGTTACGCACCCGCCTCCCACATGGGTGGTCCCAGGTTTGGTTCCTGGTACCTCCTAAAGAAGAAACAAACAGACAAGGAGCATGCAATGAGCAAAGACAGTGACCAGACAATGAGCTAAAACAACAAGCAAACAGATGAGGGAGCCATCCTGGGGATGGGGAAAGCATTCATGTACCATGATTCACTAATTACTTTTCTAGGAAATAATCATTAGTGTGTATAGATTGATGTATTGTAGCACTACTTAAAATAAAGAGTTGAGTACAAACTTCACTTCGAAAAAATAAATAGCAGGACAGGTTAGTTAAATATACTATAATAAAATGATACAACAAAATGTTGTGGAGTTAAAGGCACATTTTGGAAAAATAGAGAAAGCAATAAAAATGATTTGCTATGATGTTTTCAAAAACCCGGAAATTTCCATTCCCAGCAATATGGTAGACTAGATATACTGAATAACCATCTTGCTGTATAACAACTACAAATACCAGATAAAATGTACATATAATTTTTATAATGTATTACTGATATGCCAAGAAATTAAGATGAACCTTTATCAACCAAAGGTGAGGAGAAAGCATGAAAGAGGGATGCAAGCATCAAATCTAGAGGCTGCCATAGGATAGTTCTGTCCCTAGAGCCCTGAGCTTCATATTTTGAGTAGCTAGGAAATGGGGATGAGAGAAAAAGTCTAGAGCCTGATCAGTATGACAGTCAGATAGGTGAACCTTGCTAAAGCCAGGATTCCAAAGGGCTATAGTTTCAGCAGGAGGATGAACCAAAAAAATCTGCTCCTCCAAGGGGTACATCTAGGAAATTTGTCTCCCCCAAACTTGGTGCTAGGTTGAGAGGGAAAAGCAACAAGTTTATCATCACATAAATTTGTAGCTTACATTTTCACTATATGTGTAATTTTTTTAAAAGTTCAACCTGAAATGTAATTTTATAGTTGTCCCAAGTTGGTCATTATCCCTAAGCACTTGACTAAAACAAAAACAAAACATCTTTGATGAAATCCATATTCATTCCAGGAATCAAAGAATTACCACACATAAAATTCCATCAAACTTGAGATAAAAATAAGACACATATCACAAAATTCATGAAGAAACAAGCCATGATGAGCAGAAACATAGAATAAACTCATACTCATAAATACTTTAGATATTAAAATGATTATATAACTACAAAAATTATATTTAATATGTTTAAGGAAATCAATAAGCTGTATTAGAAATATAAGTTAGAAACAGGATATATATTAGGCAGATTTAGAATGAAATTTGAGAGAAATTTAGAAATGAAAGGCAAACTCAAAATTAAAACTCAACAGATAAATTAAATACCAGATTGGATACAGCCAAAGAAAAAATACATGAATTGGAGATGATAAATGAAGAAATTATGCTGAACACAGCATAGGAAGGAAAGGAATATGAATATGGGACATGGAGATTGAGAAATAAATAAAGAGAGTCTCTATCTAATCAGATGTATAGAAGCAAAATAGAATTGGGGAAATTTTACATTCAAGGAAATAATGCCTGAGGGTTTTTCATAATTCAAATATGTAAATGTTCAAGACTAATTATAAAGCCTGAAATGTCCCCTAAACCACTAAAAATATCCAATTAGAAGTTTAAAAAGTCTTCCAACAAGAAGAAAATTAGCTGGTTTGGAAATTTTTACTGGTAAGTTTTATCAAATATTTTCAATGAATAGATTATTCCAGTCTTAAAAAACAATTTCAGAGTGGAAAAAGAAGGAATATTCCTCAGTTCATTTTATGAGGCCAACACAACCTTGATACCAAGATTATAGGAGAAATGTACAAGCAAGGAAAATTACAGTTAAATCTCAATCATGAACCTAAAGGCAAAAATTCTAAATTAGATATTAACAAATTAAATCCAGCAATGTATAAAAATAAGATAAGAAAGCATAAAAATTAGCTTTATTCCACAAATACAAGGATTTTTAATAATAAAATATCTATAAATGTAATTTATAACATTACCAACTTAAAGGAAGGAAAGCAAATCACCATCTGAGGAGATGCAGAAAATGGAGTCAACAAAATTAAATAATTATGCTTGATAAATCTTCTTAGCAAACTAGAAATAGAAGAGTTTTTAGTGTCTACTTATAAATCAGAAATTACTTTTGGTCTTTTAAGCAGAGATGATTTAATACAGATAATTAATTAGAGATGATTGAAGCCAAACCAGGCATGGTTAAGTCAGCAATTCAGAGTTTAGCATCAGCAGGAAACCACTACTACTCCTAAGGCTAGGATAATGGGAGGAGGTATCAGATCCAAGAGACTTCAAGCAAGTGTAAGAGCTAAAATCACATTTTCCTAGCAGGAGATGGGTTCATGGAGGCAGGGGCTATCTAGTAGGAGCTGTACCACAGAGAAAAGGTAGGCTCTGCTGGAGATACAATAGGAAATAGGGGCAGGGATCATAGTGTCTCCTATTGGCCAGCCTATTGGCAAAATGGAGGGCAAAGAACCTGGGAAATGTGTTTCCCTGGAATACAGAACAGAGTAGAGGAGTAGTTGGGAAGGGATTTGAAAGGAAATCAGTTGGGACCCAACAAAAGATAGAGGCAGAGTTCAAACATGCAGAATTCAAGGGTATTTTCAGTGTCCTACTTCTAAAATTTGGAGATCAATATATTTTCTAAAATCATTAATCTGTGTATCTTATGCATATTTAATGAAGATTATTTCATAAATTTTAAGTATTTAATAACTTTTTAAAACAGCAGGATATAAATTTGTACGTATGGCACAATCTCATTATTGTTTTTACATAAATATGTAAAAATGGAAATATGTATGAACATAAGGCAGGCCAAAAGTTAGAAATTTTGATGAAGGGGAAACTGAATTTCCTGAAGTAGAGGTAAGAATTCTTCTTTCTGACTTCCAAAATCCTCAGTTCTGGCTTTAAGACTTCCAACTTATTGCAGAGGGCAATCTCCTTTGCTGATTGTAGATGCGATGACAATAGAAGCAAATTCGTCTACGAAATACCCTCAAAGTAACAATCAGGCCAGTATTTGTTTGACCTAACAACTGGACACCATAACCTAGACAAGTTGACACATTAAATTAACCATCACAGAGGGATACAATCAGTTATCTTCATAAATTACACAAGAAATTTTCTGTGATCATTCAAAATCCAACTGCTACACTATAAGCAGGGCAGACAGCTCAGGAATTCGGCACCCTGTCAGTGGGCCTTTGAAATTTATGCTCCCCAGTGTAAAAGAGTTAGATTCATTTATAGGTTCACTACACATGTATCTTCTGCCCCTTTTATTTGAACCTATAATTAGCACAATACTTGATAAATATGTCTTTGACACATCTGTGTGCCAGTTGAGCCCTGAATTTCAGCACAGTTGCAACACCTACTCTCCAGTTTATTGGACTCACCCAGGACAACCAGCAAGGAGATGATGAAGGACAACTCCCATCCCAAGCAACAGAGAGTGTCTGCAACTGCAAGAAAGATAGTTCCATCCATTTGCCCCATGGGATCTAAGTCCCCTCTCAATTAGAAGTAGAGTGGGCATCACCATCCCCAAATCCTCAAGACTGGGGAATGGCCAATGGACTAAAGTAGACTTATTATTATTCTACTATATATATATTTTTTCCTTTTTTAAAAACAATTTATTGAAGTATATTACTCATACATGAACATACATAAATTATAAGTGTTCAGTAAACATGGTGATCTTACAAACAAACACATGTAACATCATACAGGGCTCCCACACATCACTCCCCCCACAAACACCCTGCATTATTGTGAAACATTTGTTAACAAATCATGAAAGACCATCATTAAAGTGTTACTACCAACTATAGTCCGTATCTTTCTCCCCTATACATTTTTTAAAGGATTTATTTATTTATTTACTTTTATCCATTTTTACCCCCCACCCCTGTTTTTGCTGTTTCTGTGTCCATTGGATGGGCAACTCTCTGTGTCTGTTTCCTGCCCTCTCTTCTCATCCTTCTCCTCCTGTCTTCACTGGGAGTCGATCGTCGGAATCTCCGATGTGGGAGAGAGACATTCTACCACCTGCGCCACCTTAGATCCTGGTTTTTTGGTGTGTCTTGTCTTGGCTCTCCCTTGTGTCACTCCTGTTACATCATCATCTTGCTGCGTGGCTCATGGGGCCTGGCAGCTCACCTGCACATGAGGCCTGGCGGCCCATGCACCTTCTATATTTTTCTTTTTTAATCTTTACTGGGAGGTCCTGGGTGTTGAACCCAGGTTCCTCCATATGGGAGATGGATGTCCAACCACCCGAGCCACATCCATCCCCCTGCTATATCTCTTAAGGTTGACCAAAGATACCCAAAGTTACAGTCTTTTCCTGTAGAGGATGGTCATATAATAAATCAGGCTTAGTTTATCACCAGCATTCTAAAAACCAGCCCTAGGGAGAAAAGCTAGGTCTGGGGACACATGCATGGTTTCTAATATAGTGAATGTTTAGCTTACTCTGTTTATCACAAAATCAGGACAGCGAGAATATTCACAGTATTATTCTACTATAGACTTATTATTATTCTAGCAATGGAGGAACTCTTATCATTGATATAAAGGCAGTGGCCACCAGAGGTTCTGAGGGATGGGAGAGGGAAGACTAGGTGTAATATGGGGGTATTTTCAGGACATTGGAATTGTCTTGCATGACATTGCAGTGATGGAGACAGACCATTGTATATTTTGTCATAACCTACAAAATTGTGTGGGATAGAGTATAAACTCTAATGTAAACTGTAGTCCATGGTTAGTAGCAATACTTCAATATGTGTTCATCAATGGTAACAAATGTACCACATAAATTAGGGATGTTGTTACTGTGGGAAAGTGTGGGAAGGGGTGGGAGTGGGGCTTATGAGAATCCCTTATATTTTTAATGTAACACATGTAATCTAAAGCTTCTTTAAAAATAAAAAAAATAATATTAAAAAAATTCAACTGCTACAACTGTTTGAGAAACATAACTTGATTGCACTATAACTAAGAAAACTTAGATGTCAGTAACCATATTTATCCTATCTCAGGAAGTGATGTCTTAATAGAAAAGGGTTAATTTGTGGAGTCTACAAAAGGGAAGCTTGGATGGAGAGAATTGAGCTATATGTGTCTCTAATATTGTCCAGGAGCAAAGGATGTCTGGTTCACAAGAGTGAATCTCTTATTTTTTTCCTTTTGGCATTAATAGGTATCAGTGTAAATCAGAGAAAAATACTGAAATGGAGTATATTAAGTTTTTAATATTGATTATTTATGTCAATTGATTTTTACTTTATTGTTTACTATTTTCTGTATATTTCTAATGTTCCTTAGGAGGCACATGTTATTAAAAAATCAGAAAACAATGAATAATGTGTTAATAAACAAGCAAGCAGCAGCAAAAACAACAACAAAACCACTGACCTTCATCATAATTGCAAGCCAATTATAAAAGGGATAGATATAGGTAGAAATAGGATAGCCAACTTCCAGTTTGCCCAGAAATGAGGGGTTTCCTGGGTTGTGGAACTTTCAGTGCTAAAACCAGGATAATTCTGGACAAACCAGGACTATATAAAAGTCATATAGGAATTTACTTTCTATCTTTGAATTTCTGTCTTGATCCAAGACATGATTGTTCTGATGATGTTACGTTCCTTAGAGAGAATGAAAATCTTTCTATAACTTGTCATATTAAATGTAGATTTTCTACATGCTTATGAAAGAATATTGTGTACTTTTGAAAGCTAATGTCTTAATTAATTAGCTGAGAGCAAAGCCCTTGAAGATTGTGGCATAAGAGAGATGACTGGGTATCAGTGAAGATATTGAGAAGAGAAGAAAGGCTGTTGAAAATAAGACATTGAAAGAAAGCTAGAGAAAAACTTTTCTAACCTCATCAATTTTCCTAGCACTGGCCTTACATTTAGGAGTGAAATATGTTTTCTGGAGGTAAAGTCCTAGAAATCAAAGTTCAAAACAGAAGAATATGTGTACATATAATAGATGCAGTTTGTTTCTTTTGCTGGGCATTAGCCTGTGGTTAGGTGTCCCTTGAGTCTCTTTGGGAAAGATATGCACTGTATTTGTCAAGGCAGGACTTGGATTTTCTTAAGCATCTTGGCTTCATAGAATGGTTCTCAACCTTGGCTATATGCTGGTATCACCTGGGAAGATTTTAAAACATCCCAAATGCCCAGGTCACACCCTAGATTTTGGGTGTGGGACAAATATCTTTAATTTTTAAAAATTAAGAACCATTTATCTTATAGCACTGCAATTCCTCTGAGGATGTCATGAGCAGGTAGCTCGGTAGCTCAGGGCAGATCAGTCTATAGAAAATACATTCAGTTGTGAAGACTTTGACTAAATTTAAGAAAAGTATAATAAAGAAGTACAATAAAATCACTTGGGGGTTTTAAGAACAATGCCATGGTCCTTCTCCATACTAATTAAATCAGAATTACTTTATGAGTATGCCTAGAGTATTAATATAAAGAAATAGTGATTGTGAAACATGGTCAGGGTTAAGAAAAGTGTCCTGAATAATCATTATATGAAATAGCTGTTTCAGAAGAATCATTTCCAATATTTTGAATTTGGTAGAGAAAAGGCAAAGAGAAAACAACCCAGCTAAGGGGCTGGAGGAGCTGGTAGGTAGAGCATTAACTTAAAATATGTCAATTATTTGGGTAAGAGTGACTAGAGAGAAATTTTATTTAAATAAATTCCAGTTAGCCAAATGGAATGAGGTTATTAAATTTCCTTTTCTAGCAACTTTATTGTATATTTTCAGTTATTCAAGAGAGACTGGAAGAATTAAATATGAAGTATTATCCATTTGCTCAATGGGCAAGGGTTTTGTTTTATTTTATTTACTTAATGTGAAATGTTTGGCCACCTGGAGTAGTGCCTGAAAGTCAATGGAAAATGGAAAATGTAGTAAGTGAGACTGATTAATAATATGGGCAGAAAAATAGGCCAAGTGGAAAAATTTATTCATGTAATTGCTTCATTTTGCTAACTGCAAAAGGATTTGTTTTGGAAGTAATTTCAGATATTTAACCAGGGGAATTGATATAGATCAGAGAAAGGTCTTAAGAAACATTACACAATTTTGTCCATTACATCAAATGAGTTTGAGTCAAAAGCTGTATGTATCTTTTAAAAAATTTTTTTTATTTTTTAAAAAAGATTCTTAGATTACATAAATGTTACACAAAAAATATAGGGATTCTCACACACCCACCTCCCACACCTCCCACAACCTCCCACATAATGTGCCTTCATTAGTGTGGCACATTAATTGCAACTGATAAACACATCCTGGGGCTTTGCCATTAAGCATGGACCATAGTTCACATTGTAGACCACACTCTCTCCCACACAGTTCTGCATGTTATATGATGTTATAAAATGGCCTATATGTATGTATCTTTTTGTGTCTACATCCTAAGACATTTGTCTTGAAAAAAATAATTATTGCCCAATATAAATAGTCTTTGGGAAAGGAAATAGGAAGGTAGCAGAGGGCTTTCCTAAACATCATGGACTTAGAACTATCAAATTTATAAAGACAAGCTTTTTTATTATTATTTATACACACAAAAATAAATGGGAGATGTGTTGTTCTTATGGACACATAAGAACACAATCACGAAAGACTTATTCTGTATTTTTTTTTTTTGATAATTTTCTGGGAATATATTTTCAATATCTTCAAGACTTATTTTATATACTAAGTAATACTCCACCTCATATATGCCATTTCAGTAGATCATAATAGTTATTAATAAAATCATGAATTTATCCTATTATTTAAAAAATAAATGGGAGAAAACAAAACCAGTTCATCCTTCAATTTACTTTATAACTCATGCTGACATAAAAATATATTCATGCAACTGGCTAGAAAATTCAAGAAGTAAATGAAGGTAAAAATGAAATAATCTGTCTTCCTTCTAGTCTTCTACCACGACACATCTAGACCCTCCTGTGAAGACAATTTCTATTGACAGTTTCTTGAGTGTCTCTCTAAAAATGATTTTAAAACACGTTCTCCTGTATAGAATATGTATCTGCAAATTATTAAAAATGTAATTTATACATTTTAAAATTACACCAGAGGATGTTCAGAACCTACGATTTCTGGTTTTAATAATTTACCTTGTGGATATTCTTAGTTTTAACAACTACATTGTATGAATATATCATAGTTTATTTAAACAATATGCTACAGATAACATCTATAGCAAATCTTGGTTTACGTACTTTTGCGAGTTCCTGTGTGATAAATTCCTAGCAGTGAAAATCCTGCAGAGTGTATGGATTAAAAAAAAAATTTTGTAGCTGTGAACAAATATGCTCCAAAAACACAGCCCTAGTTTATATTCCTACCAACATTATATAAAAAACACCTAAAACACACACCCTTGTTCGCTGTGGCAGTTTGAGATTATTTTATGAATCCCAAAAGAGAAAGATGATGTTTGTAAACTAATCTATTCCTCTGGGTTTGACACCCTTTGATTGTATTAAATCCAGTCGAAGGGCCTTTGATTAAGATTACTTGATAAGATTGATTCAGGGCTTTTGATTGGGCCATGTCAGTAAGGTGTAACTCAGGTTGGATCTCTGCCCCTTGCTGGATCTGATATAAACAAACATTCACTGAGACACACGGGAAGAGAGAGCTTAGTCATTTTTGAAAATGGCCATATGACAGAAAAATGCCCTGGGGAGAGATGAACCATTTTGTCTGATAGCTTACAGCTAACTTTGGGGAGAGAGCAGAGACTGATACAATAAGCCCTGAGAGAAAAGCCCTATGCCAGCCTGCAGCTGAGATTGGGAAGAAGCTGGGCCCATGGAGCCTCAAGAGGGAGAGGAAGCCCAGAGGGGTGGGCAGAGACTAGCCAGAGATCTGCTACCATCTTGCTTCAACACATGGCAACTGACTTTGGTGAGAAAGCCACTTTGAGTTGCACTTTTTATTGTCTTGTAACGGTAAGCTTTTACCCCAAATAAATACCCTTTTTAAAAGCCAATGGATTTCTGATACTTTGCATGGGCTGCCCTTCGGTTGACTAATACACTGAATATTATTATACTTTTAAGAGGTTCACTAATCCACATGGAAATAACATTGCACATCTTTTATCATTTTTGGCCATTTGTATTTCTTTTCCTGACTATTCACCTCCTTCATACATTGTTGGATTGAATTGTTAGTCTTTTTTGCCTCATAGATTGGCAAAGATTAAAATGCTTGGTGGTAGTAAAAATGGAGAAATAAAAACTCAAATTCAGTACAGTACAATATTTTGGAGGACAATTTAGGCCTCTCTCTTGAAATTTAAAATTTTTTAAATGAAATTTGATTTAAATATATCATTCACACATGAACATACATAAACAATAAATGTATAGTAAAAGTTGTGAACATAGAAAACAAACATGCATATCATCATACAGGGCTCCCATACATCGCCCCACCACCAGTATCTTGCATTGTTGTAAAACATTTGTTACGAACTATGAAAAAGCATCTTCAATATATTACTAACTATAGCCCATATCTTACATTTGGTGTATTTCCCCCCCAACCCACCCTATTATTAACACCATGAAGTAGTCGTATATATTTGTTATAGTTCATGAAAAAATGTTCTCATATTTGTTCTGTTAACCACAGTCCATTTAAATTGTTTTTAATCATTGACTCAGCTATTATGTGTGTTGCAATTTTCCTGCACAAGTAACACAGGAGTGAAATAACTTTACAAAGATAATTTCTTAATATTTGTAATAAATTGTTTGTAATATAAAAATTACAAGCAAGCTAAATTCCCATCCAGAAGCCTAAGTACATATTATATGGCACATTTTTACAGTGAAATGTAACTCAACTGTTTAAAAGAATGAATTAATTTATACTGTGACATGAAGATATTCATGGTTCATAAAATTAGAAAAACACAGGTTTAAAAAAATAATATGTATGGTGTTCATTTTATATAAAATTAATTTTATCCATAGGGAAAATATTGAGTATTTGTACATTGAAATGTTAACTGTGGTTACCTCCAGGATGTGGGATAGTGGTCATTTTTTTTCCTTTTTCTTTAAGGCATTTTTGAATTTATTGTTTTGTTTTGTTTTTTTACAATGAGCACATACTACTTTCATAATGAAAAATAACAGTGAAGGATTTCCATTTTGTAAAATGAATTGTACTTGGAAAACCTTGTATCACTGTATCTGAGTTACATTCCAGGACTTTCTTGTTCTCCATGCTTGTATAAGGCATTAGTTAAACCACATATTGTCAGAAATAGTTAGCTTAGGCCTTGTAGTTGAAGATGAAGTTTAAGAGTATTACTGCTTAATTTATGGACTTTTTTTTTTTTAATTTATTTATTTTTTATTGTGGGTAAAAATCAAAATTTATGGACTTTTAATCCGAACCTTGGTACACAAGAATCATCAGATCAGCTTTAAGAAGATCATTCTGGCCTCCATGGACTGTGTTCTCTACTTTGCGTCATATTATTTATTAGCACCAGAACTCTATGACTATTTTCTGATGAATAAGAGAGAGGAAGATGAAGG
This sequence comes from Tolypeutes matacus, assembly GCA_026826555.1. Taxonomy (NCBI): domain Eukaryota; kingdom Metazoa; phylum Chordata; class Mammalia; order Cingulata; family Chlamyphoridae; genus Tolypeutes; species Tolypeutes matacus. Next base: position 10,967,378 of record JAKSZT010053783.1, read on the forward strand.
AAAGTGAGAAGCAATGAAACTAGATTCAGTTAATACTCAGGGTTGTCAGCAGCTTTCCTGAGATTTGTTTGTTGAAGAATTTGAACCCATTAGCTTAAAGAGGGATTAACTCTGCTAGCCCTGACATAGCATGGATAATTAAGAGTTTATTGGTAATTAATTGAAAACAATGCAGTGTTGTGAGATGGGAGAAAGATGCTTTAAAGGAAATTATACCAAGGGATTTGAATCAGTCACGGATGAACAAATGCAAAGTAACTTTTGATAAGAATTATAAACTGATAAAACAATTCAAAGTATAAGGATGGAAAATTGGGAAGAATGAGAGAACTTACAGAGACAAATTGCAAAGATGTAAAAATACAAGAAAGAGGGAAAGTAAGTCGGGTAAGCTGAGCATATGGTTTAACAGAGTAAACCCTATTCATTTTTGGAGGAATTTCAACTCTCAACGCTCACTACAATTTCACCAGTAAGAATTTCACCAATTCAGTATTGAGATTTTTGCTTTTGTTTTGTTTTCTGTAATGTTCTCATTACAAATTGTTTGCCTGTATATCTTGAAGAAAGGGTCAGTGTCCAATTCAGACAATAAGTGCCTTCTGTTTTGCAAACTAAATATTTTAAGACATTTTGAGTGTGAATCTCGAGGTTGTTAAAGTGAAATCATTCTGCTCTTGTCCTATTCCACCTGTTTCACTCAAGATTATAGTAAAAATATATAGGAAAGCATATTAGAAGGTGATAACTATCCTTGTAGTACTAGCCAATGTTTATTGTTGCATTCTATATGCCAGGAATTTTCTTAAGCACTTTAATAGATGTTACTACCTCTTTTCATTATCACCATAATCACAGGCAGTAGATAGTTATTTTCTCTAGTTTAGATATTATAGAAACTGAAACTCAGAAAATGTAAGCAACTTGCCTAAGTTTACAAAACTAGTAAGTGGAAGAACTTGGATTTGTATATGAATTGTCCAGCTCCACAGCCAGTGCCCCTATCCACCTCATTAGAGTTCCCTTAATGATTTCAATATTATTCCTAATACTGTTTAATAAATACTGAAAGCCTCCATCATGTTCTGAGCTTTACTACCAGGAACGGAACATTGGACCTGATGAACAAGACCTAACTTGGCATGTATGTTTTTATATGGTTTTTGACAAAATGTATAATAGCCTTTATCCATTGTTGCAATATCATGCAGGGCAAAACCAATGTCCGAAAAATGCCATGTTATGTCTATTCTTCCCCCACCCTCCCCTCAGAACCTCTGATGGCCACTGCCTTTATATACGTGATACAAGTTCTTCCTTTGCTAGAATAATAATAGAATAATAATGTCTACTTTAGTCCATTGCTCATTTGCCAATCTTGAAGATTTGAGGATGGTGATGCCCACTCCGTTTCTGATCAAGAGGGGGCTTAGATCCCATGGGACAGATGGATGGAACTGTCTTGCTTGCAGTTGTAGATACTCTCTGCTTTTTGGGATGGACATTGTATATCACCATCATTTTGTCAGTCGTCCTGGGTGAGTCCTATGAACTGGAGAGTAGGTTAGCCAACCATATTTTAAGTGTATGGATTTTATACTAATAGTGTTGATGTTTCACTGATTAGTGGTCTAAGTATTTAACTTTGGTAATCCATCAGATTACCAAAAAAATAAAAGTCAGCACTAGTGAGGATTCAGGGACACCCACTATCATATATTGCTAGTGGGAATGTGAGCTAGAGAATTTTTTGTATATTTGTCTGGCAATAATTATTAAACAAACAAACATAAAAGCTTTGACTTTCCAGGTCCACTTTTAGAACTTGAGCCTATGGAAATTTTGGCACCAGTGTGAAAGAATGTATGTTTCAAAATGTTAGAATGAAAATGTTTATTGCTGCTTTTTTTGTAGTTGTAAAAATTTAGTGAAGCTCCATCAGTAGGAGAATGGTAACATAACCTGTAGAATTTAGTTATATCATATAAACAGATATATGCACATATTATTTATATCTAGCTATGATTTTTAAGCAATTATTTAAGTTAATATGCTCAATTTTTTTATTATTGACCTAGAGAAATGTTCCTACTATAATGATAAGAGAGAGAAGCAATTTGTTTATATGAGGTGAAGTGACCAAGTTAAACTACATTTATAAAGTTTATTGCAGGTTTTATGAAGGACAAAAATTTAAATATAAAATCCTAAAAAAAAATCTTAACAAGGCACAGCACACTACGACTGCTTTTTATGGCTCTAGGAACATGGGGGACCAATTTATGAGGCAATGAAGATCTCATGGTCCTTGTTTTTGCACCATTAGGAAGAAAATGATGGATTATTTTACTCTGGAATTCTTAATAAAATTTCAAGGAAATAGGAATAAAAGTTTTACTGTACAAAAGTTTTCAATTCTTCCTAGGAAAAATGGAACTCCAAAAGTTTTAGAATTCTTGAATAGGAAACAGCAAAAACAGCACAAAATACAAATGAGTCTGGCAGAGTCTGAAGCTTATGGAAGAAGATGTTGCTAACCCACCTGTGATTTTACTAAAGCCTGAGTCATCCAGATGTTCCAATAGTGGATCTCTGCAACCAAGACTCTTACTGTAGCTTTGTGTTTAGATCACAACTATTGAGTGAAAGTAATGTTTCCCCAGAAGGCAAAAATCCCTGAAAAATCAATCCAGGGCATTTAAAAGAAGACTAAGGAGCTAATCTTTAGTCTAGGATTGGGAAAATAAAAGCATCTTGCTCTTTAAATGTGGGAATCAGTTATCCTAGACTTCAGATCCAGGGACACCTGGAACACTTCTGGCCATTGGGAGGCAGCTACCTACATGGGAACACCTTGGAGGCATAGCTACACATTTTTTCTCTGGGTTACACTTTTCTTCTAACATTCCTGAATTTTCATTAAACCATCATTAAATTTATAGCCTGCTTAATTCTGTTCTGTGAGGAATTAGGAGGAAGAGTCTGTCCAATGCTACAAGGGAAGAGAATCTCCCTTCCCCAAGGCAAAAGAGGTGGTAACAGCAAAAATCAAGTAATGGCTCAGAACACAGGTACTGATAAGGGACAATGGCAACAGTGAACTTTATGAAAAGGCTGAAGAAGAAAGTACCTGGGCACATGGGACAACACTAGAGATGTCTCTGAAATAGCTGGAAGCCCACTCGGATAATAATTTCCAAAAATATACAGCATGTGCCAATGCAGTTTGAGGTACATTGATATCATAACTTTTATTAACAGGTGAATAGAATAAGTATTAGGTAAAGAAAATCAGAAATAGAGAGAAAAATAACCTGCCTAAGGTCACAGAGTTACTTCATGGTGGATTGATATTCTGATACCTGCCAATTGTTCATTCCTCTGAGACTCTTGCTTAAATTAAAAGCCCATCTTTGCAACTACTCCTTGCATACTTCATTTCCACCTTCTACTATTAAATAAGGACTTACATATATCTTGTTGGGGATCTACATTCAGCAAAAGGATAGGTCATGCGATAATGTAAGTGGGGAAGAGATGGGGGAGGCAATGTTTTACCTAAAGAGACTACAAATAATTTTTTTGAGGCTTCAAAAAGCAGTTCCTACCACTGACATGTTATGAGACCTTGGCCAAGTACTTAACCTCTCTTTCACTTCCTTTTCTAGTATATAAAATTGGGCATTAATAGTACCAGCCTCACAGAGTTTTTGTGCCTAATGTATTTAGAAAATAGCTATATTTTGTTATTTTGGTGCTACCACTACAAAGCCTTCAAGAACATGAAACAGGATGTGTAAGTAATCATTCTTGGGGTAACCAGATCAGATAGAATTAAGAACTTCTCCCCAACAGCCTCCCCTCCCCATTATTTTAACACTTTTGTTAGCTTCTGCTTTTAACTAATCTTTCCCTTTAGGGGACTCAAAAAATACAAGGGGCCTAATAAGACAAATGCCTTTCTGTTATTAAATTTATCTTCCTTATTTGCCAGTCCTATTTCCTTGTTCCATTTTGAACATTAATGATATCATTGCACCACTCAAGCAGCTAACCCTGAAACTCACCCTACCTCTGGAATTCTCAGTAACAAGAGCCAATACATTTTTTTTTAAATTTAAATTGGTTCAAGTTAAATTTTTTATTAGTTGCAGCATATAGAGTCCTAAGTTGTATTGTCAGAATTAGTTATAGAGACTACGGTGGGCTGGGACTATTGGAGGTGATTTGGCCCAGCTATGGCTGAGTGGGAGAACCTTGCATTAATTCTTAGTGATTGACACTGTGGATTCTAGATCATAATGGTGGACTGAGTACAGAGAGTTAGCTCCTTTCTCTCCTGAGTTCTCATGACAACACAAAGACTGGAAAGAATATTATCAACATATGAGATTGCAACAGATTTCTTGAGAATGGGTGGAGGGTGGAAGCTTGCTGGACAGAAAGCACAGAACAAAGAAGTAGTGGGTCAGAACATTTAGGGGAGACCATAGCGAAGGAGAGAGCCTCTCTGCCTAGCAGAGCCAGAGAGACTCCAGACTTAAGAGTCATCAGTGTGAAGAATGACTGTAGCAAGAAGGCGAAGAAGGAAGGTGCCATGAGGTGAATCTATAGAGCTGCATCACCAAGCAAGCCTTTCCACTCCTCCTTCCTTTCACCCTATCTGCAAGTGCAGGAAGCCTAGCAGAAACCCTGTGAGAAAACAAGCCTACGTATACTGATTGTGATTTGTGCCTGGCTGCTATGTCCTCATTTGTGGCAGCAAAAAGGAATCTGATTCTGTGGTTTGCCATCTGATGATGATCTTATTGGGAGGTGGATGTTAGCAATCCATTCCCTTTTGGGTAAAAGTAATGGGAAATTTAGTTAGTAGTCCATTATGGTTTTTGTTTTTGTTTTGGATTCAATACCTTCTAGAATCCTCTGTGTTGTTTTCCTTTTGAGCACAACAATGTAAGCTCAAAATTTTTGTGCTCATTGGAGTAGAATGCTGTCCTTTGAGATCTTTTACTGCAATTTGTTAAATGGATGGTATAAAATAATATTCGTATTTGGGTTTTCTTTGTGATAAAATGATAAATTAATCTTTGTATAACCAGCCTGCTCTTAGCAAAAATAGTGAAATGTTATTCTGTGCCAGTCAGTAAAGGTTTCTTATTTAATAAAAATACTTAACTTTTTTGCTTTTGTCATATATTTGAAAAATTTTTAAACAAGGTTTTCTCAGTTTTAATAATCATTGTGTCTTATTGTTTCTAATGATGAGCGTTACTAATTGTTATGCTTATTTTATGCTTTTTCAGCATACACTGTCCTTAGATGCCTACAACTTATGTTCATATTTATATCCCCTGACATTCTTTTTGATACTACCTTTCCAAACTTTAAAACTCAACATAATTAAAATATTACTATGGTTTTTATGAATGTAATATCTCTGGTTTCTCAGACAACCATTGGGCAACCCTAAAGATCTACTTCTGGACATATACAAGGATAGATATCAGAAATAATAGGGTATGTTTTGCATTCTCTAGATTTTTAATATGCTCAACACTATTATGGGAGTTGTTGTTTTTCAAGCCCATAATATGAGAAAAAGAAGCAATCAAAATAGTCCTAGATTAAGTTTATGCAATAATTATGTATTATTACTATGGCAATTTTGCAATAATTGTGTGCCTTACTTATACTCATGTACAAAGACTGATATAATAACTGTCAAAAGATGATTTTTATAAATAACTTTATCAATTGGTGACAATTATAACACATATCTTATGGGACAAATTAAAAACCCCAGAGATGTATTACAATGTTCTCATTATGTTTAATATGTTCTTACTCTTATGGTAATCACAGAATAAATTTATATTAAATGTGTATGCACTACACCTCAACAGAATATTCCCGTCTCCATTATGATGTTGCTTGCTATGACAAAAAAGTAAGTAGACTTATTCAGATTTGTTATTAATAGCATCTCCTTTTCCTTTAAACATGCCTTTAGATACCTTTACAAGTTACCAATTAGAAATTGGGTCATCTGCAAGAAATAGCAAAAGAGGATCCGTAAAAACTGTACCAGATACCACACTACTGCAAAATGTATAGGAAAACTGTGTGTGTGTGTGTGTGGAAGGTGTATGGGAACTCTACTTCTGTGTGATTTTTTTGTAAACCTGTAAGTGCTCTAAAAACAAAACAAAATAAAACCAAATAAAACAAAACCTGTACCAGATACCACTGACACCACAAGAAATTGATCATGTGTATAGGTTTTTCACAATAAGTTGGCCTTGTCTCTATCAACAATTTTCTAACAATATCAAGTGACTGAGTCAGGATTTCCAAGACTTTTGTAATAGAGAAGCAGAAGAATTTATAAAAGTAGACTACTCAACTCAAGACCAGCAAAACAAGAAGTAATTTCTTAAGACTAAATGACTTATTAAAAAATTTAATAGGGGCTAATTTGATTTCCTATTTTAATGAACAGGAGAGAAACACCCCTTTCTTTCTTTTTTTGATCTATCTCAAACCAGCAATTTAGGACATTAAATTTGTAAAAAACTAACAAAAAGATTCTGAGACCCCAATGTTCACAAAAAATGCTTTATAAAAATCTGAACATCAAATCAAAGCTAATAAATTGCCAAGAAAAACATACCAATAATGATGCTGTAAAATATTATGACATATAATATTTGGCTTTGTCTACTAAAATTAGTTATAATGGTTAAATAATATACAAAGTTGTTTTTCTTAAAGCCCTTTGATTTTTGTGACCATATAGTTATTTGTATTGGTTTAGTAAAAATCTGTCCTCCTTCTACCTGAATATAATTGGAAAAAGCAAATTTTAAAATATTACCATAAATTCCATTTAATTAGATGAGACAAATCAAGTAATAAGAACAAGTTCTATGTTCTACATGCAGAAGTGATACCTACAGTCTCTTGCAGGGAATCTGCATCTGGTATCTGCTCTATGCATTAAGGAATCTTAGCTTTAGAGTTTGTAAAACATGTCACTTCTTGGCAGGATAGGGTCACAGAAATTTGGGTATCTTTTCTAGAAAGGATGACCTTAAAATTGTAAGTATTGTTTATGAAATCTGGTAGAGTTGAAATGAACAGCTCTCTGTCTGCTCTCAGCTGAGCTGACAAACACATAAAAATAAATTAAAGCCATAGGAGCATTACAAAGCTCTAGACAGATATAAACTCATAAGCCTTAGTATTATAGTGCTCCATTAAAAAAAAACTACACAAGGAATTCAGGATATACTAATCAACACTTCTTGTTCTATATGTATAAACAAACCAAAGTAAAATATAAAATCAGTAATACTGATTGGGAAAATAGTTAAGCAAATGTAGAGTAGACAAACGTGTACTATGGGGAGGAAAGTCTACCACAAAAAGGTCTGTAAAAACAGAAGTGACACTTAGCCCTGCCACAATTGTGAATAAGCACATATATCACGTCCCACTGCTGAAGAAAGAGGAAGAAAAATACTTTTTACTCTGATATAAATAAAAATTTAAAGGGTCTCACTGTCTAGTTCTAGTCATCCAAAGAAATAAAACTTAATGGAAAGGACTTTATCTCTGACTTTTGCAATGCTCTTGTCTGAAGCTATGTCCTGAAATTTGTGGACATGGTAACCATGATAAAATCGCTGTTTTCCACCATGAATAGACTAACGTAAACTTGGTGAATACTGTCTTGGTGAATACTGATTGTGAATACTGTCTTGGTGAATAAGTCTTGGTGAATACTGATTGTTGTGCTTTTTAAATACCTGTCTTGTTTTAAAATTTCTTGTTCAGTTCTTTTGAAGCTTAACTTCCTCACATTTCTTTGCCAGTAAGTGCTGCCTTCTACTTCTTTTTTTTTGTATCTGCGTTTGTTTCTGAATCTTCTTTTCATGACCCATACACACAAATCAGGAGATGGCACCTGCAGCTGTCTGGGGGGTTTTGTGTTTCACCATTCACTTTCAGTGGAAAAGACTATTTTTGTTCTAGACTTCTTAAAAAGAGACCCAAAATTTACTGGGAAACAATAAATCTCCTCCATACTTATATTTGGCAAGAAGGATTTCCAGCTCAGTATTTCGGGACTCATGATCATTTCATCCCTGCTGCTAACTCTGGCCCAATCTAAGTTCCTGTGTTGTTTTATACTCCTATATTTAATTTAGTGACTTGGTGACCCCTGTCTACCATCCATCCTGCTGGACAAGCCCCTTTTATTTACTAATACAATTCCCCAAATTGATTCATCCACTCATTGAAATCCCTGATTTTAGGCCCTGCACTGACCACCTACCTGGATTAGCCCTGGTTTTTGGTTGTTGCAAATTTGAAGTTCTGCAAACGTCATCTAGACCACACATCACCTCTAGCTAGGCCTATTCCCTCAGGGCCCATCATATAAAGATTTCTTTTCAAGTTCCAGCTCCTCCCCATCGATTCTATTTCACAACAGTTAGAGGAAGTCTAACTGTCCTAACATATGGTAAATGATAATTTTGCAGAGAAATATGTTATTTCCATGTAAGTTCAGGGAAAGCTTCTTGTAGTAGGATCAGTAAACTCAGTCTTGTTTATGGACAGTCTTTAGATTAGGGGTTCTTAACCTTTTTTTTGTTCCATGGACCCCTTTGCTAGTCAGGTGAAAACCATGGACCCCTTCTCAAAATGTAGTAGCAGATAGTTTTATGACACTCAACATCAAAGGTCAGAAAAAATAAAGATAGTAAGTTGATTGTTTTCACTTCAAGCTCGGACCCTCTGAAATCTTTCCAAGGGCCTCTTGGGGGTCTGTGGATCCCTGGTTAAGAACCCCAGCTCTAGAGCATATGGATGATGGAATAATGGAATAGAAAATGAAGTGGATACATATGGACATTCCAGGTAGTAGCAGTGTGAGCAAAAATGGTAAATGAGGTAGCTTTGGCAAGACCAGGCAAATAGTTCCGATTGTTTGGATCATCAGTTTTGGGGGTGCTGGGCTTGTGGGAATCAATTGGTAAGGGTTAGCACTGCTGGGAAATGGGACACGGCCTGGGTGACTTATGTGTAAGGTGATTGTTCTACTGGGGGAGTGACTTCTTGGTTATAAACACCCCTGAAGTTTACTGAACTTTAAGGCAATCCTTCATTTATAATCTTAATGAAACCATATTGACCTCTGATTACCTTCAGAGAATACCAGGTAGACAGATTGATGCTAAGAGAAATTTGAGAGGGCAACAAGGAAAATCTGCATGTGAATCTTTATTATGTCATCCATCTAAGGCTGAAGCTAGATCCATTGATTTGTTTGTTCTACCTGTTGTCAAAATTCTAGGTACAGCTTTATTGGAAAAATAAATCTAGTTAAATAAATGACAGAGGGCATTCAAGCAGAGACAAGAAGCAAAATATTTTACAAGTGTAAAGATAAACTATTAGGCCTTGCTCTTCCAACATGCTTTCCCAACATTTTCACACTGCAGTCCTGCCTGATTTCCCTCCAATTGGCTAAGCTCCTTCTATTTGTTAAACCAGTTCCCTGGTAGTGATTACCTGAGTTTCTGTTTCCCAAGTTGATTCATCCTGTTTGTTTAGAGATGACATTATTAGACTGCTAATGATATTTACACATTAAAAGAAGGTAAGTTTTTCTATCAAATAAAAGATTAAAAAATCAGGAAATAATAATATAGAAATTAGTTCCTCTACTTGGGAATTAGTTAAATACAATATTATAGAGGCCTGAAGAAATAACAATTATATTACAAAAGAATGTAAAAATAGTTGGAGACTGGGAATTATACCAACTAATTCACTGAGTTTGTATGATTTTCTCTCATCTGAATGGTAATTATGTTCTTAAAAAGGCTTTCAATTTAAATCACAGGGGAAAAAATAACCGAGTACACATTAGAGAAAGCTGATGGCAATCTTTTCTAGTTTTGGTTTCAATTTTCTGTAAAATTGACCTTTGATTTTGAGAACAACTTTTTATATTTTTGTAAAAGCATTTTTAATCCTACTGATCTAGCCATTTTATCAAATAAAGAGCCAAGTCCATTGGAGAAGGATTTGGGGTCTCATAAGTGAGAATCAATATTTCATTTGGATAATGGCTAAAAAATCCCGAATGTCAAGATAAAGGAGAGATTATAGCCATGATAATGACTTAGAAGATTAAGTGAGGTGCAAGTGTGAACTAAGGGAAATGACTCAACACATTCAGCAACTTAAGACTGTGACCTAAATTCATTCTGACAGTTGTTCTACCTGCCTGCTGCCCGAGGAAAGTAAATGCATAAACAGAACACAAGTGGGGCCAGGATGATGTATAGTGAAATGCTTTTTGTGCACTATACCTATTTGATAGTATCTTATCAGACACTGCATTATAGAACTTTGATTGTTCCTGCTGGTCTACTTTTATGAAGCAGTGTAGTTTGAAGAGAGCACTGAACACTCAGCAAGAAGATTTGAGCTCTAGTTTTGGATTTGTCACTGTGTTATGTGATTTGGGACAAATGGCCTTATCTCTCTCTTTCCTAACCAGTTCATTTGAAAGTTCCCTGCCTTCCTTAAGTGCCTGTATTGAGGATCAAGGCATGAAGAGATGAAGGCAACATGTGCAAATGGGTTGAACAGCAACTCTTAACTTGCTTAAACAGGTAGAACCAAAAACTGTAGAGGAAGTCAGGCTGCAAGTGTGGTAAGTGGGTACACCATGAAAACCCCATCAAGATCATACATTTCTTCATTGATCCACATGCCTTCAGCACTTGCTTGTGGCAGGGTCTGTGCAAGGTGCTGTGCTGAGGACACTCTAAGGGAAAAGAAAAGATGCTGCTCAGCCCAGATTAACTTTACAAGGCTTGAAGAGTCAACCTGAAGAGGCTTGAGTGTTACCATACCTAAGCTCTTCCTTACCTTCAGACTGACATACACTGTCAGAAAAAGTCCTTCATATTTGGAAGAAAAAGACACAACTTATTTCTAGAAAAAAATATTGTTGGAATGGAGCACCCATGAGAAGGGTAAAAGAGATAATAGTATGTGCAAAGTTTGGAAAACACCAAAATGCTAGAGAAATGCAATGTGAGGTATGTCTAAGAATATCTTGGTTATTTTGCTTTGGTTGTTGAAGCAAACTTCTTTCATCCAATTGTTGTCATAGTTCTTTTCAGGGTTTGTTTAGGAGACAGTACACTTTTCCTGTATTCGACTACCTTCCCCCCTAATTGATGTTTCTTAAATAATATTTTCAAAGGATACATATTATGCACATGTTTAATGCTTCCATACAGCATCGAAGGCAAATATAACCATGAGAATGGGGTATGTAACAAAATTTTTTCTCTAGAGAATATAAAAGCATTAGAGAAAACACAGTGCAGAATTCTTTGCTGTTGCAAAGGCCAGTAATTTGTACCTTATTGGAACAGGCAAGTGCAGTCATAGGATGGGACTATCCCAAGGCTGTGACTGATGTGATTGTGTTAATGACCAGGAATGGCTTTTAAACTATATGCAAATGAGAACATAGAGGTGAAAACCCGTTGCAAAAGCAATAGCATTTATGCAAATGTAAGATGTGACAATTAAAATGTATGATGAATTGAGGTGTCATAAAAAAGAGCTCCAGTATTGGACTAGAAATCAGGAAACATAATATCTCATTATTAAAAGGGAAGAGTTGAATTTATAATTTCCAAGCGCTTTTCATATAAGTGGGTTCTATGGTTTCTAAGTCACTGGCTATAATAAAAGTGAAAGGGACACAGTTAGGCCAGTTCCAAACAAATGAATAAAATGAGAAATCAAAATACTAAATTGACACCTGCATGATGCCTTTTAATATAAATACCCTTAAGTATCATTTAATAGTTTTAAAATATTGTGGTTTAGTAAAGATGATACCTGGTTATAAATATTATGCCTTTATTTTTGGTTAGAAGAAGAATTATTTTTAACCTAGATCTAACCGTTTTCATACTCTTTGACTGAAACAGATTAAAAAAAGTTTCAAGTGCTATGCATTGAAACTTGTTTTTAAATGTTAACTGGCACTATATATTACTATAAAACAATGTTAATTTACTCAAGTTTTCAGCTTGTACTGCCTGGTATGTCTGTGTAAGAAGCCAATTTTTGTGTATTGTTACAGTTTCAGGTTATTTATATTTGATGTTTTGTAAAACTCAAATACAACTATACTGTACCTATGGATCAAATAAATAGCATCTATGTACTTGTTACACATGCCTGCATAGTTAAAAAAAAATACTGAATTGGTTATTTCTGCTCAAATGACTGTTAAAAAAGACAGCATAAGACTGTAAAATTCAGTCAGTGGAGACTCTAGAAATAATAGAGAAAACTAAGAAAATGGATTTCCAGAAAGAGAATTGGTGTGAAGGAAAACAAATAATGTGACTGGAAATAAAAAAAATATGCATGAAGAAAAAAAGCAACCAAATGATAGCTCTTTTTTTAGGAAAGAAGTTTTGTCCAAGTCCAGCAGTGGAGAATCAGAAAAGGAAAAGAGTATATGGAAAAATGAATGAAATAAAATGATAAAAGATTCCTAATGAAATGGGACATAAGGCCTGGAAGAACTTGGAGCACAGGAGCATGGCAATGACAACAGAGCTGGAGACAAGTAGAAGTAACAGAAAGAAAGAAATTAAAGGGAGTGGAAGGGAAAGGGTATTATTATTATTATTATTATTATTATTTCTATATTTTCTATACCTTAAGATATTTTACCTTTTACTCTTGAGAAGTTGGTGCTTGAGAGAGATCATGAACATTTCTAATAGATATGCTTTTAAGAGAAATATGAAGTTATCTGAGGGTAATTTCCCTGCATATAATAATTATTCAAAGGAAATTCTAGTTGAATCTTAGGAAAAAGAGAATAGAACCAGAAGTAAACAGACAATTTCTGAAGTCAAATAATAGTTGTCAATGTGATGGAATGAAAGATGGAAGTCTATATATTTGTATATATGTGCTATTAGTATGGAATGCAATAGCAAAAAAGGAAAGCCAAGCCAAGCAAGAAGCAAGACCATAACAAATAACAGTACACCTGGAAAATAGTATGTTGGCTACACTGTATTTTCAGAAACAAGATCTCAATTGAATCTCAAAATTGCCTTGTGATGGAAGATGGCACCTTTCCTAATAATGTCAAAATTCATTTCTCAAAACTTGAAAACTGGTGGTAGCCAATGAAGGATGAATAAATTTCCATTAGATATGGGAAAAAATTTAAAATATAGGACATATGTTTAAAATATTTAAAATTTTCTTGCTGCACAACGAATATTTATTATAATAAAAATAGAAAATATTGTTAAAGAAATATATCAATAAACTCACAACCCTTACTATGGAAATTTTTAAACATGTACAAAAGTAAAGAGAAAATATAATGAATCCCCTTGTAGCCACCACCCCTGTTCAACAATTGTCAACATTCTGCCAACTATGTCATCTATCTATTGCCTGATTCCTCTTTAGCACACACAGTTTTGGTGAAGTGGTGCTGGAGTACTTTAAATCAAATCCCACACATCATAACATTTCACCAGAAAATAATTCAGTGGGTATCTCTAACAGATAGGCTTTTAAAAAATAAATATAACCACAACGGCATCACACCTAACAAAATTAAGTTATTCCTTAATATGATTTTCCTGATTGTCTCAAAAATATCTTTTAAAAGTTATTACTTTCACAAATAAAGACACCAATGAGGAATTGGTTCACAAACCAGATTTTTAAGTCTATAATAGCTCATGCCTCTGCCTAGTTCTATGATATTTATTGATGAAGAAAACAGATTGCTTGTCCAGAAGAATTTCTGTCATCCTGGATTTGGCTGATTGTTTCCCTGTGGTATTCAAATTGGTCTGTTCCTCAATTCTTTACAATTTATGCAAATTGGTAGTTAACTGTAGACCCTGATGTATAAATTTATTATATACACATTCTTTTTTAATGAAAATGGGATGCACTTACAACAGGCTTTGTTACTTGCCTTTATACTTCATAAATCATATATATAAAAGAAAGATTACAGGATAGAAAACCATTTACCCTTTTTAATTTTTAAAATTTTGTAGAGTAACAAAAGTTAAAAGATGAAAATATTAAGGGAAAAATTAAGCAAAAGATTTTCAAATAATCAATTTTCCAATTACAGAATGCAATTGAACAGTCAAATAAATAGAGAAAAATAAAAGTCAGAATAAAAATGGAGCTGACATGAGAAAGAAGGAAAGTAAAAAGAAGGAAAGAAACACTACATTGAGCCTAGAAATTGTTACATCTGTGGCTGCCCAACATACTACTGTTTCTTCTTGTTCTAAAGCTTTTTTTTCACAGCCATTTCCCACATATTTAACCCTGCGGTTTTGTGAATTAAGTCAAATTAATGGTAGAAATGTAGATGAGTGGCATATGAACTCTTGGTTACAGACATTCTTTGGTCAGTTTTAAAATTTTTCATTCTGGGAGATGCCTGAGGCACTGGATAGAATTGTGTTCTCCAAAAAGACCTGAATAGGCCTTTTTGAATACATCCTAACACCTAGTCCCGAGAATGGGACCTTATTTGCAAACAGACTTTGAAGTCATGCTTAACTAAGGTAAGGCCAAACTGGATTAGAGTGGGCCTTGATCCAATATAGCTGCTAGTCTTATAAGAAGGGGAGATTTTGACACAGACCCAAAGAGACACAGTGAGAAGACGGCCACGTGAAGATTGAAGCAGATATTGGCATTATGCAGCTGCAAAGCAAGGAAGCCAGGATTGCCACCAGAAGCTGGATGAGGCAAGGAAAGATTCACCTCCATAGGTTTCAGAGGAAGGGTGACCCTGCAGACACTTTGGTTTCAAACGTCTGACCTCCAGAACTGTGAGACTATCAATTTTTGGCTTAAAAAAAAAATTTGTTTTAAAGCTATGCGGATTTTGATTCTTCGTTGTAGCCCTAGGAAACTAAGACAATAACCTTTTAAAAATTATCTTCTTCTCCCTTTAGGATAAATGGGGCTGTATATGCATTGGAGTCTGTGTTCCGAAACATTTCTCCTGTAGATTAATTCAGTAAAAGGAACAGGGGCAGCTCACATTCATAAAAGTCCTTTTTGTTGGGGGAGGGGCACATGGTAGTGTCTGCTATCATGATTTAGAGACAAGTTTTCCCATTCAAAAGAACTCACAGTAACAACAGCTCCACTATAAATTATATTTCTTTCCTAATGTCTATCACTTAGCATGTTTGATGCCTATATATCATTCTGATTTTTTCTTCAAGGGCTGCCCTCATTGTCACTCATTTCCTTGCTGGACATCTTGCCCTTGTTTCTCACATAGACCATAAAGTCATATTATGTGGACCTCATCCTCATTAATAATGACATGATTTGACAGTCAAGGCCCAGAGTGAGTCGGCAGACACATGACAATTAGTCTTTTACTTAATTTGAGATATGTAGAACTGGCTTGGGGAAGAGGTATACTCCCAACCTAACTGCAAAATGGGAAGCTGAAAGTATATGGTCTTGTAAAGCTCGCTCCAGCTTCTATGGCGCAGCCTTTTTGAAATAAAATGAGTTGATTTGGAAATACAAGAGCAGTGGGGACACCCTGCCAGCATTTGTTTTTGTTATAATGCCTTTTCCTACTTATTCAACCTTATCTTTCTTCCTGCTATCTCCAGGAAGCAAAAGATTCTTAACTAAGTAAGTTTACAAGGAAGCACTGATGCATATAATCCACAAAAATCCTTGAAGACATTATGTATCATCTTAACCACTAACAAATCAGAAATTAGCTCTGAATAAATTAAATAAATATTTAAAGGGAAGATACTTCTTAGCTCACATAATAGATGGTAAAGCAGAACAACCAGGTCTCAGGAAAGAATGGAACTATGGCATCTTTGAGCATCTCAGTCAGAAACTCAGAGACAGTCTCTTGAGTGTTAACGACGTGACTTCAAGAATACTTTGACATTCTATTCAAGATTGAGATTCCTGAAAGACAGAACATCTTGGGTTATTTACTATTTAATAGTTAGGAAGGGGTAGATCACTGCGATTTGCAGTCCAATTATAGTACACTATTACTAAAAGAACAACATCTAACATTTACTTTATCCATGACTTGTGGATCTGTAGGTAGAAAAATCGAGGAGAATGGGGCAAGATCATTAGCTGTATATACTGCTTATAGAGTCTATCATTAGAAATATGGTATATACTTGAAAAAGGTTAGAAGATTTAAGAAAAAAGAATATGGGCAAAAGAGCTGAGTCCAATTAAAGCACACATAGGAGACATGCTAGCAAAAGTAAGAGGAGGGGCCAATTTTTAAAAAAGATTATATATTTCACATAAAAAATCCATTTCAAAAGATGCCACCAATAAGTTCCTTGAAAATGGATGAAAAGAAATGCTGCATAATTTTTAAAAAATGAGACCTTAAGAAATTAATACATAAAAATAAATGAAGCAAATCAGAAAAATGAAATATGAAGCACTAAAATGTATCATTAGAAATTGAATCAATAAAACTACATTAGAAATTTAATTTAACTTAATGGAGTAGAGGAGAATTCCTATATAATTTGTTCCTGAGGGAGGGCAGCCCCATTTGGTTCTTCAACCTAAAAAAAATCTCTTTCTCCTTCAAAAGTTGACATTATTTTGCATTATTCAGATCAATGAAAGAGGACATGTATATTATTTTTCAATTGCTTCTGTAACAAATTACCACAAAGTTAAGGTGTAAAGCAAGACAGATTTATTATCTTACAGTTCTGTAGGTAAGACATCTGAAATGGTTTCACTGGACTAAAATCAAGGTGTTAGCAGGGCTGCATCCCTTTCTGGAAACTCTTCAGGAGAAAACATTTCCTTGCCTTTTCCAGCTTTTAGACACCTCTCACATTCTTTGGCTTGTAGCCCCTTTCTCCATCTTCAAAGCCAACAATGGTGGGATGAATCCTTCTGATAAATCTACTTCACGTATTTTTGTCACCAAATCTTTCTCATACCAAACCTGGGAAAGGGTCTTGACTTTCAAGTACCCATATCATTAGAGTGAGGCCATCTGGATAATCTTCTTATCTATGGTCAGCTGATTAGCAACTTTAATTCCATCTGCAACCTTTTGCTGTGTAGCATACTCAAAAATTCCAGGGATTAGGAAGTGGACAACTTTGTGGAGGAGCCATTTTTCTGCCTATTCCAACATGGATGAAAGATAGAAGGTAGACTTTTTTTAAGAAGGTGGGATATGATTAATCATTAAAAAGACTGATCACCTAGAAAACTTAAGGGAAGTAAACACTAATGAAATTAGTAGTAATTGGAAAAAAGTGGTCAAAAACTTTTAGTGGTATGATGAGATATTTTTTGTACTTTTCACATTTCTCTATCATGAGTATTATTTTTATTAAAGAAAAATAATGAACTTTCCATTTAAATTATTAAAAACATTTGGCAAAAAAAGGTACTTGACTGAGAAATAAAATAACACTTGATAAAATGTTTCCTGCTAAATTTGCAGCTGAATTATCTTTGTCCTCTTGATTAATGGCATGGCTGCTTTTTTTTCCAATCTAGCCAGTTTTCACTCTTTTGGTCACGACAGGTTTTTACTCTTCCACATTGAAAAAGCCAAGTCTGGTTTAATTCTCATGTTTGCTGTAGCTTGTGAGGACAGCCATACCTATTGATAAGCAACCTTATTTTAATGATCCTATAGAAAAGTAGTGTGAATCTGTGTGAACTTATTTCAAATTATGCCATGAAAACATGATTAATGACTAAGAAAATTCTGTTTAAGACTGTTTTAGAGTTTGGTTTTGAGTTTCAATATAAAGGAGAGAGGAAATAATGTTGGAGACCGATTCTAACAGCCCATCAGTTATGTGGCCAGGGCAGTAGCCAGAATAGGAGCTGGGTCCTGGTGGGGTGGATGGGGCAGAACATGCACAAAAGATGAAGGACTGAACTCGTAATCTTGTGTCACTACTTCGTTATCTTCTCTACACAGCTCTTAGTTGGAACAGCACCAATTTCATGATACTTTCTCTAATGTCTTTTCTTACATTAGTCTGAGAATTATAGGAGTGGGAAGGGGGCACTTCTATAATAGCCTCAGAGGAAGCAATTAATTTTCCAGTTCTGCTCTGCTATCTTCTTTCTCATCATTTTACCCCCTGCCTGCCTCTCTTCACCCTCCGCTCCTATATTCCCACCCACCTCATATGGAAAGACTGCAAAATAAATACAGGGGGAAGTCAAGTTTGATCTAATTATGTAAGATAGAAATGGGTAGATTTGTGGATGAGCATATCCAAACTATCTTTAAGGAGCTCCCGAAATTGGAACTAGGAAGAAGCAGGGTTGGCATGTGAAAGTGTTTATATAACTATTAGATAAAGTTAACAGAAAATTTCTAGGTAAGACAAAAAGCATTTGCCAAATAATAAGAAAATAGAGAATAAGCAAAACAGTCTTTAAATGTGCCTAAACTAAAAATAAGGGGTAAAAATTGGGATGGAGAAGAGTGGACTTGTTATATTGACAAAGAATCTTATTTAACATAAAGAGAAGGCAGTAGTACTGCCCTCTGGGTGATATAGGCTTTCTGGGATATCAGCATTTTTAAAAGCATAGCTATGTACAAGATTTGGTAGACAAATGATCCTGGAATGTGAACTACATTATAGACAATAGAATGGAAAAGGCAGTGAAGGGAAAACAAGGACAGTTTGAATGTGTAGTCTTTACAATGTTTTTTGTTATATAAAATCTGTGGAGGTTCTGTTGGTTTGGTTGTAAGAAGAAAATGGTGAAAGTTGAATTAAATCATTGATGATAAAGGTCAAATTACCTTAAGTATGTATGTCTTTGCTATACATAATTAACAGCTGTGAATTTTTTTAGTGCCTTAAAGGAAAATTCATATTTATTATTGTGAAATAGGCATTTTTTACATGTTGTTGATTTTGTATTGAGGGAAGAACAGAGAAAGAGTAAGATAAAGATAGGATTGACTGTACTGAAATGTTAAAAAGACTTGTTTTAGCACCTGATGTAATGATAGTTTAGGGAATTTCCCTTTTTTAAGTTAGTTAAAGAAAATGGTGTTAGAGAAATAAGAATGTTAGCTGATTTATAACTTACATGTCTATAGATGATATATTGAGTTCAAGAAAAGTAAAGCTAAGTGTTCTGGCTTAATTTACCTATCCACAGATTATTTTCTTTAACATCAAAGGGATTTTATTAAAATAAATGCATTATAGACAAGTATGCTAAGACTTCTAAAAGAAAAATATTTTCTAAATATCTAGAGTAGTCATAGCATGAGTAAATATTATTTAGTAAAAGATGACATTGACATAAGGTGCAAATGTCTACACTAAGAAGAGAGAAAATAAAGAAACTTTTCTAATGCAGCTAGGAAAGACTGCATATTTTTAAAAATATTCAAGAATTTAAAAGAAACCACCTGATATTTGAATAGGTGACTGGACAGGAATTGAGTGGCATTTGACCATGAAAATGGTAATTTCATATGATGCAAATTAGTATGTAATTTGTAAGTGTTTATTGTGTGCCAATTGCACACAGAATAAGGCACAATTTTCCATTTAAAGAGGAAAATTTTTCATTGTTCCTTTATAACCCCTCATCCGAATTTAATCATAAAACTAAACAGAATAGAGGAGCAACCATAGCAGAAATTAAATGGAACACAATTCTTCATGGTAGATTTGGGACATTTTTAGACACTTTCCCTTGTGCATTATCAACTTCTTGTTTGCAACAGGATGCCTTCAGTATTCATAAAATGTTTGTACTACCTTCTTGGTTTGATGTAAAAGGGTAACCTCTTTACCAGTAAGTACTTTGTGGTATGGGATTTTAATATTAAGGATCTCCTTGAAAAATACTTCTCTGAAAAAATATTTTGAAAATAAAAACATTCTGTGTAGAAATATCTGAAATAAGCAGTTATAGTCGCATCTCACGGACATTTGTGATCTTTCTCTCTAGAGCACTAAACAGCCTTTCAGCAGCATGTCCCAGGAGTTATACTGAGGAGCTGAAATTTCCCTGGAGAATGTAAAGGATAAAGACTTCCCATAGCATGGGAAGCCATGGAATTTCCTTCTGGAGTTTAGAGAATTCAATTTAAATTAAAAGTCAGGCATTTTTTCCCTAAATAATGTTTGGGTCACTAAAGGGAGAACAAATATGTTTCAGGAGGAGAAATATCAAGACATTGGATAAAGCAAAATAGAAAACACCCCCTCCCAAATTTTCATTGTCATTATAAACAACCTAGATGTTTTTCTTTTTAATCTTTTTTGTTGCATCTGTTTTCATTGGGTTCATATCATTAAATGTACTGTAGTGAGACTTTTTTTTTCTCATTTCTTCTTTCCAAACTCATTATGTCACAAAAGTTGGCAATAGATTAAGGAACATGGGCCACATTCTTCATTCATAAATATTCATGGTGATAAAAATATTTTTGTTTGAGTATTGCTATATAGTTTTTCAAATAGTTAGCTGTACATAGTCTTGTTACACAAAATCCTTGGAGGTATATGTGGTGCTTGATCCTATATCCATTTGACCTGTGAGGAAACTGAGGCAGAGTGGTTAGAGATGTGCTCAATATAAAGAACAATATTAGGATGAGTAAGTCTTCTGATTTCTAGTTTCAAGGTCTGAACCACAGGCAATCCCTTGAAGCTCCTTATATCCCTGTAGCCCCTATGTAAGGCAAGGGTTTAGCTAGATTAAATGTGAAATAAATAGTTATGTGAAGATCTAGAACATTCAGGGGCCATATGGGTGATGGAGAGAGAAGCTCCAATTAAGGCATGTTTGACTCTGCTCTTTACTCCTGTGCAGATCAGAGAGACACATGCAATTGATTCTCCATCAACTGAAAACTGATCTTGAGCAAGAAGTACTTCTTACAGGCTTAGAAGATTTAGCTGAAATGAGAACTACAGATACAGTGCCTTGTGGCTAAGTAGATATCCTTTGTTGAAATGTGCCCTCCAGGTCTCTGACTTCCAATTTGTCTCTTGGGAGCCCTCCAGCTTCCAGGCCTCCAAACTTTATGTGGGCTCCTCTGGCTACACCTATGCCCCAATTTACTTATTTATTTATTTTTCAGAGAAAAGAGAAATTTTCTATCCTGATATAAAGTAGTAGTTTCTATCCTTATGTTTAGAAATATATTCACCTCTGGGTCCTACCCCAGAGAGTCTGGTTTAATTGGGCCCAGGAAATAAGTCATATTTTTTTAATTTTCCAGGTGATTCTAATGTGTAGCTAGGGATGAGATATCTATTTTATATATAGGGATATATATATATATATTAGATGTATTTTAAACAAGCCCCAGAGAAAAATTCATAGAGCAAGGCCACAGCACAGGCATTTAACTTTAATAGAATGCAGATCGTGCATAAATAATGAGTAAATGCCAATTTTGAATTCAGGATTGTAATGGGAATATTAATACAAATGTGTTTTAAATTGGGTGAGCCCAAGTGTTCTGTTCAGGGAAACCAAAAAGAGACAAACTTTACAACCTGTGGTTTTACAGAAGGTAGAAAGGTTTGACCCAGTAAAGACAAGGTACAGGCACAAGGGAAACTTTGAAAGGGCAGAAGTGGCAGAGGAAGAGCTACAAGAAAGATTGATGTTCAGCTTTTTAAAATCTGAGTTGAACAAAAATATGAACTCAGGAGGAGGCAGAAATGTGTGATGAAAATGGGCCTTGGTGGTGAGAGTCCCTTAGCTCAAGATGATGAAGATATTTCTATTTTCACAATGTTTCTTAAGATTTCAGCACACAGTTCCTGCAAGATGAAGTAATGACTTTTATTCCTTTCTGGTTTTAGAAAAGTCATTATTAATTTAATTGCTTTTTTCCTAGATGGCTTGCAATACTTGGCAGCAAGGCAGAGTGGGAATAATACATACTTGGGACTCAGTCAACCTGGAATCATACCCTGACTCAGACTATTTATTGGAGTGAGAAAGGATCTTGAAATATTGAATTGCATGCATTGCTTTCTTGTCTGCACCTCCGGACCATTCCCTTAGTAAGCAGAAGCATCTACATTGCCAAGAAGTAAAAAGAAAGAACAGCTTTTTAAAAAGTATTTCTTGTTTTCAATCTAGACTTTTGAGAATAAATAAAAGGAGGCTATCAGTAGAGCAGAGCACAAGATCTATGCCATAACCATTTCTCTCTTCGTTGTAGAATATTACATGGTCGTCAGACTCCAGAAGAAGTGGGGAAGGAAAAGAGTGTGAGGACTTCCTGTTAGAGTTCTGGGGACTCGAGTGAGAGGTTCTGGTGCAGAGAGTGTTTTCCTGGCAAATGGCAAGCAGTCGAGTGAGCAAGAGAGAGGCAGAGTGACAGAGAGACAGAGAGAGAGACAGAGAGAAAGACAGAGGCAGACAGAGAAGAGAGAAAGGATTTAAAGAGTTTTATAAAAGTCTTACTTGGACCCTCCCTGGAGATGTTGGTTTAACTGGTCTGGGAGTGAGGTTTGGACGGCAGTACTTCCCAAAAATCTCTCAGATGGATTTGATGTCTAGCCCATGTAATGTAAAGCACAGTGCTGCGAGTAGGCACACAATAAATGTTGGCCACTCACTTTATTTCCTTGCATTACTTCCACAATTACCCACATGTCCGAATCAGGTCAAATCTCATTACTGCAAAGTGTCCTCACTGGTTTCCTAAACTTGAATTTTTCCAGATGAAATTACTGCTTTAACTCTGTCATCACCCAGACTAAAATCACTAATGAGTTTACGCCCACTTTCCGAATAAAGCCTACATCTCTTTGATGCTTAATGTCTTTGTTTTGTTTTGAACTCATACCTAGATGCTTATTTTATCATATTGAGCCCTTCAAATTCTCTGCTTTATGGAAATTCAGCTACGTAAAGATAACTGTTAACAATGTCTCTTGTTTATTCAATTAACAGATTTTAACAGTTTTTGAACTACCTTGTGCCAGATGCTTTACGTATGTTATCTCTTCAATGCTCAAAACAACTCAGGAGAGTAGGTTTATGTTGCTATTTTTATTGACTTAAGTTTAGTAAGGTTTTTGAAGAAAGAATTGTGACTTGTGGCTTTTTGGAGTCCTGCTCCTCAAAGGGTGGTCTGGACCGCCATAATCAGCACCACCCCGTAGCAATGCAGAATTTTGGGCTCCACTATCCAGATCTATTGATTCTGAAAATCAGGAAGAGCATTTGAACAATATCCTTAAGTGATTCATTTGTATATTAATGTTTAAGAAGTACTGCAAGTTTAAGCGCTTAGCAAGGTCAGCACACACTGTATATAATATGGCACTCAACTATCTGTTGGTCAGGAACAAGAGGTTTTCTTGTTGGGAAGAAAGGATCAATACTATTGCTGTAGTATATAAATGAAAAGTATTCATAATATATTTACTTCCCTATCAAGAAAAACTATAACTGTTTTCAGCTTATTGTATCATCCCATTAAAAACAAAGTACAAAATTCAACTTGACACTTCCTCTGTACAAACAACTTCAAAGACCCCTTAAATGAAATCTGAAGAATTTCCAGATGAAGGATCACTACATTTCATTAGTTTCACAACTACTGTATTAAGGACAGTCAATGAAAATCACCATTAGACCCTTTTACGAAAGACCCAAGGGGAAAGCTTCCTGGCAACTGAGCTTCATCTTTATTTGCAGATTGTATTGAAAAACAAATTTGATCTGTGAATTTTGCCCTTTCAGTTACCCCATCAAGCTAGGATATTACTCTTATGACAAAAATGCTTATAACAGAAATGTCTGATAAATGTAAATGTTCTCTCTGTACTTACTGATATCAATAACACAATTTAAAAATATAATAAAAACCAAATACCTAACTGTAAAAATTAACTACCGGCCATAGTACTTTGATATAGTCTCTTTTAAGATTTCCAAAGAATTAGTGTCATTTCTGAGTTTGACTACAAACAGGTAGTCAACCAAATATCACTAAAATTAACATCTCAAAATTTCCATATACAGCACTAATATAATAATTACAACAGTAATACAAAATAATAGTTTAATTACTAGTTACTAATTCTCCCACCTGCCAATATCACAAAGAAATGCTGTTAACTACAGGTAATCTTATGTATGGGGAGCTCTGACTTTAAGCAAAAAATATGAACCTAAAGGTCTCATCAATTCACTAAGACATATTTCAGAATCTGACTTATTGAGCATACAATTTCAACAAGATTAGTTATCTGACTTTTCTCTCACATAAGGTTAAAAACTGGAAAAGTGAAAAATATTAGAGGTCTGGAAAATTTGGATACTCTCAGTGCCTTATAAGTTCTATATGAGGAGATAAAAAAATCTAAAATAGGGAAGCGGCTGTGGCTCAATCAGTAGGGCTCCCGTTTACCATATGGGAGGCTCCGGGTTCGGTTCCCGCGGCCTCCTGGTGAAGGCAAGCCCGCCCGCACGGCGTGGTTAGCTGACCCAGCGAGCACAAGCAGCAAGGGGGGGATAAATGAATAAATAAATAAAATCTTTAAAAAAAAAAAAAAATCTAAAATATAGTCACAGTACTTTACTTCAATAATGGATGTTCATCAAAAGTTATCAATACAGCATGAATGCATGTAGAGAACCCTCGATTTAAAGAGGCAGAAATGAGATGCATTTGGTAATGACGCTGTCTAAAATTACAAAAGCTCCATAAGGGCAGGAACTGTGTTCTCTGTTGTAGCACTGTGTCAGTCTAGTGCCTGGCACACACAGTAGGCCTATATAGAATTTATATTTATGGAATAAATAATGAAATAAGCTGTTCTGTGTCTTGGAACTGTAAGCCTTAGTTATCTGGAAAATTTACTTACATGTGATACAAATCTCCATCCCTGCATGTTTAATCATATTTCTATAAGGAGTAACTCATTTTCAGAATGTCAGCACTGAAAAGTTGTTTTAGTAAGGTTCTCCATGCTAATATTTCTTTGCAGTTTTTTCAAACTATTGAGTACAAGTGTATACAGTATACAATTCTTAAGTGTTCCTCCCATAAAGTTCCCTAACTATCCAGTGCTTTCCCTAGCAGCAAACACAATTCCTTGTTTCTTTTTCATGCTTTCCTAATTACTATTGAGTGCAAGCAAAATTAATTTTATTCAGCTCATTATTGTTTAGTGGATGTTGATCTGAAAAATGCAGGTGTTCTTTTTTATAAGGTAAACTTGTCATAATTAGAGTAATTTGCATCCCACAGATGAAATGCAGTCCAAAATTCAATGATCTGGAAGTGTTCTGTGAACATTAAAGTAAAAATGTGTAATGTTGTTCTTTATTATTCTCTGATGAAATTAGACTTGCCAGGAGTGGAATCTGGGACAATGCCAAGTTTATTCTCAGAGTTTTCAATCAGAGAGCAGGCTGTATCAGAAACCAAGGAGTAGCATCATGGCTGAACATTGGCCCAGTATTGAATATCTACCAGAGACTGGAGAGAAAAAAGGAAATTAACATTTATTAATCAGAAATAATCAGTATAATGTGTTATAAGATTTCCTAGACCCTGACTCAAGACATCTGAGATATTTCCCTTACTTTGTTCCTAAAGAGATGATTTACCTTGGGAAATTGTCTTGGCTTCTCTGGGAAATGTTTCCTTACTTGTAAAATAAAATTTCAAAGGTGCTCTTGCAAAACGAATATTCTTGAAAGACAGTATATAAGTGTCCTACCATCACAAAATGTCTATATTGACCATAAAGTGCCATACACTTTTTTCTAATGTTTTATTTATCTTTCAGATTTAAAGGTCTTTTTTTTTTTTGAGGTACCAGGATGAGAGATTGAACCCAGGACCTCATATGTGGGAGGCCGGTGCTCAACCACTGAGCCACATTGGCTCCCTCATCTGTTTGCTCATTATTTGCTCATTGTTTTTGCTTGTTGTCTGTTCATTTGTTTGGCTTTTTTTGCTCATTGTCTGTTTGTTGTCAACTGCTAGAGCCACATCCACTCCAAAGTACCATATAATTTGAAGTATTATTATTGTAGTTGGACACAAAATCATTAAGGTTTTAAATTGATGTTGAACCTGAGCACAAATATAAAATTACAGCTAGATCTGAAGCTGGAGTATGTATTGGTTTCCAGTAAACTCCCAGAAGTGCACTCTGGACTTTTGCTTTCATCAGAGCAGGTGATTTGACATGTATTTACTACTTTTCTGAGCTCAAAGAAGTTTGTTACACCTTGTGTTATAACTTGTGTATGTATTTGCATATGTAGATTTTTCTTTTTTTTTTTTTTACCATAGTCAACAGCAATGGATTTTTCTTGGATGTTATGTTTTATTGTTGGGAACAGTAGATTAAAAACAACTGCATCAGACAAACTTGGTATTTGAGCCTTAGCTCTACCAGTTACTTGATGTGATCTAAATCTCAGTTTCCTCCTGTAAAATATAATAAATAATAACTTCCTAGAATTGATATGAAGATTTAATAAGACAATTCATTTAAAATGTTTAACCCGGGGCCAGAGATAGAATAAATTCCCATGCATAATTGCTATATTTATTATGATAATTTTCTTGTAGATCATACAATTTTCTTTCTATTTTCAATGTGCCTGGAAGTTCCCCATGAAATTGATTTTGGTTTTCAATGGGATGAGAACTCAGTTGCTAAAAAGACATATGATATGTGAACAAGAGAATACCATCATGGTCTACAGTGTGAACTGTGGTCTATGGTTGGTGGCAAGGCTCCAGGATGTGTAAGTTCATTGAGGGTGGTGGGCCACACTTGTGGGAGATGTTTGTGTGGGATGTGGTGGGAGGTGTGGGAGGTGGGCAACATGGGAATCCCAGTGGTTCCGTGTAATATTTTGGGTAATCTAAGTACCTCTTAAAAAAAAAAAAAAAAAAATATATATATATATATATATAACATTTTTGTAAGCAAATACACATATATGCATATATATTTATATATCATTTTGCAAATGTTTGTATGTATTGTGAGAATTTTGATTTTTACCCACAATAAAAATAAATTAAAAAAAAAAAGACATATGATAGAAGCTTCATTGACATTTTTATTTTTTTAAAGATTCATTTATTTACTTTATCCATTTTAAACCCCCTCTTCCCCATTTGCTGTTTTGTGTCCATTCACTTAGCAATTCTCTGCCATCTCTTCTCATCCTCCTCCTCCAGTCTTCAGCAGGATTTGATCCTGGAGACCTCCGATGTAGGAGAGAGGTATTCTGCCACCTGTGCCACCTCGGTTCCTGGCTTTCAGAGCATCTAGTCTTGTCTCTCCCCTGTGTGTCTCTCCTGTTAGGTCATCATCTTGGTGCATGGCTTCCGGGGAGCCTGGCGGCTCACCGGCACACAGAGCCTGGCAGCCCATGCACCTTCTATATATATATTTTTTATTTTACCGGGAGGTCCTGGGGATCGAACCCAGGTCCCTCCATATGGCAGACGGAAGTCCAACCATTTGAGCCACATCCGACCCCGCTTCATTGACATTGATATCTCATTCTTTTGTTTCACTTTTGAAATAACAGTTTTATTGAGATATAATTCATATACTGTGCAATTCACCCATTTAAAATGTTCGATTCAATGTTTTTTTTTTTACTATGTTCAAAGAGTTGTTCAACCATCATCACAATCAATTTTAGAATATTTTTGTCATCCTCAAAAGAAACCATGTACCCATCAACAGATACTCTCCTTTACTTCATTTGCTTGTAAAAGTGAAGTAAGGGTCATTCTCTTACTAAGACTGCCCTTGGAGTATATTAGTATTGAATAAGTGGGTGAGAGATATGGGGTGAGAATATAATGCAAGTAAGTTTTAGGTCAATATACAAATATTTTAACAAAATAAGTGCAATAAAATTCAATGAGCCCTGGGGACGGATGTGGCTCAAATGGGCGTCCGTCTGCCATATGGAGGGATCTGGGTTCGATCCCCGGGACCTCCCGGTAAAATAAAAAAAAATTAAAAAAAAAAACAATGAGTCCTATTTCAAATACATAGAGTAACAATCTCTGTGGAAAAGGAAGCACAGTATTTCTTTTGAAAAATAACACCATTATCATATTATCATCCTTTTTGGCAATTGTTTCAAAGACATTCATTATTCTTGACTTAAGATTGTTCTGGGAGTACATCTCTAGGAAATAATTTAAGTTAGCAAAAAGGTTTTTTTGTTGTTGTTGTTTTTTCTCGCATGAGTCCTGCTGATGATTAAGAAATGGCTGCATGCAAGGCCTTTACTGCCACTGAAACAATGTAAGGCCATAAACAAAAGCTTCATACTTTGGTTTAAAGCCATCAGTTTGTAAAAAATCGATTCCACAGATACAAATAAAACTAAAAGAATCAAACTACTCCAGAGAAACAAGCTATCTGTAGGTGAGTAAGAGATGGAGAACACTTTTACCTGGTCTAGTTGCTGAGGCTGAAGGCAAGGACAACCCTTGCTTTAAATAAGAGAAACCTGCTGAATGGTTTTTTTCAACCTTTGAGTTGATGTGAGGGCTTTGAGTCTAAGGAAGCCTCAAATGAAAAGAAAAAAAAACAACAAAACTTTTTCTATAGTTAATTCTCTTACTTTATTAGTTTACTGTGTAAGCAAGTCTTCAGTAAGACCTGGAAAGTGAAGGAGATATAACATTGTGATTTCACAGTTTAAAAGTCTCCTAGTTTGGTCTCCTGATCTCAGAAATTCTGTGATCTCCAAGACTTGAAGTTATGTAGTTTCTGTCCTGTGGTCCCATGGTCTACAGTCTCTTAGCCTCACATTCTTAAGTTCTCAAAATTAGTGATTTACACATCTTAAAACACCAAAATTTTGAGGTTTAGCAATCAGTTTTGTGGTGTTCGGACAGAAGACCCTCCTGGAGAAAGAAATCTGGACTCCATAGAATTTGAAGCCAGCATGAACTGCATCTGATCAAAAGTGCAATCAAACATTCAATCAACTCAGGTTCTAAAAAGAGCAAAGTTAACACTCCCTTTGGCAGCACAGGAAGTTAGAGGCTGGACTGAAAAACCAAATGAGGTCTCTTGGTTCCTGAATTCCAAGTACCTACTAGAAGAAATAAAGCCAGAACTCCATCCCAGACCAGTTCAGCTCATGATTAGGAAACTGATCAGCTACTCACTCTACTTGACTAACTGGAAAAAAAACTAATTATGTTTCAAGCTTCAGGATGTCATGGCCAAATGGGTTTATTCCAATAATGAAACATTAATTCAACATTAAAAATCAAACAGTGAATGTAATTCATTAACAGAATAGAGGAGAAAAATCAGATGATCTTCAAAATGCAGAAAAAGTATTAAAATTCAGCAACTTTCATGAGAACAAATAAAACTTAGCAAGCTAGGAATAGAAGGAATTTCTTCAGTCTTAAAAAGGGCAATTAAAAAAAACTGGCTAAAATCATCCTTAATGGTGTTATATTGAATATTTTCCCCCTAATGGGAACAATAATACCTGCTTTCATTATTTCTATTTAAAATTGTTCTGGAAGACCTAGAGCATGTAACAGGGTCAGAAATAGAAATAAAAGGCAGGGATAAAAAAGGAAGAAGTAAAACTGTCTTTTATTCATGGAAAACAATCATGTTGAGGTAGGCAATCTAAAGGAAATTTCAAAAAAAATCTTTACTAGACATAGTAATGCATTTAGCAAAGTTTTAAAATACAAGGTAAATATAGAAAAATCAATGTTAGCAAAGGAGAGGGAAAAATTTTGAGAACAATTTCATTTACAATAGCATCAAAACTGTAAATTTTTTAGGAATAAAATTAACAAAAAAGGTGTAAGATTCTATACTGAGATCTTCAAAACACTGCAGAATGAAGTTAAAGAAGACCCAAACAGAAAGAGATATATCATGTACATGGATTAGACAAGTCACTATCATTAGAGTTCAGTTCTCCTAAAAGGGATTTCAACATCCAATATAATTCCAATCAAAATCCCAGCAGACTTTTCTGTAGAAATTGACAATCTGAATCTAAAACATATGTGGAATGCAAAGGATATAGAATAGTCAATGCAATCTTGGAAAAGACAAAGGTGAAGTTATATTATTGTAAGACTTTGTATAAATCTACAGAAATCAAGATAGTGTAAAATTGGCATAAGGGCACATAAATAGATAAAAATAGCAGAATAAAGAGTGCAGAAATATATCCACATTATTTTTGAGATGATAAAGAGCCAGCCAAGGTGATTCCATGGTGAAAGGCTAATTTTTCAACAAATAGTTGAATTCAACAAATGGAAAAGCTGGCAATACATATTAGAAAAAAAATAGTCAACCCCGACCTTACCTCATACATAAAAATAATTTGAAATTGATTATAGATCTGAATGTAAAAGCTAAAACTATGAAACTTCTAGAAGAAAACAAATGAGAACATGTTCACAAACATCACATAAGCAAGGATTTCCTTGGAAACAAAACTCACTGCCCACAAAAGAAAACAAATTGGTAAATTGAATATCTTTAAAATTGAATTTTTTGGCCCTTTTAAAGACACTTAAATGAAAAAGCAAGACACATCTTGGAAGAAAATATTTGCTATACCATTTGTCTGACAGAGGGCTTAAATCCAGAATATATAACTATATATCCAAAATATAAAAAGAATTCAATAATAAAACACAAAAAATATGTAAGAAATGAGCAAAACACTTTAACAGATACTTTACAAAATAAAATAAATAAATGACAGTGAAAATATACAATAATATTCAACTTCGTTAGATAACAGAGAAAGCATATTAAGGTCACAATAAGTTACCATTTCACGCACTAGAATGCCTAAGGAGTGGCAACACAAGCGTTACAAGCAACTGAAATGCTTACATCACTGGTTGAAATGTAAAATGGTACAACTACTTTGGAAAATGGTTTAGCAATTTCTTATAAAATTAAACATACACCTACCTCATATCTCAGCAATTTCACTCCAAAGTATTCATCTGAGAGAAATAAAAACATATGTCCATAAAAATATTTGTACAAAAAATGTCTTTAACAGCTTTATTCATAGTTTCCCCAAACTGGAAGCAACTTGAATATCCTTCAACATGAGAATGGATAAACAAATTCCTGCAATGGAATACTGCTCAGCAATAAAGAGGAGCAAACTACTGGTACAGATGACAACATTCATAAATCTCAAATATTATACTGAGCCAAAGATGGTGGATTCAAAAATAAATACTCTTTGGCTCATTTATATCACATTCTAGAAGAGGGCAAACTAATGGTGATATAGAGTTGATAATTAGCTGCCTTGGGATGGTGGATTAACTACAAAAGCACTCAAGGAAACTTTCAGCAGTGATAAAAATGTTCTATACCTGTAATGGTGTGTTGGTTACATGGAAGTGTACATTTGTCAAAATTCATGGATATGGTGAGTTGAAACTGTATGTAACCCAGAAAAACATGTTCTTAAATCTAATCCATTTCTATAGGTGAAAATTCATTGTAAGTAGGATCTTTTGATGATGCTACTTCAGCTAAGGTGAGACTCACCTCATTGAGGTGGGACTTAATCCTATTACTGAAGTCCTTTATAAAGGAAATGAAGGGTGCGCGCGCGCGCGCGAGAGAGAGAGAGAGCGAGAGAGAAAGAGAGAGAGAGAGAGAGAGAGTGAGCGAGCCATGGAAACAAGAAGTTGAAATCAATAAAACCCAAAACCCAGAAAACCCAGAAGAGAAGGGAGAGACCAGCAGATGCTGCCATGTGCTTTGCCATGTGGCAGAGGAGTCGAGTATCTCAGGCATCTAGTCTTTGGGAAGAAAGCATCTCCTTGATGATGCCTTGATTTGGACATTTTCACAGCCTCAAAATGTAAGCTAATAAAGTCCCATCATTTAGGCCAACTCATTTGATGGTATCTGCTTTAAGCAGCCTAGGTAACGAAAACAATTGACCTGTACAATTAAGATTTGTGCATTTCATTATATATAAATTATATCTCAATATAAAGTTGATTTTACTAAGGTAAAAAGCAACTCCAATTCAAATTAATCTTCTAAGTATTAATTTGCTAGAAAATATTCATTTTATACAGAAAAACAAACAGAGAAAAACAAACAAACAGAAACAAACTATGTAACTAGTAGTTGGGCAATGGTGAAGTCAAGTTGTGATACATCAATGCTGAATGATATTCATTATTCAGGCACTTGGTACTAATTGTTAAGACCATATAGAACATGGCAAATGGTTAAGATATAAGCATAAACATTTAACTAGGAAACCTAGAGTAAAAAACTGGAATTTTATGGATTGTTGACATAGAGATTAATGGGAATCTTATAAATCTAAGCTCTACACTCTTTGAGGAATTCACAGTTGTTATTTTTTGCTGATCCTCCACCTTACTGATAATGTGCAATCAAAATTACTATAATAGTAAGATATAATACTGTTAGCAAAACTAAGGTAGTAGGATAAATCAAGCATGTCTGGCTTAGGTGATCATAATGTTTATGAAACTTATCATCATTCTTTCTCAATCAGAATAATAAAAGCCTTTATGGAAATTTAACATGCCAAAATTTTCATTTATAACCTTACTGTAAATATTAATGTTTGTTTCCCTAGTATATTATATTACTAAGTAAAGTGAACTATATGAAGTTTATATCTCTGTGCATTATTTTTTGTATAAATGATAATATTTATAAAATTTAAAAACTCTTCAGACCACCTATTTTACTAATACATCAGTTTATTTTTGTTTATCACCAACTAATTCATGTGAAGAAATATCTTAATAAATTAATATTCCTGGCCAAGTTCTGTAAATATCTAACACTAGAGTAAAACTTTAGCAAGAATGAAACACATTCTACAACTTTGAATATATTCTTGTCTTGATTATGAGCTATTTCTATGTAGAAAATTAAAAAAACAAAAACAAAAACCCAAAACCCAAAATATTTTAAAGGGAAAATTAGAAATTCAATGTGAGGTTAAAGTTTCAGAAACCAATGATTGCTTCTTTGTACAAAAATACAAGAAAAATGGCTTGCATTTCAAATCTATTTAGTATGGAATAAAACAATAAAAAAGACAACAGAATTATTTGCATATGCTTAAGCATGGGAAAACACTCGTAGTAGCAATTTGCCTATTCAGTATTGTTAGTACCATCAGGAAAATAATTGCTACTCATTCCAGTTTTATTTTAACCAGTAACTTGCACTGGAGGACGACTCCATGCAGTTCTTGCAGTCATGAATTCAAGTGCATAGGATAAAGAATAACTGGGATTTGGCCTATTGTGGGAAAACTTCCAAGCTGTCGACAATCATATAAAGTGAGATACAAAATTTTGTTCATGCACTGTGAAGTATGAAGAGGATTGTGTCATTGCAGCATTTAATAAATAGTCATTTGTTGAAATGTAAGATGTAGTCAAAATGGCTATAATGTTGTCACTCTCATGAAGAAAGAGAAAGATAATATTTCTCTGCACAAACTAGAACTTTCTCAAATTTAAGGTTGTTTTCTAAATGTAGCCCTTGATGTTTCTAGCATGGTTTACAGTTTAAAAAATATCTGCTAGGTTTTGTTTTGTTTTTAACTCCTTCTAATGAATATTGTCTACAAAACTCAAGTTCATTGGAAGACCTTACATTAGCTCACACAATTAATGTCTCCATAACTGAAAAATCACTATTATCTAAATTACTTGAACGTCTGTAATTCCCCAGGTACTTTGTATTGATAAATTAGATAGTTTCCATGGGTATACTTATTTTGCAAGTGAGATTAATTGGCCAATAACAAGATGAACTTAGTTATTAAGTACATAGATTTTTTGTATGGCATACCTTCATAAAGTTGCATAAAGAGCTTAGGTTTTAAAATTGGGTTTTCAAAGAGAGTGTATCCACTATGTTTATTGTTACATATGACTGGCAGTACACAGTATGTGATTTACAGAATCTGTTAAACATGATGGGTTTTTCCACAATAGGGAAGTTCCTATGCATGGTATAATAGACAGTATTTCAAACTAACGTCAAGACCAAGCTCTAACTGTTCATATATTTAACGAATAGTTAGTGAGCCGTAACAATATGATAAGAGTTGGACTATACTATAGGGACTAGTAATGAACAAAATTAGTCAGGTGTCCTGGATCTAGGGAACTTTTTTTGGTAGCTGTTAGAGAAGTTGTAGCTTAACAAAAAATCATGCATAAAATACAGAGTTTCCATATACCATCTATTATAAAACCTTGCATTACTGTGGTCCATTTGTTATAATTCATAAAATAATTTTTTTATAATTGTACTATTAACTATAATCCATCATTTGCATTAGGTTTCACTGTTTGTGTTGTATAGTCCTATGCTTTTTAAAAATTTTTATTCTGGTAACATATATACAACTTAAAATATCTCTTTAACCACATTTAAATACATAATTCAGTGCTGTTATTTACAATCACAATATTGTGCTACCATTACCATCAACCATTAACAAAACATTTTTATTGACCTAAAGAAAAACTATATGTAAAAATGAAAATAGAAAAACTCTGTGTCATTTAAATATTAACTTCTCATTCTTTATCCCCACTCTCTGGCCTCTGGTAAGGTATATTCAGTTTTCTGACTCTATAAATTTGCTTATTCTAATTATTTCATAACAGTGAGGCTATATATATACTGAACATGATGTCTTCAAGTTTCACCCATGTTGTCACAGGTATTAGAAATCCATTCCTTTTTGTGGCTAAATAATATTCCTATGTATGTACATACTACATTTTATTTATCCATTCATCAGTTGATAGACATTTGTGTTGCTTCTGTCTTTTGGCAACTGTGAATAAGTCTGCTACGGAAATCAGTGTGCAAATATCTCTTTGAGTCCCTGCTTTCAATTATTTTAGGTACTTTCCTAGAAGTGGGATGGCCAGGTCATATGGTATTTCTTTACTTAACATCTGAGGAATCTCCAAACTGTCTTTCACAGCGGCTGCACCATTTTACATACCTACCAACAATGCATGTGTTCTTATTTCTCCACATCCTCTACAGCACTTGTAATTTTCTGGTTTTTTAATAGCAGCCATTTTAGTGGGTGTGAAATGGTATCTATGTGGTTTTGATTTGCACTTCCCTAATGACTAATGATGTTGAGCATCTTTTCATATATTCTTTGGACATATGTATATCTTCTTTGGTAAAATGTCTGCTCAAGCCTTTTGCCCATTTTTAAATTGGGCTATTTGTTTTGCTGTTGTAGAGTTGTGGGAATTCTTTATATATTCTGGACATTAAGCACTTATTGGCTTTGTGGTTTCCAAATAATTCTCCCATTCGAAGGTTATCTTTTTACTTTCATAGTAAAGTCCCTTGTTGCACAAAAGGTTTTAATCCTGATAAGGTCCCATTTATCTATTTTTTTTCTTTTATTACTTGTGCTTTGGTATAAAGTCTAAGAAATCATTCACTAACACAATGTACTGAAGATACTTCCCCATGATTTCTTTCTTCTAGAGTTTTAAAGTTATGGTTCTTATATTTAAATTTTTAAATCAATTTTGAGTTGATTTTTTTATGTGGTATAAGGCAGGGGTCCACCTTCATTCTTTTGCATATAGACATCCAGTTTTTCCTGCCCCATTTTTTGAAGAGACTATTCTTTCCCAATTGAGGGGACTTGGCATCCTTGTCAAAAATCAGTTGGTCATAAACATGAGGATTGATTTTGGAATTCTCAATTCAATTGTATTGGTCTATATGTCTATCTTTGT
The DNA here is from genome assembly GCA_026826555.1 of Tolypeutes matacus. Lineage (NCBI taxonomy): Eukaryota > Metazoa > Chordata > Mammalia > Cingulata > Chlamyphoridae > Tolypeutes > Tolypeutes matacus. The sequence continues at coordinate 11,003,340 of JAKSZT010053783.1, forward strand.
GCCAGGACTAAGCTGTTTTGGTTACTGTGGCACTGTAATAAGTTTTAAGATTGGAAAGTGTGAGTATTCCAACTGCATTCTTCGTTTTCAAAATGGCTTTGGCTATTTGGGATATCTTACCCTTCCATATAAATTTGATAATTGGCTTTTCCATTTTTTGCAAAGAAGGCTATTGGAATTTTGATTGGAAGTGCATTGACTCTGCAAATTGCTTTAGGTAGAATTGACAACTTAATATTTAGTTTTCCAATCCATGAATATGGAATGTCCCTCCATTTCTTTAGTTTTCTGTGACTAATTTTAATGATTTTTTGAGGTTTTCTGTGTGAAAGTCCTTTATATTCTTGGTTACATTTATTCCTAGAAATTTGATTATTTTAGCTGCTATTGTAAATGGATTTTTTTTCTTGATTTCTTCTTCTGATTGTTCATTATTAGTGTATAGAAACACTACTGATTTTTGCATGCTCATCTTGTATCCCACCACTTTGCTGAATTTGTTTATTGGTTTTAGCAGTTTTGTTGTGGATTTTCTGTATATAGGATCATGTCATCTGGAAATAGGGAAAGTTTCTCTTCTTGCTTTTCAATATGAATGCCATTTATTTGTTTCTCTTGCATTACTGCTGTAGCTTGAACTTCCAGTACAATGTTGAATAACACTTGAGAAAATGGACATCCTTGTCTTCTTCCTCATATTAGAGGGAAGACTTTCAATCTTTCACCATTGAGTATGATTGTGACTTTTAGCTGTGGACTGTTCATATATTCCCTTTATCATGTTGAGGCAGTTCCCGTCTAGTCCTAGTTTTCTAAGTGTTTTTATCAAGAAGTGTCTTGGATTTTATCAAATGTCTTTTCTGCATCAATTGAAATGATTATGCGTTTTTTTCCCCTGTGTTTAGCTAGAGTGGTGTATTACATTTATTGATTTGCTTATGTTGAACCACCTTTGTATACCTAGGATAAATCCCACTTGTTCAAGATGTATAATTCTTTACATCTTTTGGATTCAGTTTGCTAATATTTTCTTTACATCTTTGCATCTATATTCATAAAAGTTTTCAGTCTGTAGTTTCCTTTACTTGTGGGTGTCCTTATCTGACTTTGGTATTAGGGTGATGTTGGCCTCCAAGAATGATATAGGTAGTGTTCCCTCCTCTTCAAATTTTTTTTTTTTTTTTTTTTTTTTTTTTTGTAGTAGTTTGAGAATAATTGGTGTCAAGTTTTCTTGGAATATTTGGTAGAATCCTCCTGTGAAGCCATCTTGTCCTAGGCTTTTCTTTGTTTGGAGGTTTTTGATTATTGATTAAACCTCTTTACTAGTTATTGGTTTGTTGAGATCTTCTATTTCTTCTAGAGTCAGTGCATGTAGTTTTTCTGTTTCTAAGGATTTGCCCATTTTCATCTAGTTTGTCTAGTTTATTGGCAAACAATTGTTTGGAGTATCCTCTTATAGTCCTTTTTATTTCTGTGGGGTTGCTAGTAATGTCTTCCTTTTCATTTCTCATTTTGTTATTTGTATCATCTCTCTTTTTCTTTGTTACTCTAGCTAAAGTTTTGTCAATTTTATTTATTTTTTTCAAAGAACCAAATTTTTTTACTCTCTCTATTGTTTTTTTTTAAAATTATTCTCTATTTCATTTACCTCCAATTAAATCTCTGTTATTTCTTTCCTTCTGTTCACTTTTGTTCTTCTTTTTCTAGATTTTTTTCTTTTTTTTTTTCCTAACTCTTTCCATTTTGAGGTTAGGTTTCCGATTTGAGAACTCTCTTGTTTTCTGGCATGTGAAATGGGATGGATGTTGGTGCCATTTACAGAGCTAGTGTATCTTGAAAGAGGACAAGATTATGAGGTTAGCTTATAGCCTATTGAGTATAAGGATGACTTTGGGGTAAGTGGAGAGGTCTAGAAGGAGACAGATATTGGGAAATTGGCACTTAATCTTATTGGGTATCCCTTATATGTTATGCATTGCTTTTCTCTTGCTGCTCTCAGTATTCTCTCTTTGTCTTTGGCATTTGACATTCTGATTAGTATGTCTTGGAGTTGGTCTATTTGGATTTATTTGGATGGGAGTAGGTTGTGCTTCTTGGACATGGATATCTATGTCCTTCAATAGGGCTGGGAAACTTTCTACCATTATTTCTTCAAATATTCCTCCTGCCTCTTTTCCCTTCTCTTCTTCTGGAACACCCATGACACATATGTTTGCACATCTCTTGCTGTTGTTTAGTTCCCTGAGAACTTTTTCAATTTTTTCCATTCTTTTCTTCATCTGTTCTTTTGTATGTTCGCTTTCGGAGGCCGTGTCTTCAAGCTCACCAATCCTTTATTTTGCCTTCTCAAATCTGCTCTTATATGACTCCAGTGTATTTTTTTATTTCATTTATTGTGCCTTTCATTCCTGTAAGATCTGTTATTTTGCCATATATGCTTTCAAATTCTTCTTTGTGCTCATCCAATGTCTTCTTAATATCCTTAATCTCTTTAGCCATCTCATTGAGTCTATTAAGGAGATTTGTTTGAACATCTATAATTAGTTTTCTCAACTCCTTTATGTCATCTGGAGGCTTATCTTGTTCCTTTAACTGGGCCATATCTTCCTGTTTCCTGGTATAGACTAATTTTTTTGTTAGTGTCTTGGCATCTGGCTTACTAGATGCATTTTTTTCTGGGTGCGGTTTCTCTCTTTAGTTTAGGGCTTTCTTGCCCTTTGTCCCTTGCTGGTTATGTAGTAGGAGCCGAGGATGTTATTGGTGATGTAAGCTGTGGAGGCTCAAGCTGCCCGCATTGCCCCAAGGACCGATGAGGCTTTTCCCACCTTTCCCTTTGCCAGGGTTAGGGACAGAGCCATAGCCATGTGTAATAATCCAAGTCGTGCAGGGCTACACTGTAGTTGCCCAGAGAGACTGATGAAGCTTCATGCCCCTTCCTCCCCTGCCTAGGGCAGGGATGGAGCTGCAGGTATGGGTAGCAATCTTTGCCACGTGGATCCAAAATAACCACAGTTGCCCTGGTAGACTTCCGACTATTCAGTCTGTGCCAGCCAGATATACTTGCAGTTACCCGGAGAGGCTGGTGCAGGTCCTGCCAACTTCCTCCCTGCCAGAGATGGGGCTGAAACCTAGGCTAGGGCTGCAGTCTGATCTGGATGGAAAGAAGCTGGTCCCTACCATCATTGTGATTTTCAGTCAGCCCAGCTGCCCCTCATGCTGGGGGCCAGAGTCAAAATGGCAGCTATTGGCCTCTTTCCAGCTTGGACAGGTCCCTCTAGCTTCCTCCCTGCTGGAGTTGGGCTTTGGGCTTAGGTTAGAGCTGCAATCCGATCTGGATGAAAATCACTGTAGGACAGTCTGACACACCTCCCCTCATTCCGGGGGCAGAGTCAAAATGCTTCTTTCTGACTTGGACAGGTTCAAACTTTAGCTGTTCTTAGGATTATACTTTAGCCCGCCGAATTTACTAATCAGTAGCTGAAGTTGGTCACCAACCGTCTCTTCTTCTCCCGTTTTTGGGAAGTGGAGCTTCTAATTCCAGCCACAGAATTGCTCCCGAGGCAGCTTGTGCCACCAGTGAGGGATGGGCATCAGCCTCCTTGGCATGGAGTGCTCTACTTATGAATCTTCTGTTCAGATGGGCAGTCTCCTCCTTCCATTCTTTCAAGGATGTTGCAGGATGCTCTTTTGGTCTCCTGGAGCCCCCAAAGAGGTGCTTTAGATAGCTCTGGGTGATTACTTACTGCCATGTAGCACAAGCTGACTCTAGGAGCACCTTACTCTGCTACCATCTTGCTGGTTGTCTCTGTTTTCTTTTTTTGTTTGCTTGTTTCACTATTTGTTTTTTAAAGGAGGGAGACAAAGTCATAACTAGATGTTTTTAAGTTAAACCTAGTTTTCTACTTTCAAAATGGAAATAATCTCTACTCTGTTCAGACATAGGCGTGTTCTGAGGATTAGTTGACACAATGAATATGGACTATCACAACTGAAAATAATGTTTACAATAATTATTTTCATTACGGGATTTTCTCTGTAAATTTGGGTACCTTTTTATTCCTTTCGACATTCAAAGAAGGTACTTGACTTTGTAGCCTTGTTTCCAAATCCTTTCTCAGATGAATCATAATATTTATCATATAATGATATTTTGAGATGAATACATGTGAAATATTCTTTTTTTTTTTTTCCCTAGGTACCAGGGCCAGGGCTTGAACCCTGAACCTCGTATGTGGGAAGCTGGCACTCAACCATTGAGCCATATGCAGCTCCCCTGAGTTGTTTTTTTCATTTGTTTGCTTGTTGTTTGTTTTTTGTGTGTCTAAGAGGCACAAGGGGCCAAACCTGGACCTCCCATGTGGGAAGCAGGCACTCAACCACTTGAGCCACAACCGCTCCCCTAAAATATTCTATTTTGTTGGAAAGAGCATAAATTCAATATATTATTTTACTTTCATGAAGTGAGTGTAATCATCTTTCATAGGTATTAAGTCAATTCCCTGTTTGATTCTTAGGGCAGAAGTTTAATGGCATTGTGTAAAGTGTTTTAAGTGTAACTTTAACACAATAATGTCACATCCTGTAAGATATCCATCACATTTTTGTGAAAACACAAGATGACCACCTTTATTCTGATGTTCTTCCACTTCAGATCTTTTTATTTCCTCAGAACCAGAAAAACCAATAGTTTTTTTGTGTGTTTGCTTCCACTTGGAGAACAAGTTTGGTCAATTCCAATATGGGAAGTGGAAAAGAAAAAAAGAAAGAAAAAAAAAAAAGCTCACTTTGTGTCAAATTGTTTTTCAAGTTGTATTTACATATGTTTAGAAACATTTTTATGAATCATGTTTTAGAATAATCCTGAAAATATGGTGCCAATTCCCTTCTCAAAATATTTTTAAGGGCTACCTGTTTCTCTCGTAAGTTTAGCAATGTTGCCTGTTGGCATAATCTGTAGCAACCTGCTTCTATTATGCTTTCTAATTATTATATTTAAAAATGCACCATCTACATTTTTAACACTTTTTTTTTTTTTTTGAATATCATGATTACAACAAGATTTCAGATCACCCCACTCTGTTTTTGGGATCATCTAAATTTAGTATTGTATACTGAGAAACATTCATGAAGCCTGTTGTAGCAGACTCTGACCTGCTCAAATTCTCTTCCCCACCCCACCCTACCCCACCCCACCCTGAGATGGCTCCCTTGTGTGTTTTCTTATTGTTTGTGCATTCTTTTTGCTCATTGGCTGCTCATTGTTTTTTGCTCATTGTCTGCTTGTTGTTTTTTGCTCGTTGTCTCCTCATTGTCTGTTTTTTCTTTATGAGGCACCGGGAATCGAACCTGCTGGGAGACAGGCACCCAACTGCTTGAGCCACAGCCATTCCCTGCTCATTTGTTTTTGCTTGTTGTCTGCTGTCTTGCTAAGTTGTTTTTGCTTGCTATCTGCTCATTGGTTTTGTGCATTGTCTGCTTATTATTTTTGCTCGTTGTCTGCTCATTGTTTGTTTGTCTACTTTAGGAGGCACCGGGAACTGAATCTGGGACCTCCCATGTGGGATGTAGGCACTCAACTGCTTGAGCTACATCTGTTCCCCTCATATTCTTGATTCTTGATGTTGTAGTATACCCCACTAAATTTGCAAGGACAACAGGCACATCTCTTTGAGGGTTTTCTCTGGTAGTTTGAGGGCATTCTGCTGGTCAACAGTAGTAGGTTGAAGTACTAGGAAATTTACATTCCTCAGAAGTAGCCCTCAACCATAAATTATTAGAGTTAAGGTTTAAATGCCCCAGTTTTTTGCCCCTCATTTGGGATAATACTGAGGTACATGTTCTACATTTGCTCCTGAAGCCCAAAAGATTAACTTTCTTTATAACGTACCTTTGTTATTGTGTTAAATTATGCTATTACACTATTGAAGTTGTCTTCCATTTCCTGTTTCCCCTTGTCACTCCCCTACCAGTGTTTCTGGGGTCGATTCCTATATAAACTATTTTCTTTCAAATCCTCTTTTCAGAGTTTACCTGTGGAGAAACCCAAACTAAGATACCTTCCATTTTTCTCTTTTCTCTTTTCTAATATAACTTAAAAATTCTATGTATGGTGGAGAGAAAGGACCACAGACAGGGCTCCAATAATTTCCAGAAAGATAAATATCATGTCTATTGTGAACATGATAAGACTCTTAGACATATCTGAAATCACCTATATAAATTATGAAATAACCAGAGTTTTATTTATTTGTGATTGTAATAAATATACTTTTCGTCAATATAAAAAGCACAAAAATTTATCATTTCCATGCCTTGTATTCATTTATTCACTCAAAATTATTTCTTGAGCACCTACTAGATCCTAAATACAGTGCTAGGTTGTGGAGATAGTGAGTAAAATTGATATATTGCCTCCACTCATGAACTTTAGAGTTTAATGGGTACAGTGGATATTAATCTATATTCATCCAGTGTCAAACCTGGAAAATAATAATGGGTCCTATGTGAGCATGAGACAGAAGGAATTGATCTAGTCTGCAGTCCAGAGAATGCTTCCATAAAATTTAAGCTCACCTGTAGAGCAGGAGTTAGCTAGAAGTGTGGGGAAGATATTTCAGCGAATGCAGCATTGCTGAAGATCAAGTTCGCTTGGATCTTCGGAGCAACCAGAAGATGGTCACTGCTGCCAGCGCATAGGGAACAAGGGAGAGCGATGCCTGGATCCTTCTTTCGAGATCCATTAAAATTATGTTAAGGAATTTGGCCTTGGAAAATCATTTACTGATTTAAGTTGAGAAGGAAAGTGATAACGTTTAAACAATCGCTCTGGAACAGGGTGTTGGAAGACAAATATAGATTACTTTGATCTCCAAGTAATGTGTGCTAAAGTCTAAAGCTAAAGCCCAAATTGTTAGAAATGTCAAAATATTTTAAAATAGGTTGCTTCAACCTGACTATTTAATAATATGTTGCGTTTACAGAGTGTTTCAAATGCTTACTTCAGAAGAGTTATAAAAGCATAAAATGAATAGTTTGTCAGAATGTCTGGATTATTTCTTGGTTTCAAATTCAAAAATACCCTCTTTCATATTCAAAAATAAATTTATATTTCATATCTATTGCATATATATATATATGTATTTCAGAGTGCTAGCTAGAAGCTTCTGTATTAAGGAAAAACAAAGGCAAACTAAAAGCCCCATGGCAAAACTGTATTAGTGTAGCAGCTTCCAAAGTTGCCACAGTCACTGTGCTACCAAAGTTTCAAAAGAATGTGGAATAAAGGGAGTATGACCTCACTTTATTGTGAATTACAAAGCTATCTTTCTCTCAATGTTATATTCATTTTAAGATCTTAAGTGAAAGAAACTCTACAGAACAATTTTTAAAATTTATATATTTTAAAAATGTATACTTCTTGGTCTGTCTTTGTCTTTTTCATTTTCTTCTTCCTTGTTTTTTTTCCTCATTTCTGTCTCCTTCCTTCTCCTTCCAAAATCTTGCTTGCCTTTTTCTTCTCCTTTTACTGCTCCTTCTCATTCTTTTCTTAAATATATTTTTAAATTGAAGTATATCATTCATACACGAACATACATAAAAATAAGTGCATAGTAAAAGTTGTGAACTTAAAAAATAAACATGCATAACTTCATACAGGGGTCCCATACATCACCCCTCCACAAACACCTTGCATTGTTGTGAAACATTTGTTACAAACTATACAAGAGCATCATCAAAATATTACTAAAAACTATAGTCAATACCTTACATTTGGTATTTTTTCTCCCAACCCACTCTATTATTTTTTAAATATATTTTTTATTACAGAGATTGTGAACTTATAAAACAATCATGCATATGTGTAGAACTTCCATACAGCTCCCCTTCACCAACATACCACACCATGGTTCTTTCTCATTCTTTTTGTTCTACTCTTCCTTCATCACTCTCCAGGTAATACAATTGTGTATTTTTCCCCACTGAGTCCCAAAATCTATTTAGCAAGACTTTCAAAACTGCTGTTTGTTCTATGGATATGTTTAAAGATATCAACGTACCTTATTTCTCTTCTTGGACCTTTACCCACTGTCTCACTTGAGTCGTTGGACAGTTGTGTCCTGTTATGGAGAGTGCTTCTTGAGTAATTGCTCTCACAGAATGTCAAGAGAAAATCATTTGGAAGTTGCTAAATCCAGTACAGAAAAAAAAAGACCAGAGTATTTTCAAGCAATTCTGAATACATTGATATGAAAATGAGTACTGATAAAAACACAGAAAGCCTTCAGAAGCTTTGCTAATGTGGGAAGGAAATCCATACTTCTGATTGAAAAAGAAACTGCTCTTTTAACAAATCTTTTCATCTGATCCTCTCAAAGAATTTAATAAATTAGAAAATGATTTCAATAAATACATTTAACAGTGAAAAAAATAAATTGCAGAAATAGTTAAAATTTTGAGGTCAAAGAGAGTCAATGATAAAATTGGAGAAGACTAATATGTTCTAATATTGTGATACATTGTAAATGATTAGAATTTTCATTGGAAATGGTAATGGATATAAACTAAAGCTATATTGGAAATTTAAGAAATAATAAAAGAATATAATATATAAATATGCACCAAGAAATTTGGAAATAGCAGTGAAATACTTCTCTCAGGAGATCAAACTAAGATAATCAAGCCAAGGCAAAAAAAAAAAGAAAACCTATATAAACTAATGACAACTAAATCAGGTAATTTAGTGGTAATGTCAATTAATCGTATTGTTCTCCTGGATAAAAGATTAGATAGACTTCAAGTTCAAGTGGCAAAAGTAATACATGGGAAAGGAAAGATTTTTCAAATCTGTGACCCAAAATTTCTGGTACATTGAATCACAAAATCCCTTTTTTAATGTGTACAAATCTGATTTGAATATAAACAAGGTATTCTTTTTTTTTTTTAACAACTTTACAATATAACCTTAAATATTTTATTTTACCTTTTAAAAAATCCTAACTTTAGTTATATTTGGAACAACAAATCTAAATCTTGATGAGAATATTAAGACAAGATAATAGAGTCAGGACAGAATCGGTAGTGATCAATGAAAATGAAACATATTTTCTTTATAAAATTTGCAGGAATTGATAATCAATTGTTAATGAGTTAGCATTTTTTAAATATGTGAATGGTCTACTTTATCTTTAATTCAGATTATACTCAAGAGTACTGAAAATGTTATGCAAGAAGATGTAATTAAACAAAATTTGCATTAGTGTGATTTTTTCAACTTGCAAGGATACAATGGTATTGCAAAACAATATTTTCTTTTGTCTTACTTAATTACCTCAATTTCCTAAGCTACCTGGATATAAGTCTTGGCACAGCACAATATACTGACATGAGAATATTTTAAGATAAAGGCAGTTGGATAGATACCTAAAATATTCCTTAATGATTCATGCAGGAGAGTGTAAAGGTAAATATATCACAGTAACTTTTTTTCACCTCTTGAAAATGACTGTAATATGTAGATGCTATAAAATGAAAACATAAATTAGAATACTAGAAGGCAAAGAAAGAAAGAAAATCTGTCAAAGCAAATTCAAAATTGTTAAAGATATAAGTGGATGTGCCTGGATAAACTAGATTTAGAACTCTTAAGCCTTCTTTTATTTGAGAAAGGAAAAAGATCTTGAATTTTTTGGTCTAAACTGAATGATAAAGGAAAACAAATAAGGCATTCTTAATTTGTCCTGTCTTACTGCCTTTAGTTATTTTGATCATCCATCCATTTCCATCTGATAAAATTATATAAAATTTTAATATGAAAGAAGAAACTACTGAGAGGAAAATTAATTTCATGAAGAGAGGAAACTAAACTGAAGAGACTAATAAATAAAGAATTTATTGGGATCTTGTAATTAGCAATGATTATAGCAATACATAAAACAAATTATGAGAGTAATTTTTCTTCCTGCTAGGCTATAAAAAATGTTTTTAAGGGCACATTAGTACTGTTCCATTCTTAATGTAAGCTTGGGCATCAGCCCAGGTACCATTTCTAAAAGAAGTAAGCACTTAAGAAGGCATCCCATAGAAATATATCAGTAGTACTACTTGAGGGGAACTATGCATTTCCAGGGAAAGGATCAAGTAGTCATTAGCAGCTTTTATAGAAATCTTTTGATCTACTTTCACAGGAAAGGAATGAGGATATTCATTAAATTGCTTTAGAAAATTAATTCCAAATGAAAGAAATTCAGTGAAAATGCCACTTAATCATGCTTTTTCTTTAAAAAAAGATTAACTAGACTTCAAGGTCAATATGGCAGTATCAGGTTAAAATACTCCTTTCTGAGTGTGTTCTCTCTCTCTATATATACACTACCGATACATAACGTATCTCTTCTATAATGTATACAAGTATACATACATACAAATATACACTACCCCACCATCCTCTCCCCACATATCTTCAATGTCAAAACAAGAAGCTGAAGTGTCTAGATGTCTAGCTGCCAGAAACAGAAAAGGAACTTAAGCGATGAGCTAGCTTTGAAGCACTTAGGCCTATATGCAGTGATTACTGCCTAGAAATTCCATGGGTGCCTGAGGCCTCAGTATCTGCAGAGAGAAGAAGGCAAGTCTACAGGCCCTTCATGCAGTGGGAAACCAGGACTTAGAACCATCAGTGAAACCTGAAGATGGAATGCATTATCAGTGACTAAGGGGAATACTTCATAATGATAAAATGAACAATCAACTACAAGGTAAGAATTAAAACTTGTGTGCACTGAACCAATGCTTTGCAATATGTAAAGACTGAGAATTACAGGGAATAATCCAAAATATTAACTCAATAATTAAGAAATTGATAGACAAAGTAGACAATAAGTAGGCATTGAAATATTCAATCCAAATTGGTGTTTTTGAAGCAATATTTTAGAGAAGTATTTACCCAACAAATAGAAAATTCATAATTTTTAAGTATATATATGGCCTTTATAAAAATTAGTTATTACTTTGGCCAAAAGTATTATGAAATTCCAAAGAATATCATTAAATAGCCCACAACTCTAATCACAATACAGTAATATTAGAAATCAGTAACCAGAGAACAAAACACTGTAATTTAGGAAACAAAATATTGTATCCCCAAGTAACACACTTTGCTTATAAATAATAATGGAGACTTAAAATTATTTAAAATCAATAAACAAAAAAGGCATTTGATATCCTAATTGGTGGGATGCTAATAAATCAATATTTGGATGAAAATATATATTGTTACATACCATCTGTATTTATATAATCATATAAATGTATAATTAATAATGTTAATTATGTAGTAAGAGAAATTGAGAATTAAAACACTTAATATCCACCTACCAAAACTAGAAAGGTAACCTTAAGGAAAGCAGAGAAGAAAATACTAAAGGTGAAAATAAAAATTAGTAAAATAGAAAATTACAAGAGTAACAGCAGCAACAACCACCACCAAAACCCAGAAATGATGATCAACAGAACCAAGGAATAATTCATTTAAAAGACAAATGAAATAGATATTCTTGCAAGCATGGTAAATAAAACTAGAGAAAAGGACAAAAAACAATATAATGAATGAAAACAAGGACAAAACTAAAGATATGTTAGAGATTTTAAAAAGTATAACCTAGTTCCCTTAGAAGCAGATCCCAAAACAAGTATTTGTGTGCAAGTGGTTTATATAGGCATTGATCTCACAAAGTACCAGATGGTGGCAGGGAAGGGAGAGCAGGAAGGAAACGAAGTCAATACAGAGGAGATTCTTGTGTAGTTACCACTAAGGGCAACCCCAATCAATCCCACTGGGTATCTCTGGAAGGCTGTCTGGAACATTCCTCAGAATTATCCTACCTTAGGAGTAAAGAAACTGGGATATATACAGCAAATTCTCATCCCTTTCATTTGTTGAGTGTGTTAGCTGCCTGGAACTTTCAGCCAGATCTGCACAGAAGCCAGAGTGAGAGCCTTCAGCCAGAGAATTCCAGGGGCTTGCCCCAAGAAGTTGTTGGCATGCACAGCATGGATAAAATTATGGACAAGGCACCAATAGTCTATGATGGATTGCCTATTCATGATTTTTTTTAAATTATCCCCAATGGAGGTCCCCCACAACAAGGCATTGAACCACGGGAAACTGTCTCCCCCAATGGCCTGAGACTTCTCTCTCCAATCCAACCTATTAGTACTCAAGTCTTCTCATCTGATAATAGAGTTCAGATGGAGGAGAAATCACTTTTTGGGGGGTTAATCAGAATAGACTTTAGAGGATGTGAAATACAAGAAATGAATAAGAGATTTGAATGGCATACATAAAATGGGCAACAGAGTAGAAGTGAGAAAGCTCATTGCAAGTTTTTATATTAATAAGTGATCCAAGTTAACTGGAGCGGAAAGTTCATTAGGTGATTTGTATGGCAAAGAATTTCAGTGGAAGATGATTTGGAAGATCTGGAGTATGGCTTTACTTAATTAACATTATAGGCTATTTTAGGTTCATACATAACAAAGAAAATAGTGTTTTAGGAAGTTCAGTCTTTCAGTGAGGTTAAACGAAGATTTTAGGCCATCTACAAAGTGCCAAATGCCTATATTTGAATTGGCTACATGGGGTGGAAAGAGAGACAAATATGAGAAAAGAATCACAGAATTTTTTAATTGAAAGGTATTTTAGAGATTGTATAAAAAGCCACCTAGTTGAAACAGAGAGGGAAAGTGTCTTACCTGATGTCACAGGGCTAGTTAGTAGCAAAGACAAGAATAGATTTTGATCACTTGACTCTAGGCAAGGGCTATTTTTAAATAAAGAAGCTCCTTCTTCCAGGGATAAGCAATGACTGAACTGTGATGGTTACATTTAAGATTTCCTTTCTCCTTTCTGATTTAGGGCTTAAGAAAAAAAAGGAGAAATAACTGCTAATCTTTTTCTCGTTTCATCGGAAACATTTTTAGGATTTGGTAATTGGTTAGACCTGAGTTTTTTATCAAATAAGGACTGAAAGACAAAAGTACATTTTTAAGGCTTAGTGACAGAGAAAATAAAATTGGTTTGGGGAAGAAAATGAATTGGCTTTTGCAGAAAGATAAAGTCATAGCTGTTAGGCTTGCTGAGTTTAAGGTGGCAACAGGATATACAAGTACAGTGATGAGCATGAAGATGGTGCATATGATCAGGAGGATTGAGATTCAGCTACATAGAGGTGCTGACGTTCGTCATATATCCAGTGATTTTGGAAGTGAGTTTTAAAATTATTTGCTTTAGTTAAATCTCTCTTCTCCTCTATCCTTAAAGACCAAAGATTGAATAAGAATTTCCTACCTGTTGAAGTTTGGACATATTTGTTAATCTCTGGGGCTCAGTTGCTACATAATAATATCTATAGCACATTCATAATTTTATAGTAAGACAAAGTGGTTTTCAAGGGAAATTTCAAAGGCTAGGATTTGAATGTCTGGGTAATGTATGTAGATAAGATAGCTAATTCCATGACTTCCCAGATAAATGAGATGCAGCATTTTTTAAATCAAGCACAGGTTATATAAGCTTCATATTCTTTGGATAATGTTTTATAAGAGTATCTTAAAATAATTATTTTTCAACTCTTAAATTTATAATGAGAAATATTTTTTCTTTGAGTTATTGTACATTTCATTTTTCCCTTGTTTTCCTATTTCTTTCTTTCTTTCTTCCTTTTAAAATTTAGACTTTTCTTTTATTTGCTGCAACAGCCTCCAGGTTTATAACTGCTACCTATTTGTTCCCAGGCACAGAAAGCTTTTGTTGCTCTCAGTGAATATTTATGAAGCACCCACTTTGAGAAGAGAACTGAATACGGCATTTGTTTGGAAAATACTTGCTTTTTTAAACACATACACTAAAGTGGTTTCAAATGCACAAAACAAAAAACAAAACAAAACAAAAACCCAGAAACATCCCCTAACTTTTAATATATGCTAAGCATTCCACTGGGTTCCATATATTTCGCTTAATGCTAAAAACAGCTTATAAATTAGGTATCATTATCTCCATTTAGGAAACTAAGATACATAGAGATTAAGAAACACCAGTATTTATATAATTACTAAATGAGGAAACCCACATGCAAATCCACATCTCCTTTCCTTTATTTATTCATTCATAAATTATGAGATTGGGAAAAATGGATCCTGCATTTCAGCATAGCAATACTTGACTTAGACTTCACCAAGCTACCCTCCACTCCCCGTTGTCTTTTACTAGGCATACTTCCGTCATTGCATGATCTGCCTGAGCTCTAAACGAGCTCAATTACAGCCCAATAGACCTTGGGTAACCCTCTTTACTTCAAAAATCCATTTAGGGTAGTTCCCAGGGATATAAACTTCTGGAAAGCTTCAATATTGATAAATAGTTCCAAAGAAGCCAATGACTCCTGTGAATTTCCATATTTGCACACAGGCATCTAAGAAAGCCTAGGGAGCTCTTCTACCCCAGGAATCTTCTGATGAATAGGGGAGTAAGAAGTGACTCATGGCATATCCCATTTGGGAGTTACTGGTAGTTGAGTAAAACTTCAAAAGAAACTATAGGAAATAATTTCTCCAAATATATTGACTCCCTTTCTCAGTTTAATAACTCATGGAGAACTGAGGTATTAACAAATATTTATTCAATTCCCCATGTCTCTTAGTTTGTCAGGGCTGTGATGATAAATACTACACAGTGAGTTGGCTTCAAGAGCAGGAATTTATTGTCTCCTGGTTTTGGAGGCTAAAAGCCCAAAAGCCAGGTTGAGATGGGCCATGAATTCTCCCAGAGTCTGTAGCTTTCTGACTAGCTTGCCGCAACTTAGTGTTCCTCATCTTGCATTTCTGCATTTCTCCCGTGGCGATTTGTCTCCTTTTCTTCTTGTGACTTTCTCTGATTGACTACATCTGAATTTCCTCTTTATAAGACCCCCAGTCATATGGGTTAAGGCCTACGGTGATTCAATTTGGCCTCATCTAAATGGAATCTTCTAAACAAGATCCTATTCACAAACAAGTCCACATCTTAAATAACAATAACAGCTTCAAAGGTTTCTGTTTCCAAATGGGCTCACACCCACAGGAGTGTGGATTAAGATTTGAATAAGCTTTTTGTGTGGGGGACGTGATTCCATCTTCAACACCATGTGAACCCTGTAGTGTTAATGTGCTCGGGATTCACTGGAAAACAGGTAGGGTGAGGTTGTTCTCATGGATCACATGTCAATAGGGAAGAAAACAATAAGAAGTAAATAAACAAACATAACCAAAGATTATGAAAGTGATGGAACAGAGCATTGTAGTAGGAAATGGCATGAAAAGCCTTTATTTTAGATTAGGCGATGAGGGAAGGTATCTCTGAATATATAACAATTGAGCTGAAACCGAAAGATAAGAAGAATCCACGTGAGGGGAGAGAAGCAGAATTGCAAGCAGAGCTCATGGCATGAGAAATAAATGGGTGGAGGGAGGGGATATTGGCCTGTTCCAGAACAGATAAAAAGCTAGCATAGACAGAGTTTTCTGAGGAAGGAGGAAAAAAGCAGTAATTATTTGTTGTTGATGTTTATTTCATGAATGGAATTAAAATGTTCTGGCATACTTGCAAATCATAAGACCCCTCAGTGGATTCTGCAAGCTTTTTACTGTTTAAAAGTGGATAAGAAGACAAATACACTGATAAAAATGGGCAGAAGATTTGAACAGATGCTTTACAAAAAAAAAAATACAAGATGGTCAATAAGCCCAAGAAAAGATGCTCACGTAATTATTCATCAGGGGAATGCAAATTAAAACTTCCAGGAGACACTATTACCCACTAAAATGACCACAATTTAAAAGGCTGATAATGTCATGTGTTGGCAAGGATTTGGAACACTGCTTGTGGGGAATTTGTAATGGTACAACAACTTTAGAAAGTATTTTGGCAGGTTCTTACAAAGTTAAATGTACACTTACCATGTGATACAACAATTCTACTCCTAGAAATTTACCCAAGATAAACAAAAATTTATGTTTATGGAAAAGCTTGCACAGAAATGTTCATAGCAGCTTTGTTAGTAAGAGCCGAAAATTAGAAACAACACAAATGTCCAACAAACATGTGGTATGTCAATACAATGGAATTCAGTATAAAATATCATAAGCTACTTATACATGCAACTAGATGGATGAATTTGAAAAACATTATGCTGAGGGAAAGAAGCCAGACATATACACACTCACATATATGTGTGTGTGAGGTTATATTTTTAACATGAATTTCTAGAACAGGCAAAACTACTGTATGGTCACAGAAAATGAAAGCAGATGAGACCAGTTATTCCTTGGGGCTGAGGGTTGGAAAGTATTGCTGCATGTGGTCATGAGGGAACTTTTTGAGGTGATGCAAATATTCTATATATTGATTGTAGTGGTAGTTACATGGGTTTATATATTTTTCAAAAATCCTTGAACTGTACATTTAAAATAGGTGCATTTATTATATTTAAATTATACCTCAAAATTTATTTGCAAAGGGAAAAAAAAAACTGACTGAATTAGTTTTGGTTAATGCTTATCATCATTCTTTATAAAGTCTGTTTTTCATAGTAACACCTAAATCATATTTCCTGAATTTCTTTCAAAATGCTCATTCTTTATTATCTTATTATCCATCACCAGTCCTCATAGCTCTGTGTCATGTAATATAAAGTATTAATGTTTTTTTTAAAAGACTGCAGTCAAGACTAGACAAAGTGGGAAGAACCACTGTGGGTCATGTAAAGTTGGGTTTGGGCTCCGGGGCTGCTGTGGTTCCCTTGTGCAAAGTGAATGAAGGCTGTGTCAAGCCCAGCTTATACCTGACAGGGCTGAGATAACCAGTAGTGTTAGCAAATGAGGCACCAGTAGTGACAGTGGGACCCTTCCAGTGACAACCTGTTGAAGCCTAGGGGGCAGATTTGGAGGTGGGAATCTGGGCAGGTGCATAAAGTGGGTTGTGTGATAAGTTTGGGGGAAATTTGGTGGTGGTGGTGAAGAAACAAAGGAAACAACAATAGTTTGGACTATTTTGGCAAGTTAGTCTACTTCTTCAAACTAATAAGGACATTTGGAAACTAATGGTGAATTTAGCCTTTAAAAAATTCCCTAAGCATTGTTCTCATGGAGCCATGAATTAAATTTCTCTTGATGGTATCACTCTATTTGATTTCCCCTATGAATGCACCTGCACTATTTTATTAAAATTGTGCATTTCAGAATATTCAGTTATAAGCATCAATATTGAGGTTCTGATTTGGCCACATTTAAAACTCAACTCTTAGTTATGTAATCAAAATAAAAGAGCCACCATAAAATCATTTTTATGTATGTGAAATATTGAATTAATATAACTTTTAATCTGTATAAAGCTGTATACTCCCTTGAGCAATAAATGTGCACTGTAAGGCTTAAGCAGAGATTCGATTTTTATAAATTAAATAATATTTTAAATGTCAGGCTAAATCCATTTAAAAGCAAATAATTCCTCCTTTAATTTAAAATTTTTGCCATGTCAAAATTTTTCCATGTAAAGTTTGGTAAATATTTGGTTTCCTTAAAATATAGATGCCCTAGAATTGAATCAAGTCATATTAGTTACAAAGTCTTAGGGGAAAAAATTGCATGGTCTTAGCTAAGTAGAAAAGTTCAGGCATTGGTAAGTATGAATGTTGCCTCCTTTTCTGTGACAGTTTGAATTTTGTGAATCCTCCCCCAAAAAGATTATGTCTTTGAACTAATCCATTCCTGTGGGTGTGAGACCCTTTGACTGCATTAGATTAGGTTAAAGGACATTGATTATATCACTGATTAGATGACTTTGATTGGACTATATTGGTGCAGCATGAGTCAGATAGGGTCTCCACCCCTTTACTGGAGCCTTATATAAACAGAGACACACAGAGAAAGAAGACACACAGAAAAAGGAACTCTGCCATTTTGATCCAGCCATGTGAGAGATTGGACTCAAGGATTACTAGCAGCTGAAGCCCTGGTCAGAAGCCCCGAAAGGGCTGGACTCAAGTTGGAAGAGACAAGCCATATGCCTGATTGCCTTCAGCTGAGCTCTTGGAGACAGTGAGCCTTGAGCAGAAGCTAGGGACTTAGGCAGAGATCGGCTGCCATCTTGTCTCACCATGTGGCAGAATGCCAGGATCACCATAGCTGACTTTGTTGCAAAATCATCTCTGATGATGCCTTGATTTGGAGATTTTCACAGATTTGGAACCCTAATAAAATTCCCATTGTAACCAATCCATTTCTGGTACTTTGCATTGGCAGCCCTGTGGCAAACTAGTCGTCTTCAATCCATTTCTTCCTCAAAATCTATTTTCATTTTATGGAAAGTACATTTTGCATGTACTTTCTTTGTTCTTTCAGGCCCCAACTAATGTATAAGAAAGTGTTTTTTTTTCCATTAAGAATAAACCAGAGAAAGACCCTTTTTCAATTTTTGTCATGCTAGGAAATTTGTATCATTTCAGAGGAAAATTCTGGGGCACATTTAAGTCATGAGTTGCCTTATGAAAACATAAATTCTACAAAATATTTTGGGTCTATTTATAACAAATAAATACAGTCAGTATGTACTACATAATTTTACACTGAATGCCAGAGAATTTTAGTATTTTTCACAAGTGAGGAAAAAATTAGACACAAAAAAGTAGGATCAGAGAAGTAAGGTCACAAAACTGCTTATTACCAAAGAAAGTTTAAAAATTTGAAAATCTATGGTAAACAATTTTGTTCTCCCCAATGCCCATTTTATCAGAAAGAAATTTTTATCCCCCTATATCTAACCGTAAAATTCAGTGGAGGGAGAAGAAATGTTATCTGAAGCCTCATTTGGGTTGTCTCAATAGTATTTACATCCAATATATAATTTCTATTCTGTTATTTGCAAAGCAGGAGTTTCTAGGTCAGGGACTTAATGAATACTTTGTTAGTCAATATTTAAGTTAAATCTCAGAAAACAAAATATTCCTGCTTGATTAAAATTTCTGTTTTGAGTTTCAGGTTAATCTCCAAAATTAAAAATTTTATCACCAAAACTTTTCACGTGATACATACCCACATATACACACATGTTTCTAATAAGTACAATTAGTGTAGACACTCACAAAATATGACAGATCATCTTGATTATGAAAACCCCCACAGATCATTCTGGGACAAATGTGGGTAGGGAGAGACTGAATTTGTATCATCATTATATTTATTTTAGCTAAGATTACACCTGTCTTCCATTCTGAATATTAATCCTCAGTTATTGTACATGTACTACTCCACAAGGTACCATTTGAAATGGTGTATAAAGTCATTAATGAAATTAGTGGCATATTGATAAGAAAATATTGAGGAAAGTAGTTCCAAACTTGCAGGTAGGAAAAATGAATGAGGGTTTTTATACACAATTTAATACTTCTTCATTAATGCACAAACCACACAAATATTTGGAAGACTACACATATTGAGTCAATAGATTTATAATTTTTAATTTTAAAAGTGCTTTATAGAATATTGTGAGAAGTAGGGTTAAGAAAAATCTGAATACTAATCACCCCAGTTTAGAAATAAAACATTCTGAATACAGTTGAAGCTGATTATTATTTCCTTCTTAATAACATCACACCTTCTGAGATAACCACTTTCCTGAAATTGGTGTACAGGGTTACAATGTGTTTCAGATATGTATATATGTAGATATACAGATAGATAAATAGATTTAAATGTTAAGTTTAAATGTAAGGTTCATCCATATGGAAATGTAAGGCTTTGATTTATTCATCTCTACTGTGTACATTTCATTGTAGGTCTCTAACACAATGTATTTATCCATTCTCCAATGATGGATATTTTGGTCTTTTTCTTAATTTTTGTATTAACAAAGGTGCTGAATTATATTATTGACTATCAGAGTTGGATTATTGATCCTGTGACTTGACAGAACTTAGATAGCCCACTATTTTTTTTATTATAGGAGTTGTAGGTTTACATAAAAATCATGCAAAAAATAGAGTTCCCATATATTCCCCTTTAAACAAAGTTTTCCCTATTATTAACATTTTGTATTTATATAGTATTTTTGTTACAATTGAGGAAACAGTATTATTATAATTATACTATTAATTGTACTATTAACTATGGCCCATAATTACATTAGGGTTCACTGTGTTTTACAGTCCTGTTGGGTTTTTTTAATTTTTATTCTAGTCACATATACACAACCTAAAATTTCCACATACAAATATGTAATTCAGTTGTGTTAGTTACATTCACAATGTTATGCTACTATCACCACCATCTATTACCAAAACTACTCCATTACCCAAACAGGAGATCTGTATCAATTCAGCATGAACGCTCCATTCCATAACCCTACACCTGACCCTACTAAACTATATACTTATTTCTGACTCTATGAATTTGCTTATTCTAATTATTTCATATTAGTGAGATTATACAATATTTGTTCTTTTGTGTCTGGCTTATTTCACTCAATATGATGTCTTTAAGATTCATCTATGTTGTCACATATCAGAATTTCATTCCTTTTTGTGGCCGAATAATATTCCATTTGTATGTATACACCTTAAGAGAATGTACATAAACTGTTCCTATACCCCTCCATCCCCTCACCTTTTTGTTGTACTTGTTACAAATTATATCTTTGAACATTGTACTTCCAAAACTATAGATTTATCATTTCTTTATATGCCCTTTCCTTTTTGAACCTGTAATAAGTAAAAATTTAATTTATATCCCCCCAAAATACAAACAATAGCACTGCCATTTATAATTAACCATACTCCCTTACTGGAATTCATTATTTCTTAATGCTACTTTAGTCTACTGTCTAGTTTTATAGTTTTCTACTGAAAGAGTATGTGAGGAACTTCTTTAGCATTGCTTGTAGGTCAGGTTTAGTGGTGACAAGCTCCCTCCCCTTTTGTTTAACTGTGAATGTCTTATTCTCTCTTTCAGTTTGAAATACCATCTTGCCAGGCATAAAATTCTTCATTGGCAATTGTTTTCTTTCAGCACCTTAAATATTTCATCACACTGTCTTCTTGCCTCCATTGTTTCTGATGACAAATTGGCACCTAATCTTATTGGGACTCCCTTGTACATAGCATGTTGCTTTACACATGCAACTTTCACAACTCTCTCCTTTTCCTTGGCACTTAACAGTTTGCCTGCTATTTGCCTTGACATGATCTCTTTGAGTTTGTCCTACTTGAGATTCATTGGGTATCTTTACTGTGCATATTCATGTCTTTCTTTGATTTGGGTAAGTTTTCAGGAAGTTTATTTATTTATTTATTTATTTTTTTTTTTCATTTTTCCCACCGGGAGGTCCAAGGGATTGAACCCGGGTCCCTCCATATGGGAGACGGACGCCCAACCATTTGAGCCACATCCGTCCCCCAGGAAGTTTATTTTTAATAATTCTACTTGCAGATGTTTTCCTATAGTTTGATATTATTTTTATATATATGAAGGTTTTTATTGCAGCACTTACACTTTCAAAATCAGATTTTTATGTGTAAGAACTGAGAAACATTTAATTGAAGGAAAGAAATGTAGTATTTTAAGGTAAAGTTAAGAAAGGATTATTTTGGTGGTGAAGGTGTGAAGAATTTTTGTTCAGTTTTAATTATTTTACATTTTAACAACTGCTTTATCGTTGCCACCTAAAACTGTGCCTAGCATATAGAAAGTGTTTATTACTTTTTTTTTTTAAGTTAATGAACAATACTATTAGAAATATTATAATATTGTAAGGCATGGAAGTCAAATTTAAAATAAATCTTGCTTTCTATGTTTCATAAATTACCATTGAAATATGTATACAGACATAGAAAAGAAAGAGCACACACTACCGTCAGCCTAGGATGGTACTCTATCACCAGAAACAGAGGAGAATATTTACGATTCACAAGGCTGATACAACCTGTTAGAAAAATGCAATGGGCGACCCACCTCTGAGAACTATCTGTCATGGTGTAATATTGCCTTCCTGAAGTTAAATAGAACAGTTGTATGCTAGAGCCAGCTTGCCCTGATTTGAGATAGCCAAGTGCTAAACATTCAGGAATTTTGCAGGCTGGTTGTTACTCAGCTTGAAACTTGAAATCAGCCACAATGGGAATATATATACCATGGAGATGGTCCAATGTTACAAATCAGCCCCACTTTCTCTTGGGGCTAGCTGTTAAACATTGCCAGCACATTCCAAACTTTACACTTGCTTACATCCTTCCCCTTCATTATTCCAACCAGAATTCTGAATGGCTGTGACTCTTCTGCTTTGAAAGCAAAAGGGATATTTTTGTACCCTTGCTTTATGCCTCTCTCTATTTTTTAAATCTAACTGGACATTGTAAATCCCAGAAAACAATGTGGGGAGAATTAGAGCAAGGGAACTCACAATGGTGCAGTATACTAATGAGATGTGGGCAGGTATAATCCCCATAATTTAAGAATTGTAGGTCAGAGATGGTTGGAGAGGGATTGGCAGACCAATCAGGCCCACCCCTAAACTGAGCTTTGTTCTCAATAGCTACTTGTGGGGGGAGTGATGGAATAGATGTTGAAAACCAACCATAATGTTTAATTTAGTCTGCGCATCCTATTTAATGGGCTCATTACATTTAGTAAATCTTGTTTCTCATGATTCTATGATATGCACCAAAATTAGGCCAGTTTTACTATATGGTTATCCTTTAAACTCTTTCTCCTACATGAATCATGCCCTTTTGCTGAACTACCTTTGATATTTTTTCCCCTTACCGAGATTGTCTGATCGCTTCCTCCCATAGACCCCTAGACTAATTTACCTGCCTGTCAATGCAGCTATGTTTATAGTTCTATGCATTAAAAATGTTTTACACTGTTATTTATGTTCTATTTTAGATTACTTTTACCTATCTCAAGGTCCTGGGTCTTTGATCTTCACATCATGTCTAGTGAATATCATCCATGGTCATTTATTTCTGTGATTTCCACATTTTGTTATTTTTTAATTGTCAGCTTATCTTAGTGAGTTTCCCCCACTTCTTTTCTGAGCAAATACTTGCGGCATGGCTTTAAGAAACAGCTTTGTGTTAGCTTTGCCAGGTGTCCTAAGGGTCATTGCTGTCTCAGGAATAATTTGACAGCCACGGTAGCCATATGACGGGAATTTCACTTTCTTTGAGTCTATGTCTCCCCCATGCACACACACACACATTAAGGGTAAGCAGATCAAACAAGTTTCTTTGCCATCTCCTTGTTACATTATCAATTTTTAAAATTGAATCATCCACTAAAAATACAGATATTGCAGGATCCCAGTCCTGCTCAGGTCTCTCAGTTCTGATTCTCTGCCTTGTGTGGGCCCAAGGGTTTGTCCCCTGTATCACATGGAAAATGCAAGTTAAGTCCTGAAAATATTGGAAGGAAAAGTACCTCACATAACAGCTCAGCTTCTGCTCACATGCTTACCCTTTGTTTTTCAGTTTCTATTTTATTTCTGGTAGCCACAAATTTCCCTTTCTTTGTTGAAAGCTTAAGCTAAGCATTTAAAATAAGTTTTCTTATATTTTATTCACCATATCTGTGCATTTACAATGGTAGGGCTGCTAGTTATCTTATTCAGCTACCCAGCTAGAAATGGAAGTTGCATTTTACATATCTTTATACTATTTGAAATGAGAATTTATCTGTTAAATTACTAGTAAGCTCATTTTGGTAGAAGAATTAGATGCTGTTTTCTATAATATGAAAATACAATGTTTTTTAAAAAATGGGTACTACATAAAGTTTGTCACTACAGCTATGTGTGATGGCTTTTAATTGGTAGGATTTTCTTAAATTTAGTTAAAAAAATAAACTAAAATCTTCCTATAACATAATATATTACTAAGAAAGTAATCACAAAATTATAGGGAAATAGGAGAATTTTTTTCCAGAAAATTTGAAGAAATATGAAAAGAATTTTCTTAACAAATAGAAGCTAACTCATAGAGCCACTAAAAATTTATTTGCTAAAAGTACTTGTATAATTTATTGCCACGTTGCAAAATGGTGATACAATAGTCACATTTCAATTTAGTTTCACAAACATTTGTGACACACATAACACGTGCCTGGCACTCGACACAGAATTGGGATTAACAAAATTCCATGATTGTTCTCAAGCATCTTGCTGTCTAGTGTGAGAATGGCAAAAAAATAAAATAAAAAATTAAACCAAGAGTGTAGTACAGTGCTAACAGCATGTACAAGGAACAGAAGTAAGACAGGGAAGGAAAACGTCACTGAGGAGATTACACCTTATCAAGAGTATGAGAGATAAATAGTGTTTTGTTGTGTGAAGCAACAAGGAAAGGGCATTTCCAGCACAACTAACATGTTGATGCGTAGTCTAACAGAAATGATGCTTATTTGAGACCATTTATATTGAAGTAGAAGAGTATGTTAATATTGATTCACAGAGTTGGAACCATAGGACCTTGGGATATTTGGGTGCTGACCCATTAGTTTTATCCATTTATTCATTAAGAAGAAATAAAATTGAAAATTGAAGCAGATTTCCCATAGAAAAGAAGAGGAGCAAATTAGAAAGCAGAATATAAATACTAGAATTTGCTAGAATATCCCAAAGAAATTCCAGTGAGTTAACCCGGACTGTCACTTGGTTTGTACCAATGCAGATGCAAGCTGCATGTCTTCAGATGGACCAGTACTTAATCATATGCCCCCTACTTTTCTACACATTTTTATTTGGTGTGGTGGATTTGAGCATGGCCTCTGGAGCTAAACTTCTGAGGTGGGAATTCCAGTTCCACCACTTAAAAGTTGTGTGACCTTG
The DNA here is from genome assembly GCA_026826555.1 of Tolypeutes matacus. NCBI lineage: Eukaryota > Metazoa > Chordata > Mammalia > Cingulata > Chlamyphoridae > Tolypeutes > Tolypeutes matacus. The sequence goes on from JAKSZT010053783.1 coordinate 11,028,247, forward strand.
GGGAAATTACTTAACCTCTAAATGTTTCAATTTCCTCCTATGCACAAGGGGAATAATGATAGCATCTACTTCAAGATCATTGTAAGGATTAAGTGTGTTAAGATGTGTAAAGTATTGAGAAAGGTGCCTGGAATTTAGTAGCTATTAGCTCTGTCTATTATTTCCATTATTGCTACATGGATAGTCCGCACTGAATTTGTCCCTCATTCCTGCCACAAAAGCACTTGTTCAGAGCTCAAAAAAAAAAAAAAAAAAATCCACATATACTCCATATTGTCTATGGGGTCATGTTCAAAGGGACTTTAATCTTTTCTACAATATTTTAAAAAAAGGAAATACATGTGTATTAATAATGAAAACGTGTATTACTTATATAATACAAGTCATTACCACTCTGTACTTATTTAGTTTAATGCTAATTTTAATACTAGCTTTATCTTACCAAAGATATTTAATTTTATCTTTATCTTTTAAATTTATATTTTGGCTTTTTTCAGACCAACCACACGTGTGAACAGTACTGCCCTCACTTCCCCTACTGCATTAAACACTCATTCGCTAACTCATTTACTCATTCATTAATTGTTCAGGTATTGAGTTCTTACTATGTACAGACATTGTTTCTAATTATTTTGATATATTGTAATTTGATCTTCATAAATAGCAGATGGGTGAGGAAAAAAGTGTATTCACACTTGAAGCATTTCAGCAGAAAATTAGAATTTTATGAAAAATTACAAGATTTGCAAAAAACAAAAAAAGATGATTATCATATATGCATAGAGAGTAAAGTGCTGATGATAGCATAAACTGGGGAATTTTTTTTTTTTAAGATTTAATTAATTAATTAATTAATTAACTTCTACCCCCCGCCCCCGCACCTCATTGTCTGCTCTCTGTGTCCATTGCTTTGTGTTCTTCTGTACCTGCTTGTCTTCTCTTTAGGCAGCACCAGGAACCAATCTTGGGATCTTCTGGAGTGGGAGAGAGGAGCTCAATCTCTTGCGTCACCTCAGCTCCCTAGCCTGCTGTGTCTCTTATTGTCTCTCCTCTGTGTCTCTTTTTGTTGTGTCATCTTGCTGCACCAGCTCTCCGCATGGGCCAGCTTGCCACATGGGTCAGCTTCCCTTCACCAGGAGGCCCTGGGAATAGAAACTTGTACCTCCTATATGGTAGACAGAAGGCCAATCGCTTGAGCCACATCTGCTTCCCAAGGGCAATTTTAAATTTAGCTTGCAATGGGCAAAGCGGATATTTTTCACATTTTGTTAAATAATTTTTCTCTTCAATGAAAATAAGGCTAAATACAATTAATCAAAATTGAAGTCCAAATAGGATATGATTTCTTTCTGAAATATGTTGGAAAAATGCCAAAACAGAGAACTAAATCATGCAAAAAGCAACAATGAAGAAAAGTAAAACCCTGTTAAGATTTATTTATATTTGTATATTCTATTTTTTTCTGTGACTAGGAAAAAGAAGGATACTTTGAAGCTGATTTAACTGTTTTTTTTTTTTAATACAATACTCAACCTGGTCAACATTTTTTCCTTTATTCCTTCCTTCCTCCCTCTCTCCCTCCTCCCCTCCTTCTCCTTCCCTCCCTCCTTTTCCTTCCTTCCTTCCTTCCTTCCTTCCTTCCTTCCTTCCTTCCTTCCTTCCTTCCTTCCTTCCTCCCTCCCTCCCTCCCTCCCTCCCTCCCTCCCTTCCTTCCTTCCTTCCTTCCTTCCTTCCTTCCCTCCCTCCCCCTTCCTCCTCCTTCCTTTCTTTCTTTCTCTTCCTTCCTTCCTCTTTCTCAAGGAAATCTAAATAACTTTTAGAAAGAATCTCAATATCTCTATTCTGATGAAAAAGATAAAATTTTTAACGTTTTGGCCAGTTTCATTTTGAAGTATCCTGATTTTATAAAAGCCTTGTGAAAAATTTCCACAGTTACTTTTTTTTTTTTTTGCCTCCACTGAGTTTGAGAATCTTTGTTATTCATACAAGTGTCCTTGAGCTCACACTTCCCAATATTCTAGCTGTTTCTCACACTCATCTAGTTTATTTCGTCCTTAACCATTGTCGTTTCAGATCTTTTCCCTATTTCAGGACCGTTGTAAATTAAACTTCATTAAGTACATTCCCTCCTTAATCCCACCCAGTATTGGTTGTGCCTACTTTAAGTCAACCCAGTACTTGTACCATTAGTTTAATTAAACTCTTAGGTTGTACTTGTTCCTCAAATCTAGTGTATTTGGCTAAAGCAACAATAGCTAAACTTTTCTTATACTTACTTTTTAAATACATTTTAAATTCTTGAAGAGTAGAAACTCTGTTATATTTATTTTGTGTTTTGTTTTCCATTTCCTGAGCCTTTATGTAAGGAATAAAGAACAAGTGTTTTATTTCTCCTTAAATTCCTACAAATCTAGACTAAGTGAAAAAAAAAAAAAAAAACACCAGAGAACTGATCTACATAAATTCTTCCTGTAAAGCAGATCTTTCTTTGACTCCTACTCTAAAGATAATGACTGAAGGAGTCTCTTAAATGACTGGTTTTGCCATAATAGTTTGCAAGAACAAAGCTTATTTTATTTATTTCTTATTGTATATCAAACCAGAAAGGAAACAGAGGATGTTAAATGAGTATAATTTGAAGTTCATTTTCAATGAAAACCTTAAAAATAGGTAGAAGTTTAATCATTTATTTGTTTTGATTTTTAATTTCTCAGATTAGCATTCTCAGTCCTTTCAGGTTAAAGGCCCATTTCCCAATTTCTCTGCTTCTAGTAAAAGAAAAGGAAAAACAAAACAAAACACTCTGTCTCTGAAAATTGTCCACAGGTGTTCATGAGATGCACTTAGCAGTGTTATAAAGAGGGTCATTACCATGAGAAAAGAGAGACATAGAAGAAAAGAAGTGTTTTGAACATAGTAATAGATAACGCTCTGGGTTTTTTTGTTTTTGTTTTTTTGGCAATTGTTTAAATCTGTTGAGTGTTAGAAAAGATGTCAGAAATCTGTGAGAACAAACTTGTGAGGGCTGTTTCCACCCGAAATGTGGGAAACAGCACAAGACTACTTAAATGACGGAAATGAAGTTGAACATTCTGTTTAGCTCTAAAACTAATCTGTGTTTCAAGGCATCTTTCAAAAATTGTGAAGTGAAAGCTAACTCCTCTTACCTCCATGACTGAACTGTATCTTTCTTGCATACACTCTAATAGATTCCACATTTAAAAGCTTGTCATTTCTTTCTTAAACATGGCTCCACTTATGTCAATTTTTCTTTGTGCTTTTATTCCATGGTAATGTTTAATACCTGGATCAGCACAAAGCAATACTGTTTTCCTCCTGGCTTCCTAGTTTTCTAATACCCATTGCTAAGAACCCATAATGGTTCCCTACTACTACATCCTAGGAATCAGAGAATAGTTCCAACAACTGTACAATAATAAAGCACTCTCCACTATATAAAAAATAATAATGATGCTATCTACCCCATAAGGTGTTAAAGGGTTCAAATATAATAATATACATTAAAGCAGTTTTAAAACTTTAAGCACTGGACAAATAGAGTTGTAAACTACCTAAATTTCAAGATTTCTCAGAAATGGACCACCATACATCTATCCATATAAACTTATTTCCCATTGCTGTTCTATAGGCAACTCTGTTCCAGGTAGGTGTATTCTTGTTCCAGGCAAATTCGTGTTCATGCCTATCTTTATTTCCTGCTTGTTCATCCTATTTGCTTACTCCTCCCCTTTAAATAGACCCAACTGCCCTGCTCAACTTCTTGTTTGTTTTGTTTTTGTATAAATTTTATTTTAGAGCAGTTTTAGGTTTACGAAAAATTGCACAGGAAGTACAGAGAATTCCATCTCGCCACCATGCACAGTTTTCTCCTATTATTGATATCTTGTGTTACAATTTGAAGGACCAAATTTTGCTACAATTGAGGAACTGATATTGACACATTATTATTAATTAAAGTCCATAATTTACATTAAGATTCACTCTTTGTGTATAAAGTTTTATAGGTTTTGACAAATGCATAATGTCATGTATCCAGCATTGTGGTATCAGACAGAATAGCGTCACTGCCCTAAAAATGCCCCGTGCTTTACCTATTCATCTCCTCCCTCCATTCCCTCCCCAACCCATGGCAGCCACTCATCTTTTTCCTATGTCTATGGTTTTGCTTTTTCCTCAATGTCATATAGTTGGAATGAGACAGTATGTAACCTTTTCAGACTGCTTTCACTTAGCAGTAGATATTTAAGATTCCTCCATGTTTTTTTCCTGCCTTTATAGCTCATTTCCTTTTATCACTGAATACTATTCCATTGTATGGGTGTGCCACGGTTTCTCCATTCAAAGAAAGGCAACTTGGTTGCTTCCAATTTTTGGTAATTATAAATAAATCTGCTGTTTACATTTGCGTTTTTTGTGTGTGGATATTTTTAATCTCCTTAGGCTACATACCTAGGAGAGAATTTGCCAAATCATATGGTAAATCTATGTTTAGTTTTGTAAGAAACTGTTAATCTGTCTTCCAAAGTAGCTGTGCCATTTTGCATTCCCACCAGCAATGAATGAGAGTTCTTTTTGCTTCATATTCTTGTTTCCATTTGGCAGCTTGAGGTTTGGGATTTTAACCATTCAAAAAGGAGTGTGGTGGTACCTCATATTTGTTTTAATTTTCAATTCCCTAGTCATATATGATGTTAAGCATCTTTTCATATGCTTATTTTCCATCTGTAAACTATACAATTTCTAGAAGATAATATAGAAGAAAATCTAGGTGACCTTGGGTTTGATAATAACTTCTTAGGTCCAGTCCTAAAAGCACAATCCAGTTAAACTTTTTTATTCCACCCTCTCCTCCTTCTCTGACCTCCTGTTGCATGTATTGTCATGTCAAACTGCATGGATTAAATTTACAGCCAGATTACTAGACCTTGGAAGGTATTTCCTTCTGGATTTCCAAAGCTCCTATCATAACAGTCAATGCTCCGTAGGTTTGTAGTAAATATTTACCAAAGGATAGGTTTTGTATTAACTTTTTCTCTTTCCTCTGTATGCTTACAACATTGTTAGCTTGAGAAGCCAAAAGGAACATTAAACTTGCACTTGCTGCAGTGGGGCCCACTGGGATGCTCATTACTAAAGTCTTTTGTCTTTTTCAAATACAATCTACTCTTAAATTTCCATGGGAAAAAAAAGAATGAATGAAGAATCTAAAGATTAAAATTCCCCCAGTTAAGTGATACTCTAGAGAGGTCATATGTGAGACTTAAAAAAAAAAAATCTTGTCTAGGTAAAACTACTAGAAAATTAGGTAGATGCATGAAGCACAATATTATATCTTATTTACATTTGAGAGGAAGAAATATTTTAGGACACTTTACAAAGCCCAAAGAATAAATATTTAGTGATGGTGAGTGTAGTAAGGCATGCATGTCTGCTACACATTGTTCAACTCTCTCAAAATCTGCTTTGGAGCATGTGTTTAACGTACACCTTTAAATTAATTTTTTGAAAGATTAAATGTCACTCACTAGAAATCTTATAGTCGTTTCCAGCACAATGCATTGTACAACTTAATATCCATACCATATTTATTTGAAGTGTTATCTTTTGAGTGACTTTTTTTTTTTCATATTTTTGTCTGTAATAAAATTTGAAGCAGAGGCTCACTTTTTGAGGGAAGAAATGGAACACCATTTTTAAAAATCTCATTTGGTCTTGAAGACACTAGGTCTTTGACTTACACAGCTTCCCATGCTCCTTTGCACTTACATTTTTTAAAAGATTTATTTATTTACTTTATTATTACTATTTATTCCCCCCATTCCCCAGATGATTCTTTCATCAGTGTGCTCAGTGTTTGCTCACCTTCTCCAGGAGGCACCAGGAACTGAACCTGGGACTTCCCACATGGAAGGCAAATGCCCAATGGCCTGAGCCACATCCACTCCCAGTGGGCTGTGGCATCTGCTTGTCTTCTTTAGGAGGCACTGGGACCTGAGACCTCCCATATGGTAGGCAGGAGCCCAACTGGTTGAGCCACATCTGCTTCCTTGCCCTTTCATTTTGCAGGTTCCTCTTAGGACACTGGACTGAAAACAGGTTCCATGAAGGCAGGGCTCTTTTGGTTTGTTTCCTTTATATCTCCAGCACTTAAAATAGTGTCCAGCCCATGTAAAAGATCAAAGTATATTTATAGATGATAAGTGGCAAATATTGTGCAATAAGAATTCAACAAGGTCTATTCAGGCAGTTTTCCATTGCAGGAAAGGATGTGTTCAAAATATTAAACTGTGGAATCTTGCTATATTACTTAAATTTTACAATAATATCTAAAATATGCTAAAGATAAACTGTTTCTTAATGTACCTAAAACAATATATTTTAGTGCTTTTTTTCTGTCAGAAATGAATGCAATCAGCTCACTATTCAAGTGACACTATGTTTGTTTGTTTGATATTGTAAAATCTCGTTAAGAATAGAACAACCCTGTCAGCTTTCAAAAAAAATTTTTTATACTTAAACCGTTAAACTAAGAGGATTTTAAACAATTACATGCCATTTGTTTGAGAACTTATGTGCTTTTGTGGTTTTTAAAAAAATTGTTTTTGAAATTTTGTGGTTTCCGGAACAGAAAGGAGTAAAGCAGAAAACTTTAGAAGTTCCTCATTGCCCACCTTTTGTGTAAATTTGCAGGTTTCATAGTGTGCATTTTTACTCAGTGGAAGAAATTAATGACTTTTCCTATTTCAAAATTATCAAAGTAATAAAATATATTTAAAATAAAATGACTGAAAATTGATATTAAAATACAGAGAAGCACTGCAATAATTTTTTTAAATTAGGCAGAAAACTGCACAAGTGTGTCTGGTGGGTTAGAGTTTTGAGGTCTGGCATTTTCCTACTGGTTGTATTACTAAATATTTTTTAGCATAGTTTCTGAAGAACAATGGAAAAATTTATGTTAATTGGCTTTTTCTTATCTGTTTATATATTTTAACTACTTAGTTATTCTAATTCTTAGACATTGTTATCTGCTTTCTTTTAGAATTAAATTCTCTTGTCTTTTGTTTGCCGGCTGTCTGCTTTTATTCCTCTTCTCCACAGTTCTTCTTACCTTTTCCTTGTCTGTACCTTGTGTCATGGGAATGTAGTTGTAATAACTGTATTTTATATTCTGATTTATATTTTGCTTCCTGGCCTTTGGTAAATTAATTCATGAACGCCTTGCATATAGTAGGATCTTAGTGAGATAATTTTTTAAGAGAAGTTATTATTACAGCAGACTTATGTTTACAGAAAAATTGCACAGAAAGTACAAAGAGTTCCCATATATCCCTTTTCCCTCTCCCCCATGTATGGTTGGGTTTTATTCAAGTAAAACAAAGACCTTAGTTTCCTCATCTGTAAATTAAGGCAGAGTAGGTCTTTAATCATTGAATACACCTCCCTTACTCTTATAAAAAAACTACAATCCATTCTCATTATTTTGGGTAGTTAGGTTCCATAAAGTCACCACCATCACTTAATTAGCAAATACTGAACCATTATTCCTAGATTAAATAGAAGGTTAGTTTCCTGTGAACTGCTGGTCACAATCTGTCAATCAATCAACACATAAAGGTGTGTTTCTGTTTAAAGACACCTTATGTTGATTCATTAACATTGAACTCACGGCCAACAGTGCTATAACTCATGCCTCGACCAATCTTAACTAACACTTGTACTTTCTCCATAAGGTTTATTAGCGCCTTCTTGCACTTAGGAATTCTAGAGAACACTTCAGCGTTAAACTTGGGGTCCATTTTAAACAGTAGAATCACCAACAATGTTTACAAAAATGGAAAATACGGCACCAAATATACTACAAAAAGGGTACATATTTATAGTATGAGAGCTAAACAAAAGCAGCATCGTCTCTATCAGCCTCAGCTGGGAACATGCACATTGATCAACTCAAATTTTTCATAGCTCTGTACATATCCATGAATGACCATGAAGGTACCACGACTACTGACTTTGGGGCTAAAAATAAATGTTAGGAAGCAGGTGACTTCACAAATATGGAATCTGGGAATAATGAGGCTGAACTGGGCTGTGTTTCCTATTTCAGGAGCATAGTAGTATCACTCACAGAACTGTCCATGCTGCAAATGGGGATTTTATCTTTGGCTTCTCTCCTTTACAACCCACATCTCAGTAATTCCCAATTTCTTTTATTCTGTCTCCAAAATAATTTTTGAATAGATTCATTTCTTTCCATCTCTTATTTTGGTTATTACAATCCATTTTCCACAGCATGAATCATATTTAAAAGTCCTGTATATTTCCACTGTGATATAAGATTCATACCCTAGAAGACCTTTTAGGATCTAGTCCTAGATTTCACTCTTACTTAGATTTTTTCCATCACTCTTATCCCTGCACCCACCACTCTCCTCTCTAGCTATACTGAATTATTTTCAGCTCCTTGAACCTGCTCATTCAGTTGTACTGGTGGATTCTCTTTCATTTCTTATCATTAGCACAAGTTCTTCCCTCTGTATGGAACACTTGTTTCTTTTTTTTTTTTTTTTCCAGTTGGTTTTTTTATTTTTATTTTTAAAGAAGCTTTAGATTACACGAATGTTACATAAAAAATTTAAGGGATTCCCATATGCCCCCCTCCCTCCCCCTCCCACAATTTCCCACATTAACAACATCCTTCATTAGTGGTTACATTTGTTATAATTGACAAACCCATATTGAAGCATTGCCACTAACCATGGACCACAGTTTACATTAGAGTTGACACTTTGCCCCACACAATTTTGTAAGCTATGACAAAATCTACAATGACCTGTATCCGTCACTGCAATGTCATGCAGGACAATCCAATGCCCTGAAAATGGTCCCATATTACACCTCTCCCATCCCTCAGAACCTCTGGTGGCCACTGTCTTTACATCAATGATAAGAGTTCTTCCATTGCTAGAATAATAAAGTCTATACAGGGCATATGAGAATCCCCTATATTTTTATGTAACATTTGTGTAATCTAAATACATTTTTTAAAAAAATAGATTAAAAAAATAATAAGTCTATAGTAGAATAATAATGTCAACTTTATCCATTGTTCATTCCCCAGTCTTGAAGATTTTGGGATGGTGATGCCCACTCTAATTGAGAGGGGGCTTAGATCCCATGGGGCAGGTGGATGGAACTATTTTGCTTGCAGCTGCAGACACTCTCTGTTCCTTGACATGGGCATTGTCCATCATCATCTCCTTTTAGTTGTCCTGGGTGATGGAACACTCGTTTCTTAACTCTTTACCTAACTCCCACTGATACTTCAGGATTCATCTGAGATGTCCTTTCCACTATCTCCCCAAGGCAATTCTTTACCCATCACTGTGCTAATACACTATTTTATGTTGATCATCTATCATGCTACCATTTCTTATAAGCAGGATCTTTTTGTTCATTGTATTTTCTCCTGAACCTAGTACCTGCCTTATAATAAGTATTTAATATAAGGTGTTTTATGATTTTCTAGATTTCTTTTTAAATTTATTATTTTAAGTAGGTTTTCCCACTGGCTTTCTCCCTTATTTTCTTTTGTTTCTTCCACTGTCTTCTCTTCTTTCAATACTTCTAAACTCTCCCTGTTACTCTGCCATCCAATGGATTATGAAATTAAATTAAATTAAGTATATCAAATAAACCTTAATACTTAATATAAATTTGGAGCCATTATACTACCTTACACTGATTATGCATGTGGAATTTGGAATTAGGAGAAAGTTGAAATGAATTGGTACAAAGAGGTGGGTTTCTAATGCTGGTGACCAATAATAGCTGCTTACACACAGGTTGTGTATATCCTTCAGAAGTCATTGTTGCCCATTCTTAGAGGGCTCCAGTAGCTCTTTTCTGAATTGAGCATGCTGGCTTTCCCTTTATTCTACTATTATCTTTCCTTTTAGGATAGATACTAAAAGATACTACTTACTAAAGTAGTGATTACAATTTACCACGTAATGATGTCAAATTTTCTGACATCAGAAAGACATGTGTTAGTTATTTCACTAACCCAGAAGGGAAAGGTAATAAAATTTTCCTTATAGTAAGCATTTTTCCACTCCAAGCTGGAAAAAAAGGGGGTGGGGTGGGTAAATACTTAGACAAAGTTTTAGGGAATATGAAATAAATGTTTTCAGTCAAATAGAACCAACTTGTTAAGCCAGGAGGTCCTTTGCTTTCCTCATATTATGATGCTATCCAAATCAAATAATGTATGGATAAATGAAGTAGTTCAAGATCATATTTTGAATTCATGATCCACTCACTAAAGCTTGTAGTTTATTACTCAGTAAAGTTCTTCTCCACTTCTCCTTTCTGGCTCCATTTTGTGGTATATAAATATAAAATGCAAGTTCTTTCAGATTGCTAAATTAACCTCTCATGGTTGCATATAGCCTTCTCTATGATATAGCTATTTGCTAGGGCTCTGTGGTTGAGGGTGATATTTTAAAACACTGTGTAAGAGCTCTGTTGTAAAAACATAAAAATCTGCTCTTAAGAAGGCAAGTTAGGTCTTTGCTATTATTTATATTTTGATTCTGGGGGAAGGGGTATGATGAAGAGTTTGGATGGGTTGTTTTTTACCCTGTATGACAACTTGTCTTTACCATTAAAACAATCAATAATATTCTGCTTTATATTTAAATTTAGGGTGAGTGCAAATATATTGAGGAGGGAGTTGTGGTAAAAGGAAGGGAAAATGGTGACAGATTTCCAAAGGCAATGAATTGCTTCAAGTAATTATTCATTTATTTTTAAACTTTATTTCAATTTGAAAAAATAAAATAACAGACAAAAGGCAGCTTAACAAATTATGAAAGCATTACTTTTAAAAACTCTCTCCAGGCACATCTATCTTATTTAATCCTAAAAACAAACTCAGCGGTTTCCCCAGTGTTCTGAAAGATGAATAAAGGAACACAGATTACATGACCAAGGTCTCCTTGTTAATGAAGAAAATATATAAAATATATATATATATATTTGATCATATTCACATCTTATAAAACTAAATCTCTTATTTCTTTTTTTTTTTTTTTTTGACCTTTAGCATTGATATAGTAGCTTCTTTGCCTTTGCTACAAAAATATTACAATATTACTAACTATAGTCTATAAATTACATTAGTTGTATTTTTTGGTGGTAGATGAGGATTGTGGTTAATAATACAAATACAAAAATGTTCCTCTGTTATGAGGTGTTAAGAATATGATGATACATGGGAAAAACTAAAGTAATTATTTTTAATCATTACTTGATTAAAGCTTTCAATAGCTTATGGATTCTACCATTCTATCTTTCAAACATTGTTGCTCTGGTTTACTTTTCAGGAAGCAGAGAAGTAGTGACTTTAATATAAAAAATGCTTTATCACTTTCACAGGACAAAAGTGAAGGGGAAGGAAAAAAAAAAGTGAATGGGGTGGGATTCGATAGAAAAGTAAAAATTTCTTGTTTCCAGAGAAAGGGATTGTTTTAGGATTGAGCTCTCTTAGAGAAATCAACCCAAACAAACATTGAATAAAAAAATTCCTTTTGCAAAACAATCTCCAAACTGTTTTATCCCAAATCAATGAAGAACAAATTGCTTATAATAATAAATATATGACATTATCTTATTAAAAAATTGGGTTAATAAGATTGGGGAAACAAAGTGGGTTGTGAGTCAACAGGAATTTTACGTAAAATCAAACAAAGAAGTCATAATTTAAAATTACCACTAGAGGGCAGAAAACAGGGGAAAAAAAGATATATCATAGTACAGCACTAAGTTTCTAGAATCATAAACTTCTCAAGCTCCTGGGAAAGCTGAAAACATCTGTGGTAATAACAATAGTTAACACGTAAGAGGTGCCTACTATATACCAGGCACAATCTTAGGATTGTATATATGAATTCGTTTAACTTCACAACAACCTTATGAGGTAGGTACTATCAGTATCTTCATTTTGTAGATGGGCAAACTGAAGTCAAATGGTTAGTACAAAGTTGTGCAATAAGTAAATGGTATCACTGGATTAAAATCCAGGCAATTTGGATTCCAAGTCTGCACAAGTTAATCTCTACCTCTCCCCACTATCACAATTTCTTTAATAAATATGTGTTCCTTATTACAAAGAAATGTGTGTACAATCATCCTCGGAGCCGTGATTGAGAGCAAGAAGTTTCTTCTAGCACGATTTGATGGTAGATTTCCTAGATTGCTTCTGTCGTATTGCCTGATAAGCCAGGAATTTTGTGAGTGGTTTCACATATACATCTTGGGAAACAAAGGTATAACACTCTGTGGTGATGCTGCAAATCATCAACACAATTAATTTTCCTGGATAATCTGAACTAATGTATAGGAACTGTGGTGGTGTAATTACTAATGTTTAAAGGAGAGGCTGAGCCCAGAATGGAAGAGTAACTGCATTAGCCAAACACAGAAGAATCATATCAGGAGAGCACTGGAGTACTTCTGGGGGAGTCTGGATCATGGCAGGGGGTGAGGCTGGAGTCCCCAGCTTATCCTTTCACCATGGAGCAGGTAGGGAGTACAAATTAAAAGAGAATGGTTCAGGAGCAGATGTGGCTCAAGTGGGTGAGCACCTGATTCCCATATGGGATGTCCCAGGTTTGGTTCCCGGTGCCTCCTAAAAATAAACAACAAGCAAATAAATGAAAAAACCAACTCAGGGGAAGCCAGTGTGCCTCTGTGGTTGAGCTCCGGCTTCCCACTTATGAGGTCCCAGGTACAATCCATGGTCCCAGTACCTGGAAAAAAAAAAGAGAGAGAGAGATAGAGATAGAGAGAGAATGGATGAGCCTTGATTGCCAGAGCAGAGACTTTCTGCACTGTACCCCATTTTTAGACTCACTAGATGGGGCACAAGCTGGGGCCTGAATTTTAACTCTTGTCCCTGGGCAAATATTACTTATCAAAGTAACTGATGCTCTAATATCAGTGCATAGGAAATAATTAGGAGGCCATGAGTAGTGCCAGTACTATAAAAGAAAGAATACAAAATGAAATATACAGTCAGATGGATTAATAGACCAGAAAGAATGAGCATTTAAAATATGCACAAGCAATATCTTCAAGGAGGTATTATCTTAAATTCATGTGAAACTCAAGTGGGCTTTTTTGATGAATTTAGCAATTGTTTTCAAAAATATATATATGTGGATGGGACATCAGCAACAACGTGACATAAGACATCCCCTGGAAAAGTCTTCCCTCAGAATCAGCTGGTTAAGGACAAATTCCACTTGCTTAGAACTTTGGAGGATGATAGAGACTGGAGAAGGACTCCACAAAAGATTAATTGAAGAGAAAGAAGAAGAATCCACAAGAGGAGGTAAGAAATATCCATCCCGGACATGCCGGTCTGTGCCCGTACCCCCCACTCGGTCTCCTGCAGTTTGGGAGTCATGCAGAGGCCCTTCTCACAGCAGACACAAACTCTAGAGCCATTCACAGCGGCAAGTCAGAACCGATGCATAGCCAAGAACAAGGACCCAAGTCCACAGAGACCCAGGTCCTGCGGCATGCAAAAGGGGCCCCCGGGGGCAGGGGGAGGGGACCAGGGCAAAACTGTTGGCAAGAGGACAGCTTACTAAGTCCAGTTTCTGTGGGCTAGACCACCTAAATGCAAAATGGTATTTTCTGGAGTGACCCACCTTTTCTGGATTGACTCCATCTGGCTTCCCAGGGCAGGTACCCTAATGGAGAAGAAACCATAGGCAGAAGAGCCTCACAGATTGAAAAAAAAAAGAGTTTTAAAATGAATTGTTGTAAGACAGAAGGTTCCAGAACTGAATACTTTAAGGAAAAAGGAGCACTGAGTGAGGGGAAGAATTTAAACAAATCATAAAACTGGGGAGAAAATTCTGCGTAAAAACAAACAGAACAGAGAGCAGGGATGCTGGGGCTTTCCCACTGGCCCGCACCGCGTAAAGCCATTGCAGCGGCAGTAGCTCAAGCCCTGGTAAGGCTGCTGGCGACAGACCTACCCAAGTACCGAATCTCCCCTGAGGGCCCTCCCACTGGGGTAAGCTCTGTGGCCACACCCCGGGGTCACCGGGCCCACCGGGCCTTCACTGGGCAATCTCAGGAGGGCTTGGGCTGTGCAAAAGCTGCTAGTCCTGTCAGATCATCACAGGAGTTAATTATAGTCCTCCATGGTCATGCCCACCATTCCTGATAGGTGAAGTTTCCTCCTGCATAAGAGAGAGAAAAAGACAACTGCCCGACCTGGTTCAACAGGACATGGGATTAAAGCATTTCTGAAGTACGTGTGCATAGATAATCAAGGAACTTTGAGGACAAGAGAGGAGTAATGCCATTTAAGTGGTCTACAAAACCAGAACTTACGTTGTCTCTTATCAGGAATATATTCAGAAGAACTGAAAACAGGGACGTGAACTGACATTTGCACACTGATGTTCATAACTGCATTATCCACAAGTGCCAAACACTGGAAACAACCCAAGTGTCCATCAACTGAAGAACAGATAAAAAATGAGTATATTCATACAATGGATTACTATGCTGCTGTAAGAAGAAATGAAATTGGGATGCATATGAAAACACAGATGAACCTGGAGGACATTATGTTGAATGACATAAGCTGGACACAAAAGCACAAATATTATACAGTCTCATTAATATGAACTAAATATGATGAGTAAATGCATAGAGTTAAAAATCTAGAGTATAGGTTATGCGGAGATAACATGAGGGCTGAGAAGGGGTACTGATGCTGAATTTATGTAGAATTTTTATTTAGGTTGATTATAAATGTGTGAAAATAGAGTTGATGGTAACACATTATAGTGAATAAAACGAATGATGCTGATTTATATATGTGATTGTGGTTGGAAAGGGCAGTCCAGGAAGATAAATGTCAAGTGAAAGAAAACTAGAGAATATGCTAGGGACTGCATAATATTGTGAACTCAGTGGTAGATGATGGTTAACAGTACAAATACAAGAAGATTCTTCTATGAACTAGTACAGGTGTACCTCAGTATTACAAGGTGATAAGAATATGGTGATACATGAGAAAATACAAGTAATGTAACTTATAGACTATACTTAACAGCACTATTGTAATAATTTTGCATCAATGGCAAAGGAATTATATTAATGTTAAGGATCAATAATAGTGGTCAATGGGATTTTTTTCCATTGGAATAAGGAAAATATTCTAAAATTGACTGAGGTGATGAAAGCACAACTCTGTGCCAAAACAGAGAGCCATTGAATGTACACTTTGGAAAGAAGGCATGGGACTGTATAACACAGTGAAATGTATGGTAGATGCTGGACTATGTATTAACAGTAAAAATATGAGAGCATTCTCTAATGAACTATGACCAATGTAAACTACTAATACATGGTGTTAATAATAGAGTGGTTTATGGCAAAAACAAACAAACAAACAAACAAAAAAAACATATCACCAAATGTAAGCTTTAGACCATAGGTAGCGGTAATATTTTGATGATGTTCTTTCATAATTTGTAACAAATGTTCCACAGCAATGCAACATGTTGGTGATAGAGTCATGTATGGGAATTCTTCCCATTTTGCATTATTGTTTTGTAAACTCACAAAATCTCTAATAAAAATGTTAAAAGACAAAAATAAAAAACACACAAAAAACAATAAAAACAAAAAACAAAACCCTAGATCAGATCAAGATCCCCAGAGAAGGAACAGAGGAAAGGAAGCTTTCTCCTTGAGGGGAAACAATTGCACAAAAAGTTCAATCTTAAAACTTGTACCACATACCCAGGGCAAGAATCAGATGAAGAAGAGCTGAGAAAATCTAAATGATTAAACACAGGCTACACTGGAAGTCCAGAATAAATTGGACCAAGCATCAGTGAAGGGCCTTAACACAAAGCAAAATCAATAATAAAATCCTAGAAAACAGGGAAAAATTGACCTTCATAGTGAACTTATCAAGATAAACAGATTCCCATACTAAGAAAGAGGAAGTTATGATTCAGTCAAAGGAACAAATTAAAACTGCAGAGTAGACATAGAATTTGGAACAACTAATAAAGGAAATTCAAATGAATCTCCTAAAGCAATTAAAGGAGATGAAGGGAAATAGGGATACAGAGCTAAAGGATAATGAGAAGGCAATATGTGAGCATAAAGAAGAATTTGAAAGTATAAATAGAAAAATAACAGAAATTATGGGAATGAATGTGACAATAATAGAGAATAAAAAAAAAATCTAGAGAAATATAATACCATATTTGAACAGACAGAAGAATCAGTGAGCTAGAAGACAGGATAATTGAAATCATACAGACAGAAGAAAAGATAGAGAAAGAAATTTTAAAAATATGAAGGACTTCTGGGAAGAAGGCAGACTACTAAGACAGAGGAATCTCTTCTCCAGAAAAATAGCTAGAGGACAGGCTGAAACAGCCCCGAAAAAGATCTTCTAGGGTTTAGGACAGCAGGTGAAGGCTGCACACCACCCAGAGGAGAGAGGGACAAAAGAGGGAAATCGCGATGGCAGAACGGTGAGTTCGAACCAGTAGCGGCTGCTGCTGCTGGCACCCTTCCCCATGCTAAAGGCTCTTTAGAATTCTCGGGCTTCTGGGCCTGCGACTACGACAAAGGGGGCTTTAGGGATCTACCACTCCAGGAAAGGGGAGAGAGGGACATAGCCTAAGGCTGAATTACATTCTGACCCACAAATTTGGGCTGCAGTGCCCCACAGACCCTTCCAGGCCAGGTGGGAACAGACAGGGGTTTGCCCTGGAAGCTGGTGAAGGACTGGAGAAATCCGACCCTCCCAATCTCCCTCTCTTCTAGTCTGGACTGATTGTTGAGGACTCCACAGGAGAGGGGAGAGAGAGAGAGTGGGGCTGACTCAGCTTTTGACTCACAGGTTTGGTCTGCTAAGTCCCAAGAGCCCTTCCAGGCTGGAGGGGCTGCGCCTTGTTTGCCTTGGAGCCTGCAATGGGCTAAAGATATACAAACCTCCCACTCTCCTCCTCTACTAACAGGGACTCATTGTTGAGGACTCAGAAGGGAGTGGAAATATTTCCTAGCTGGGAAAAGGGAGGGGGCTGCCAGAGAAGACTGGAGAACTATCTCAGAAAGTTTGAATTACAAGGCTCTTAGCCTCCAGACAGGAAGCTCTATCACATTCATCTGGTCTGTGTCACAAAAAATACACTCCCATCAGGCATTGAATTGAGAGCTGCCAAAGAGCACCATCTCCTGGCAGACCAAGGAAGTTCACATAAGAAAATTAAAAATAAGAAGGAGAGGCTTTTCCTGGCCTCTAAGGCCTTCCTGCCCAAGGCCCTAAGAAGCGACTCTACAACCAATTACTGGATCCAGTACCCTGTTTTGAGCAACCAGCAGGACAATCCTAACAATCCAGGACGAGCCAAAAGTCAAAGAGATGTGGTAACTCACAGCCCCCTGCCACTAAATCCCTATGAAAGAGAAAGAGATTGAGCATCTGTGTAAACTACCTCCTAACCAGATACCTAAACACCAGCAAAAAATTATGAGCCATACTAAGAAAATAGAAGACATGGCCCAAGAAAAGGAATACATCAAAGTCCCAGTAGAGATGCAGAATTTGAGAGTACTAAACAGCAAGATGAACACAAATTTCCAAAATCAAATTAATGAGTTGAAAGACAATATAGTTAAAGAGATAAGTGACATCAAGAAGACATTGAGTAAACACAAAGAAGAATCTGAAATCCTGAACAGAAAAGTAACGGAGTTCATGGGAATGAAAGGCACAATAGGTGAGGTCAAAAACACATTTGAGACATACAACAGCAGACTCGAAATGATAGAAGAAAGAATAAGTGATACTGAAGACAGAGCAGCTAAAATTGAAGAGAGAAAAGAACAGAGAGAGAAAAGAATGGAAAAAATTGAGCAGAGTCTCAGAGAGTTGAATGACAACACAAAACGCAACAACATATGAGTCATGGGAGTTGCAGAAGGAGAAGAGAAGGGAAAAGGGGCAGAAAGAGTATCTGAGGAAATAATAGCTAAAAACTTCCCAGCTCTCATGAAAGAAATGAACTTACATGTCCAAGAAGCACACCGAAAACCAATCAGAATAAATCCAAATAGACCTATGCCAAGACACATACTACTCAGAATGTCAAATGTCAAAGATAAAAAGAAAATTCTCATAGCAGCAAGAGAGAAGTAAAAGATCATGTACAAGGGACATCCCTTGTAAGGGACTTAGTGCAGATTTCTCTTCAGAAACCATGGAGATGAGAAGACAGTATGATACAATTAGGAAACTGAAAGATAAAAACTGCCAGGCAAGAATTCTTTATCCAGCAAAACTGTCCTTCAAATATGAAGATGAGTATAAAATATTCACAGACAAACAGAAACTAAGAGAGTTTGCAAAAAATAACCCACCTATGCAGGAAATATTAAAGGAAGCCTCAGAACCTGAAAGAAAAAGACAGGAGAGAGAGGCTTGGAGGAGGGTATAGAAGAAAGAATAGCAGAAAGAATAATCAAAAGAGTAAAAAGAGAGACAAAAACTAGATGACATGTGAAAACCAAAGAATACAATGGAGGAAGTAAATAGTGCATTTACAATAATATTATTGAATGTGAATGGATTAAATTCCCCAATCAAAAGATACATGAGCCATCCATATGCTGCTTACAAGAAACTCACCTTAGACCCAGGGATACAAACCAACTGAAAGTGAAAGGTTGGAAAAAGATACTCCACATGGATAGTAACCAGAAAAGAGCAGGGTAGCTATACTAATATCAGACAAAACAGACTTTAAATGCAAAATAGTTATAAGAGATACAGAGGCCATTATATATTAATAAAAGGGACGATTCACCAGGAAGATATAACAGTCATAAATATCTATGCACATAACCAGGGTGCCCCAAAATATATGAGACAAACCCTGGCAAAACTGAAGGGAGAAATAGACATTTCTATAATAATCGTTGGAGACTTCAACACCCCACTCACATCATTAAATAGAACAACTATACAGAAGATCAACAAGGAAACAGAGAACTTGAACAAAATGATAAACAAGTTAGACCTAACAGACATATACAGAACACTGTCCAAACTCAGCAGGTTATACACTCTTCTCAAGTGCCCATGGATCTTTCTCCAGGATAGACCACATGTTAGGTCACAATTCAGCTCTCAATAAATATAAAAAGATTGAAATTATACAAAGCACCTTCTCAGATCATAATGGAATGAAACTAGAAATCAATAATAGAAAGGAAAAAAGTAAATTTGCAAATGTGTGGAGACTGAACAACAGACTCCTAGATATTCAATGGGTCAAACAAGAAATTGCAAGTGAAATCAGTAAATGCATTGAGACAAATGAAAATGAGAGCACAATGTAGCAAAACTTATGGGATACAGCAAAGGCAGTCTTGAGAGGGAAATTTATAGCCCTAAATGCCTATATTAAAAAACAAGAAAGAGCTAAACTCAAAGATTTAACTGAACAACTAGAGAAACTAGAAAAAGAACAGCAAACCAATCCCAAAGGAAGCAGAAGGAAAGAAATAATAAATATTAGAGCAGAAATAAATGAAAGTGAGAACAGAAAAAAAATAGAGAAAATCAACAAAACCAAAAGCTGGTTCTTTGTGAAGATCAATAAAATTGACAAACCCCTAGCTAGACTAACAAAGAAAAAAAGAGAGAAGATGCAAATAAATACAATCAGAAATGAAAGGGGGTAAGTTACAAATGACCTCACAGAAATAAAAAGAATCATAAGAGAAACTATATGAGAAACTATATGCCAACAAGCTAGACAACCTAGAAGAAATGGACAAATTTCTAGAAACGCACAACCAACCTATACTGATGCTACAATAAATACAAGAACTTAAGAAACCAATCACATTTAAGGAGATTGAATCCGTCATCAAAAATCTCCCATCAAAGAGAAGTCCAGGACCAGATGGCTTCACAAGTGAATCTACCAAGCATTTCAAAAAGAATTTACACCAATCCTGTTTAAACTCTTACAAAAAAATTGAAGGGGAGGGAAGATTAGCCAAAAGATTTTATGAAGCAACATCACCCTAATACCAAAGCCAGATAAAGATTCTACAAGAAAAGAAAATTACAGACCATTCTCTCTAATGAATATAGATACAAAAATTCTCAACAAAATACTTGCAAATCAAATCGAACAGCACATCAAAAGACTTATACATAACAACCAAATTGGGTTTATTCCTAGTATGTAAGGCTGGTTCAACATAAGAAAATCAATCAATGTAATACACATATTAACAAATTGAATGAAAAAAACCACACAATCATCTCAATAGATGCAGAAAAGGCATTCGACAAAATCCAGCATCTTTTTGATAAAAAAACTTCAAAGGATAGGAATAAAAGGAAAATTCCTCAATATGATAAAAGGCATATATGAAAAACCCACAGCCAACATCATACTCAATGGGGAAAGGTTGAAAGCTTTCCCTCTAAGATCGGGAACAAGACAAGGACGGCCACTGTCACCATTCTTATTCAACATTGTACTAGAAGTTCTAGCTAGGGCAATTAGACAAGAAAAAAAAAAATTAAAGGCATCCAAATAGGAAAAGAGGAAGTAAAACTCTCACTGTTTACAGATGACATGATCCTGTACTTAGAAAATCCTGAAGTATCCAAAACAAAATACTTCAACTAATAAATGAGTTCAGCAAAGTGGCAGGATGCAAGATCAACACACAAAAATCAGTAATGCTTTTGTTCACTAGTACTGAACAACCTGAGGAGGAAATCAGGAGGAAAATTCCATTTTCAATAGTAACAAAAAGACTCAAATACCCAGGAGTTAATTTAACCAAAGAAGTACAGGACCTATATGCAGAAAACTACAAAACAATGCTAAAAGAAATTTTAAAAGACCTAAACAAATAGAAAGACATTCCGTGTTCATGGATTGGAAGGATAAATATCGTGAAGATGTCAATCTTGCCCAAATTGATTTATAGATTCAATGCAATACCAATCAAAATCCCAACAGCTTACTTTACAGAATTAGAGAAGGCAATTACCAAATTCATCTGGAAGGGTAAGTGCACCCGAATAGCCAAAAGCATTCTAAAAAAAGAAGAGCAATGTGGGAGGAATTTCGCTGCCTGACCTTGAACCATATTACAAAGCTACAGTGGTCAAAACAGCATGGTACTGGCATAAAGATAGACACATCAATCAATGGAATAGAATTGAGAATCCAGAAATAAACCCTCACCTATACAGTTAACTGGATTTTGGCAAACTTACCAAGCCCATGCTAACGGGAAAAAAGTCTCTTCAACAAATGGTGTTGGGAGAACTGGATAGCTATAACCAAAAGAATGAAAGAGGACCCCTATCTCACCCCCTATGCAAGAATCAACTCAAAATTGAACAAAAATCTAAATATAAAAGCCAGGACCATAAAGGTACTAGAAGAAAATGTAGAGAAACATCTTCAAGACCTTGTTGTAGGTGGTGGTTTCTTGGACCTTACACCCAAAGCACGTGCAACAAAAGAAAAAATAAATAAATGGGACCTCCTCAAACTTAAACACTTTTGCACCTCACAGGACTTTGTCAGAAGGGTGAAAAGGCAGCCAACTCAATGGGAAAAATATCTGGAAATCACATATCTGATAAGGGTTTAATACCCAGGATATATAAAGAGATGTTACAACCCAACAATAAAAAGACAAATGATCCAATTAAAAAATGGGCAAAACACTTGAAGAGACATTTCTCCAAAGAAGAAATACAAATGGCAAAAAGAACACATGAAGAAATGCTCAACATCACTCATGATTAGAGAAATGCAAATCAAAATTACAATGAGATATCATTTCACACCTATCATAATGGCCACTATTAAAAAAAAAGAGAACTACAAGTGTTGGAGAGGCTGTGGAGAGATAGGAGCACTTCTTCTTGGTGGGAATGCAGAATGGTACAGCCACTATGGAAGACTGTTTGGCAGTTCCTAAAGAAGTTGAATATAGACTTGCCATGTGACCCAGCAATACCACTACTGGGTATATACCCAGAAGAACTGAGAGCAGTGACACGTACAGACATCTGCACACCGATGTTCACAGCAACATTATTCACAATTGCCAAAAGTTGGAAACAACCCAGGTGTCCATCAACAGACAAATGGATAAACAAACTGTGGTCTAGTCACACGATGAAATATTATGCAGCTGTAAGAAGAAATGAAGTCGTAAAGCATATGACAACATGGATGAACCTGGAGGACATTATGTTGAGTGAAGCAAGCCAGACACAAAAGGGCAAATACTGTATGAATGTGTTACTATGAACCAAATATATTGTGTAACATATTGTTTGATTCAAAAAAAAATTATATGTATCCATTACATTTAATTGAGAAATGAATATATTTATTCATCTGTGTTTACTTTTTAGTTTTTAATTGTTTATATTTTCAATTATTAAATGTACAAAATAAAGTAAAAAAAAATTGAGCAGTGTTTCAGGGCCAGCATGAAGCACACAAACACATGTTATGCATGTCTCAGAAGGAGAAGAGAAGGGAAAGGGGGCAGAAAGAATACTTGAGAAAACTTCCCAATTCTTATGAAAGACATAAATATACATGTCCAAGCAATGCAATGTACTCTGAGCAGAATAAATCCTAATAGACCTACTCTGAGACACATACTAATCAGAGTGTCAGTTGTCAAAGATAAAGAGAGAATTCTGAAAGCAGCTAAGGAAAAGTGATTCGTCACATGCAAGGGATCCTCAATAAGACTAAATGATGATTTCTCGTCAGAAACAATGGAGGCAAGAAGGCAGTGGTATGATATATTTTAGGCACTGAAAGAGAAAAACTGCAATTCTTCATCTGGCAAAATTGTCCTTGCAAAATGAGGGAGAATTTAAAATATTCACAGATAAACAGAAACTGAGAGAGTTTGTCAGTAAGAGCTCTGCCCTACAAAAAGTACTAAATGGAGTTTTTCAGGCTGAAAGGAAAAGACAGAGGAGAGAGGCTTGGAGCAGAGTGAAGAAATGAAGGTTATCAATAAGGGAACTAAAAGGGTAAAAAGAGAGACAAAAAAGATATGACATACAAAAACCAAAGGACAAAATGTTGAAGTAAATACTGCCTTGTGGGACTCTAGGACTGGGATGCCCCCCTTAAATGAAACACAGTCTGAAGCACGTAGCTGCCTGGCCTAACCTGGACACTTACTAGTTAAAAAGTAACAGAGCTTCCCAAAGGAAAGAGTGTTCAAATGGTCCTGTAAACTTTAATTTCCGCAAGGCTCTACGCTATGCTAACATCACCTCGTGTAACTTTTATAGAAACTCTGTTCTCATCCCTATGGAATGTCTTTTTCCTGAGACTCCTTGTATTCCCTCTCCTTCCCTTACTTATTTGCAGAGCGCTAAGTTAATTTTTCAACCAACCGCCATCAAAAAGTCTCTCCTGTTCATAAGTCTCGGTAAAGCTCATGTCTAATTATTTGCCTGATGTGTTCTTTGGTCTTATGGCTGCCCCAAGCTGTGCCCTTCAAAGTTGGGTTGAAACAATTGGCAAGCCAGCCAGGAGACCGAAGGACCACAAGCAGTGGTGAGCATGAGCTCCAGGAAGGGAGAATCCGCAGGGGAAATCCCGAGTTTTCTTTCAGCATCCATGTGGGGTGGCTGCCCTCCTAGACAAGTGGGTACCAGATGAGTGGGGACTGCCAATAGAATATGGGGTTACCCACTTGATTGACTGTTGTGGAACTCCACATGAGTACAGAGACACCCCAAAAATGCTGAGAGGAGTAGAAAGAGTGCTACAAGAACAAAATATCATGAAGTTTAGTGAATTTAGCAGGCTTGCTGCCACAGCATTTGGTGCTGGCTGTTGCTAGGGGCAGTATGGTTAGTTATAGCAGAGTGTCTCAAGGAAAACAAATAAATCCACTGCTTAGAAGAAAAGTTAAAGCCAGAAAAGAATTTATGAACTTCCACCTCTGCTTTAGTGACAGATGTCTCTGAACAACCAGATAAGAAAGAGATAGTGATTCAAATGTAGAAACTATAGAAGAATCTTTACATCATGTTAAACCACTTGTGCAAACAAAGGCTAAATCACAGATACAACATCCTGCACAAGCAGACATGCTAAACAGAGCACTTGTCAGTGAAACCATGCTTGTAAGAAAATATTCTGCTGGGGAGTTAAATGAGATAAGGAAAACATTCCAGCAGCAACTCTGCAAACCCCACTGCTGCCTGGAGCAACTGTAGGCTAGTCGGGGCTGATAGAATTAGTTTAACTGCTGGGGAAGTAGAAAAACTTAGCAACATTAATGTTCTCTGTTCTGTTTCCATGTTAATTCTAATTGGGACTAGACAGCCACTTTGATAAAATTGGTGCTGTTAAAGTTTACTAACTTTTGAACTGGGCAACTCAATGAAAATAAAGAAGAAAAAAATAGAAAAAAATGCTTTTGTAAGCCTTCATTTAAATCATAGCTTATTCCTGGTAGCAACCAGCCTCCCCTGCCATCTTGCCTCAAAAAAAAAACTGTTTCTAGTATTGCATGCTACTGGGTATTTGAAATGAAGAGAAGTTATGTTTGCATATAACCAAATTGAATCATTATTCTGACAAGTTTGTTTAGTGTTGATGGTAATTGTGTGTTGTAAGAGGTTTTCTTGGAGAAAAGTTTCCAAAATCATTTTAGTAACGTAAGTATGGAAGGTGTATAGAATGTGCTTTTTATTATTAAGGAAAAAGAAAGTAATTTTGTCCCAAGAAAATGACTGGTTATTAAGAAAGAGTAAAATGTGGGACAAAAGCTGAATAGATACAGAAAGTACAGAAGGTTCATGGAAAAAGAATTTTTGTGGTCAAAGTTGAGTAAGATTTAATGGGTCTATCTATAAAGTTTTAAAAGCCTTAGTATCAAATAGTATACTGATCCAAAACTAAAATTTGGTTCTCCCTCTGTTAAAGTGACAAAGTTTCTTAAGTCATTAGCCTGTTTTAGTAAAAGTTTATAAAGAGTTTTTCTCCTGAATAATCAGTATACAATGAAGAAACTCTGTTTTATCAAAATAGCTTCTTGTACTTTAATCTTATCATGTCCTTGGTTGTTGAAGAAAAACAGGTGTTCTCACTTTTAAAAGAACAATGTTCAAACCTACTTTTAATACTGTGTTTTCTCAAAGTCAAACACTAGGAAGTATCTTTTTATTTCAAACAGTTGCAAAAAATTTGTTCTTTCACCTTGAAAAAAGTAAAGTAATAAAAATAGTGAAGTTCATTTGATATGATATAAGTTGAACAGAAAGTGTAATAAAATTAAAAGGGATTTTCTAACCTTCTGTTAATCAAAGCTGTATGGGTAAAATGTTCATATACATACTTAAAGAGTGTATAAAATTCCTAGAGATTTAATGATGTTTTCTGCATAATATTAAATAACAGTTTAATGTTTTTAATCATGATTGTAATTATTTTAAAGATGTTATATGTCACAGAAAATACATGAAGCAAACACTAGCAAAACTGAAGGGAGAAATAGACGTCTCAACGGTAATAGTTGGAGACTTCAGTATACCACTATCATCAATAGATTGAACGTCTAGACAGAGGATCAATAAGGAAACAGAGAACTTGAATAATATGATAAATGAACTAGATATAACAGATATAAACAGAACATTGCACCACAAAATAGTAGGATCTATATTCTTCTCTTACCCAGGTATATAATAAAAGAAAATCAATTAATGTAATATGCCACATTAACAAAATGAAGGGAAAAAATCCAATGATCATCTCAATTGACACAGAAAAAGTATTTGACAAAATCTGCTATCCTTACTAGATAAAAACACTTAGAAAAATAGGAATAGAAGGAAACTTCCTCAACTTAATATAGGGCATATATGAAATATCCTCAGATATCAACACACTCAGTGGTGAAAGTCTGAAAACATTCCCTCTATGACCAAGAAAAATACAAGGATGCCCACTGTCACCACTGTTATTTAGCATTAGCCTGGAAGTTCTAACCAGAGTAGTTAGGCAAGAAAAAGAAATAGAGGCATCCAAATTGGAAAGGAAGTTTGATTTTCACTATTTGCTGATGACATGATCCTATATATAGAAAGTCCTGAAAAATCTATAACAAAGCAAATAAATTTAACAAAGTGGTAGAGTACAAGGTCAACATGCAAAATCAGTAGTGTTCCTATACACTAGTAATGAGCAATTTGAGGAGAAAATCAAGAAAAAAAATTTCATTTACAACAGCAACTAAAAGAATCAAATATATAGGAATAAATTTAACCAAAGATGTAAAGATCTTGTACAGAGACAACAACAAAACATTGCTAAAAGAAATTAAAGAAAACCTAAATAAATGGAAGGACATTCTATGTCCATGGATTGGAAGACAAAATATTGTTAAGAGGTCAGTTCTACCTGTTTTAGTTTGCTAAAACTGCTGGGCTTGCGGGCCCCTTCCCGGCTCCCACGCCTGCTGCCACCCGCCGCTGCCCGGAGCTCTGTAGTATGGCATGGAGGAGAATGGTTACCAAACCTGTGATAACCTGTCTCAAAACCCCCTCCTTATCTATTCCTTCGTCTTCTGGATCACTGCAGTGATCCTGCTGGCTGTTGTAGTCTGGGGCAAACTCACTTTGGGCTTCCTCATTGCCGAGAACTCCACAAGCGCTCCTTACGTGCTCATTGGAACAGGCACCATCATGGTCATTTTTGGCCTGTTTGGAGGCTTTGCTACCTGGCGCGGCAGCCTATGGATGCTGAAACAGTATGCCATGTTTTTGTCCTGGTGGTCCTGACTGAGCTCATAGCTGGCATTTCAGGGTTTGTGTTTCGTCATGAGAGCAAGGAAACCTTCCTGAGGACTTGCACGGACGCCATGCAGAATTACAGTGGGAACTATGAGAGGATCCGGGCGGTGGATCATGTGCAACGCAGCCTGAGCTGCTGCGGGTTGCAGAACTACGCGAACTGGAGTACCAGCCCCTACTTCCTGAAGCATGGCATCCCCTCTGGTTGCTGCATGAACAAAACTGATTATAATCTCCAGGATCTTCACAACCTGACCTTGGCTGCCACCAAAATTAACCAGAAGGGTTGTTATGATTTGGTGTTATGATTTCATGGAGACTAACATGGGAATCATTGCTGGTGTAGCGTTTGGGATTTCATTCTCCTAGTAGATTGGCATGCTGTTCCGGTTCATCACGGCCATCCAATATGAGATGGTGTAAGAAGTTTTTCAAGAATGACGGAATAAGGGATCTGCTTTGAAAATGAACTTCAGCAATCTCTGAGAGACTACCAAGGAATGCTAGAGCACAGTACATAATATACACGTGCACCCGTGCCCCCTTCTCCCCCACCCCAGCGTGCACCCAACACTCCCACATAGCCTCTTCTCCACCTTTCAGTCACATCATGTGTAGCATTCCATTTTGTGAAGCCCCATTGTGCCACAAAGTGTAGCCAGGTCCCCCTGCAGCTAGTTCTGGTGGATCCTACACCGGAGGCCCTGTGTGGGCCAGCTCTGTCCACCTGTACTTGGTTTAACTGCAGCTTATCTTAGGTGACCAGTCATTATACCATCACTGGCACCATTGGGCCTTGACCATAGTGCAGGATGTTCCCATTAGCCCTTTGCCATGAGCAATAAATGCTGCACAACTTTTAGTAGATAAGCAGACTATAGATATCTCTTCTTTTGCCATAATCTCGTTTGGTTTTCCTTTTCCTGAGGCTTTCTTACCTTCTTCAGACTGCATAGAACATTTAAAGAAATAAGTCAGTGATTGTCC
Source organism: Tolypeutes matacus (assembly GCA_026826555.1). Classification (NCBI taxonomy): domain Eukaryota; kingdom Metazoa; phylum Chordata; class Mammalia; order Cingulata; family Chlamyphoridae; genus Tolypeutes; species Tolypeutes matacus. The sequence continues at coordinate 11,056,199 of JAKSZT010053783.1, forward strand.
ATGAAAAGACAAAAGCATGAAGGCAATTTTTGAACTCTAGGTGGCCTTGTTGCTCATTACTGTTACATGCATGGGCATGTATAGATAGTTTAGTGCATGTTTGCCTCACAGTTGAAACCTGTAAAATCCTGTTATAAAGCTGTGTTGTTGCTTCCCATGAAAGTAATAATATTACTTTTGTTTTCCCCCAGTTAATTGCTATCATTATTATTTCAGTTCTTCTTTCCATATATTTTCTTGCATTGACATTACAGACATTGAGGACCTGATTCATCAGGTGAATATAAAAATGATTGTAAGGGGAGAAAAAAAGTCAAAATATCTTAAAAAGAACTTTAAGAATAATGTCTCTGCAGTAGTTTCTTAAACCTTACACCCAAACCATGAGCAACAAAAGAAAAAACAGATAAATGGGACCTCCTCACAATTCAACACATTTGTACCTCAAAGGAATTTGTCAAAAGGATGAAAAGGCAGTCGACTCAATGGTATTAAATATTGGGAAATCATATATCTGATAAGAGTTTAATATCCATGATATGTAAAGATACTACAACTCAACAATAAAAAGAAAAATCACCTGATTAAAAAATGGACAAAAGACTTGAAAAGATAATTGTCCAAAGAAGAAATAGATGGGAAACGGATGTGGCTCAAGAGGTTCGGCGTCCATCTACCATATGGAGAGACGGGGGTTCGATCCCCGGTACCTCCCGGTAAAAAAAAAAAAAGAAGAAGAAACAGAAATGGTGAAAAAACACATGAAAAAATATTCAGCATCACTAACTGTAGTAGCTAAAGGGGTGCTGATGGGAAATACCAGAAACTGGTTGGTTTTTATAAGGGTATTTATTTGGGGTAGAAGCTTACAGTCACAAGGCCATAAAGAGCAAATTACTTCCCTCACCAAAGTCTGTTGCCACGTGTTGAAGCAAGATGACTGCCAGTCTCTGTGAGGGTTCAGCCTTCCTCTTCAGGCTCTGTGGTCCCAGCTTCTTCTGGTCTCAGCTATAGGCTGGTATAAGGCTCTTCTCTCTCTGGGGCTCATTTCTTTCTGGGTTCAGCTGCTCTGTTCTTTCCAGAAGGTAAGCTGTAGACTCTCAGGCTCTCTCTCTTCCCAGGGCCTCTGCCGTGTTTATGGAGCCATTTTTATTTCTCTGTGTTCTTCTTCTTTGTATTTACTTCCTGGGGCTCCAGCATCAAAACTCAAACTCTCTCCTCTGCCATGTTCTTTTCACTGTGAGTCCCCACCTACCAAGGGGGTAGAGACTCAACATCCTACTGACATGGCCAAATCAAAACCTTTATGATAATTTAATTAAGTAAAAGTGAAACCTCTGAATCTAATACAATCTAGAAGCCCAGAGGAACAGACCAGTTTACAAACCTAATCCAATATCTATTTTTTCGAATTCATAAATAACATCAAACTGCTACACTAACAATTTTGGAAATGCAAATCAAAACTATAATTTGATATCATTTCACACCTATTAGAATGGCCACTATTAAAAAGTCAGAAAAGTATAAGTGTTGGAGAGGATGTGGAAAGATAGGAACGCTTATTCACTGTAGGTGAGAATGTAGAATGGTACTTCCACTGTGGAGGACTGTTTGGAAGTTCCTAAGGAAGTTGAATACAGACTTGTCCTGTGACCCAGTAATACACACGATGGAATATTATGCAGCTGTAAGAAGAAATGAAGTCGTGAAGCATATGACAACATGGATGAACCTGGTGGACATTATGTTGAGTAAAGCAAGCCAGACACAAAAGGGCAAATACTGTATGATTGCAATATTATGAACTAAATATATTGTGTAAACTCATGGAGTTAATAATTATAGTATAGGTCACCAGAAAATAAAATGAGAGTAGAGAATGGAAAGCTGAGGATTAATCTGTGGATAATTGGTATAAAGGTTGTTTATAAATCTTTGGAAATGAATAGAAATGGTGAGAACACATCATAGTGTGTGTAACTAGCAGAGCTATTATGTGGGTATGACAGTGGTTGGAAGGGTAAATCTAAGATCATGTATATTACTAGAAGGAAAGCTAAAAAATATAACATGGGATTGTATAACATAGTGAAACTTCATGTAAAATATGAATATGGGTGATAACGCTTATATAAGTGTTTTTACAAAATATAAACACAAATAAACTAGAAAGATGGAAATAGAATAACAGCAATGTATGGCAGAGGAAGCATAGAGAGGTGATGAGGTTTTTGTTTGTTTGTTTGTTTATTATTGTTGTTTTTTTGGAATAATGAAAATGCTCTAAAAATGATTGAAGCAATGAATGCACAATTATGTGATTATACCAAATACCATCAATTGTACACTTTGAATGTATTTATGCTTTATAAATATGTATCAATAAAATTGATTTGTTAAAAAATCCCTCTGTCTAGCATGCCAACAAAAATGCATTGATATTGTAAACATTTGTGATATGTATATTAATAAATATAGCCATTACAAAAATAAAAGAAAGCTGTTGGGAGTAATATACCAGAAATGCTGGCTTTTACAATGGGAATTTTTTAAGTTAAAAGCTTACAGGTCTGAGGCTGTGAATATGTCCAAATCAAGGCACCAGCAGAAAGGCTGCCTCACCAAGCTATAGCTGTGGCTATCAGGCATTTGACTCCTCTCTCCCTTCTCTTCCAGGCCATGTCTCTTTTGACTTCAGGCTAAATTGGCTTCTCAGCCTTTGTGTTCCTTTAATTCCAGCTTCTGGGTTATTCTCTGTCTCTGCAGCTTTGAGGTGACTTTTTAATACCTCTGTTTATAAAGGACTCCAGTAGGAGGATTAAGACCCACCCTGGTCCCACAATCTAATCAAATGCCCTTACCTGACGTAATTTAAATCAAAAGGTTCCACCTACAATAGGTTTAAACTTACAAGAATGGATTATTTCTAAGGATATGATCTTCTGAGGTCCACCCAGCTTCAAACTGTCACACTAACCAAAATGATTTAAAGGGTCAATGCAATCCCAACCAAAATTCCATAAGGCTACTTTGTTAAAATGGAAAAGCTACTTATCATGTTGTTTGGAAGGGTAAGAGACCCCAAATAGCCAAAAGCATCTTGAACAAGAAGAACGATGTTGGAGGACTCACACTTTCTGACTTTAAATGTTATTATAAGGCTACAGTAGTCAATATAGCATGGTGCTTTGAGTAACAAGGGGGTTTTCAGGAGGTCACTCTTAGCAATATATATTACTAGGCTAAGTTTCACTTTCACAAGAATAAGGTTCATAAGTGCAAACAGTAATATCCAGGGCTTGGCGTATTTGCCTGTCCTCTTTTGCTAAGCACTGTCTATGTACTCTAGAGATTCTTACCACTCTATTAGAGAATATAGCAGGACTCCTGTATTAGTCAGTCAAAAGGGTGCTGATGCAAAATAACAGAAATCTGTTGCCTTTTATAAAGGGTATTTGATTGGGGTAGAAGCTTACAGTTACCATGCCATAAAGCTCAAGTTACTTCTCTCACCAAAGTCTGTTGCCATGTGTTGGAGCAAGATAGCTGTCAATGTTGGCTAAGAGTTCAGGCTTCCTGGGTTCCTCTCTTCCTGGGGCTTGTTTCTCTCTGGTGTGAGCTGCCCTGCTCTCTCCATAAGGCCAGCTGTAGACTCTCAGGTTACTGGCTCTGTCTCTCTTCCCAGGGCTCAGGTCTCTCTGGGCTCAAGTGCTCTGCTCCTCTGTGTGCTTACTTCCCAGGCTCCAGCTCAAAAACTCCCAACTCTGTTTTTTGCCATGTCTTTTCTCTGTGAGTCCCCACCCACCAAGGGGCAGGGACTCAATGCCTTCCTGATGTGGCCCAATCAAAATCCTAATCATAATTTAATCACTTAAAAGTGATACCTCTGACAAACCCTTGCAAACATAATCCAATAGTTATTTTTGGAATTCATAAACAATGCCAAACTGCTACAACTCCTCAGGATGGGAATTTAATATTTTGTTGGTTATTGTGTGGGTATCCACCCACTGACATACACCCCATGACCACATGAACACATTCATATTTTTGCCAGATTATCTCTAGGTTCCTGGCTAAGCTTCATAAAATGAATTTCAAGAACAAGCCAGGTTAGTTAGGCCAGTAATTTATTAAGGAAGGAAGGGAAGAGAAATGGGAGAAATTAACAGATTAAGGGTTCCAGGTAGAGGGGAAGGGGCTGAAAAGTGATAAAGAGGACTGATTTACAGACTACAATTCCCCATAACAGATTACAAATGCCCAGGTTTATCTGTGTGCTGTTCTAGGCAGGGGAGAAGAAGCAAGAACAGGGAGCCAGTTCAGCCTTTGTGCTTGCTTTTTGAACCATTAATTACTCCACCCCTTTGCTAATGATAGGGGAGGAGTCCCAGGTGTTTGCTGTTTTGATTGATTACGCCACCCATCAATACCCCGGGAGGGCCCAATGATAAGGTCCCTGGAGCATATCTGGGGCTTCTCCTGGCTTCCGGAGGAAATCTCGTTCCAAATGGGGTTTCTTGCACGCATGTTCCAGCAGCAATCTTGTGGGGTATTGTGGCCACATGTTCAATGGTGGCAGTTTTACTGCCAGGTTCCAGATCCATCTATTGATTCCTAATCTAGCCTGCTTCAATATTCCATAGGGTCATGCCCTGGTGCATCCTTCCCCACATATCCCACCCTGCACCAGTGATCCTCCCCTGCCATAGTTGTAACTTTTCTGTAATCCAAAACAAAGCCAAAAAAACCTTTTTGCATTGTGCCTTCCATCACCATGAGATCTATTATCTTTTTTATATATTGACAATTTCTTCTGTATATTCTCCCAGTATCTTATTATTTTTCAGTTTATTTTCAAAGAAGCTTTAGGTTACAGAAAAGTTACATAAAAATATGGGATATTAGCATATATCCCACCCCCACACCCTCTCACATTTTCTCCTATTAATAACATCTTACATGAGTATGGTACATTTGTAACACCTGATGAACAAATATCAAAGCATTGCTACTAACCATGGTCAATAGTTTACATTATGGTTGATACTTTGCACCATACACTTTTATAGGTTTTGAAAACATGAATAATGGCCTGTATTCATCATTACAATGTCATGCAGAACAATTCCAATGCCCTTAAAATGTCCTATGTTCCGCTTAGTCTTCCCTTCTCCTCTCCAACCTACGGTAACCACTAAGTTTCAGTTTTTCAAGAATAAGGTTCAGAGTTACATGCATTAATATTGAGGGCTTGACATACTGGTCTGTTTTCTTTTATTAGGCACTGCCTATGTACTCGAGAGATTCTTGCCTTTCTATTTGAGAATGTAGCTGCGCTCCTCAGGACGGGAGTTTAAGATTTTCTTTTTTATTGTGTGGGTCTCCACCACTAAGGTAACACTCTATGATAAGATGAACACATTCATATTCCATAGAAGCATGCCCCAGGTGCACCCTTTCCCACATATCCCACCACCACCAATTCCGTGTGCCTGTAACTCTTCTCGCCATATTTGTCAAAAGAAAGTTCCCACCATTGTAGTTTCAGCCACAGACCTACAGCTCCTCAGAGTTTACCTGTTCCTTCCTCCAGTCCTTCTCCCAGTTCCATGCATAGTACAACCCAATCACCCTCACCCTGCTCACCCTCACATTCCAGCATGGTTGACTCCACTCACATCCCTGCACCACCATCCCCCCTCATCCACTGCCAAACCACCCCTTTCTGCCTTAACATATGTTCTGCCCATACTGAGCACTGGCTCACCAAAACTCAGCATATAAACTCATTGCCTTCTCCATGGCGTGGGACATGACTCTTGCAGATGGGCTTCCCTGTCGCTGAGGGATTATTACCAAGTGCCAAATAGTGATGCATTTGGAAAAAGAATTTAACCAAAAGGGAGAAATATTAAATAGAAATGAGTTTTTACAGCTAAGAGATTTCAAAGTGTGTTGGGAGGTCATTCCAGAGGTTATGCATATGCATGTCTCAGAAGGACCTCACTGACTGCCACAGTAAATCATGCCTCAAGCAGAAGTGCTCCTGGGGGCTCTAGAGACATCTAGACACCATAGGCAGGGCAGACAACCTCAGGAAATCGGCACCCTGTCAGTCGGTCTCACCTTGGAATATGTGATAAACTATTTCCTGACTGTAAAAGAGTTAGACTCATTTATAATTTTCCTACACATGGTACTTCTGCCGCTTGTATTTGAACCTATAATTAGCACTGTACCCATTAATACATGTCCCAGAGACTTACATCTTCTGTCTGTTCTTATGCCAGTTGAGCTCTGAATCTCTGCAGAGTTGCAGCCAACACCTGCTTTCAGGTACATTGGACTCACCCAGCACAACTAACAAAAGTAACACCCATCCCCCCAAAGAGAGAGCATCTACAACTGCAAGCAAAACAGTTCCATCCATCTGCCCCATGGGATCTAAGCCCCCTCTCAACTGGAAGCAGAGTGGGCATTACCATTCTAAAATCCTCAAGGTTGAGGAATGAACACTCATAAGGGGGAAAAGCAACTATGGACTAAAGTAGACTTATTATTCTAGTAATGGAAGAACTTGTAACATTGATATAAAGACAGTGGTTACCAGAGGTTCTGAGGGGAGGGAGAGGGAAGAATAGGTATAACATGGGGCATTTTTGGGACATGGGAATTGCTCTGCAAGATACTGCAATGACCAATACAGGCCAATATACATTTAGTCAAAACCTATAAAATTATGTGGTGCAAAGTATAAACCATAATGTAAACTATAGTCCGTGGTTAGGAGCAGTGTTTCAATATTTGTTCATCAGTTGTAACAAATGCACCACACTAATGAAAGATGTGTTAATAAGGGGAGAGGGGTATATGTCCCCTATATATTTTTTTAAAATATATTTTTTATTGAAGTATATCTGTTGCAGTTGGGCAATTTGATGTAATTATGAATTCCAAAACTATAATTGGATCATGCTTGTAAACTGATCTGTTAATCTGGGAATGATTAAGTTATGATTAGGGCGTTGACTGGGCCAGGTCAGTAGGGCATTGAGCCCCACCCCTTGGTGGGTGGGGGAATCGAATATAAAAGGCAAGGCAAAGGACAGTTGAAGCAGTTTTTGAGAAGCAGTTTTAATATTGGAGAGAAGGCCCCAGGAGAAGAGAAGTGAGCCGTTCACCTGATAGCTGTAGCTGACCTTGTGAAGGAACCAAAGGAGCTAAGCCCAGAGAGAAACACAGCACCGGGAAAAGAGGAACCCAAGAAGCCTGAACCCTGGCAAACGTTGGCAGCTGTCTTGCTCCAACACGTGACAATGAACTTTGGTAAGAGAAGAAACTTAACACTTTATGGTCTGGTATCTGGAATTCTACCCCAAATAAATACCCTTTATAAAGACCAACCCATTTTTGGTATTTCACATTAGCACCCCTTTGGCTGACTAATACAATATCATTCATACATGAACATGCATAAACAATAAGTGTATAGTAAAGATTGTGAACTTACAAAATAAACATACATAACATCATACAGGGGTTTCATACATCACCCCTCCACCAACACTTTGCATTGTTGTGAAACATTGGTTACAAACTATACAAGAGAATCGTCAAAATATTACTACTAACTATAGTCTCTATCTTACATTTGGTGTATTTTTCCCCCAACCCACCCTATTTTAAAAAAACATATTTTTATTACAGAGGTTGTGAACTTGCAAAACAATCACTCATGTGTAGAATTCCCGTACAACACCCCTTTACCAACACCCCACACCGTGGTGGAACATTTTTAATAGATTATGGCCCCTATATTTTTTGATGTAACTTTTATGTAATCTAAAACTTCTTTAAAATTAAACTTAAATACAAAACAAAACAAAGAAACAACCAGCATGGTACTGATACAAGGATAGATAGATATGCCAATGGAATTGAATTGATAGTTCAGAAATAGACCCTCCTATCTATCGCCAATTAATTTTTGACAAGGGTGCCAATTCCACTCAAATGAGAAAGAATAATCTCTTTAACGAAAGGTCCTAGGGAAAAAATGGATATCCATAAGCAAAAGAAAGAAATAGGACCCTTGTCTCACACTACATACAAAAACTAACTCAAAATGGATCAAAGACCTAAATATAAGTTCCAGGACTATAAAACTCTTAGAAGAAAATGTAGGGAAGCATTTTCAGGATTTTCTGTTATCAATGATTTATTAGACTTTACACCTAAAGCACGAGCAGCAGCAACAACAAAAATAGATAAATGGGACCTCATCAAAATTAAAAACTTTCGTGCATCAAAGACTTTATCATGAAAGTGAAAAGACAACCTACTCGATGGTAAAAAATATTTGGAAATGACATATCTGATGAGGTCTTAGTATCCAGATTATATAAGAAATTCTACAACTAAAAAATAAAAAGACAAACAGCCCAAATAATAAATGGACAAAACACTGGAAGAGACATTTCTCCAAAAGGATGCACAAATGGCTAAAAAGCACATGAAAAGATGCTCTACTAGCTATTAGGTAAATAAATGCAAATCAAAACCACAATGAGATACCATTTCACACCTACTAGAATAGATACTATTTTGAGAAAAAACAAAATTACCAATGTTGGGGAGGATGTGGAGAAATAAGAATATTCAGTCATTACTGGTGGGAAGGTAAAATGGTGCAGCTGCTATGAAAGACAGTTTGGCAGTTCCTCAGAAATCTAAGTATAGAACTACCATATGACCCATACTAGGTATGTACTCAAAAGAACTGAAAGCAGGGACTCGAACAGATATTTGCACACTGACATTTTTAGTGGCATTATTCACAATTGCCAAAATATGGAAGCAATCCATGATTCCATCAGCTGATGAATGGATAAACAAAATGTGGTCTATATAAGTGATGGAATATTAATCAGCTGTAAAAAGGAATGATGCCCTGATCCATGTACAACATGGATGAGCCTTGAAGACATTATGCTGAGTGAGATAAGCCAGACACAAAAGGATAAAGATTGTCTGATCTCATTGATATGCAATAATTTATATAAGTAAACTCTTAGAGCAAGAATGTAGAATATTGGTTACCAGGGGTTGGGTTGAGAGTAGAGAATAGAGGATTAATATTTACTTTGTACAGAATTTCTATTCAGGTTGGTTGTAAAGTTTTGGAAATGGATGGTGACGGTAGTATACTATTGTGAATGTAATTAACAGTATCGAATTATATATGTGAATGTGGTTAAAAGAGGAAATTTTAGGTTGTATATATTTTACTAGAATAAAAATTAAAAGATCTAACATAAGACTGTATAACACAGTGAACCTTATTATAAACAATGGATTATAGTTAATAGTACAAGTATAAAATGTTCTTTCATGAATTATAACAAATGTGCCACACCAAAAAAGTGTTAATAATAGGGTGGCATTTCCTATCACTTTATACATACCTCGATATGAATGGAGCAATGGAAATTTCTGTATATACGTATGCACACACACCCACATCTTTTAGTTTTGATGGTTATTTAGACTTCAAATACAGCCAAAAATCAACACTTCCGTGACATTTTAACTGTTGAGCCTCAGTAGAAAACCAAACCAAACTTATCACCTCTTTCACAGGAAATCTCTTCAAAGATCATCAAGATTGCTATCATGCTTTTATTTTTAGCTTTTTTTTCTAGGCTAAAGAAGTCACCAGAGCCTTCCTTATATAGTCATCATGAGTACACCCACAAATAACATTTCATTTTCTCCAAGACCCTCTTAAAATGCAATACACACAGGGAGCGGATGTAGCTCGGTGGCTGAGTGCCTGCTTCCCATGTATGAGGTCCTGGATTCAATCCCCATACCTCCTAAAAAAAAAAATGCATTACATAGAAGTGAATGAAGGTATCATCACCGCAACAGTAAAATCATTAAATATGAGAAAGCAGTAAGTGTACTTTTTAAAAGTAGTCTGGTATAGCAATAGTATGTCATAACTGTCATTTTAGCTCTGTAATATGTCAAATTTTACTTGGCTAGGTTGAATGGCATTGTCCATAATTCCGTTTCTTGAATATTAGGGTGGATCAAGGGAGATACTTGGAAGATTTGGAGAGCAAGAGGGAAGCAGCAGCTATTTTGTAGTTCACACATGTTGTTGCTGACTCACCTCCTTGGGGTAAAGTAGCAGCTGAGCCTGCAACTGCTCAATACCTTGCCCTAGATCTGCATTCAGCTTCTTCTGTTCCTAGGACAGTTGTGTGTCCTAGCTCTGTGATTACGGGCCTGGGCTTCTGCAGGATACCCTTGTCACCAAGGTCAGAGGTAACACTAACTGAAATGGATTTCAGTCCATTTTGGGGGGTTCCAGTTTGTGCTTTTGTGTTTCAGGATTCCCTGCTTTACATTCATCCTCCCTTCCTGGCTTCCTGCTTAGTGGACTTCAAGCTCTAGTACCAGATGCAAAGATGACAGCCTTACAGAGCCTGCCTAAACAGTTCCCACAATTGCCTAATTCCCTGTAACAAATATACCACTGCTCTGTTTCTGTAGTTGAACCCTACAATAACTACAATTAACAATTACCTTACTAATTAGTTGAACCTAATTGATACAAAAATTAGTATAGATTAAAATTTTTATTATTTTTAAATTTTACTTGGAAATAATTCTCACATGCACGCATGTGAGTGCACACACACACAAACACACATCCCCTAATATACTGCATTTATTAAACAACTGATTACCAATCCTCTTGATGCTGAAGCTTTTTTGTTCCCATTCACTATTGCACTTGCATTTATCTCCTCCTCTCAGAAAAATCAGTTTTAAATTTTGAGCTTATAGCTTGTTTGCTTTTCTTAAAGCTTTAGTATATAAATTACTTAGTTTTGCACACTTTTCTACTTTAAATAAATAGCATAATTTTAGAAAGCCATATCATGGTGATGTCTCATGATAATTATTTACTTAAATCTGCACTTGTTCTTTGTTGAGATCTTTTTAAGATAGGTGATAGCCATCTTGTACTATTTTCTTTTCCTGGCTAAATTTTATTACATTGACTTTGTAATTAGAATAAACAAACTCATACAGCCAGAATCTAGAATATAAGTTAGCATGGGATAGGGTGAGATAAAGAATAGGGAGTAAGCTTAAAATGTACAGGGTTCCTATTTGGAATGATGGAAATGTTTAGGTAACGGATGGTGATGATAGTAGCAGAACATTGTGAACATAATTAATAGCACTGAAATATATATCTGAATGTGATTAAAAGGAGCAATGTTAGATTGTGTATATAGAAACAGAATAAAAATTTAAAAACAATCCATAGGACTATACTACACAAAAAGTGAACCCTAAAATGGCACTGTATGTACAAGGCAACAGATCTTACAGTGATAAAAGATACAATATCTAAAAAAAAATTTTATTTGAAATTTTTAAAAAATATTGTGTATTTTATTGGTTATTTTAAAAATTATTATTTTATTATATTATTAATTGTATTTGGTTGTTTTGTTGACTTCATTTTTGGAGAGGTTTTGGATCACAGAAGTCTCACAACAGTGGCAGGGGAGGATCACTGGTGCAGGGTGTCAGTGATGGGGGATGTATGGGGAGGGGTTCACCTGGGGCATACCTCTAAGGCATATGAATATGTTCAAGAGTTCATGGAGCATTGTCTTAGTGGGTGGAGATCCACACAATAACTGAAAGAATATTTGATTCCCATCCTGGGGAATTCAGCTACATTCTCTAAGAAGACAGCAAGGATCCCCTGAGCACAAGGGCAGTGCCTAGTAAAGGAAGACAGACCATTACACCAGGCCCTTGATTTTGATGATTGGACTATAATTTTTTTAATACATTGATTTTGGATCATCAACCTAGATCATTGATATTAGTTTGGATCTTGATTGAGCCATCTAACTATTAGGACGCTCACCGACAGCTTTGTCTTCCCTCGAGTTTTGCCAAGAGTATTTTCTATGTTTTCATTCAAAGGATAAAAATATTAAAAGGAGGGTTTCAAGGACAGAGTATGATACAGGCTACTATTAGCATCACATTAGATTGGCTTTCTGGGTCAATTTCTATGTTGGTTTTCTGTGCTACCACACTGTTCTTAGCATCATACTTCTCACACACTGCTATTTTTCAGTTTCTCATCAGCTAGAGAGTAATATCCTTAGTGAAGGGACAAAACCTAACTCAATTTTGTATTTTCCTGTGCAGTCACAAATCTTGGCAGTAAATAAGTACTCAATAGTTATTTACTGAAAGTACAAGCTTAGTTTAGAAGGATGAATAGGAATTCAAGAGATGAATAAAGTGGGAAAGGGTGTTTCAGGCAATGGAAGCAAAGAAAGGACAGCGTAAATTGGGGGGGGGGGGGGGGAGTAAAGATTAACTCAGTACTATTAATCTGCCTTTAAAGAACTCATATTATAGAAGTATGGAGGGGCAAATAAACTAACCTTGGGGAGAAGCATTTGTATTTTAAATGGCATATAATGGAGCTGTCTTCTCTGGTCTTACATCTGTTTTTCAACAGTTTGGTGTGACTTTTAAAATGAGCTGGATAAACCATCATATTTCTCACTCTGAAAAGAAACTCAGAGCTAAGTTATTGACTATATGCTTCTGTTCTCTTAAACAAGGACTTTTTTTCCGTGCTAATTCATTTATTGATTACATGATATGTGTCCTCAAGTGTTTTTTTCTTGTTTTTTGCAATAATAAACTTTATTTTTAGAGGAGCTTTAGATTTACAGAAAAATTACACCGAAAGTATAGGGAATTCCCATATACCCCCTTACACACTTGCACACATAGTTTCCCCTATTCTTACCATCTTATATTAGTGTGGTACATTTGTTATAATTTATAAACCAATATTGAAGCATTGTTACTAACCAAAGTCTAGAGTTTACATTATGGTTTACACTTTGTGCTGTACAGTTTTATAGACTTTGACAAATGTAAAATACCATGTGTCCGTCATTGTAGTATCATACTAAACAATTTTACTGCACTAAAAAATGCCCTGTGTTTCCACCTATTGATTCCTCTCCCTCCTTTCTGAACCTCAGGCAACCACTAGATTTATATCAATGTTATAGGATCTTCTGTTAACACAAGGTAATAACTACAATATCAATAAATCTACTTTGGTCCATAGTTACACTCCCCGCTTATGCTCATTCCTCAATCTTGAGGGATTTGGGATGATGTCTATTGTAGCCCTTTGGCAATTTGATATAATTATGAATTCCAAAAATCTATATTAGATTATGCTTGTAAACTGATCTGTTCATCTGGGCATGATTAAGTTATAATTGGGGCCTTGATTGGGCCACATCAGTAGGGTGTTGAGCCCCACCCCTTGGTGGGTGGGGGAATCAAATATAAAAGGCAAGGCAAAGGACCGAGGAAGCAGTTTTTTTTGTTTGTTTGTTTTTTTAATTTATTTTTATTGTGGGTAAAAATCAAAATTCTCACAATACATACAAACATTTGCAAAATGATATATAAATATATATGCATATATGTGTATTTGCTTACAAAAATGTTATTTATATATATATATATACATATATTTTAAGAGGTGCTTAGATTACCCAAAATATTACACGGAACCCACTGGGATTCCCATGTTGCCCACCTCCCACACCTCCCACCACATCCCACACAAACATCTCCCACAAGTGTGGCCCACCACCCTCAATGAACTTACACATCCTGGAGCCTTGCCACCAACCATAGACCACAGTTCACACTGTAGACCACACTCTCTCCCACTCAGTTGGAGGAAGCAGTTTTGATGTTGGAGTTTTGATGTGGGAGAGAAGGCCCCAAGATAGAGACGAGCCATTTGCCTGAAAGTTCACAGCTGGCCTTGTGGACAGAAGCAAAACCTAGAGAGCCTAATAGTCTACAGCTGACCTTGTTGGGGAAACAGAGGAACTAAGCCTGGAGTGAAGCACAGCCCCAGGAAGAGAGGGACCCAAGAAGCCTGAACCCTGGCAAACATCGGCATCTGTCTTGCTCTAACACGTGGCAATGGACTTTGGTGAGGGAAGAAACTTACGCTTTATGGCCTGGTAACTGTGGACTTCGACCCCAAATAAATTCCCTTTATAAAAACCACCCCATTTCTGGTATATTGCATCAGCACCCCTTTGGCTGACTAATACATCTATTCTGACTGCTTCAGGCTGAGAGGAAAGATATTGTAGGGCTGTTGGAAGGAATTGTTTTGTTTGTAGTTGTAGATATTCCTTATTTTTTTCAGATGGGACTGGTGCAGCATTATCATTTTATTGGTTGTCCAGGGCAAACTTGAAGCATAGGAGTTAGCTGCAACTCTGCTGGGATTCAGATCTCAGCTGGCATATGAAACTATCCAAAGATTTATGTCTCTGAGAGAAATATTTAAAGGGTATATTGAGAATAATAGGTTAAATAAAAGGAGTAGATGCAGGAAGAGGATGTGGCTCAAGAGATTGGGCTCCTGCCTACCACATGGGAGGTCTGTAATTCAGTTCCTGGTGCCTTCTAAAGAAGACAGCGAGCTGGCGCGATGGGCTTGCATGGCAAGCTGACACAACAAGATGATGCAACAAGAGACACAAGAAGAAAAAAAAACATAATGAGAGACACAAAGCAGGGAGCAGGAGTTTCTGGTGCCTCCTAAAGAGAGCGAGCTGGTACAACAGGAAGGCACAGTGAGCTGACGCAATGAGATGATGCAACAAGAGACACAAGAGGAAAAACTTAACAAGAGACACAACAAAGCAGGGAATGGAGGTAGCTTTAGTGATTAGGCGCCTCCCTCCCACATCAGAGGTCCTAGGTTCAGTTCCCAGTGCCTCCTAAAGAAACAAAGAAGACAAACAGACACAGCAAGTGCAAACAATGAGGGGGTGGGGTAGAGATAAATCAATCAATCAATAAAACAAAATAAAATAAAGCATTTCTAAGAAAAAAAGGAGCAGATGAATCATGAGCAGGAGAATTATAAGTGAGTATAACTATATTATATTGGGGAGGTAGATTATCATATATTCCCAAATAGGGCTTGCCGAGGGGGTGTTGATTACAAGAGGCTGTGTAACTTGCCTGTAGTATCCAGACATGCCTAAAGCCCTCAGGAGCACTTTTGTTTGAGGCTTTGTTTACCGTGGTAGTTGGTGAGATAGGCCTGAGATCTGCATAAGCGTAACCTCTGGAATGACCTCCCAACTCACTTTGAAATCTCTTAGATATAACAGCTATTTTTAAATTCAGTGTTTCTCTCTTTTTTTCAAGGTCTTTTTCCAAATGCATTGCTGGTTAGCCCTTGGTAATAATCCCTCATTGCCAGGGAGACTTTTTCCTGGGAGTGATGTCCCACATTGGGAGGAAGGTAGTGAGTTCATTTGCTGAGTTTGGTGTAGAGAGAGACTACATTTGAGTAACAAGGAGGTTTTCAGAAAGTAACTCTTAGGCATTAATTATAATTAGGCTAAGTTTCATTTTACAGGAATAAGGTTCATAAGTACAAGCATTAAGCTCAAGGGCTTGGCATATAGGCCTGTTTTCTTTTCTTAGGCACAGCTTATATATTCCATAGATTTTTCCCATTTTATTTGAGAAAGGTAGCAAGACTTCCCCAGGATGGAAATGTAATATTTTGTTACCTATTGTGTGGGCCTCTATCTATAGAGAAAACATAATTATGACAACATGAACACATTCATATCCCATAGAAGTATGCTTTAGGTTCATTTTTCCCCATATATAACTCCACTGTCAACACTCTTTACCTTTGTTATAGATCCTGAAAGAACTTTCTTATATCTGTATCCTGAAGCACAATCTTTGGCCACCCCAGAGTTCACTGAGCTATACAGTCACTCATTTTATTCTCTAGCTTTCCTTCTGACATCATGGATGGCCCAAAACATCCCCTTTCAAATACATTCACACTCATACTTCAATGTTTTTAATTACACTCATATCACTGTACCTCCAAAAACAAGGACTTTTTGATACCAATATTCCACTTTTCATTATTTCTGTTTTCCATCTTGCATTAATAGCTTTTGTCTTTGCAATATGTCTACAGTTGTACTTTGTGTATTTTCAAACACTTTTTTGAAGTAAGGAAATGAAAATTAATTTCTGTTATGTAATGGAATTCAGTTATATGGTAGTGTGGAATGCTAACTTACTATGAGGTTAAAGTTTAGCAAACCTAAGAAAATGAATGATTACCATGTCCTCAATCTGTTTCTCCTAATTTCTTATGGTCTCATTTTGGGTATTGTTAGATGGAGATGACTGTCAAATGTATAAATTATGAATTGTCCTGAGAACAAATATTCTGCATTGAATATCAGATCTGAAATGAAAATGTTTAAAATTTGTCTTGAACATTCTTAGTTTTTATTCTTGAACAGATTAGGGGGTTTTATACCTCTGCATGGAGGCTATAGGAGTATATGTAGTACTACAGGTGGGGACAAAATTTTCTTCAAGAAGAATCCAATAACTAAATATCTGAAGTCCCAAAGTGCTACAGCAGTAAGCATAAAAGTCATGATTTAGGTTAGTAAAATTTTGAAGGTAGATGTTATAAGTAGATCATTAACCACAGAAGCTCTGCTAAAAAATCCGATTTTGAAGAGGTCTGAATCCTTTTATAGCTATCAAAATGAATTATCTGGAAAATACATAAGTTTATCTATTGAATGGTTTCTTTAGATGGCTCATCTGAATGCCTAAGCACATCTGCCAAAAACAAAGCTGCTTCTTAAGGTTTTTTATATAATATGTCATAAAAACCAGGTTATCAGTATAGAGACAGATGTTAGTCTCACTTCTCATAGAGAAAGTTTTCAATTTACATCTCATATTTAAGAGACTGGGAGGTGGAATAGAGTAAAACCCAATTTTCCTGTGATTTAATATTGAAACAAATTAAATAACCATTCATACATAAAACTAACATAAAACCATTAAGTTTTATGTAATGACATTAGGAAAAAGGCTTTAAAGTTTGGTATGACTTTTTGTTTGTAAACCCATATTAGTTCTTGATGATTATTTCATTTTCTTGTAGTTTCCACAAAGATTTTATTATTTCATTCTTGAATTTTGCTTGACAATGATGTCAATCATGTTGGCCCATAATTTCTAGTATATACCTTCCTTTGAAAATAGGTAAACATATCCATTTCCAGTTTTCTGATATGCTACCTGCATGTTTCATGTATGTTAAAATGTTTTAAATATTCCAGGCATGAGATTACATTAGAAAGTTTTAGATCATTCTGGAGCATAATTATTTTGTCTGGGTATTTGAACTCTTCAGTTTCTAGGCATAAAAGCAACTTAAAGCCTTGCTTACATGGTCTTAAATTCCCAATTTAAAGAGTCTGTTCAAACATTTTCAGGGCAAAGATAATTCAGGGGAAATATGAAGTCTACCTTGTCTAATAAGAGTGCTTACCCCATATGTTCATTGATAGTTAAAATGTTGTCTCAAAGTCCATTGATTAGGACTCCTTTCATTGAAATAATAAGCAAACAAATAAAATTTTTTTTATTAAGAGAGACTCAAAAGTGTTTGAGTATACTTTCAGGAAGCATTAAGTAGTAAAGACCAAGTTTTCTGTGTTACTATTTGGCATTCTAAAACAATGACTTTCAAACATTGCTGAAAGAAAGAAAGAAGGAAAGGAAGAAAGCAAGGAAGAATGGAAGAGATAGAGAGGTTGGGAGGGAGGAAGACGGAAGGAAGGGAAACAGTTTATAGGTTTTCCTACCGAAGATTCTGATTCTGTAGGTATAATTGGAATCAATAAGACAAAACATTTAGAAATTTCTAGAGTTGATGTGCAACTAAGTTTGAGAAACACTGTAGCAGTTTGATATTGTTTATGAATTCCAAAAATAGATATTGGATTATGTTTGTGAACTGGTCTGTTCCTCTGGGCATATTAGATTATATTGGATTCAGAGGTTTCACTTTTACTTGATTAAATAATGATTAAGCCTTTGATTGGGCCATGTCAGTAGGACATTGAGTCCCTGCCCCCTTAGTGGGCAGTGGCTCACAGAGAAACTGTACCACAGAGAAGGAAGGTTGGAGTTTTGAATGCTGGAGCCCCAGGAAGTAAATACACAGAGAAGCAGATACATGAGAAAGGAGAGAAGGCTCCATTAGACATGGCAGAGGCCCCAGGAAGAGAGAGACAAGGTGTTAGCCTGAAAGTTTACAACTGGCCTTGTGGAGAGAGCAGAACAGCTGAGCCCAGAGAGAAATGAGCCCCAGCAGAGAGATGAGACTTATTCCAGCCTATAGCTGATGTTGGAGGAAGCTGGGACCACAGAGCCTTAAGAGGAAGCCTGAATCCTTGCAGATGTCAGCAGCCATCTTGCTCCAACATGTGGCAACAGACTTTGGTGAGGGGAGTAACTTACACTTTATGGCCTGGTAACTGTAAGCTCCTACCCCAAATAAATACACTTTATAAAAGGCAACAGATTTCTGGTATTTTGCATCAGCACCCCTTTGGGTGGCTAATACAACCACCATTTAAAAGCCATGGTAATGAATTGATAGACAGAGGAACACATCCACAAATGCAAAAATTCTTCTGGAATATGAGTCTAGTGAAAGGTGCTGATTCACCTTTAGAAGTTAGTGACACCTATAGCCAGGATTATATCAATAAACTTCTGTCCTAATTCTGGATCACATCTTTTACTGTGGTTTCTGTGGTTCATCTATAACTCAACACCAATAAATGTTCTGAGTTGATCCATATGCAACAAATAGATCATTTCCTTGAAAATGTCTTGATATATGAATTTGTTTCTCAGTCACTTTGTGTGCAATTAGAACAATTTGAGGCATCAATAGTTTTTCAACTGTATTTCTATTAATCTAGTTCTTTTCTGTATGTTAGGTTTATTGTCTGAAATTTCTTATAAATTTAATAGTATGTAGGAGAGAAATATATCAACAAGTGTTGTCCACAAGAAAATGGAAATACTAGAGATGGGATAGGTACAAGTGATAATTTGAGAAAGGATCTCCTCAAGGGGAAAAGAAATGACTCAAAATTATAAACTCATCTCCATATTCACATGCCTTCTCAACTATTTCAACATCAAGGTAAAATGCTGCTGACTACTCATCTTCACTACCACATTTTAGGCTATATGTTACTTTGCCATTGTTTTCCTCATCAGAAATAACCCAGAATTTTGTTCTATATTATTCCATAACAAAATATTGGACTTAGAGAAAAACCTTTAAAAAATGTATATTTACGGTATGTATATTATAATCATATTCAGATTAATCTACTAAGTAATCTTAATAATTGCTTGTGAAAGTCTTTTGCATGTAAAATATTAGTCATCATCAATCATTTTCAAATAATTTTTTCCATCCTTTAAACCAGAAGCTTCCAAAGTAGATTGTGTGTATTTCAGATTGTGTGCAATTCCAAAATACTGTTTTAGGTGCAAGAAGAAAATAATAGATAATAGAATAAAATAATCTATTTTAGTCAGGGTTCTCCAGGGAAACAGAACCAACAAATTATATATAAATAAATATATGTATTGCAAATATTATGAGATTTCTTATAGGAATTGGCTCACGAAACTGTGGGGATGGCTAGTTCAAATTCTGTAGGAAAAATTCTCTAGGAGAGACTGGCTGGCTGCCGTAGAGATGGAATTCCCCCTTTTCACTGCTGAAATCATCACTTCTCCTTTTAAGGCCTTCAACTGATTGGATAAGGCTTCTCTCATTGTTGAAGGCAATCTCCTTAGTTGATTGTAGATATAATCAGCTATAGATGTAATCAACTGATGATTATTCAAATCTATGAAATATCTTCACAGTAACAATCAGGCCAGTACTGCTTGACCAGACAAACGGACCCCATAACCTGGTCAAGTTGACACATGAACTTTTAACCATCACATTATCTATAAAAATCAACTACAAAGTTAATCTTTAATAATATTTAATGGACATTTTCTTCTTTATTAACTGAACCCATAACAATGACTTTTACTTGGGGCACATTGCCAACTGAATAAGGACTAAATTTACTTTCCTCCCTTGCAGCTCGGTGATGACATTCTGAAGGATGGGATGCAATAAGATTTGGGTAGGACTTCCATGAACACTGCTTAATGGGGACTCATGCAAATTAGAGACATTCCTCACAAACATTTTTTTTCCCTCTAGCTCTTCTATTTCCTCTGGCTTATGCATGAAAATGATGCCAAGTTCTCCAGCAGTCTTATTGCTCTTTGATGTAACCCGGAACATGAAAGTTGTTGCTAGGATGTGGTGTAGAAAGACATTTTCTGGCTCCTGATCGTATGAGGAATTGATCTTCCTACCTCTGGACATTTTATGTGAGAGAAATAATATTCTATAATTAAAATTTTTTTATTTTTATTTTTTAAAAGATACTTAGATTACATGAATGTTACACAAAAAAACATAGGGATTCCCAACTGCCCCACTTCACACCCCTCCCACAACCTCCCACATAAACATCCTTCATTAGTGTGGCACATTCATGGCAATTGATAAACACATCCTGGGGCTTTGCCATTAAGCATGTACCATAGTTCACATTTAGACCACACTCTCTCCCACACAGTTCTGCATGTTATGTGATGATATAAAATGGCCTATATCTGTCGTTGCAATGTTACTCAGGATGATTCCCAAGTCCCGAAAAAGCCCCTGTATTACAACTGTTTTTCCCTCTCCCTGCCCTCAGAGTCTCCAGTAGCCACTGGCGCCACAACAATGTTGTTTTTTCTTCCATTGGTAGAATCACAATATGTCTATAGTAGAATACCAGTAAGTCCACTCTAGTCCATAGCTCTTCCCCCAATCCTGAGGATTCTGGGATGGTGATGTCCACTCCACTTCCAATTGCAAGGGGGCTTATATCCCATGGAGAAGATAGATGGGACTATCCTGCCTGCAGCTGCAGACTCTCTCAGCACCAAGTATAGGTTTAAATAGAAGGGACAGACGAGCCATGTGCAGGGAAGACATAATTGAGTCCAACTCTGTCACTCTCAGGAGCACAAACTCCAAAGTAGGGCCCACTGGGAAGGCACCAAACTCCGCAGCCATCCGCCCTGACCATGGGACCTGGGTATCTCCAGAGCCCTCAGCAGCCCCACTATTTGGGCTAGTATCAACTTTGGAAGTCTATGAAATATTGATGAGATGTACGTAAGCATTACCTCTGGGATGACCTCCCAACTCACTTTGAAGTCTCTTTATACACTCATTTTCTTTACCTTTTCCCCTTTTATTCAAGATCTTTTTCCAGTTGCATTGCTAGTTGGTACTTGGTAGCAATCCCTGGAGGCTCATCCCTGGGAGTCATGTCCCACGCTGGGGGGAAGGTAATACATTTATTTGCTGAGTTTGGCTTAGAGAGAGTCCAATTTGAGCAACAAGGAAGCTCTCAGAAGGCAACCCGTACGCACCCCATAACAATAGGCTAAGTTTCAATTTCAAGAGCAAAGACTCATAAGCCTAATCATCAATATCAAGGGCCCATCAGTGGATCATCCTCCTTTGCCAGTCACTGCTCCTGCACTTGGGGGTATTCTATAATTTTTAAGCCACTGTTATTTTCAGTCTTTCTTAGCAGCAGAAAAACATACTTCTAACTGGTATAGGGACCAAAGATTTTGGGAACTCAGAAAGAGCTTCCCTAAGGAAGTGATGTCCCAAACTGCCTGCTCTGCTGACTTCAGGCCAAGTCCAGCCTTATATAAACAGTTTAACCAGCTTCCACAATTGTGTAAATTCAAATCCCTAAAATAAATCCCTTATTCTATTTCACTTTCTGCTTCTCTGATTGAACCCTAATTAAGACAACTACCATCCACTATTTTTTGCCAAGTGGTAAATATGTCATTGCTGTATAAAAGCAACATTCTCATTAGGAATTATTAACTCGATCGGTCCAGTTTACCTTTTATAATATTTCTTCTTAGGCATCATGTCAGTAGACTATTAAAGACCTTCTTTTTTTACCACTCCCCCTCCCCCCATGTTTTTGCACTCGCTGTCTGCTCTCTGTGTCCATTTGCTGTGTGTTCTTCAGTGCCTGCTTGTCTTTTCTTTAGGCAGCACTGGGAACCAATCCTGGGACCTTCTGGAGTGGGAGAGAGACACTCATGCTCTTGCACCACCTCAGCTCCCTGGTCTTCTGAGCCTCTGATTGTCTATCCTCTGTTTCTCTTTTTGTTGCGTCATCTCGCTGCACCAGCATTCCACCTGGGCCAGCACTCCGCGTGGGCCAGCTCGCTATGCAGGCCAGCTTGTCTTTCACTAGGAGGCCCTGGAAATCAAACCTTGGACCTCCTATATGGTAGACAGGACCCAATCACTTGAGCCACATCCACTTCCCTAAAGACCTAAACTGATGTTTATAGTTTGACACAGAGATGAGAGAAGCTGCAGTACCTGAGAAATAAGTTATATGGGGGGAGGGGCCATTTTCTAGCTAGGACACTGTCTGTCCGGTGTGGACATTTTCCTTTGATGGGAGATTTCTCTCTGTGTATCATTATAGAGGTATGCAGAGGATTTTAGTCTTATTGTTATTGAATTAATGTTTTAAAAAGCAGCTTCCCAGCATGTGGTGTCAGTTGTAATCTTACTGCACTCTCAGGTATTCGGCATGCTGAGTTCCTGGGTCTAACTGCAGCCCTTGAACTGAGGAACTATGTCTCTCCACCTCTCCTGCACACTATAGTGAAGTTCTTTGGGCCCTTCACTCACACCCATACTTCCTTGCCTATTCTGTACCAAAGGCTTTCACTAAAACCATAGGAACAGTTTAATGGGGCTTATGCTGTTTTCTGAAGCCAACTGTAAAGTTTTCAATTTACCTAAACAAAAAGGCCAGATCTGATGGTGATGACAGTCATGTTAAAAAAAAATTACAGGTTGCAAAATACTTTGGCTTAAATTATTTTATTTAATCCTCTGAACAACCTTATGATGTGACTTGGGACAGAAATGTTAAGTGCTCAGTTTCTAGCATCAAACTCCTAGGTTCAAATCTTGACTCAACCACTTATTAATTACATGACTTACAGTAAGCAATTTAACTTTTATAGGCCCAATTTTCTCTGTTAAGATAAGAATAACGATAATGATGAGCGCACCAATTTCATGAGCTTGTTTTGAAGAGTATATATGTTCACTGATTTTCATTTGTTTGAAATACCTTATATTTCTATTTGTTTATTTTTCTTTGTCTCCCTTCCATCAGTTCAGGTTCTTTTTTTTTTTTTAATGCATTGCATTGTCCTCTGCACCTAAAATGGTACCTGGCAAATCGTTGATGCTCTATAAGTACTTGTGGAATAAAAAACTGAATGAGTAAATGGAATCTCTCATTATTTTCATCTGAAGATACGAGATTCATTTTTTAAAATCTCATTTCTTTTCAATTGTCTGAAAGATAGTATGAATATATAAAAGATAGTCACTGTTATTTTCATAAATACTTGGCCAATTATAGTATGTGGCAAAAACCGTAGTTCATGACAGAGCAATCATGAATTTAGATCTGGAATTACAATTCTCTATTCCTGTGGCTTCAAGTGACAGCTATGCCTCTTGGCAAATTCAAGATTGAAAGGATTGCTTCCAACTATTTACAGGTCCAGAATTAAATTCATGTTTTCCAGCTAATCTCTAGGCTAGTTGACATGTTTCTTTCATGAAATGTTCCAGATGGTTGGGCTGGAATAAGTACAATATTTTATTTCTTTATTATTGCTCAGATAAAACTAATAGTAATAGAAACCTCCTCTAGTATTTTTAAAAGTGAATATGTCAGACTAAGGAAGGGGATAAGTATCATCCTTTTGCAATAAAATACCCTACATTATTCTATGTTGTTTAAAAATGCTGGTGTCTGCATATATATAGGGCAAGAAAGAGAGGTAATCAAAGAGACTTAAAATGAATACTAGAGGGGCAGCAGCATTACATAGGATAAGAGAAATGATATTGGTCAGGGTGTACTGGGAAAGTTTTATCTTATTATATTGGTTTTATTTAAATTTTATAAGTAAAATTTTAAAAATTCAATTCATATAGACATTTATAAAGGAAACTGATAGCTTTCCCTGCCCTACCCCAATACCAATGCAAGTGCAGAAGTGGCATTGATAGATATCCTTTTAGCTTCTCAGATATTTTTCTATATTACACACAGACACACATGCACAATTTATGTGCAAAAATGGTAACACGTATGCAACGTCTTACTTTTTTTTTTTCATTCAACACGCATAATGGACAGTCTTTTATGACATACTTAGAAATTTACTCATTCTTTTTAAAGGCTACCTATAATCCCATAATTAAAATACAGTTAATTATGTAACTATTACTTTAATGGGCTAGATAATATTTTCTGAGAACTTACAATGGGTAACGCAGTGCTCAAAGAATCCCATGTTCATGATATCCATGAGATTGCAACTGCTGTTATTCCAATTTTCTGAATGAGGAAACTGAGGCAGAGAGGCTAAGGAACCCGCCCTACATTACACAATTCTTAAATAGTGTATTAGCCAGCCAAAGAGGGGTGCTAATGTAAAGTACCAGAAATATATTGACTTTTATAAAGGGTATTTATCTGGGGTAAAAGCTTACAGTTACAAGGCCCTAAAGAATACAACTCTTTAGGTACTATAAGAGGTATTTTCTCACCAAAATCTGTTGCCATGTGTTGAAGCAAGATGGTTGCTGATCTTTGCAAGGGTTCAGACTTCCTCTTCCTCTTAAGGCTCCATGGGCCCAGCTTTTTCCAATCTCAGCTGTAGGCTGGAGGGCTCATTTCTTTCTGGGCTTTCTCAGCTGCTCAGTCCTCCAATCTCTTCAGCTGCAAACTACCAGACAAATGGCTCAGCTCTCCCTGGGGCTTTAGCTGTCTGAGCCTTCTCCTTTCTGTCACATGGCATGACCAAAATGACCACATTATCTCCTCTTCTATGTCTTTGGAGCCCTCTTTCTTCCTGTGCCTCCTTTTGCATATCTCCTTGAGTAAGTGTCCGTTTATATAGCCCATCAAAGGCGCAGGAAATCAATCTTGAGTTAAACCATACTGACATGGTTGAATCAAAGCCCTAATCTTAACATAACTTAATCAAAGTCATCTCAGCTGAATCTAATACAATCAAAGGGGACCACACCCAGAGGAACAGACTAGTTTACAAACATAAATCACTGTCTTTTTTGGAATTCATAAATAATATCCAACTGCTACAAATAGCATAACTGGTGTTGAATTCAAATCAAGCTAACCAGGCACTAGAGTCTGCTTGTTACTATTGTATGTAATAAACATTCTTGTGTAAATCTTTGTAAACTAGTCACTTCTTAAACAATAGGTGTAGCAAACCTCTCCAGACCCTCTCTGCCAGCTAATTGAGTCCAACTCTACTCAGAGTCAGGCTCACACCATTACCCAGACCTGCTAATTATTTGTTTCTCCAAGACAGTGGCCAGTATTTCCATTTTTTAAATCATTGCCAAGGGCATAAAACTCTTTTCCTTAGGCAAAGGAGCCCTGCAGAATCGCAAACAGATGGAGAACACAATTAATCCCTTCAAAGATCTGGAAGATGCTGAGATCATGTAAGCACTTGCTTTACATGTGGCTCCTTCAATTTCAGGCTCTCTCTGTGCCATGTCTTGGCTGATGGTGGTCTATTTGTCCTTTTTATTTCTAGTCCATATGGGAGCTCATTATAGAATACATGAACTCAGTTCTGTGGTGGTTGGAGCCTAGCAAAGAAAGCTGAGATATTGTAGTGGACTCTACTTTATTACTCATATCTTTAAAACCAAGCATAATCAATCTATTTATTGCCCAAATATACCAGAAGCCCACTACTTTTTTTTCAGATGGGTTCTTTATGTTTTGTATTGATTTGTTGGCATTCTTTTAATGAGGATATTAACCCTTTGTAGGAGATACATTACACATATTTTCTCCTAAACTGTATTTTGTTTTTTTTTTTTGTTCTGTTTTTTACTTTGTGATGTCTTACATCATATATCAATTTTATTAAAAAATTCATGTACTCAAATTATTTTTCCTTTTTATGCATATGAAGGTCTTTCCTATTCCAAAAATATTTTTAAATTCTTCTGTATTTTTTAAACAATTTTACAGTTTTAACTTTAGAACTCTTATTTGGAATTTATTGTTTAATATGTATGTAAAATAAAGATCTAAATTTTTAATCCAAATGAGTAACCAACTGTCCAAAAAACATTTAATAGATAATCTATATCTTTCCACTAATTTGAAATATCTCATTTTCTATGTCCTAAATTCTCATGCATATGTGTATCCTTTTCTTATTTCTCTTTTCTTCACCATTAGACTATCTTTTCCTATCACACTTGTTAAGTTATTATAACTTCATAGTATGGTCTAATATGTGGTAGGATTAATTCCCCTTCAATAGGCTTCAAAATTTCCTTGGCCATTCTTTTTATTCATATTTCATGAATCACTTTAAAATAAATATCTTATGGTCAAAAAAATTCTTTTTGGAACTTAAATTGAAATGGCACTGAATGTGCAGTTTAATTCGTGGAGATTTTGCAGCTTTGCAGTGTTGAATCCTTTCATCAAGGATCCTGTTATGTAGACCTTCTTGACACTAGAGAAAATGCTTTCAAAATTTTAACAAGTCACGCAACTCCATTCTGAGCTGATGACACTCTATGCCTGCTCTGCTTTTATTGTCCTGGGATCTCCCTACAATGTCATCCTGATTATTCTTATTTCTGTATTTCTTCTTAATCTGATTTACTCTCTTGATTTGGGGGGAGGATATTCTTCAGTAGCTTTCTGAGAAAAACATATGCATAGGAGATAAAATTTTTCCAAGAGTCAGGCATTAACATGTTTCTTATTCTATCCTCATATTTAATCTATATTTTAACAAGGCTTAGAATTCTAGATTGGAAATATTTTCCTTCAGAAATTTGAAAGCATTTTTCTCCACTGTTAAGAATGTAATTAGAATGGTCAAAGCCATTCTAATTACCTACAATTTCATATGCTTTTCTCCATTGATGAAACCAATAAGATTTTCTTCTTGCACCCAGTGTTCTGAAATTTCACAATGATTCGTCTTATTGTGTGTCTATTGTCATTCATTTTGCTGAGAACTTGCTGGGCTCCTTAAGCCTACAAATGCATAGACTTTAGTTTTAGTAATAGTTTTTAAAATTATTTCTTTGTTGGTTTCCTCCCTCCATTTTTCTCTTCTATCTTTCTGGAACTGTTATTTGTATATTGGAACTACTGGAATAAACTTCAATATTCCTTTCTTTTTGTCTTATAGCCATCTCCTTATATTTCTGCTCTAATTTCTGTGAGATTTTCTTTACTTTGTCTTCCAGAATTTCTATTACTTTTTTTCATTTCTTCTTTCATGTTTTTAAATCTGACCTCCTTTGCTTTCCTGAGTGTTCCTGTGCATAAAGACCTGTTCTTTTTCATAGATGGAGTTTTATCTCATAATCTGAAGACTTTTATGCTAATTTTCTTCTGAAATTTCTACTCTTTGTATATTTTTAATGTATAAATCATATGGCTTTTTCCCCTATTTTGGTTTCTTTTACATATTAGATATTTCCTTGATTGTCTGGTAATCTTTGCTTGTTTATTCTTGTTTAAGTGTATGGGGATTAAAAGTTGATTTTGATCACTTTGACCATGTGAACTTTATTTGAAGGTTATCCTAGGTGACATGTTTTTGGGGGTCCTTGGGTTGTTCATAGACCCTTGAGTATATTCTTTCATTGCACTCTTTGGAGAGTAAAGGGTAACAGCCCTTTAGTAAAAGGCTCTTAGCACTCAGCAGACAGTGTGCATATGGATACCAGATAGTCTTAGCTTCAGTGAAGTACCCAAAGGGCTGGCTTCATGAGAGATCAGTCACAGTCACACAAAGTTATTGTTTTAATCCTCTGCTATCACTGTCTTGAAATTCTTAATAATTTTTGAAAAAGAGGTCTGCATTTTAATTTTGCTCTGGGTCCTACAAATTACCTAGCCAGCCCTGGCTCACAACTCTGCAGATCCAAGACCAAAGACCCTTGGTTTTACCCTCTTCAGTTTTCTCTGAGAGTAAGAGAGAGACATTTGTCCAGTAGCATGTAATTAGGTTGGGGATCTACGGCTCTAACTTCCTCTCAATTGAACTTCACACAATTTTCCTTATATTAGCAGTGCCTACTGCCATCGTTTCTTCTCCTTTACAAAGCTGCTACTCCTAAATCTAGATTTCTATGGGTGCTATGCTGGCAGCTGACTTTTCTCTAACTTTCCTGTATATGTCTAGCCACCCAAATCCAGACAGGCTGTGGACAAGCCATCTTTTATCCCCTCATTGAAAAGGTGCCTCTCAATCAACAGTAGGTAGGGTCCTGTCTCTGGAGGGTAAACCCACACTGTGTAGAGTGGCGCTGGCATGTTCTCTGAGTGATAGGAAGAGGTATTGGAGGACACGTGCTTTCCTTTCTGGTGATCATAAATCTTATAAGTTTTGTCAATAAAATCTGGTCTTCAATCCATTAGGGAGACTTAATAGTATTCTTTCTGAGCTCTGTACACAAGACACAGTTCCAAATAGATGCATCTTGCAAAAAACAAACAAACAAACAAACAAAAAAACTACCTGAAGAAAAAAATCTTACATTTGTATAATTTATAATAACAGTAACAACAACAATTACTACAAAAAACATTCATATATATTGTTTTATACTTTACAATAGTGACAAAAGTTTTATTTTGATCTTTACAACACTGGCAGATATGGATAGTTTTTTGTTTGCTTGGTTTTTTGGTTTTGTTTTGTTTATTTTTTTAAGTTTTTACCTACTTTACAGTAAAGGAAACTGAAGCTTGGAGTAGTTATGTGATTATTTACAAGTTCACAAAAAGAGTAAGTGGTAGTGCTGAATCTGAAAAGTACTTACTGCCTCCAGTGTCTATTAGAGGTTCTGAAGGCAGGGAGAGGTAAAATATGGGGGCATTTTGGGGTTTTGGGAATTTTCCTGAATGACATTACAATGACAGATACAGGCCATTACATATCTTGCCATAACCTACAAAATTGTGCGGGAGAGAGTGTAAACTACAATCTAAGCTATAATCCATGCTTAGTGGCAATGCTCTAAAATGTTTTCCTCAATTTTAATGAATATACCACACTAATGAAAGATGTTGTTAACGTGGAAAAATGTGGGAGGTGCAGAAAGTGGGGCATATGGGAATCCCCTATATTTTTATTTAACATTTATGTAATCTAAATACGTTTTTTTTTTTTTTAATTAAAAATATATATTAAAAAAGAAAGTACTGCCTCCAAATATCTCCAATCCCAGTGCAAATCAGTAAGGGTGTCTTATCCCCAGGCACACAAAGGTTTCTTTTTTCATATTTCATCTCTATTTTTACTAATTTTCTTCATTAAGGGAGGCTAATCCTTCTGCCCTTTCCTCTTGGTCAAGAGTTCCTTAATAAACAATGCTTAAGTTTATTAACTAAACACTTTCCTTAGCAACCATTAATCGTCCAGAATGAAAACAAAGCTGCTTTGTATCAGAACCTAGACCAGAGTTATAATTCATTGATTTATTTGTTTTTTAATGCCACCTCTTCCAAAAGGCATTTATAGAGCACCTAACTGGTTCTTAAAACTATGGCATAAATGTTTTCTTGGCAACGGTTTAATAAAATAAAGTGTCAAATATCTAGCTGTAGAGAGGAGTTAAATAGCTTTTAGTAACTTTTAAATTTTACTGCCTCTAAATTTTAACCAAACAGGTACAATGTCATGGGAAATAATATATTGGCTCTCTATATAAAGTCAAACATTTGGTAAATAAATACATTGAGACTTTTAAATAATCTATGGTGGAAAATGTTATCCTTCCTGCCTCCCAATCCCTGACCCCCAAAGTAAAGGTTGAGATAAAATTTCATGTAAAGTGACTTTGACATCTCTGATTTTGCTTTCTATAAATTGCTTCATCTCTAAATTGGGAACATGAACCGTACCCCTGGAGATTCAGTCCAGTTATGAAATCTTTATTCCAATCAGGTATATTCAGATCGTTTGGCATATTCAGACACTTGAATTTTCCTTTCCCATTCGTGTGTTTGGTTAGCAACCTCCCCACCTCCCTATGTTTAATTAGAGATGGTCACTTCCTTGAGGTAGCTTGAAATGCAAGAAATAGGCACATTTTAAATAAATAATAAATGAATAATTCATTTAAATAATTGGATGATGATATTGTAAAAATTGCATAAGCACCATGAAATTCTGAAATAAAAGATGGCTGGATTTGAAAGGAAAGTGAATCATGATTATTAATCTTATACCCCACATGCCTAAAACTAATAGGTTGGCCCTCTCCTTAAGCCCACATTTCCTGTCAGGCAGCCTTCTTCAAAAAGCCACTCTCTCCGGTCTGTTGATGTTTTCTCCCTTTGTGCCTCTGGTTTGCAAGCAGGATGTGTGTGGGAGTGTCTGCTCGTGGGTGCTAGCCCTGGGTTACTGCACTATTCTTTGTTGTTTTTAACTTAAACCTGATCTCACCTTTGTAAATAGTCCCTTTATTAAACTCTCTTCAATTACCTCATTGGGGAATGTTGACTCTCAAATGTACTTCTGTCTGGGATTCAGATGCCTGTAAGAAAGTGGCATGTTTGGAAGAAAAGATATTCTTAGTGTAAAAGATTGTTTGAATAGAAATATCTTGAGTAAGATGATTTTATTTGTTAGAAGGAAAAGTTAATTTGCTTGACTGGAATGCAGAATGTCCTCTCTTGAGGGCAGAAGACGTGCAAAGTTATAGAGTATTTTTTGAACCCCATGAACTTAAATTTGCGTGGGATTTAATATCTGAAAATTCAAATGAAAGATTGACACTTCTGTGAATTGCTTAGAAATATAGTAAGAGAAGACTTTAACTCATAAAATTAATACAATCTGAATCCCTCTGGAAATGAAAAATTAGGTATCTATACCTTACTCCTTATATCAGAATAAATTTGCAAATGTATCAAAGACTCATGCACAAAAAGAGAGAGCAAAAAACACTAGAAGAAGACATAATATACTCTGAATTTTTTCTTAAAATAACGAAGGTCTTTCTAAGTCAAAAACTAAACAGAAAATGTACAAATGAGCTGAACCATTACTTCATTAAATAGGAAATGCACATGCAGATCTTCTGTTTTTTGCTAATGCTGGTGGTAGCCAAGGCACCTGACTTCTGTGAGTTACAGTGATCTTAAGTTTCATTGCCTGATACAAAAGTGGCAGTGCTGCTTGCTGCAGGATAATTTTAAAATATTTAGATTCCTGCCATTTACTGTGTGGTAGAGACAGTGGCATCAGTGGCATTTTCCTCATTAGGTCAGTATTCTTATATAGTTTTACCATTTATTTCTGGCTAAATCTTCTTCTCCAGTCCATACAATAATTTCATCAGCTCCTGGCTAAGCTAGCCAGAGAGAATTATTTTGTTTACTACAAAGAATCACACCCGATACAGTAATATGTGAGTAGCTGCATTAAAGAATAGATGAAAAATGAGAAACTGGGATTATTCTGTGGGTGTGGTTGGATTTCTCCAGCAAATGGAAAGGCTGGAAGAATACAGTTTAAGGAAGGGACTCTGGCACCTATAACATGTAGTAACAAAACAACTAATTCAATTATCATTTAGAATGAGGTGTCATTGATAGCAAGGCCTTGAATGCCAAGTGTCACAAGTATGGAACACTATGTTAAACTTGGGAATTAAAGGGACTGCGGGATTGGCTGTTTATTTCCAACTGCGCTGGAGAGCCTAAAGAAAGAGAATGATGCTCAAAGCCCTGAAATCTTGACTCAAGCCACTGTTATAAAAATAAGAGATTTTCTGACCACTGTAAAATAGTACCTTACCAGTCACAGCTGCAAAACTTTGGGTAGCTAAAAGTCAAACTAAAAATTTCAGTCTGTGAATTGCTGTATTGTGGTAAGTTGAATTTGCAGCCTCCATAGATCTCTTATGTGAAAAGAAATGTATTTAGTGGAAAAGAGTGGGGCTCTGAAAATTAGAATGGGTAAATATGGGAAGATTCCAATAACTCAGATCTTCTAAAAGCCCCAAGCACCATAAAAATTCCTTTTCCAGAAGAAGCAAATACCAACTTTCAAAAATATCCACTAACAAAATCGTCTCAAGCAATTACCTTGTAAGAAGAAATTAATCCTCCTTGTTCCCTGACCATACTCTTATAACTACACTTCAGTCTCAACATGTACCAGGGGGCCACAGTCATGCCAAAAGAATTGCAAGAATGTGATAATTTATACAGTAATAGCCTGGGGACATTTATGGGAATAGTTTCTGAGGATGCAATAATTTGGACTACTGTAGCAGGATATTACATTGGTTTACTATATTAATTACATTATGTTGATAGAATATGGAGAGTAAAAGCAGGTAATCTAAATGCCTTGGTAAAAGCATTCATGTCAGAGGACAGGAGATAAATTCCTCCATCTCCCACCACCCAAATTCATGTGGCTTTACCTCAGCTAAGTTTTAGGAGTTCAATGCTAATTAGAGTCTGGGATATGTAACTATTTTTCCACGAAGGTGAAAAACATACTGTAATACATTATTGTTTTTAACTTAGATAGAAGACAACATTTATTGAGGCTCTTTTAGCTTGAATGGCAACATATAAACATATAGGAATTCACTAAATAACAGTTTTGAGTGGGCCTGAATCCATCAAGAATAAGATACTATCTAAACTACCAACCCATAAATTCATACATGTTCAGTGATATGCCATCATGAATTATATGCAGAATATATATGATCAGGCTTGGGTCCTGAAGACACAGGTAAGTTGCATGAACAAATGATTCACATTTCTAGCATGAACCCACAGAACACATGAGGCTGGATTCTGAGAATTTTTTTTTTTTTTTAGGAGGTACTGGGGACTGAACCAGGGACCTCATATGTGGGAAGCAGGTGCTTAACCACTGAGCTATACCTACTCCCCTGGATTCTGAGAATTTTTGATTGGAGATAAGGAGTGGGACAACATAAGGTTGGACAAGGGAGAATTTTTAGGTTGGGGAGCACTCTCCTGGGACAAAGTATCCTGTGAATGATTCAAGGGAATAATGGAAATACACTGTAGGAGAGCTCCTAGAAACAAGGAAAATATTGTGACTCATGCCTGAATTGTCATGGCTAATGGTGGAAGAAAGGAATAAGCACCCAGGGATTTGATCATGCTGGAATCAAATATTAGGTAAACCTGAAAACCCATCATCAGACTATGTTCCACTGAAGGGCCCAGGGAATACATCATTTATCAAAGGAATAAAGAATAAAAATAAAATAAATTAATAAAATAAAATAAAAATAAAGCAATAAAGAAGGGGGATCAGCATCATAAAATATTCAAGGGGAGCACTCTTCTTTAAGTTGGCTTTTTAAAAATATTCAGTACAAATATTTATTTTTTTCAATGAGAACTGCACCAAAATAAATAAATAAATAAATAAAACAAGCTTCTAGTGTACAAGTGAAAAGTCTAGGAATTCCTATCCACAAATGTCCAAAATGTTTAAATCAAGTCTCAGATTCACAGACAGAATTATTGGTCAAGCAATCCGTGCAGACAGTACCATGGGGGCTTGTACATACCTCTTAGAAGAAAGATTTCTAGTGCTGTGGGAAGGGCTGGGGGATGGCTGGAAAACTGAATAGTAGATCCTGGTTCTAATTACAACCCAGTTAGAGAGACGCCTGTCAGTCGGCGTGGACAGGGCCTTGGCAGGGTTAAAATCTTTAGTAGGAAGGAGCAGACAAAACCATTTTTTCAGCTAAAAGTCAGAACTGGCCTGGGGAAGTTTCCCAACAAAACAAAGAGCAAAAAAAAGAGGGAAGAAATGAAGGAAATCCTAAAGAACCAGAATTGAAGTCACACTTGAACAGGCACGGTGGCATAGTGGGGAGGAGCCTGGGGTGGTGATGGCAAGGAAGCGAGGCCTCTGGCTGGGTCGTGAACCAACCTCTAGCCTCAGTTGGGAGGTTTGGTAGATCTGAAACAGGAGGATACAGGGCCTTCCCAGCTGAAAAGAAGGGGCTTCCTGTCAGCGGTGCTGGAGTTCCCACCCAGTTGTTGCTGTGTACATGTAAGTCTCACCCTTGAATCTTAGGTTCTCAGGCACTTCCCTGGCCTTGGGCTGCGGTGTATGAGGGCAGGATGGGGCAGCTGCCTGGTGGGCTTTTTCGGGCAAGAATATGTGTGTGCTTGGGGATAAGGATCCAATTTGGGGGGTGTTTTAGTCAGCCAAAAGGATGCTGTTGCAAAATACCAGAAATCAGTTGGTTTTTATAAAAGGTATTTATTTTGGGTAGAAGCTTACATTTACCAGGCCATAAAGCTCAAGTTACCTCCCTCACCAAAGTCTGTTGCCATGTGCTGTAGCAAGATTGCTGGCGACATCTGCCAAGAGTTCAGGCTTCCTATGTTCCTCTCTTCCTGGGGCTTGTTCCTTTCCAGTCTTGGCTGCCCTGCTCTCTCCACAAGGCCAGCTATAGACTTTCAGGCAACCGGCTCTCTCTCTCTCTCCAGGGCTCAATTCTCTCTGGGCTCAGCTCCTCTGTGTGCTTACTTCCTGGGCTCCAGCTCAAAACTCCAACTTCCCTTCTCTGCTGTGTGTTTTCTCTGTGAGTCCCTGCCCACCAAGGGGGTGGAGATGCAATGTCCTACTGATGTGGCCCAATCAAAGCCTTAATCATTATTTAATCAAGAAAAGTAAAACCTCTGTATCCAATACACTCTTATATGCCCGGAGGAAAAGACCAGTTTACAAACATAATCCAATGTTTTTTTTTTGGAATTCACCAATAATATCAAACCACTACAGGGGATGTTCACTTTCTAACAATATCTGCTTAAACCAAAGGAGGAGTCAGGTAAAGGTAGGGGAGCTGGGTGAGGTGGCCCGAGTCTTTCTATGAGTGGGGGACAAGGGGGGTGGAAGGGAAGAATACTGTCTGGTATTTGGCCAGGTCCTGCCAGGGCCTCCAGTCATGCCCTGATGGTGATGCCAGGGAGGGCAAGGGCCCCAGCAGAGGGACTGCCTGGTGCCTGGTGTCCTTCTCTGATGGACAGTCTGGGGTGCCCAAGGTTTTATGTCCTGGCCTCTGCAACAGGTGGTTCACAAAGAAACATCACAGAGATACCAGCATTAAAAAAGAGAGATGTGTTTATTCCATGACCCAGTGGTAAGAGAGGCTGCTACAGAACTAGGTATACTAGGTGATCTGAAATAGTAGAAACTAGGTGATGGCATTAGCCATCAGAAGTTAACTGTACACAATTATTGTAATGAATGGTAAGGAGATGCAGTGAAGGGTCCTGGCCCACAGAGATGAATGGGAATATTTAGAATAAGGTATATCTAGGGCAAAATAGATAAATAGTCAACAAAGAAACTCAATCTGTACCATCGAAAGAATCAAGGATGACTGATCAGGAAGCTGAGGGAAGTCACCCCATTAAATTCCAAGATTCTTTGCCCAGGGATTTGAAAATGTAATAAAACTAGTTGGTTTCTTAGGTGGTGGTGTCATATCCGGAACTCAGCATAGGTTTCTGCTGTTGGTAGGTGTGGCAGTTTGAGATTATTTATGAAGCCCCAGAAAGCTAAGGATTATGTTTGTAAACTGGTCTGTTCCTCTGAGCATGATACCCTTTGATTGTATTAGATTCAGTTCAGATGTCTTTGATTAAATTATGTTAAGATTAGGGCTTTGATTCGACCATGTCAGTAGGGTGTAACTCGGGTTAAATCCCTGCCCCCTTAGTGGGCTGATATAAATGGTCACTCACACAAGAAGACACAGAAGAAGATACATGAGAAAAAAGAAAGATCTCCATAGATGCCAGAGGAGGGAATTTTCCAGCTCAACTTCGGACAGCCAACCTCTCCTGGGAACTCATCAAGGACCTTCATCAGAACCCCTAGTTTGCAGTCTACCTGTGGAAATTGGACTTGTGCATCCCCACTGTGACATGAGAGAATTTTATAAAATCTCATCCTATTTACAGATATCTCCTGTCGATTTTGTTTCCCTAGAGAACCCTAACTAATACAGTAGGTGTTTGCTCTGCGTTGTAAAACCCTTGTACAGTCATTTCCCCAGAGTCTGGATGAACAATTGGAGTAGAAATACTTGTTTTCACACAATAGCTATGTGAGATTCTCAGATTCTGCAATAAAAGTTATAATAGGGATGCCCAAGGGGAAGCCTCTGAAACTTTCCCTAATCCAAGCCAATATAGTAAATCAAAACTAATATCACATCCATGAGTAATATAGAAATTATTACCACTCATAAAAATTCTAAAGGATACAGAAGTGGTGATCCCCAACACATACCATTTAGTTCATAGGTCTGTCCCCCTCCCTTGAGAAAAACAAAACACCCAGTTGGATCTTGTAGGACAACAGTATCCTCCCACAAAATTAACCAAGTAGTCTCAAGACAGCTGTTATGCCAGGTGTGGTATTGTGGTATTATGGTATCTTTGCTAGAGTAGACTCATCCAGCCTCAGGCTCATGGTATGTAGCCATTGATCTAGTAAATTCATCTTTTTCTCTCCCTATCCCAAAATAAAAAAACAAACAAAACAAAACAAAAAAAATCAGAAACAGTTCATATCCACCTGGAGTGAACAACATCATATATTAACATTTTTCCCTGGGGCTATTTCTCTTCTTTTGCCAAAATATAGTCTGAAGATATCTGGACTAGCTGCAGATACCCTGCAGAATATCACATTGGCCTTCTATATCAATGACATTATGATCAGATTGGATGAGCAAGAAGTGACTATTACTGTAAAGACCTTGGTAAGACATGCTACAAAGGCTGAGAGTTAAACTCTATGAAGATAGAGGGACCAATTCACTTCAGTTTAATTTTCAGGTCTGTAGTGGCCTGGAAACTGCCAAGATATCCCATGAAAAATAAAGGACACAATTATTAAACTTTCATCTTCCACAATGCAGAAGTAAGCTTGAGGTAAAGTATATTTGAGAATATTGCTCTGACCCATACATTAGATGCCATGAAATGCTGCCAGCTTTAAGTGGGGTTGAGAACAACAAAGTTCTACAGTAGATCCAGCCTGTATACAAGCTGCCTTGATTCCTGGGACATACAACCCACTGACTCCATGATATTAATGGTAGGAAAAGATGCCATGTGGGATTTATGGCAAGGCCAAATAAGAGAATAACAAAGCACACCCTTAGAGAATTGGAGCAATGCAATGCCATATACAACAGAAAATTATACACGTTTCTCAAAAGAGCTCTTATTGTGTAACTGATGTATATGGCCTGGAGCTCTGGACAATGGGCAGCAAGTGACCATGAAGCCAGACTAGTCCATTACTAGAAACACCACGGATTTTTGCATGTTAATTTTGTACCCTGCCACTTTGCTGAATTTATTTATTAGGTGTAGCAGTTTAGGTGTAGATTTAGGTGAGGGAAGTAACTTATGCTTTATGGCCTGGCAACTGTAAGCTTCTACCCCAAATAAATACCCTTTATAAAAGCCAGCAGATTTTTGGCACTTTCCATCAGCACCCCTTTGGCTGATTAATACAGAATTTGGTACCAGAGAGTTTGGTACCAGAGAGTGGGGTCATGCTTTTGCAATTACCAAAATGCTGGAATGGTGTTATAAATAGATAAGGGATATTTTGTGGAGGAATTGTGGGATGTTTGATAGAAAAGGCCTAGAGTGGTTTGAAGAGACTTTTTATGATACCTTAGAAGTAAATGATGCAACTATTATTGGAACCTGGAGGAAAGGTGATCTGTGTTTTAAAGTTGCAGATAACTTAGCAAGATTAACTCCTAATGTTTTCTGGAAGACAGAAGTTGAAAATGGTGAGGTGAGCCTGGGCATTTAGCTGAAGAATTTTCCAAAGTAAACTCGGAAACTGCAGCTTAGCTTCTCCTTGTGGCTTATTGCAAAATGCTAGATGAGTGAGATAAGCTGATGACTGAATTGTTGGGCACAAAGGAAACAGAAACTGATTATGGAAATTCCAAGCCTCTGGAAATCAAGTCCCCAGATGATAGTGCCCCATTTGAGAACTTAACTAAACTTGGAACTTGTAAATCAGGATAAAAAATGCAGTTATCTAGGAAAGACTTGTGGAAAGTCTTACTGTCTGATGGTTTGGACCCATGCTTCCTACATGCTAAACCAACAAACTTTTTGAGAGAGCCATATGAACAAAATCACTGTCAGCCTGGAATAAAAGGAACATGGAAGGGAGAGATTGAAGGGGAAACAACTTTAAGAGGAAAACCATGGAAGCTGAGATCTGGAATTAAGACATTGCTTTGGACCAAGAGAGGAACCCCATCCATGTGCACAGAGAGGTTGAGTTTGCCCCAGCAGTTGAAGAGGGTGGATGTTCCTGCCTGCTATTCAGGGAGAGTTTTGCTGCCCCAGGGTACAGAGAAGGTGGAGCACATTCCCCAAGGATTAGGGAGGTTAAGGTCGCCACCCCATAGGTCTGAGAGGAGTTGTCCTGTCCCCCATGGATTAGGGAAGGCCAGGTCACCAACTCATTTCTCTGAGAGGATTGGGCCTGTCTGCCAAAGGTTAGGGAGAATGTTGTCTCCACTTCACTATACTAGGGGGTTTAAGACTTTAACCCAAAGATTGGGTAGAGTGTGACCATCACCCCAACGGTCTTGGATGGTGAGATCTGGAGCTTGGTTGCCACCCAGATGCTTAATGAGGGTGGAACCAAGAAAATGGCCATTGGGCAAGCCTATGGAAAGTGTAGGTTCCCATGTGAGCCCAAGGAGAAGAAACCATCATCTTGAGAATGACTCTCTAACTTTGAAATAGAATGGAGTATGCCCTGCAGGTTTACTGAACTGTAGAGGAGCCATGACTCATGTTTCCCTCCCAATTTCTCCTTATGGTAATGAAAATGTTTATCTTTTGTCCATTTGTGTATTGGAAGCAGATAAATTTTTTTTGCAAGTTTCAGAGGTCTACAGCCAGATGGGACTTTGCCCCAAGATAAAATGTATTTCTTTAAACTGATTGCAGTATGATTTTGTATTTAGCATTGTTACTGAAATAAGGTTTTTTGAAAATTGTAGTGTCTTTTTGGAATTCAAAGGATAAAGTATAGCGGTTTGGCATTATTTATGAATTCCAAAAATAGATATTGGATTATGTTTGTAAACTGGTCTGTTCTTCTGGATGTATTAGATTGTTTTAACTTCAGAGATTTCACTTTTGCTTGGTTAGATTATGATTAATGCTTTGATTGGACCACACCAAAGGATGTTGATTCCCCCCCTCCCCGCCTTGGTGGGCAGGGACAACAGAGAAAATGACAAGGCAGTGACAGTTTTAATGCTGGAGCCCAGGGAAGTAAATACACAGAGAAACGGATACTTGAGGGAAGGGAGAAGTCTCCATTAGACATGACAGAGGCCATAGAAAGAGAGAGATAAGCCATTAGCCTGATAGTCTACAGCTGGCCTTGTGGAGAGAGCAGAACAGCTGATCCCAGAAAGTAATGATCTCCAAGAGAGATATGAGACTTATCCCGGCCTACAGCTGATATTGGAAGAAGCTGGGACCATGGAGCCTTAAGAGAAGGAGGAAGACTGAACTCTTGCAGATGTCTGCATTCATCTTGCTCCAATACGTGGCAACAGACTTTGGTGAGGGAAGTAACTAAAGCTTTATGACTTGGTAACTGTAAGCTTCTACCCCAAATAAATACCCTTTAAAAAAGCCAACAGATTTTTGGTACTTTGCATCAGAACCCCTTTGGTTGACTAATACATTAGGTCTAGTAGTTTTCTTGTGGATTCTTAAGGATTTTCTATAAATAGGTTCATGTCTTCTGTAAATAGAGAAGTTTTACTTCTTCCTTTCTAATATTTCTTTTTCTTGCCTAATTGCTCTGGCTAGAACTGCCAGGACATTGTTGAATCACAGTGGTGACAGTAGGCAACCTTGTCTTGCTCCTGATCTTAGGGAGAAAGTTTCAGTCTTTCACCATTGAGGATGTTAGCAGTAGATTTTTCATATAAGCCCTTTATCGTGTTCAGGAAGTTTCCTTATATTCCTAGTTTCCTGAGTGTTTCATCGAGAAGCTGTGCTGAAATTTGTAAAATGTCTTTTTGGCATTAAATGAAGTGATGTTATGGATTTTCTTCTTTGTTCTATTGATATAGTGTATTAAGTTAGTTGATTTTCTTATGTTGAACTACCCTTGCAAACCTGTGATAAACTCCACTTGATCGTGGAATATAATTCTTTTAATGTGCTGTTGGATTTGGTTTGGTAGTATTTTGTTGAGGATTTTTGCATCTATATTCATAAGAGATATTGGTCTGTAATTTTCTTTTCTTATATCTTTATCTGACTTTGGTATTATGGTGGTGTTTATCTCATAGAATGCTTTCGGAAGTTTTCTCCCTTCCTTTTTTTTTCTTTAAGAATTTGAACACCAATATTAATTTTTCTTTAAATGTTTTATAAAACCCCTCTGGTCCTGGAATTTTCTTTCCTGGGAGATTTTTTGATTACTGATTCAATCTCTTTTCTTTTATTGATCTGTTGAGATCTTCTATTTCTTCATGGGTCAATGTAGGTAGTTTGTGTGTTTCTAGGAATTTCTCCAGAAATTAATGGTTTGGAAGATTCTGAGATACCAGAAAATGAGTCTCCAAAGAATAGTATTCCATGCAAGGATTTAACTGAACATGGGAACCAGTCAGCTATTTTTAGTGCAAGCCAGGATTGGAAATGTAGTTATCCAGAAAGGATTTTCAGAAATTTCTTTTGTCTTATCACTTGGACCCCAGGGTACAGCATGTGAAATGTGAAACCAACAAGTTTTTTTTTTTTTTTTTTTTTTTTTTTTTTTGTGGGCTCGTATGACTGGAACCACTGACAACCGGGACTAACAGGAATGGGAAAGGCGTGGATTGAAGGAAATATGACTTCAAAGGCAGAACCATGGAAGCTGAGGTCTGGACTAAAGACCAAGCTTGGGCCAAGAGAGCAGAGCTTCCCATGTATTGCAAAAGGTCAGCATGCCCTTGAGCTTGTAGGGTTCAGAGTCAGAAAGAGTGTCACCACCCAGGTTTCTCAGATGCCTGTGGGATTTTGGAGAGGTTAGATGCCACTCCAATGTTTGATGATTGTGAAGACTAGAGTCTGGCTGTCACCCCGATGCTTGAGGAGTTTGGAGCCTAGAGTCTGGCCATCAATCTGATACTTGACAACGGTGATGCTAAGAGCCTTGCTCTTACCCAAAAGCTTGAAGATGTAGTAGCCTCCAGTGTTTGGGGAGACCATGGTCACTGTGCAAGCCCTTGGAAAGAGAGGCGTTGTCACTCTATTAAGCCTGTAGTACAAAGCTTCATTCTATACATGATTCTCAGTCCTTGAAATCTAATGGATTTCAACCCCTGTGGGGTTTTGGAATTGTTTGGGACTCATGACCTCTGTTTTCTTTCCAGTTTCTCCCTGTGGAAATGGGAACATTTGTCTTATGACTGTCCCTCCTTTGTGTATTGGAAACAGTTTGTTTTCTAAGTTTCACAGGTCCACAGCAAGAATTGTGTCCCAGGAAAGACTACATCTGTAACTGATTTTAATGAGACATTGTACTTAATATTGTCACTGAAATGATTTAAAGCTTTTGGGATATTGTGAGGGAATGAATGTATTTTGCATATGGAAAGAACATGTCTTTTGGGGGTCCAAAGGGTTAGTGTGATGGTGTGAAGTTGAATGGACCCCAGAAAAGTATGTTCTTAAAGTTAATCTATTTCTATGCTTGTGGACCCATTGTAAGTAGAATCTTTTGGTGAATAGGATCTTAACTTAAGATGTGACCCACCTAATTCAGGGTGGATCTTAATCCTCATACTGTAGTCCTTTATAAGAGAATGAAATTCAGACACAGAGAGAGAAAGCCACAGAAGCAAGAAGGTGGAAGCAATGAAATCTAGAAGAGAAGGGAGAGGCTAACAGACTTGCCATGTACTTTGCCAAGTGACAGAGGAGTCCAGGATTGCTAGTAGATAGTCTTCAGAAAGAAGGCATCGTCTTGATGATGCTTTGATGTGAACATTTTCACAGCCTCATAACTGTATGCTTGTAAGCTAATAAATCTCCATTGTAGAAGCCAACCAATTTCTGGTATATTGCTTTCAGCAGCCCAGCAAACTAGAACAATTCCTTTTAAAAGTGTCTAGCTCTGCCTTTTCTGAGTCTGTGTCGACTGAGGCATGTACTTGTGACCTTAAGAATTCCCCTATTTACAGGAAATGAATGTCCCCTTTACTTCCTATGAAACATTCCCCTCATCCCCACCCCCAGTGCTCTATTGTGTGAGTTTTATCCAGTAATCCTCTGCACCACATTGCTTCAATTTTATTGCTTCTTAATACTTTAGCTGTCTGCAAGCTGCCTCTGCTTGCAAGCCAATGTTCTGGAGGTTGAGCTAGAGATGAGTGTTCTGGTTCACAGCTTCAGTATGCCAGCTAACAGATGGACACTGACATTGAAGGATCCCAGTATGAGCATAGGGGTTACTCTGCACCCTCCAGAACAGGGTAGAGATGCACAATGAGAGCACAGGCAAGCTCCACACATGTCAAGGAAGGACTGGGGGAGGAGCAGCAAGCATGCCATGAGTTTCTCTACAATTTTTAAGCTGTGTTTTCTTGATTTGTTGCTTGCCCAGTGTGACAATATGAATTTGGTGAATCCCCAAAGAAGACAGATTATGTTTGTGAACTAATCCATTTCTGTGGGTGTGAGACTCTCCCCCCCCTTCCCCCCCACCCCCTTTTTTTGGAAGTACCAGGACCTTGTACATGGGACCACTGAGCTACATTTGTCCCCTTGTGAGACCC
The DNA here is from genome assembly GCA_026826555.1 of Tolypeutes matacus. Lineage (NCBI taxonomy): Eukaryota > Metazoa > Chordata > Mammalia > Cingulata > Chlamyphoridae > Tolypeutes > Tolypeutes matacus. The sequence goes on from JAKSZT010053783.1 coordinate 11,099,361, forward strand.
TTTTGATTGGATTACATCAGTGAAGCTTGACTTGGGTTAAGTCTCTGCCCTCTTGCTGGGTCTGATATAAAAGGAGATGCAATGAGAGAGCCAGGAAAAGGGAGCTTTGCCATTTTTTATCCTACCATGTGAGAGAGGACTTGAGGATTGCTAGCAGCCAAAGCTTAAGCATAGAAAGAGGACCCCGAGGGGCTGGGCTTATGGCACAGCCCATGGCTGAGGAGACGAGCCCTGATATATGCTCGATTAACATGTGGCAGGATTCCAGGATCAACAGTAGCTGACTTTGGTAAGAAAGCAACTCTGATGGCGGCTTGATTTGGACAGTTCACGGCCTCAGAACTGTAAGCTTTTACCCCAAATAAAATTCCCATTATAAAAGCCAACGCATTTCTAGTACTTTGTGTCAGCAGCCCTGTGACAAATTAAGACATCCTGTTACTGCAACCCTTTAATTGCTTTCCAGAACTCTGAAATAGATGGCTCTGCCAGTTTTTGCTATTTGTTTAATGATTCTGTTAGAGAATGGAACCCTGGAATGTATTACTCTGCCATCTTGGTTGACTGGTGGTCCCTGTGATTCATTTTAACAGCAATAGACATGTATTTTGATTATGGATTTGTCTTTCCAGCCTCCAAGCCTCAGTCTGCATCTTTCCTCCAAGGCTTACTAAGTGTTTGACCCACAGGTATGGATATTACACAACATCATGAGAGACCAAGGGATCCACTTTACAATAAGGAGGTGCTAGAGTGGACACGTGATGAAGGGAAACTCTGGTCATATCACATTTGGATCACCCAGAATTTGTCAGCCTGATAGAGTAATAGAATTACCTTTTGAAGAACACAGATGAAGCCACAGTTCATAAATGATACCTTGAGAAGACAAAGCTCCATCCTATGGGGCACAGTTTAAATCAACAAAATTTATATGATGCTATGTCCCTAAGAGCTAGGATAAATGAGCATAGAACCAAGGGATGAAAACAATAATGAAACAATTAGGGAGTTTGTTTCCTCTCCTTTCAACTCTGGGTAGTATGGATTTGAAGTTCCTGGTTCTCAAAGGAGGAACTTTTCCACTAGAGAACACAAAGGAGTCCCATTAAACTATAATATATTGTGGCCAATACAAAGAGAAGCACCTCCTGGCAGGGTTGGCATCAGGTTATTCATTTATGGTGAGAGAACATTTGTATCCACAGGACCTGAGAAGAGCATGGTGACTAGAAGCTTAGATATCTTAGGGATCAGGTCCTGTGTTAATCTCCCAGGCAAGCAGTTTCGACCAGAAGGGGTACTAGCTAATGGGAAAAGTGAACAAGATTGGATAGTAGAGGAGGAAGACCAGAAATGTCAGCTGTGATGCCAAGACGAACTGCAGTAAGACAAGGTTCTAATTCTACCCTTAGCCTTCTTTTTCTGATAAATTATATTTAACACAATACTCATCATTAAAAAAAAAAAAAAATGTATATTCCTGTTAGTTGTAGAACTTCAGTTTTGACTAGATGTTGATGAAAACTGAAACTGTCCCTTACAATTTAGCTGGTTTGATTATTGGAAGATTTTTCCACAGACCAGTTTCTGACTCAATATATGTGTAAATGTGTGGCTTCTGCATTCCACATTAATTTTTGGTGCCATGTGACAATAGGACATTATGATCGGGTTTTTGGTTCTTCACCTTCTTGTCAGGATGCCTGGTGTGTCAGATCAGCCACAGAGCTGGGTAAATCACACAGTGGGAAGATCTGTATATCCTGAAGACATTTCTAAGCAGGGCTGGCTAGCAGTAACATCTCTACGCATTGACTGCACAACACATACATATATTACAATAAATTTTTAGTAACTGTATCCCCAACTCAACTTCCTCTTAGCAGGCTCTCAGAAATGCTCATGGCATGCCACCTGACATGTGGCCAAGTGTGATGAAAGAGAAATTAGAGCAGAAGGAAATGATGAGGAAAGCGGCTGTGGCTCAATCAGTAGGGCTCCCGTTTACCATATGGGAGGCAAGCCCGCCCGCACGGCGTGGTTAGCTGACCCAGTGAGCACAAGCAGCAAGGGGGGGATAAATGAATAAATAAATAAAATCTTTAAAAAAAAAAAAAAAAAAAAAAAAAAAAGGAAATGATGACATTAAATAATTTCAGTCAAAATAGGTTATTTTAGCAAATTTTACAAGAATATTTTGGGTAAACATATCACTAGCTCCCCTCCAGGACCTTAGAATGTGCTTGCACAAATCAAGGACTTGACATCCCCTGCTAATGAGACATGTCACTTTGTGAAGTTGGATAGAGCGTTTGCATGTAAAATGAGTGGAAGGTATAATATGGTGGGGGAGCATCTGTTTTTGTTTCAATGAATTAGAATCAACCAAAAGTGCCTGCTGGTAGGCGGCACTGGAGAGGATATTTGACATATCCAGGGCTTCCTGTTATATTTTCAAAACTTTTCTGTATTTGGGGAAAGTTTCACATTATGAATCCTGCTTCCCCCACTTAGGACAGAACTCACATATGCAGCCTCTCTTGCAGCTGGCCCTCAGGCATATGACCCAGCAGATACACCCGGGTGAGATTTTGATTTGGAGATGAGCAACATGAAAAAACATGCTTTATGCAGAGCAATACTCTCTTCCTGCTGGTGTAGGTGGCAGCAGGAATTGCAAGGGCAAGTTCCTGATGCAGACGTGGCATCAGTGATGGGGCCAATAGTGGATGTGGGGGTGTTGAGTCCCTGGAGTGTCAAATTAGATGAAATCTAATTTTTCTAATTAGATGATTTTGTATCCATATCAGTCCAATTTGCTCCATGGTTTTGGTCTTGTTCCTGGAATTTTATCCCTGTGTCTGTTTCTTTAACAATCCTAAGTCATATCTAATAACCTTAAGGGATTATTTTTCTGGTTAAACTAGTTGGACTGGATCTTGTTGTTTGCAACAAGATTTGTACATCACATTTTAACATATAAAAATATTCATTTTGACTCATAATAAAAGAAATACAAATTAAACCATACTTGCATGCTGGTTTTTACCTATCAATCAGATTGACAATGATTAAAAATTTGATCTGTTAGTACTGATGTGGGAAAACAGACCCTCATTATTGGTGAGAATCCAAACTGCTACAATTTTGAAGGAGAAAGACATGGCAATATCTATAAAATTTAGAATACAAATATCTTTTGATGGAGAAATATTATTTTCACAATTACATATAAGAGTTCATATATACTCTTACATGAAACAAGAAAGAAATGTACAATGACATTAATTTATGAATTGTGTATAAATGGAAAGGATCAAAATAATGTAAATGCAGTCAATGGGGGATTGGTAAATGAATAGTTGAACATCCACAGAATGAAACAATACTAGCTATTTAAAAGGCAACACTCTATATGGAATAACTAGACATACTGTTCCAGTAGAAAAGCTAGGTGTGGGTCATAGAGCACAGAATGCCACCATATGTGTGAAAATGGAGTCATAAGATATATTTGCATAGATTTGGTATATTTCTGGAAAAAGACAGTAATTGATAACCATCTGTTGCTGCCTCTGGAGGGGGAGCCTAGGTAGGGATACTCCAGGAGATGGTTAATTTTCTAAATATACCTATTTTTATCTTTCAAGTTTTATAGTATTTACCTGATTTATGTATTTACTAACTAATTACAAAAAAAGATCTTATAGTGTATGTAAAATAGAGATGAAAATATGTACAAAAGAAAGGTCGCCAGAACCTTTATAAATACAGTGGTGTGGTTTTGCATGTTCTTTGGAAAAAAGTTTTTGGCATATAGTTATTTTTTGTTAATATTTTCTAATTATGAAATAGTGCATTTTGTAACAAGAGAAGCAATCATGAGTTAAAGAGCATAAGGCTGGTGTTTTTCCCCAGCACTCTTTACCTTCACCCTGACATAATCAATGTTAATAGTCTGTTGTGTAGGCTTCTACACCTTTTTCCTTGTTCATATCACCACACATGACTCTCAACCAACATCTAGTCCATTCCCATTATTTGTAGTAGTTATGCTCTCTATAAAGTTGCTGTGAACAATGAATTGGTGAACATCTATACAAGGACAGTTTCCTGTGAACCTCTGCTCACAACATTTTCCCTGTATTTCTGCTTAAAGACACCCTATTTATTATATAATGTTGACTCATTGTAGCAGTTTGGCAGTTTGATATAGTTATGAATTCCAAAACTAGATATTGGATTATGCTTGTAAACTGGTCTGTTCATCTGGGCATGATTAAGTTATGAGTAGGGCTTTCACTGGGCCATGTCAGTAGGGTGTTGAGCTCCGCCCCTTGGTGAGTGGGGTCTCAAAAATAAAAGACATGGCAAAGGACAGAGTTGTGGTAGTTTTGATGTTGGAGTGTTTATGCTAGAGCCCAGGGGAGTAAGCACACAGAAGACCTTGGTCATGAGGAAGGAGAGAAGGCTCTGGGAAAAGAGAAGAGCCGTTCACCTGAGTTCACAGGTGGCCTTGTGGAGAGAGGCAAAGCCCAGAGAGCCTCAGAGCCTACAGCTGACCTTATGGAGTAAACAGAGGAGCTAAGTCCGGAGAAATGCAGCCCCGGGAAGAGAGGAACCCAAGAAGCCTGAACCCTGGCAAACGTCGGCAGCTGCCTTGCTCCAACACATGGCGATGGACCTTGGTGAGGGAAGAAACTTACGCTTTATGGCCTGGTAACTGTAAGCTTCTACCCCAAATAAATACCCTTTATAAAACTAACCAGTTTCTGGTATTTTGCATCAGCACCCCTTTGGCTGACTAATACACTCATTGACAGTGAACTCGTGGCCAACAGCACTATAACTCATGCTTGAAAGAAGTTTATCTAGTACATGTGTTGTCTCTGTAAGGCAAGTCCAAGCCTTCTTGCCCTAATGAATAGTAAACAACACTCAGCACTATGCTTGGGAACATTTCAAATAGCAAAACTTTCAACAAAAAGCACAAAATTTGAAAAACATGGCACTAAATATACCATGAAAAGGACACTTGTTTACAGTAAGAGAGCTGGAACAAGAAGGCGAGAACATTGCTTTGTTTGGGAACGTGTGCATTGGATGACTCAAATTTTCCACTGCTTTGCACATGTTTGTGGCTATTGATGTTGGGGTTACAAATAAATATTAGCAAGTAGGTGAATTCACAAATACAGAGCCCATGGATAATGAGGATCAGCTGTCTATACATATACTGTATATATACACATGTATATGTATATGTGATTCTTTATCTCTATCTCTGTAACTATATATAGGTTCGTATCCTATAGAAAGATTTCCTAGAACTAAACCTTCTCCTCCTGCCATACAATGGACTAGGGATATCACATATTCAGCAGAATAGAAAGAAACAAAAGATCATTTTGTTTACACCTATCCACTTGTTTATTCTTTCATTCATCTATGCAACAAATAATTATAGAAATGACTACGTTATTCTGAATGCTATGCCACACAGGGCACAAAGGTAAGTCAATATTGTATCACCATTTAGAGAGCCAAATGATAGTGATAAAAAAAGATAATTACATTATAATATACTAAGAACTGGTGCAGGGGTGTACACAATATGCCAGGGAAGTCAAAGAAGCAGCTCTTGAAGGGAGGCAATCAGAGAGGCTCTCTGAGAAATGGGAAACAGAAATTGAAGTGAGGATTAGGTATCTGTGAGGCTACAGGCAAGGCTATTCCAAAATAAACAAAAAAGAGGGATAAATTCAGGGAGGCAAAAGAGACAGCAGACTTTTGGGGAACTCCAGGTATAGTAGGATAAGTAGAGTTTTGTTGGAAGGATGAAGAAAGTTAAGTGAAAGTGTGATTTAAGGTCCAGATTATAAAGAGCCTGAGAGATTGGATAGCATTCTCAAAACAAAGGTGAGCCACTAAAGCTAGGAGCTACCGCATAGGAGTCTACTGTGTTGAGACTTAGAACGGAAGTTTTAAGGTACAGTATAAGGCTTTATTTTCAAACTAAGGCAAGCCACAGAAAGTTCTGGAACAATTAGGAATACATTCAGCTGCAATTAACTAAATATCCAAACAACAGTGCCTTAGATGCACACACACGCACATACACTTTTTATTTTATTTTTAATATTTTTACATGAGGTCTGAAGATATGCATTTCAGGGCTGGTGCAGCAGTTCAATGATGTTACCAAAGGTCTTGATTCCTTTTTACCTTCTTCTCAAGCACTCTTGGAAAAATTGTCTTATCACATCATGATTGCAAAGTTCCCACTACCACGTGTGGCATTGCAGTTATATTGAAGGCAGGAATAAAGAGACAAAAGAGGTAAGGCAAAAAGGGGTGGGGGAGGCAAGAGCTGGGAGATGGCCCCTAGGTGTGTCCATGACTTCCTCAGCATCCTTCAGCAAAAAAGATTTGCTCTTATGTAACAATCTCTTTAGCTATGCTCCCCCTTAGACCTACCATTGACCAAGGGGAATGAGAGTATGCTCTTTGGTTTAGACCAATTATGATTCATCCCTGGGTATGTAGGAGAGGACTTTCATTCCTGAAATCAAAGGATCTCCATATATTGCTTAAATAATTTAGGATTTTTTTTTTTAAGCAGAGAAAGAAGGCAAATGGTTGTTCAGCCTAATTTAGAAATGATACAACCTATGAAGTAGCTCTGGAATCTTTTATTCATATTTTTTAATATCCAGAGATGACTACAGTCCTCTTTCTTTCATGTCCATTTCTGACCTAGTTCAAGTATAGAACTATTTTCTTACAATGTAATGAGAATTACACCTGAAGAACTCCCCTGCATTCGTTTTCTATGGCTGCATAATAAATAACCACACATTTAGTGGCTTCATACATGACACATTTATTATTTCAGTTTTCCTGGGTCAGGAGTCCAGACATACGTTAACTGGGTCTTTTGCTCAGGGTTTCTCCACGCTGCAGGCAAGGAGTTGGCCAGGGCTGCCATCTCATCTGAGGCTTTGGGTCCCCTTATTAGCAGATTTCACTTCTTTTTAGTTGGCCTGAGGCCCTCAGAGGCTGCCATCCCTCATAGGCAGTTCACAATGTGGCTGTTTACTTTTTCCAGACAAGTATGAGCGCACTGCCCCCATCCCCGCACCCCCCCCATTATGAATCTCCCCTTTCAGTCTACTAAAATGGAATCTTTAAAATGTAACTTAATCAGGGTAGTGACTATCATATTCATAGGTCCTGCCCACACTTAAAGCTTTGAAACCAGCGGGGCAGGAATCTTGGGGGCTATCTCAAATTCTGCCTACTGAAGCCGGCTAGTAAAATAGGGAACCTGGCGAGAAGTCCACGTGGATATTGATACCCCCAAGATGGATGCTGGAAGACCCTCGCGAGAATCCCATCCAGAATGAGATTCCTTCTTGAAGCCAGGAGAAGCCCCAGATATTCTCCAGGGACATTATCATTGGGCCCACCCGGGGGATTGATGGTTGGATAATCAATCAATACAGCAAACAGCTGGAACTCCTCCCATGCCATTAGCAAAGGGGTGGAATAATTAATGGTTTAAAAACAAGCGCAAAGGTCAGATCTCTTTCTCCTCCTTCCTCTTGCCATGTTCCCCCCGCATGGATCAACACGCAAGTAAAACCTGAGCATTTATAATCTATAATGGGAAATTGTAGTCTATAAACCAGCCCTCTTTATCACTCCTCAGCCCTTTAGTCTCTATTGGACACATGTGATCTGTTATTTTCTCCAATTTCTCTTCCTTCCCTACTTAAATAAATTACTGGCCTAACTAACCTTATGTGCTCTTGAAATTCATTTCTGCAGTATAGTCAAAGAATCTAGACAAAATCTGGTAACACTACCACATTCCCTGACTTGCATTTATATTTTTGTTTGTTTTCTACTAAAGTGTCAGTAGCAAATTCTCACCTTTATTTTTCATACCTTGTATACTACTCTCTTTCGTAATGTTATTCTCCAATAATTTTTTTAAAAAAATCAAATATTGTTTTCAATAACAGGGAACTCACATCCATATTCCCACTCTCATTTCCATATCTTCTCAGGACCCCGTCTTAAACATTTTTCTCTCTAATGACAATTTATATGATAAAAGAAAAACAATAAATATTTTATGGCATTTTATAAACACAAGTTTTTTGCAGAAAATAAAAGATGGTTCCCCCCCTCCAATTTTCTAATAAGTAAGAAACAGAACACACTGAAAATACTGCTTCAGGAAATACAAAAGACTGTTTTCAGGCACTAAAAAGAATAGCAGTGTAATTGGGAAAGAAGATATAGTCACATAACAAATTCAATAACAGTAAAATATTTAAATGGATATTCAAGCCAACAATAAAGGTCACATTACAAAGCTGTAAATTATTAACTGCCAAATCAATCCGACAGAAAGTGCTTAGAGTTCAGAGGAAAGCTCTTGCAAAACAGTGGTTTACAACAACAGCAACTATACCTCACAATTTTGTGGGCCAAGACTGTAGGCAGGGCTTGGCTCAGCAATTCTACTCCGAGTGGCATCAAGTGGGATCACAGGGTGTCTCTCTTGCAAATCTGGGACCCCACTGCTCAGTTTCTTCTGTCTCTCCACATGGCATCTCATCAATCTGGGTCTTGCCATGTGGCTTGGGTTTCTCAAAATATGGTGGTCTCAGGGTACTTTTACTTCTAACCTGGCAACTGTCTTCTAAGAGTCAGGGTTCCAAGAGAAAGCAAGTGGAAGCTCTTGTGGTCTGAATTGGGAAACTCACGCAGCAGCTTCACTTCTGTCATATTCAATAGGTCAAGGTCACAAAGTCCATCTAATTCAAGGAGAGTAAACATAGACTCCCCTTTCCACCTCTTAATGAAGGGATTGTCAAAACATTTGTGGCCATATTTAATTCACCATGAGGGAAAGGACAGTCTGGACCCGAAAGGCTGGAAAAAGGTGTTCAGGAAAGGCAGTATATAGGCTCAATTCAAAGGATATGGAGTATTTGACAAATTGGAGTGGGGTTAAGGCCCTCAAATATCAAATATCAAAATGTAAAACAGCAACAAAGGGGCAAGACTTTTTTTTTAACTTTTTATTATTTAAAATTTTATTCATTTCATTTATTTGTCCCCACCCCCTTGTTGTTTTTCATTTGCTATGTCTGTTCATTTTCCTCATTTCCTTAGGAGGCACTGGGAGCTGAACCCAGGACTTCTGATGTAGGAGGGAGGTGCTGACTCACTTGAGCCACATCCGCTCCCGCTTTTGTTGTGTCTATCATTATGATCTTCCTCCCCGCTTCTCCTGTTGTGTCATCTTGTTGCATCAGCTCGCTATGCCTGCCTGTTGCATCAGCTCACTGTCTTCTTTAGGAGGCACCAGGAACCTCTGCTCCCTGTTTTGTTGTGTCTCTCATTATGCTTTGTCTTCGTGTCTCTTGTGCCAGCTCCCTGTTTTCTTTAGGAGACACCGGGATCTGAACCAGCAACCCCCATGTGGTAGGTGGGAGCCCAGTCATCTGAGCCACATCTGCTTCCTGGAAAAGACTTTGAAAATGCTTATGGAAAGAAGAAGTATATTTTTTTCCCAACTTGTTTTTCTCTAACAACAAAAGTAAATGACAGGGACAGGGGCAAGTCACTTTTTCCTGTTCATAGACAGGATGCAGGGCAGCAAGACTGGAGCATGATTTAGCAGCCACTGATCAGACAATTGGGATTTAGCAAGAGGAGCTAAAGTTCTGAGAGGATAAGAGTGTAACATTTCTAACCCTGCAGGGTCTCTCATATGGCTTTATTCAGAAAGATTTTATCATTACAATCATAATTTTCTGACTGAGATGAAAATTTTTCTAGATTTCTATTTCACAGATGAATCGCTCTCTAGATTAATGCATGTGGTTGTGGTATGTGGGGTTATGGTGTGGGGAGTGAGGGGGTGTCCTTGTAGCGTGTGGAGCCTATTTTTAATGCAATGCCTGTAACTCGGTAGATACTTAATATTGTTTAATGAATTGTATCATTTATATACTCTCAATACCAATAAAGCTACATTTTTTTCAAAGTTTTGCCTATATAATATCAAACCTGTTACCAAGAATACCTTAATTTCCCCTTAGACTACTATAACTTCTCAGTGTAAACAAACTTGAGAGAGGCTTCTTGACTCCACGCCCCTAATCTCCCTCTTGCCCTGGCCCTTACACTACCCAGGTGGTCTGTCAGGTGTCTAGAGAGTTTTTGATCTCTCTCTTCCTCTTGTATATGCTTGAGGTGGCCTAATCACTTCAAAGAAAAACATTCTGTACTAAATGGTCCTAACTGTAAACTCAATAAATCACTTATCCATCCCACTGATCCAACTCCTTAACACTCACTCACTTTTCCACTAGCTCACCCCTAGCCCTTAAAAACCCTTCTGTCCTTTGTCTTCATTGAGTTGAGTTCAGACTTGATTTTTTTCTCTCTTCCCTTCTATAGTAACCCTTGGATAAAGTCATCTCTTCCTGTTTAACATTATCTGGTGCAATTATTTTATTTTTCTCTGACACTTGAAACAGAGAAATATCTTAGTAATAGATACCAATTTAAAATTAACCACTTCTAACTGTAGTGAACAGAATTCTTGTTTAGAACTTTCATTTTCAACATCTGTTTCTAAAATTTTCTTTCAATCCTTTTTTGCCAATGAAATATTTTCAGTTTATGAATATCAGACCTGACCTCCAAAAAATAATGGGGGTGGGAGAGACAAATCTCACGAAAAATACTTACTTAAAAAGTATTTTTAATGAATTATCCTTCAGAATCATCAAATCCTACTATGCCTGTGGAGTCCTCCTTCTCCTCTCCTAGATAAAGCACTAGTATTTTTAAACTGTTTTGTTTTCTTTAGTCAGGAGCTCTGGGTATTTCAAGCCACTGTCCTGCTGGTAAGAGACCGCATTCTCTTAAATAAACACTGTTCGAGTCTGACAAAGGTCAACATCTTGGTACAGTTTACACAGTATCTACTTTCCGGTATTTTTTCTTTCTTGAGCTTTAGGTGGTTCCTTAATGCATTCGTTATGCGGAGCAAACAAAGGCAAAAGAAAATAAAAACAGAGACACTCTGGGGCTTTGGGACTCTGAAACCTTAATCTGGAGAAAACCGGTTAAGTCTTCAGAGACTGGAGAAGAGGGTGTGTGTTATTGTTACGCAGAGCAAAGATGTAGAAATGCAGTCTGAAAGACAGCTGGATAGCGCCTTCCGCTATGCAAAAGCAAGCCTCCTTAATAAGGAAGCCCACGGGAGTTTGGGGGGAGCAGAAGTGTGCTCTCTATCCTCTTATCTGCCCCATCAAAGTAAATAAGTGAACCCCGCCGCAGATGAACTGCAGAGGATAGCCTGCGGAGTTTCACAAAAATATATATGGTAGGCATATCTAGCGTCCCTCCAGGAGACCGGCTGGACCTCACCCTCCCTGAGTCTTCAGCAATCTCGCTCCCAGTCCTGCTAGACTTGGCTGGAAGGGCGCAGGCCGCAAGAGATGCGGCGCGGCGATGGCCACCGGGCTGCAAATGCATAATTGATGGAGGGCCGGACGCGGTTCTGGGTCCTTGTAGGTGACAGCGTGTCGGGGGAGGAGGGCCGGGCGACCGGGCCCCTCCCACTCCTCCTTTTCTCCTGGGCCCTGCCCCCAGGGCCGGCAGCAGGCGCGGGGCCACCGGCAAGTGTGCGCAGGGACTCCGGCACTGAGGGCGGCGCGCAGAGGGGCCAGCCTCCCGCGAGCACCGCCGCTGACCTGCCGGCGCCATGTGCGCCCTCCCCGGCCCGCGGGGGCCCTCCGCTCCGCTGCCCTTGCCGCTTCTCCTCCTGGTCCTCCTCGTCGCGGCTCACCCGTGCGTGGCAGACGAGAACCCCTCAGGTGTGATGATTGTAGGAGCCGAGGTGGGGGCGGAGGGCGCGCAGGAAGGGCGCAGGAAGGGCCGCGCGGGGCTCGGGTACCCGCAGGCGGAAGGCATCACCGGCGCGCGGGGGTAGGGGCGAGAGAGGGAGAGGTGCTGGGATGCTGGCTAAGGCGGCCGGGACAGGCGGCCTCCTTTTCCCATTGGCTACGCTTTGGTTATCTGAGCTGAACACGCGGACTGGGGCGACTGGGGCGACTGGGGCTCTTACGCTCCATGGGGTGAATCTGGAAGGACCTGGCGAGCAGTCAGTGGGGCGCGGCAAGGGGGCAGCGCCTGGGTTTTTCTAGAAAGAGGACAAGAGAGGTAGTGGGTGGCGGGAGCAAGGCAGCGACTTGGCCTCTGCTTATTGTCCTGATTTCTGAAAGAGGCCCATTCCCCAAGGCTCACTACCTTCCCTTGAATTGATAGTAAGGCTCAGATATCACCTCCTTAATTCCTCCTGGCAGGTGAGCTGGCTTTGAGGTTGATTTTTAGAGATGAGTTAACACAATATTACAATAACAGCTAATCAGCCAAACCAACAAAACCCCCGCAGCTGATAGGATAATGAGTATGTGGTTGTGTGTCTACTTTTCACCGTGGTATTTGAACACCAAGTTTTTTGTTAGTTTTTCTTTGGTGGTGGTTTTATTGTTATTTGGGATCCCTTTGACAGAGGGATTTATGTGCACAAGCATTACCAAAACCAACAACAAAGTCACCATTTTAGCGTCACTTCTTTATGCTTACTTTAAAAAAAAATTACATTAAGAAATTTTAAAGCTGCATTAGATTACATAAATGTTACATAAAAAGTATAGGGGATTCTCATATGCCCCACTTCCTACCCCTCCCACACTTTCCCACATTAACATTATACTCACTTTTTAGGTTGAAAGTGTTTCATCTAACCTACTTTCTAATTTAAGTTCCTGTGTAAATCCAAAAGTGTCAGCAGCCAATAAAGATAATAGCAGACCACAACTTCTCAAGCTAGCAAATACTGGCGACCGGACCCGTAATAAATTGGATCGTTGTTGGACCTCAGATTTTCAAACCTTCCATGTGAACTTATTTTCATGACTTTATAGCACTTAGATTTTTGTAACATATTAAAGAAGGAAATATAATCAAAGGGTAAGATTATTCACTTTTTATAAATGTTTTATAAAAGTCCTAGTTGTTAGCAATTAGGACAAAGCATTTGTGAAATTTTCTTGCCCCACTTCCTCACCACATATCCCTTTTCTATTCCTACAACTTGTAAAGAATTGTCAAGGACGTTTTCTTCCCCCTTTGGCTACTCCTGATTCTTCAATCCGACTGTCATTCATCTCAGAATATTGCGTTTCTAAGGACTAGTGCATTCCGGGATAGTCCTGGAAATTTGATTCTCCTCTTGGGTGCGTGTCAGAATTACCAGAGGATCTTTAAAAAATGCTGATACTTGTGTCCTGCCCCCCAGATTTCTGATTCAGTTGGCCTGGGATTCAGCCTCGACATCAGGATTTTTAAAAGCTCCTCTGGCATCTGGACCATCAGGTTTAAATTGATATCCAGGGCAGATGTCTAAGGAAAATAAACCAATGAGAAACAAATGAAATATATCTCAAGGAAGGTGTAAATAAGCAGGATAAGTGGGGGGGGAGGGGCAAATGTCTGTGTAAGTGTATGTCCTGTCCTTTTAGTTGCACTTAAGTCCAAAGTATGGAATAATGTGCCATATAAAAGGCATGAAGTTAGCATCTGATTTTAAGTCAGGATTAAAAATTGTCAGGCAGTGTAGCTCATTTTTGGGTTCTATTTTGATTTCCCTGAGACTCAATTTCTTCTTTTCTAAAGGACATTATGAAGTTGGATGAATAGTTTCTCTCTAGGTGCTTTGAACTACCTGGAGAAAGGTATTCTATAAGCCTAAGACTTTGAGCCAAAATTTAATAATAAAAATGGTTATAATTTTTTTCATATTCACTATATAAAGCTATACGCCAGGCACTGAACTAAGCAGTTTATAGCCCTTTGAGTTAGCATTTATTATCCTTGACATAGAGATGAGGAAATTGGATCTTAGAGAGGTTAAGTGTTGTGCTGAAAATAAACAGACTTAAAAAGGGGGTGCAGAGCAAGTTTATTGAGCTAAAGTTGCATTAATGCAGGAGCAGCACCAAAAGGGGTTTCTGCTCTAAAGGTTGAGCTGGGGGAGCAGCTTATATGGCTGCTTGAGACAAAGGGAAGGTGTGGGGGAATGGGGCGGGGCGAGAGCTACATGAACTACAGGGGGCGGGCGGGGTGGTGAGTATGTGGACTGTCTAGTCAGGGTATCCTTGAGGCCCAGTTCATTAATTAGCAACCAGGATGTTGGTGTAAGATTGTGGCCATCCGGTAGGATTAGTAGACTGCTGGTGTCAGCCTGGCTTCTTTGTTACATTTCTTCCTTCAGGGCAGGGGCAGGGGTCATTATCAGCACTACAAAGGATCATTGGTATGTCAGCCTGCTTCAGTTAACCTCTGTTCCTTCTTTGTAATCCCCTGGATAAAATGGAAGCTCAAGCAAATCAAGATGGTTAATAAAATCATTTTATCATTCCAATTTCACATAAGTAATTGTCCAAGTACTCATAAGTAGTTAAGTGGTGGAACAGGAAATTTAGCATTGGTCAATTTGATTCCAGAGTCAGCTTTCTTAAATACAAAGCTCAGTTGTCTCTGTGAAATAACCTGATCCTTCTATAAAAGTTTGGAACCACGGACAGAGAGCACAGTGTGTGAATAGAAACGTTTGATTTGAACTGAAGGTCAAGCTGAAGGTCATGCTGATGCAATTTGAGTCCTGGAATAAAGTTAGGCTCAAGAACTAATCTTTACTCTTTTAGGCTGTTTCAGTTGCCTAAGAAATGGTAAAATAGCTTTATAAAGAAGAAATATTATATAAATGGGAATATTTAAACATCATTATCTTTACCACTATATGGAACAAATTGGGGGGATGGGTCATGCTTATCTTTTGAAAAATTTTTGTAGTGAAGTCATTTGAAATGACTGTTTTGACTTCTAGAGGATATGGCTTATGCTATATGCTTGATCAACACTATTCTCACTAGACCTCCTCACACAACACGTGCACCAACTGCCTAGTAATAAGTATTTGTTGAAACAAATATTATTCAGTTGCCTACATATGCCTAGCAGTGTGCTACCCTATCTCTAAGTAGAAAACTCCAGCAATTCTTATCTCTAATGGCATTTAAATTGTTCAAAGGAACAGATTAACTATAAGCCCACCTTTAATATGGCTGGTGCACTAAAATTTTTATCCTGACTATATCATCAAATTAAAAATTACGTTATATAAACATTTAAGAATTAGTTCAATTGTCTCTTCCTCTTCCCCATCTCCTTTCTCCTTTCCCTTCCTCTCTATTTTTCTTTCCCTTTGCTTCCTGAATACTTTAGCCCTCTAGCCTTTAGGTAAGGAAGAGCAGGGAGGCCTCCTGGCTTGGCTGGGTGAGTGGAAGGGATGGGGAATCGGGGGATCAGAGTTCAGAGTAGGGGATCAGAGGCTGAGATAGGTGAGGAAGGCAACCACATAGGAAGGCAGCCCAGAATGGTGTGTCAGAGCCGGAGTCCAGTGAGGTGGGTGCCCCTGCGGGGCGGGGGTCGGGGTGGTCTGGCTCAGTGTCTCAGCGCTGAGCAGGCCAACAAGAGCTTCTTCAGGGGCAGACTGACATGCGATATCAGATCCTGTCAGGGTGTGGAGGGCATCCATGCAGTCTGGCGCTGGCCCGCGTGTGGTGAGGAAAACAACTCTGGCAGTGGCAATGGGGGATTCGTTACCCATAGGAGGAATGAGCAAATGAGTCACCGGGTGGGGATAATATGACCCAGTTGTTTTTGTTTGCTTGTTTTTGTTTTGTTTTTATTGAAGAAGGAAATAAAGGGATAAAACTGGAATATATGCTATGGTGTTGGATTGGAATTGGTGGTGTCAGTGTGAATTGATGATTTTCAATACAGGTAGATATAGATATAAATACAGAAGTAAATATAGATTTAAATTTGTATGTGCAAATACATGTACAATGTATATATGTCATACTTATGTATATTTGGATATTATTCACATGGCCTGTGTGTGTATATATGTATATATATATGTTGTATGTGTGGGTATGAATATGCATTCATATATTCCTAGATGTATCCCCTGAGAGGAAGCAGTGATTTCCCAGTAGGAATGAGCATGCTTAGTGCTGAGATCTTGGATTCTAAATACCATTTTTGACTAAAAGTCACCAGAGCTTCTTCGGGAAATTACTGAATTTAGGCCTGGGATGGGAAAAGTACAAGAGAAACCTGGAAAATCTTGTGCTAGAAAGCAATGAAGTGCTCAGAGAATGATGGGTCAAGACAAAGGACACCAGAGCCAGCTGAAAGTGACTTCCAACGGCCAAATTCTGGGATAAATTGAACATCAAAATATATAATGATACTAATGGATTAAAATCGGAATTCGTGAGTACATACTGCTATAAATTATTTAAATGAATCAATTCATTTGATGATGCACAGAATATTGTAGTTTTAATGTAACTCCACCCAAAATTCTTATTAATTCAAATGGAAAAAGAATAATTTTAGAGTGGAGAAACCTGGCAGACACCACTTTAATCAAATGATCCGTAAAGTGACAAATAAAAATTGTGTGCCCCTGATAGTATATACAATGACAATAACACAGCATCAACTCTATGATATTCCTGCTAAAGATACATACCCTGAATGTAATCATAGTACAACACAACAAGCCTAGAATCTTCCTAAGTGTCAAGGTTATGGAAGTGGAGCTGTTGCAGAGTGAATGGAGGCTAGAGAGACATGGCAACTAATGGCAACATGTGATTCTGAACAAAGTACATTATAGGTACTTTTGTGGAAATTTAAATGGAGTATGGGGCCAAGAGTGTAATGCATAAATGTTAATTTCCCAATTTTAATGGCTGTAGTTTGATTATGTGGGAACATAGCCTTCTTTGTAGGAACTACACCATACTGTTTTTGAGGGTAATGGGTTATCAAGTCAGCAACTTATTTTCAAAAGGTTCAGGGAAAAAAGTTCTTAGTTAAGTACTTGAAACTCTTCTCTTAGTTTGAGATTGTTTGAAAAGAAAACAGAAAGGATTAGCTCAACTCTTTCTGAAAAAGCTTGAGTTAATTAATGTAGACAGTAAAACACAATGGTAGTTGACTGCTCACCCACTTATATACTTAGGTAATATTTTCCATAGTGTTTGCCCTGAAACAGAAATAAATTACATGTGTTGTGGTGTTTGTCCTAGATTATAATATTTTGAAGTTAATTTTGTATAGCTGGCTTCATTTATTTTACAATATAAAGGTGAACCTTAGAAATAACGTAGTATATACACATTGGTGTAGAAGAAAAAAAAATCTCACAACACTTTGCTAAAAACAAACTCTCTACTTGTAATAAAACATCTTTTTTATTCATGCATAACAAAATATCCCAAATAATGTATTATTACTATAGATACAATAGCTTTTATCTTTTAAAATGCTGTTATACTTTTCATTGAAAATAAACATTTTTCTGGCACTTTTAAGTTACTGAGGTTATGGTAACTAATATGTCCCTGATCCTAAAACAAAATCTTTTTATAGTCTTCTAATTATAAACTTCTGAGAAACTAAAATCAAATTTATGTGTCTCATTTGATCGATAGTGGAGCCCAAAGTGCTTTTGTGACTTGGTCAAGAGCATGGAGTTAGCTAATCCCTATAAACTGGTTGCCTGATTTGCACTTCAAAACTCTATCTAGCACACCGTGTCTCTTAAAAAAAAAAAAAAAAAAAAAAAAAAAATTCCTCAAAATAAGTCCCTGGATGGAGAGTCTGGTTGGCCAGGAAGGGTGGCAAAAAACATTCACACTTTAAAATATCTGACCTAAAACTCTGCAAAACAGGACTTTAGAAGATTATTAAAATTCTTCACTTTGAAGAATCAAAGTTGAGGATGTATCTGTTTGACTAAATCGTGGTTTCTCATCCTCAGCACTATTGACATTTTGAGCTGAATTATTCTGTGCTGGGGTGGGGGTAGGGTGCTGTTCTGTGCATTGTAGGATGTTTAGCAGCATCCCCGACCTCTAATACTAGATACTAGGAGCCCCTTTCCCCAAATTGTGACATTGCCATATGTTCTCTGTGGGGCAAAATCACCCCCAGCTGGAGACCACTGAACAAAATCCAAGTCCCATCAAAACCCAACCTAGTCAGTGAAACATTTAAAAAATTCACAACTTTTAGAAAGAGCAGAAATCCTGGTCTAACTATTGGGAGTTTTATTTAGCATAAATTTCATTGGCAAAATATCTCAGCAGTGCTTGTGGATTCAAAATTCATGATGAGGTTGCTTGAAGCATAAAAGTTTCCACACAGCTCTTCAAAATGTATTGTTTTGCAAAAATCTTATTTTAAGGGACAAATTTATTTATAGTCCTCTATGACCAGGTTTTAAAAATAGTTTTACAAGGCTGTGTAAAATTGCACATTGCTCTTGTCATTAGACTTTTTTTTTTTAACTAGTCTAAAAATGGCTGTCTTGGCCAATATTTATTATACTATGTAAAAAAATATCAGAAACTGTACTATCATCTGTCCCTGACTTAGAAAGTCCGACTTCTAAATGGCTATCATTGGAAATTTATTTTCTTGATGAACCTTCCTCTTCCTTTTCTCTGTGCCTACTACCTTCAGAGAATCTTCCCTCAGTTGTTATTGGCACTTGGTACCTCGTGTTGTCATACTGCCTCTCAGTCATCCCGCTTTCTATTACTGCAGCTATGGACAGCGGTTAGGATAAGAGGACTATATAGAGTACTCCTAAACTAGAACTCTAAATGCATTGCCTATAAGCAGTGTTTTACTTGTAATTACATTCCTTTTAATGCTATAGTTCAGCCATATTATGGCTTAATTAGCTTTTAAAACTTGGCCTGGAGCTCCATGGTTGTATGTAATATTGCTTCTATGAGGAAATGTATTCAAGTTCTAAACTTCTGTTTTGTAAATAGTATATATTATCCTTCCCTCAGTTGTGTTTCTGTGATTGGGTTTCACATTTATAAAGCTATATATCAGAGAACGCTAAAATTAGGATTTGTTAAAATAATTTAAATTGTACATATTGATAGCAACCCATACATTATTGAATGAGAGAAAGAGAGAATAGATATTCTAATAATCCCTTTTTCTTTTACCTCTCTCTAAATGAACTCCAGATACTTCCAAGACATTAGAATATAGCAGAGTTTAGGAGATTTGGAGAGAATATTTATTCTTAATCAGAGAGGATCTGGAGATCGAGTTGAACTGAACTTTCTGATTTATTTATTTATCTATTTATTTAGGAGGTATCTGGGATTAAACCTGGGACCTTGTACATAGGAAGCAGACTCTCAAACCTCTGAGCTACGCCTGGTCCCAAGAACTTTCTGATTTAAATAAAAGAAAATCTTTAAAACCCAATGCTAAAATAGAGTTTAAGAATAACTTAATTCTTTTTAAAATTAAAATATAACACACCTTCGAGGCCTTAATACTGTTGATCTCATCTGGTTTAGATTTTATAAACTATTAACTGAAGGAGAATTTCATAAATAAATGAAAACCAGAATGGTCACATGGAGAAAATGATAAATATGGTACCTTGTGAAAGGCAGTAGGAGTTTCACCAGGTTTGTAGTTAATAGTATATTTGATATTTTTGGTATAAAAATTCAAGCCTCCCAACATAGAATATTATTTTAAAGAATAAGAGGATACAAAATTCAGAGTGCTCTCAAAATAAAGAGTGTATACACTCATAAATGTGAAGGAAAAAAGACAGTTAAATTGCTCCTAACAGTGAATAAAATGCAGAATATCTAAAGTTGTTTTTTAATCATAAAGCACTGATATTGTTAGATTATTCAGCTGAATAAAGCATCTATGTATTAAAAAAAAAAAAAAAAAACCAATGCAGTTGTCTTATTTACATCCTCTTATTTACATCCCAGTTTATTTCAATCAAAAGAGATCTCAAAGTTAAATATGTGAATATATTACATAAGTAGAAATTATAGCACATATATTTTATTTGAAAATGTTAATAGCATAAATTATCACTTGCTTCTAGTAATATCGGTTTTCAAATGTAATATGTGGAAAATATTTAGGTGAAAATTAGAATGCTACTCGTTTCTTTAATGAAAATTAGAATGCCACCCTTATCCCCCATGTCCCCTGAAGAGGAAGAAGCAAATCTTCTAGTCTCTGGAACAGCTATTAGATGTTGTTACTCTTTTATGTTGGTATTTCTGACACTAACTGTGATCGAATGCCAGGTGGAAATTTTCCAGCAATTTTGAAGAGTTGAGTAGGATAATTTGAGGAATGTGAGTTATGATCTTGGCACCATCACTCCATATTTTTACAACTTTTCTAATACTCACATCTTTCCCTGTGACATGAGGTTTACAGTGGAGTCATATTGTCAAAGCAATGAGCTGGGAGTATCATAGTTTGAAACTCCAAGTAACAAGACAGTTGCAGAATGGATTAGAACACAATATTCATGCTTCTCCATTTTGTACTTCTTTCTGTGACTCAGCCTAATCCTTTCAGAGACATATTCAAACCACATCTGCTTGGATCTCCTGCCAATTTCTTTTAACACTAGCATTAGCTGAATCAGTCCCCTGCCAGCTGTCTTTTTCTTTTTTTTTTTTTTTTTATCTTTAACTTTTTTATTTTGAAATACTTTCAAACTTACAGGACAGTTGTGAAAATAATGGAAACCCAATACAGAAAACTCCAACATACCTCTATCACCCCAGATACCCAGATCTACCAATTTTAACATTTTATCACATTTGCCATATCCATCTGTCTATTTTTTTTTAAGCTATTAAAGTATATCACTCATACATGAACATACATAAACAATAAGTGTAAAGCAATAGTTGTGAACTTACAAAACAAACATACATAACATCATACAGGGCTCTCATACCTCACTCTACCACCAATACCTTGCATTGTTGTGAAACATTTTTAACTAATGATTAAAAAGCATCCTCAAAATATTACTACTAACCAAAGTATTTCCCCCAACCCACCCTATTATCATTATTATTTTTATTTCATTTATACATAAACATACATAAACAATAAATGTATAGTAAAAGTTGTGAACTTACAAAGCAAACATTTGTAACATCATACAGGGGTCCCATACATCAACCCTCCACCAACACCTTGCATTGTTGTGAGACATTTGTTACAAATTATGAAAGAATATTGTCAAAATCTTACTACTAATTATAGTTCTTATCTTACCTTTTGTGTATTTTCCCCCAACCCACCCTATTATTATTTTTTAAATATATTTTTATGACAGAAGATGTAAACTTACAAAACAATCATGCACATGTGCAGAGTTGCCAAACAACACCCCTCTATCAACACACCACACCGTGGTGGAACATTTGTTACAGTTTATGAGGTAATATCATCTGATTATTACCAGGTCCACCGCATACATTTGTCACACATTTTCCATACTTCCCCATTATCAACACAGTACATCTTTGGCATATATGCAAAAATATTACATTTTTACTGTTACCCACAGTCCATAGGTCACTCCACTTGTATTTTTCCCATGCTTCTCCACATTCTCACCATCCTGCAGTACTGATGTATATCTGCTCTAGTTCACAAAGGACACTCTTACATCTGTACCATCAACCACAATTCTCATCCACCTCGGGGTTTACTGTGCTATTCAGTCCCTAGATTATTCTCTTAACTTTCTGTCAATTGGCATTTACATCCCTAGACTACCATTTTCACCACATCCCCATTTATAAACCAGCTGTTACTCTATATGATGTGTTACCATCAACTCTATACATTTCCACACTTTTACAGTAAAGCTAATTAAAACTTTACATATATTAAATATCAAAAGTCCATCTCAGTCCTCCTCTTATCTCCTTTAAGAATCCACCACCTACCACTAGGTCTTGAAGATATTTTCCTACATTTTCTTCTAGAAGCTTTATGTTTCTTGCTTTTATATTTAGGTTTTTGATTCATTTTGACTTAATTTTTGTATAAGGTGTGAGCTAGGTGTCCTCTTTCCTTTTGCTATGGATATCCAGTTTTCTTAGCACCATTTGTTGAATGGACTGTTCTGCCCAAGCTGGGTGGGCTTGACAGGCTAGTCAAAAATCACTTGACCATAGATGTGAGTGTCTGTTTTTCAACCATCAATTCGGTTCCATTGGTTTATGTGTCTGTTTTTATGCCAGTACCATGCTGATTTTTACCACTGTGGCTAGGTAATACGACTTAAAGTCTGGAAATGAGAGTCCTCCAACTTTGCTTTTCCTTTTTGAGATGTTTCTGGCTATTCAGGACCTCTTACCCTTTCAAATAAATTTGATAATAATGCTTTCCATTTATTTAAAAAATGCTGGTGGAATTTTTATGGGGGTTGCATTGACTGTACATCAATTTGAGTAGAATTGACATTTTAATGGTATTTAGTCTTCTAGTAGGTGGGCATGGAATGTTCTTCCAATTATTTAGGTCTTTTTAAAATTTCTTTTAACAATGAGTTGTAGTTTTCGGAATACAAGTGCATTACATCGTTGGTTAAGTTTATTCCTGAATATTTAGGTTTTATCTGTTGTATTTTATTTTCACCACTCTTTTGACACTTTTAGTTACTTTTATTGATATAATCTTCATTT
Organism: Tolypeutes matacus; assembly: GCA_026826555.1. NCBI lineage: Eukaryota > Metazoa > Chordata > Mammalia > Cingulata > Chlamyphoridae > Tolypeutes > Tolypeutes matacus. The sequence continues at coordinate 11,122,112 of JAKSZT010053783.1, forward strand.
CTAGACTCTTCCAGGCCTCTCTCTCCTGTCTTTTCTTTTCAGGCTGTAGCACACCTTTTAGTATTTCCTGCAAAGCAGGTCTCTTGGGTACAAACTCTTTCAGTTTCTGTTTATCTGTGAATATTCTAAACTTGTCCTCATTTCTGAAAGACAATCTTGGTGGATATAAGATTCTTGGCTGGAAGTTTTTCTGTTGCAATATCTTAAATATATCATACCACTGTCTTCTTGCCTCCATGGTTTCTGATGAGAAATCAGCACTTAATCTTATTGGGTATCTCTTATATGTTATGCATTGCTTTTCTTTTATTGCTCTCAGAATTTTCTCTTTGTCTTCGGCATTTGACATTCTGATTAGTATGTGTCTTGGAGTTGGTCTATTTGGATTTTTTTAAATGGGAGTACATTGTGTTTCTTGGACATGGATATCTATGTCCTTTAATAGGGTTGGGAAATTTTCTACCATTATTTCTCCAAATATTCCTTCTGTCCTTTTTTCTCTTCTCTTCTCCTTTTGGAACACCATGACATGTATGTTTGCATGTCTCTTGCTGTTGTTTAGTTCCCTGAGACCTTGTTCAAATTTTTCCAATCTTTTCTTCATCTGTTCTTTTGAATGCTCACTTTCAGAGGCCATTTCTTTAAGCTCACCAATCCTTTCCAAACAGTGCAGGTCCAAGATGGCCACAGTTGCCCCAGTAGACTTACCGTTATTCAGTCTGTGCCAGCCAAATGTACCTGCAGTTACCTGGATAGGCTGGTGCAGGGCCCGCCAGCTAACTACCTGCTAGAGGTGGGACTGAAGGCTAGGCTAGGGCTGCAGGCCAGTCTGGGTGAAAGAAACCAGTCTCTACCGTCACTGTGATTTTCAGTCAGCCTGGCTTCCCCTCATGCTGGGGCTAGAGTCAGAATGGCGGCCACCGGCCTCGTTCTGACTTCGACAGGCTCAAACTTCAGCTGTTCTTAGGGTTATACTTTAGCCAGCCAAATTTACTAATCATTATCTGAGATCGGAGGCCAACCATCTCTTCCTCTCTTGTTTTTGGGAAATGGAGCTTCCAATTCCTGTCACAGAATAGCTTCTGGGGTGGCTTGCGCTACCTAAGTAGGATGATCACTGGCCTCTGCAGTGTGGCCTGTAGTTGCCAGGAGAGCCTGGCGTAGCTCCCCCCAGCTTCCTCCCTGCCCTAGGTGGGCCTGGGGCTTAGGCTAGAGCGGCAATCTGATCTAGATGGAAAGAAGCCGGTCCCTACCAGCACTGTGATTTTCAGTCAGCCCCACTTCCCCTCATGTCAGGTGTGGAGTTAAGATGGCGGCTACCACCCTCTTTCTGACTTGGACAGGTCAAACTTTAGCTGTTCTTAGGACTATACTTTGGCGTGCTGAATTTACTAATCAGTAGCTGAAGCTGATGCCCAGCCATCTCTTCCTGCCCCATTTTTGGGAAGTAAAGTGTCCAATTCCAGCTGCAGAACAGCTCCTGAGGCGGCTTGTGCCTCCAGTGGAGGATAGACACCAGCCTCTATGGTGTGGCATGCTTTACTTATGAATCTTCTCTGCAGATGGGCAGTCTCCTCCTTCCAGTTGCAGGATGCACTTCTGGTCTCCTGGAGCCCTCAAACAAGTGCTGTAGATAGCTCTGGGTGATCACCAACTGCCCCGTAGCAGGAGCTGATTCTAGGAGCTCCTTACCTTGCTGCCATCTTGCTGGTTGTCTGTGTCTGTCAATTTTATGAATTCTTGAGTGTTGTTTGAATACATCATGCTCCTTGAATATTTATTACTGCCATGTACATTTACTAAAATCAAGGATATTCACTTATGTAACCACTTTAAGTGCAGTTATCAAGTTCAAGAAATTTAATATTGATATAAAGCTTATAGTCTATATTCCAATTTTTCATCTGTCTGAATAATGTCCCTTTGAGCCTTTCCTCCTCCCTTACTAGATCCCATTCCAGATGTTGTATTGCATTTAATTGCCATTGTCTCTTTTGTTGCTCTTTCTTTTTTCTTTTTAACTGTGGGAACATATATACAACATAAATTGTCCCGTCTCAACCACTCCGAAGCGTACCATTCAGTGGGATTAATCACATTCACAATATTGCTGTACTCTTACCAAAACTTTCCCAATTCCCTGAACAGAAACTCTATAACCATTATGCATTAATTCTCCATTTTCTGCTCCCGACCTTGGCAACCTGTACTTTAAGTTCTGTCTCTATGAGCTTGTACCTTCTCTGATATTTTCTTGTGGTTACCATGGGGCTTAAATTTAACGTCCTAAACTTGTAACAATCACATTTGGTTTGATACCAGTTTAACTTAAATAGTATGCAAAAACTTAGTTCTTATGCCTTTCTATCCCCTACTTTATGTAGTTGCCACATATTACATATTTATACATTATGAGTACAAATCCACCGATTTCACATTCCGTTTTATGGAGTTGCATCTTAGATCCTGTAGGAAGTGAAAAGTAGAGTTACAAACCAAAAATACAATAGTACTGGCAGTTACATTTTTCCATGTTGTTAGCCTCACTGGGGATCTTTATTTCTTTGTGTGGCTTTGATCACTTATCAGCTATCAACAGGCAGCACACTCTAGCATCTCGTACATGATTAGTCTAGTGATGGCAAAGTCCCTCAGCTTTTGTTTATCGAGGAATGTCTTAATCACTTCCTTAGTTTTGAAAGACAGTCTTGCCAGATATAAAAATCTTGGTTGGCAGTTTTTTTTAATTTTCAGCATTTTAAACATGTCATCACATTGCCTCCTTGCCTTTATGGTTTCTGCTGAGAAATCAGCCTTTAATCTTATTGAGGTTCCCTTGTACATGACATATTGCTTCTTTCTTGTAGCTTTCAGAATTCTCTCTTTATCTTTGGTATTTGACAGTTTGATTGCAATATGCTATGGAATGGGTCTATTTGGATTCATCCTGTTTGGAGATCTGTGAGCATCTTGGATGTATATATTCATGTCTTTTGTTAAATCTGGGAAGTTTTCATCCACCATTTCTTTGGATATTCATTCTGCACCTTTCTGTCTTTCTTCTCCTTCTGGGACACCCACAGTGCGTGTATTGGTATGGTTGATGGTGTCCCACAGGCTCCTCAGGCTCTAGTCACTTTTTAAAAATTCTTTCTTCTTTTTGCTACTCAGACTGATTTCAATGGTCTTATCTTCAAGTTTTCTAATTTTTTCTTCTGCCAGTTTCAATCTGCTGTTGAATCCTTCTAGGAAATTTGAAATGTCTTCTATTGTGGTTTCAGCTCTGTTTCGTTCCTTTCATAGTTTCCATCTCTCTATAGATATTCTTTTTGTGTTCATCTACCATTTTCCTTATTTCCTCTAGTTTGTCCATGTTTTTCTTTAACTCTTTGAGCATCTTTAGAACCATTTTTTAAAAAAAAGTCTTTGGTGTGCTTAGGTCTGGTATGCCTCATTGATTGTTTCTAATTCCCTAAACTTCTCCTTTGCCTGGGCCATCACTTACTCTCTCCTTTTTATGTTTTTTGACCTTGGTTTGAAACCTGGGCATTTTGTTATTTTAATTCATTATTTCTGGAATTTAGACTCTGAGGCATCTCTTCCTTAAGCTTGTTTAAAAAAAAGAAGAAAAAGAAGGATAAAAAAGAAAACAGCTTTCCTGGTCTTTGTAGATAGACCTATGTCAACGCTCTCCTTTAGGGCATATCCATATTATCTGCTTAAAGAATAGCTCCAGCGTAGGGCCCTCCGTGGTCCTTTCTGTGTATGCACCTGTGGCCTTTGGAATTTCCCATTTACATGGTTCCAAGTGTCTCCTCTTCCTTAGGAAACAGTTTCCTCATGGTCACAGGCACTGCACTGTATATCCTACATCAGCAATCCATTGCCCTAGACAGCATGACTAGATCACTCTACCAGTTTTCTGTAGGAGAGTTCCATCAGCTGCCTTCCACACTCAGAGCAAGTTCTATGACGCTGAGTCCCTTAGCCATCACCAGGCAGACTGGGCCAGGCATATTTACTCCCAGTAAGTGTATGAGTGTTACTGTGCTCCCTCTGGAACCAGGCCCAGACCAGGGGTCCTCACTGGGCTGTTCTGGTAAGGGGTGGAAGAGGGGCCTGCCACTTTTAAGCCGCCTTTTTCTTCTTTCAGTACTTGCCCTGTTAAGGCAATCCTTTAACTGTTTTCTGGACCTTTGAAAGGATGTTTCTACCAGTTCTTACTGGTTGTTCAGTGCTTCTGTGAGGAGATGGAACCCAGAAGAGACGCACTCCTCCATCTAGAATGGGGCAGGGCCTTGCCAGGCCTCCTTTTACTGAAAATAATACTGAAAGCCCCCCCCCCCCGGGTAAATTAATAGATATGTGTCTAAAAAGTAAATTTTTCATTTTCACTGCTCTATTGCTGTTGGTAACCTTCCCTGCTTTTTGATTTAAGATATTTGTATTGCCTCTAAAGGGGACTTTCCCCAAGGCCACATCCTAAGTTATACATGTACTTTTGTACTTGTGGCTTATTTATTGGACGTTAGGCACTAGTGGTGTCTGGTTTAGGGATATCTGATTTTATTCATAATACATGAACTGGCCATTGGAAATGGACACAACAGCTAGTAAATTCTGGAAATACCCAAACATCTTTATTCCTGAAGCTTGGTTTTCCTTTTCCCCCTATTCCTTCAACTGCTATAAGCTTAGATTTTGCCCAAGACTAGCTTAGACCCTTTTTCTCTTCTTGTTCTAATGCACGTTCTTGGTGGGCCCTCCCGTACCAGGTCCAGTGAGCAATGGGAGAATGGCCCCAGCCTTAGCACTCACCTCCTTGGCATTATCTTCACCCCCATTCCACCTCAGTTGTCCCTCAAAGATATAGATCAGGCCTGATGTCTGTAACTCCTGTCAATTTGTATAAAATACACAGCCTAAATATAGCCAATATTATGAATGGATGCTGCTTTGAAATTTTAATGACTCAGCCATAATTTGTGGGCCTAAACTACTACTATTATGTCCACATAGCTCTCTAGAAACCAAGTTTACTCAGCTTTATATTCCTCATTAGCATCAAGCATGCTAGTGCTGCCTAGGGTTTACGTGATACAAGAATAAGAATGATAGAAACACATTTTAAAGCTTATGTCATTTTAATTGCCACTGGTAGTATGAATAATAATAATAAGTGATGTCATAGAATTTCAAAAGGGTTATGGTTTGTTTCAAGGATGAAGAGTTTGATGAGAACCCTTAAGATTTCATCCTATCTTGCTGTAGGCTAGGCAACTAAACTAAAGAAGAGATCCCTAGCAGGGAAACAAAGATATCTAAGCTAATGTTTCTCAAGCATCACTGAACACATGATATAGTAAAAGAACTCTTTCCTTGTACCCCCTCCTAGTCCCCCCACCCCGTAAATGAATAAAATCTGCTTCATCTTCCTGAGATATTTTCTCCTTAATAAAACCTCTGTGCTAAGCAAAAAATGGTAATTGAGCTCTACCAAAGAATGGAAAAAGAATTTTCATCATGAAAAGAATGTTGATGGGAAACATTTTGGCAGTGTGTATGGGGGAGGGGGGAGAAGCAGGAAGGAAAAAAATGAATGAATGCATCAGTATTGGATGTGGGTATGCTGTGTCCAGCTGAACCACCAGCAGGACTCACCCTGAAAGAAGAAATAGGGGGAAACCCAACCAGGACTGCTCCAAACTGCCCCACAATGGGGCTGGTTGGGATTTTGAAGAGGCACTAAACGCCAAGGTGATCAATCCAAAAGCATCTATTAGGGAGCTTACAGAGAGCTGCAGCTTACCTTGTGGCAGACAGTGAGATTGGCATGAAGTTCACTTGAGTATGTCTGTATCTATAGCAACTGCTGTGTAGATTATATATGGCTGGGGAACAAAAGTGGCTAAATCCAAGGGCTTGTGTGCAAACTTTGGGAAAACATCTCAGTACGTGCTGTTTTCTCAATCAATATGCACTTGGAGTGCAGTGTTCAAGGCAATGCTTTGAAGCATGCTTCCAGAAGTTGTGGGGAGGAATTCCTGATCATCGTGGGGGCAGGGGCAAGGTCAATTCTTGGTCAGGTTAAGAGACGCTATTATGTATCACACAGGGTGGAAGAAAGATTTTATAGCCCAATGGGACAGCCCCATAACAGCCCAATGAGAAACGCAGGACGTATTTTCCTATTAATCATTTTCAGGGGTTAGTATGATACGTTAGGTATGGTATTAGTTGAAGGGTTATTTGATAGGTAAGTGCATTACAGCTATCAGAGGAAAATTGGAGGTGTTTAAACATTTGGAACACAGTCTATTAAGAACTGCATTCTGCCTAGGCAGAGCTTTTTTATTAGGCAATATTGTAAAAGCTATGTGTGAAGTGTAAAGCTGAAGCAACAAAAGGGATTGCTAACTTTGATAACATTTTTCATACGTAGAAAAGGAAAGAACTGGAAATCTAATCTTGCACTAGGAATAACTTTCTGAGCAGAATATTTTAAAAGAGATAAAAAAAGCCCAAGTTTAATTTGAATTGAATGAAGTGTTTAAAGCATGCAGCCAAGTCTACAATTAACATGCCTTTTTTATCCTTGCTGAATTGTTTGATAACGTTGGGGTTGCTTTTGTGGGAGGTAAGTTCTGGTGCTCTAAAATCAAAGGAATAGTAGCTAGTGTTAGAAAAAGCTTTGAGGAGAGTGGGGTAGGTGGAAATGGAAACGCTGCTTCTTTAATAAAACCTTTCAAAAGAAGAGGTACGGGACAGAACAAAACAGGAAGTCAGTTATAGGTAGAGGCCATGCTGGATTGTTACTATAGCTGGGAAACAAGTACTGGCCCAAACTCGCACTGTGCATCCAGTTTACCTTTTTTGATTTCTAGTGCCCAGTTCTCTCTATTTTCCTCATTTTAAAAAATGCCCTGTAATATGGTTCTTTCATTGTTCTTTTTCTCTCACCTCTGTTTACTTCATATCTTTCCCATTGCTGTGACTCTTGTCTAATTACCTAATGTATTTAGTTCATTTATGTTTTGTAAAGAAACTGTAAATTGTAGAATAAGAAAATTAATTTTTTTTTAAAAAGCCACTTGATGAAAATCAGTGGGGATTTTTAGGTAAAATAGGCATAAAAATATGGAAATGTAGTCACATTTAATAGCCCAATATGTTTATGAACATCTTCGGAGAATTTGAGACTTTTAAAATCAAAACTTCCTGAAAACATTATTTTTCATTAACAGCGTACAACATTTTAGCTGTTGCAAACTAGTTTTTAGGTAGTCACTTAGTCCTGGTTAGAATTTGAAAGCCTATGTTCTTTCTCTCACAGATTCACCTTTTACAATTCAACCTGCTAGAGAAGAAATGATGGCAAAATACTCTAACCTCTCCTTGGAGAGTCATAACATATCACTGACAGGTAATCGCATCATGTTTCAATTAATACAATGCCAAAAAAAAAAAAAAAGGTTTGGTTTTGTTTTTAATTGGGCCACTGCTTTTTTCCTTGCAAACTACTCATCCCTGCTCATGGTGTGTGGGTGGAACACACCAGTACCTTATGCAGTCATATTATAGTGTGCTGAGAATCTAATGTGGATGAAGCCATTGTGCTCTGGGTGCAGGGTGGAGGAAGCTGCTCAAGACTCGGTAGGGCATCAAAGGCTGTCTAGTAGAAGAGGGAGCTCCTGAGAAGGGGAGGATAAATTTTGGTTTGCAGATACTCTTATGTTTTCATCAGTTCCTCCTGGTATGTCAATAAAAGTCACATTGAGAGGAGAATCCATGTATCTGCTGGAAGAACTTTAGCCAGAGAACAATTAAAGATGACGTGGAATGAGTCAGTGATAGTGCTACAGAAAAACTAGCAAAGGACTCCAAAATAAAACTCAGCTGTGGGTGAGGCTTCTGTTTTCTCTTTCACAGCTTTGGATCCCAGTGTTTCAAAAGTTATCTCAGATTTCTTTAAATCATGAAGAGAAGTTAATATGTTTTGACAACAGTAGTAAAACAGTAGTATAATTATAATTTAAAATATTTTAAACATGTTTGTTATATCAATAACAAGTTTTTTTCCCAACTATACATTCAGTCTTATGAACTGTTTCTTTACTTCTATTTGATATGAATAAAAGGTGTTTCTTTTGTTTGTTTGTTTATACCTTCTGTCTGATACCAATGGAATCTTTGCACTGAGCTTTTGGGAAGAATATTTTTATGACGTTGTACAAATCCTGTTTGTTCCCAAATGTCCCCATAACAGTATTTGGGGCTCATTCTTACTTGTAAAAAAAAACAAAACAAAACAAAACAAAAAAATTACAGCACTCCTGTGTTGTTATTTATTATTTTTATTTTTGTATTTTCTAGTTGTTGATTTCCTCTGTTAGATTGAAATGTTTCTTTAAGTGAGATTTTTATGAAAACATAAGTTTGCAGATTATTTGACCAGCCTGGCAGGGTTGGCAGCAAAGCATCCTTCACTTAGCTCTTGCAGCTGGGGCCTGTGAAACAAATGGTCAGGTTGAGAGCAAAGAATGGACTTTGTAACTGATGCCAGGCTGCTTATTTGGAGGGTTGTTTGGAGGGTTTAAATACAATCTCCTCTTTTATTCTGATGTACTATTAAAACCAGTATTCTTACTGTTATAAAGTGACTAAGTATTCACATTTGCCCATTACTTATCCTTTGCCTTGGCTTTAACAAACTTTAGTCAGGCTTCTCTCATCCCAGCAGGTCCTTGAATGTTGGATTGCCCCAAGTCTGAACAAGCACTAAAATGCAACAGCTTGTGGGCAGTGGTGATCATGCTGTCTGCTTATCCCCACCATTTGCCCAACTTTCCCCTCAAACATTCCTCCTTGCCTTGTTTATCCCTCCCTATAAAAGAAAAGCCTTTTTATTCTGTTTGATTTTTCTATGTTTGTAGAACCTATGTTTGTAGAGTTTTCTCTATTACAAAAGTCGTTTTGAATTAGTCTCTCATTTGTTTTTATTTGACAAGAGGAAAGATTGGGCATTCATTTTGAAGCAGTGTATCTCCGAGCTGTGAAACAGATGGTTGCATTTCAGGCAGGTTGTTGTGCTGGTTGCCTTTTTTTAAAATAAACTTTTATTGAACTATCATTCATCCAGGAACATACATAAACAATAAGTGTATATTAGAAGTTGTAAACTTACAAAGCAAGCATGCATATCATCATACAGGGCTCTCATACATCACCCCACCACCAACACCTTGCATTGTTGTGAAACATTTATTACAAACTATGAAATAGCCCATATCTTACATTTCGTGTATTTTCCCCCAACCCACCCCATTACTAACACCCTGTATTAGTATTACACATTTGTTATAGTTCATGAGAGAATATTCTCGTATTTGTCCTTTTAACCACAGTCCTTCTTCCACCACTGGATTCCCTGTGTTACACAACCCCCATGTTTTTTATATTCCATTCAAAGTGTAGACTCATTGGCTCTCATTTTCATCACAGAATTGTGCTGTCATCACCTAAGTCAATTTTAGAACTTTTTCATTACTCCACAAGGAAAAATCCCATATCCCCTTATACCCCCCTATTTTTGTCCCTTAGAATTGATATATCTTTTCTGACATTGCTGCAAAAATATTATAGTATTGTTAACGATCATCCACAAGTTACATCAGTTGTAATTTTCCCATGTGTTGCTATATTCTTAGCATTTTGTAAAAGAACATTCTTATATTTATGCTATTAACCGCAGTCTTTATCCATCATCTGGTTGCCTGGTCATCAAAGAGTTTGTTCTTATAAATTGCCTTTCTTGAAGTGTAGAATTTAAATTTGAAGATGCACTTATGATTAGTGGTGACAGTAGACTTTCTTCTCACTGCTATCCCTAGGATATTTCATCTACTTTGTGAATGGAATGTTTTCACAGTGTCATATCATTGTTTACTCAGTATTTGCCACTTTTGATTTATATCATTACTCATGTGTGTCTGTAAGCAACACTTACCACAGTTCTCTACTGTTACTTTGGTTTTCTCTTTCCCTCTGACATTTTAGAAATTGGTCTGTGTTAGGATAAAATGTTTGTTATATAGAGATTCAAATATAATAACATTAGTTGCATATTTTTGGACCAGCATGACAACATTGGCCCAGTGCTTCAAATACCCAAAGATGCTTGAGACTAGGAAACAAAGGGTCATAGGCTCAGAGAATTAAAAAGGAAAAAAACAAAAAAAAAAACAAAAAAAAAACATAACCTTTGTTTCACAAGTCTAGTTTACTTATTTTGTTTTAAATTTTGAAGCTTATTTACCTAATAAACACAGTATTTCTACATACCATATGCATCATTATAAATATAACTTAATTTAATCTTCATAAGGACTCTGTGAGGTAGGTATTATTTTTATTTGTAATTCATAGGTGAGGAAAGAGAGGCACAAAGAAATTAAGTGAACTGACCAAGGGCAGACAGTGGTAAGTCATAGGTGGGTTTTGAACCCTGGCAGCCTGGAGCCAGGGTCCATGCCTTTAACCATTATACTATTCAGCCTTTCTTAATGGCCAATTATTTATTTCTTTTAACAATATTATTAAAATAATTATACCTACATTAAGGAAACATACATTAGTTTTAAAATTACATACTCAAAAACTATATAAACAAAAGCTATTTTAATTGTCTTTTTTCTGTTTTAGTCTTAGAAATTGCATTTGCTGGGATAACGAATATATTTGTGAATAAGTGACTTCATTAAGAATAAGTTTTCTTCTCTCTTGTATCATGTGGGTTTTTAAAACTGACCTTTGGATAACAAACTATTTTTACACCACTGTGGTTTATTTCCCAACATCAATATCTGGAATTTGTTGTTTATGTTATAGCAATTAGAGTGCATCTGTATTGATACTTTATTTTTTTTCTTTCCCTCTGCATATTTTAGGGTTTGATTTCTCAACCAGTGTGTTATAGATCAACCAAAGAATTTAAAATCAAAACTTCTGCTGTCAGTTTTCTTGGCCAGCCTGGTAATGTTGCCATAGGCTCTCTCCACATTGACTCTTTGTGGCACATTTTATTTACCATGTTGAGACCCAAACAACTATATTGGCAAAGTCCTGGGCAGGGAAGGAAGTAAAGTAAGGAGGCACTAGAGGTGCAGGTATGCAGCTAAAGGCACAGTGCAAGGCTTGGGAAGATTAGTCAAGTTAAAAACAAGCAGCCAGGTTGCCAGAACCCAGGCAGGCAACAAATCTGTGTTAGGGCCACTCAAGTGCCAGGATCAGGTGCAGGTCAGTGAGATTGAGAACAGGAAAAGGGTCCCTTGGTTTTGGCTATATAGATATTTTATTACAGAGAAGATCCTAGAGTGACTCAAACGAGGTGCAAATGTTTACAAGGTACTACCAGTTATCAGAGCTGATTAAAGGATCTTTTGATACTTAATGAGAAAAACAAAATGAGTCTTAACATTCACGGAGAGTGAGAAAAGAGGAAGTAGAAGAGGGAGCCACCATAGCAACACAAACAGCAGGGTTTCTCAGTAACAGCAATATTGACATTTTGGACTGGACAATTCTTTGTTTTGTTTTGGGGCTCTTTCCTAGGCAATGATGTTTAGCAGCATCCCTGGTCTCTACTTACTAGATACGAGTAGCACTCCCCAGGTTGTGACATCCAAAAATGTTTCCAGACTTTGGCACATGTCCCTTGGGGGACAGAATTAGCCCCAGTTGACAACAACTGCTCTCCACTTAAAAGGCTAGCTCTGCAACTGCTTCCCATCCCCTCATAACTAAATAATCATATGGTGGTTAATATTTAATAAAGAATCTCAACAAAAATTTTGGTGATGGTGCTGAGCAACAGGGATCAGCAGCTCTACTGTAAATGAAGCAAGAACCTGGTCCATTATTCCAAACTCTCCCCTCCCCACTGCTGTTCACATCCTCCCTATCTTTTAGATCTAAGGCATCAGCCAGGCAGTCAATAAAGCATATATATAGAGAAGTACTGATTCTGTTTCTCTGGTGTGCACCTAAAGCATTTTTTATTCATTTTTAATCAGAGGAGTAAAAATAACTTCATTCTTTTTGAATATTAAAACATTATTTTTATTCCCATCAATCTAGTAAACTAGAGAATCTGAAATCCCTCCTGCCATAGCTATAATTTCTGGATAAAATATAACAGTCATTCTTTTAAATATATAGCCAAGTACTTGAAAAAGTAAAGACAATTTCCAGTGACTAAACCCTGAGACCAGGGCAGCAGACCTGTGAGTTGATGTCGTGTTAAGTTTCCTTGTTTTCATAGCTTAGTCACTTGGGTTTTAAGAGCCACAGAGATATTAAAATCAGGGCCTTGAATCCATACAAGGAGTGGAGCTAGAACTGAAACCCCTGGCAAGCTGATCCTTCGTAAGCTATTAACACAGTGAAAGGTTTAACCTAGGAAAAAAAATAAAAAGAAAAAAAAGTCAGCCCGCCAGCCCAAACTGATGACCAATTGGCTTCTTCTTTTTTTTTTTTTTCCCCAGTCTTATTCTGCATTAAAAACAAAAGACCCTCTGGGTTTTCAGTGAAATGGGCCTGCCCTTATGCACGATTAGATTTCAAATTTACATTGCCTGAGTTAAACAGGAGCTTTCAAGCTGAGAAATAACATAAAAACGATCGCTGGCTGGTAGTAATTAGGCGAGAAAGCCAATGAAAACATCTGTGTGAGGATACATTGTCTGTCTGGCTTTGCAGTCCCCACTGAGGACCAAGACATAATTATAAGAAACAATGAAGCAGCTCCTCAGCTCTGAAAGCAGGAGGATTAGATATCTTAGAACTTCAAATTTTAGAAATACTAGGTAGGAACATATAATAAGAAATCAAAATCATGAGAAAGGAACACTACACCATCAAAAAAGACAAAGCAGGTTTGAAAAGTAGCCACTTAGAACTTCTGGAGAGGAGGTCAAAGACCCTTTGATTACCCACCATTTCTACTTCTGCTCTTTCCTCTTTTTCATTGGTAACCCCTGTTCAAAATATGTTCCTTTTCTGTGCTTTAAGTATATGTATATGTCTCCACAGAAACTATGTAGTTATTGTTTGGTAATCTTTAATATCAATGGTTAATATAAATTAGTTTTTGGAGATCTTGCCATAGTACATATAGATCTAGCTTGTTTCTTTCACTTGTGTGCACAGTATAAATATACCAGTTTAGTTACTTTTCTCTGTAGTGGTTTGCTTATATTTTTTTCCGTAATAATCCATGCAGCAATTAACACTCCTGTATATTCATTTCTGGTCATAATTGTGATTGTTCCTCAAGAATAAATATCACAAAATAGAACTGTTGAGTTAGGAAGTATGTGTACATTTTACTTTTAATAGGTACTTCCAAATTGCCCTTCAAAATACTTGTACAGTTTGCCCCTTTATCCCCCATCCCTGGAGTATATTTGAGTATAGTTTTCCCTATATTATCACTAGTATTTAATATTATTAAACTCCCCTGTCTTTGCCAACATATAGCATGTGAAAGCTATATAATTGTTATAGCTTGCATTTTCTGAGTAATATTGGATTGGACATATTTGTATATATTTGTGTGTCTATCTGTGTTTATCTGTTAATGGCATTTATTCATTTTCCTATTGGGTTTATATTTTTTAATTGATTTAAAGGGGGGACTTATAAATTCAGAATACTAATTCTGAACTTTTTATAGAAGTTGCAAACATTTTCTCCCACTTGTCTTTAACATTTATGTTTTTTTTATTAAGAAGTATCATTATATGTTTTCTTCTATTAATTTCATAGGAGTTTTCACCCTAGGTCTTTAACACATCTGGAATATATTTTTGTGTATTATTATTATTTTACAGAGTTAAGCAATGTTTCAGTACTCTTATTCAATAATTCTTTTTTTCCTATTGCTTTGAGGTACCACCCAAATCATATTCCAGACTCCCACAGGCTATTCTGTTTCTGTAATGATTATTCCAATGTTTTCCAAACTTTTTAAAGTGCTTCCCAGAGTAAGAAATAAAATTTACCTTGCAACTTGGTGCATCATTCATCCAGCCTGCACACAGATTCCCACTAAAACAAAACGTTAAGTAACACCTAAATTTAATAGCTGTGCTGCACTCTGATAATTTCTCTTCTCTTTTAATCTATTAAAAAACAAAATGATCATAACTGCTAAATTGATTTCATGACCCCCTAAATTGTTTTGACTTGCGATTTGAAAAGTTCTGCCTATTTTATTCTATTAATTCCTTGTTCCTTTCCACCATCATTAACTTCTAAAACATCATAATATATCTTTATATCCCTGTTCTCTGTTTAATAGGCTGTTCTATTTCTTGAAATTTTGCTCTTCCATATAGTTTTTTTTTGGGGGGGAATCAAGGTCTGTAAAAATACTTTGGGGAGAATTTGACTGATTTTTGCAGTGAATCTGTAGATTGATTTGGGGGAGAGTTAACATTTTTTGCAATATTGCTTGGTTGCCAGTGATTTAGATCTCATTGAGTTATAGTATCTATTGCAGTCAATCTTAATTTAGATCTAAATCATATCTTCCCCTGCTAACATGAAAACTTTTAAATTCACTTCTGTATCCCCTATAATATAGAAAAATACTGAAGAAGTTTTGGCTAATGAATGAGTCAACTGTATAAGACAGGAGCTTCTTATATAATTCCTCCATATCTCCTTAAATACTCCCTGCCTGGGATTTCTTATATAGTTCTGGGACAGAGTGTTAATAAGACTGAACCTTCAGTCCAAGGCAAGATCCCTTATCTGTCTAGAGAAATGAGGGTGGGCATATAGACACAGTGTTTTAAAGGTTTTATTCTGGGGGCCATTTGCGTTATTTGAATCAGCTCAACAAAAATTTATGGAGAGCCTGGTATTCAGTGGTAAACAAGGCAGACCTATCCTTCTGCCCATCCTCCCTCTCCCCCTGTATCATAATATCCAATGTCATAAAGTTTACTTTCCAATAGGGCCAGGCAGTGAAGAAATAAGTAACCAAGTAATTAAAAAGGTAATGCTAGACAATGCTAAGTGCTGGAAATGAAATAAATCAAAGTGATCTGTTGGGAGAGCAGTGTTAGAAAGGACTATAAGGGAAGCCCTCCCTGAGAAGGAGGTGTTTTACCTAAGACCTGATAAGGATCACTTGGGTGTGTGTTAAAATGCATATTCCTGGGTCTGATCTGGATTTGTAGGACCAAAATCCCTGGAAGGAGAACTGAGTATCTGCATTTTTAGCACCTCAGAAGTTGATACTGAGGGATCTAAAACACTGGCAGAGGTCTAAATCTCAAGGACAGACATCAAGGTATAAGCACCTGCATCTTGGAAAAGTTCATTACCGAAGTAGTGGCTCATGCTTTCAGTTTACATTAGGCACTCATGAGTGCTCATCACGAATTAGTGTGTCCTATGGCCCCTGTGCTTGAATCTTCTTGGGTGAATTCCAGTTATTTTAAAATACTTTATTCCATATAATATACCTTAAGGATAGTGGGCAGAGTAGTAGATAAGGGGATGAAGAAACCAATCTTGAGTGCTTCCCATATCTCATCCGATCTTTACCCAGAGCAGCAACATATTTATCTGTCTTATGCATCATATGTGTGTGTGTGTGTGTGTGTTGGGGGAAGGGGGGTGTTTCCACTTAAGATTTCCCTTGATTAATTCTGCTGCTAAAGTAATTTAAAAATAATATTTGAATAATCCATTTCAAAATTTAGATGGTTCCTGTTACTTGGAAATCTAATGATCTAATATTTTATTTGCTATTCCTTTCTTCCATTATATTAAAATGAATGTGTGCAAATTGGCTCAAAATAAATAGAAACCTCCCATCAAGTTATAGGAGGTTGAAGTTAGATTTAAAATGTAGAGGCCAGTTTTGATGGTATGATACACTCTTGATTTGTAAATGCATGGGAGACAGGGACATATTTAAAAGTGTGATTTAGTGCTGCCAGGGAAATGGCATGTTCAGGCCAAGGATTTGTTGTTGAGTCCTGGACTGCTGCTCAAGCCTGAACCTCACTAGCCACATAACCCTGGGTATTGCTGTACAGATAGATTGAACAGGTGTTACGATGACCATCTCACAGGTTTGTTCTGGGGACCAAATATCATATGTTGTAAATCTTTGTGAGCTGCCAAGTGGTTTGTGTGCTATAGAATATTAAAAGTGGAAGAGAGGCACTGATGAAGTGTTCAGTATTAATCTTGATAGGTGTATGCCCTGGGTTCATGATCTCAAGTACAGATCCCATCTGTAGCTAATTAAGCAAGAAATAATTTATTGAATGGATTTTGGCTAGCTCACAGAATTGATGGGAAGGTAGAAACCAAGTGCTGGAAATGCCAAGCGCCTAAGGAGGCCAGACAGCAAGGAATCCTGAAATAGTCTGATTAAGACATTGCTTTTGGCACTGGACTCTTGATATCAGTGCCTCAGTAGGGGCACTTAATGGATTTTTAGTACATGTTTTGAATGAGTGGGTAAATAAAAGGCATGTAGTATGTGTTCAGTCAATAGGTGTTGAATAAATGATGCACTATCATTGCTGGACACTTGCCCTTGCTATCAAGAATAATTACTCTTTTTTGCTTTGGGCTTTAACTCCCTCCCTCTAACTGTAAATTACTGGGTGGGAGGATATGATTAGTGAAGCCTAAGTCACGTGGCCAAGCCCTATTTGTCTTCAGAGTGGTAGAGAGAAGGAATATCTGATTCTCCAGTTTCCATAGTAGGTTAGGGGCCTTTGCCTCTCACCAAAACTTAATTGAGGGGAAGAATGTTGAGAAGCTGGTTGTCTAAAACTATGATACAATCCACTGCTGTGGTGTTGGATTAACTCTGTGTTATTTGAAGAGTAACAAATCTATTTTAATATTAAAACAGTATAAGCATTTGTTGTAGTTTCTCTTTAACTGATGTAAATAGTAGTTGAAATGCTGTTCTCTTCATGGGTGGAAAAATTCCTCAAATTAAATATTAATTATTGAAAACAAAAAAAATGCCTTTCTGAAATTCCAATAAACCATGTACCATTTTTCATTTTTTCTTTGAGATGTTCTTAAATAAATTTAGAAAGTAGAGAAATAACCATTAACTATCTTAATGCCTGGTGCTAACTGAAGTGGAGGGAAACAGTGGCCAGCGGGAACCTTGTCTCATAAAATCCAGCCAACATCTTTTCTTGGCTAATTTTCGCACATTTCCAGAATATTGCCAAATCTGTGATTATTGATGTTCGATTAACCTGCTTTCATTGGTGTAGAAGCCACCCACATTTCCCAGTATTTCTTTCTTTTGAGGACACCTGTATACAGATCCCCCTTAAATTGGAATAGGCTGTGGTCAAAATAGACCAGCCACATAGGTCTTCAGAGCTTCCAAAGGGAGAACTTAGAGATACATATATGAATAGTATTTTATGTATGCAGATACATGATTTTACATGTGATTTCACATATTAAGCTTATGGCATTCAGGAATCACACCATACAGTTGTAGGCTCTATCACATCAGTATTGCACTGATCAGATGATGTGTAAATAACAGACTTGATTTAAAAATTGATGATCATGGTTCTTCAATGTAGGATTTAATTTGGGAGAAGGGTGAATTATAAGAATCAAGGTACAGTGTTCTTCTGTTATTTAAAAATTTTGGATATGACGTTTAAGCTGTTATTTTAATTTTTATTCAGAGGAGTTATTTTATAAAGTCAGTTCAACTCCATATGAAAGTGAGGCACAGCATTCATGGAGAAACAGCTTGTTAAAAATAGGTTTGATTGCTTCACTGTTTTTTGGAGTGTTGGCCTCATGTTAGCGTGGCCTTCTGACTCCTTTTGTAAGGATTCTGGAAGTTCCATCCCTATTTTAGGAGGTAACCTGAGATCTCAGTGATTCCTGTGGTGATATGAAGGAGAGCCCAGGCTGATGAGGCTCCATATTTCCTATCTCTGCTTCAATCAGACTTGCCCCATCTTATCAGCTTTATGAATCATAGAGCACTTACTTATTTTGAATAAAAGTTTCTGCCTTTAAAACATTTGGAAACATTATCCTATCTAAGAAATTTTAATAGACTTTTTTCCATTTTTTCTTTTCATTAAAAAAACAAAGTAGACTCTTACTCTAAATGATATGGTTCCTAAGTGAATCCTTTAAGATCTAACGGTTGCCATTTTACAAAGTTTGCAAATTGCCGAAAACTCCATATACTTTAAAATTAATTATGAAAATAAGAGCATATAGACATATAAATTATGATAATTTATATGGTCTTTTAAAAACTTCAGTTTAAAAGCTGAAAAATATGGGAATATCTTAGAAATGTGGATATCATGGAGATATATATATATTTTTTGCAACTCCTTAAAACATCAGAATTGCATTGCAGTTGTTCAGTATTAGGGAAGTTGAAATACTGTCTGTTGGGCTCACACTCATTTTCAGGTTAACCACAAAATATTTTCCTGTTGACTGTAGAGCATTGTTGATGCTTGTAATTCCCTCACAGGAAAGGAAGCAAGCTGCGGTAGCATTTGCAAATTATTATTATAAGAAATGGTGAGATGATGATTAGGTTTTGAGGATGGCCTGTCACAAAGACCACATTGCAGTTTAATGATATAAGAGAAAGGTATCTTAATCAGGAGAGTTAAATGATGTAAGTTTTGCTTCAGAAGGATAGCTTTGTTGTCATTACAGAAAATAGATGGAGAGAGAGAGAGAGAGACTGTAGCCAAGAGAAGTTAGGAGTTCATTTGTCTGGTCCTGGTGAAAGATAATGAAGGCATCTAGTACAGACAGTTGAACAAGTTTCACTTATATTTCAGAGGTAGAATCAACTGAATTCTACTGAAGTGTTTCAGTGTTATGGATGAGAGAAAGGGAGGCTAATGGAATCTCCCCCAGATATATTTAAGTTGAAGTACCTCTGGGATACCTAGAGATGCTGAGTAGACACCTGGAACTGTGTGTCTCGGGATGAGAGAAGCCTTGAATGGAGCTAAGAGTTTTGTGAATAATGGGCATTAAAGGTAATAGTTGAATCCACCATGGTAGTGTATCAAGTTGTGAAGTAAAAAAGCCAGAGAACAATATTTCAAGGGGCACCACCATTTTAAGAAGGTAGTTGGAAGAAATGATGCAGCTAACAAAATGTTTAGCAAATATTAGGATTGTGATATAAAAGCAAAGTAAAGGGAATTTCAAGGAGCAGTAATCCCTGGCAATGTCTGATATTCTGGAGACATCTACAGAACATGAGCTCTGAAAAGAAGTCATCAGGTTAGACAAGTAGGATATTTTTAAGCTAAGAGAAGTTTCTGTAATGTGGTGGGGTAAGACACATAACACACTGATTTGAATCAGAAACGCAGGTGAGGACAGAGTGTGTGTAGGTAACTCTTTCAAGAAATTTGCTAATGAAGCGAAAGAAAGATACAATGTTTGACAGAAAGAGGGATTAAGTTTTAAAGGTACCCCAGGGCTAAAGGTAAAGTGAGGAAAATTTACAGAAAACAGAAGTTCAGTACCAACGATATTAGATTTTGAAACATTTTCTCTGATTGCTAGCACCTAACATAATTCTTGGCATATAGTAAGTGCTCAGCAAATATTCAATGTGTAAATCCCTCCATTTTTACTAACTCAATTTTATCTCTATATAAATGAATCTTGTGAAGGCCCTTCTATACCTAGGTTGTTTTGTTTGTTTGTTTTTTCTACTTTTTGAGAATAAAATTCAGTTCAGCGATTTTTGGATTACACAAGCAGTTATTTCTAGCATGTGCTCACAAAGCACTTCACACTAGCTGTACTTCACTGTTTGCAAACCTTGCCCCTGGCCACTGCTTAAGAAAGCATTTTTGTAAAGTTTTAGATGTAATTAAAAGTGCTGTTATGATATTTTATTTAAGTTCTGTTTTTTCTTTCTGCATTTGGACTCTGCATTCTACTTTTAATCTGCTCCATACTATGATTATCGTAGATCTTGAAAAATGTGTTTATACAATGCAGTGTCCTTTCCCAAACACAATATCTTGTGTATCACTTTTCTAATTATTATCGTAATTACTTTCTTGCTTTTCTTGATTGTTTTATTATCCAGGTGTGTATCTGTAAATTTTACAGTTTAGTTTTGCCTTGTTTTTTAAATGTATGTTTTTAAGTATCTTATAATCTTCAGGTTTCTCAAACACATTTCTTTCTTTCCCTTTTCTGATATATCTATTGAATAAACCAGATCATTAATCTTGTAGGGTTACCGTACACTCTAGATATTGTTGATTGCTTTCTTGAGATGTAGTTGAATATGTTCTCAATCCTCTGTATTTCCTGTAAACTGGTCATTGGAGCTAGAGACTTAATCCGTTTCAGGTGACCCCCAACACTTTTTTTTTTTTTAATATAAGATTACTTCTTAGGTAGTGGAGTGTTCCCAGCCCAGTCCTCTGTTGGGAGGTCTCCCTATCAGGAGCTCAAAGCAGAGTCTTTCGTCAGGTGTCTCTGCTGAAAATTCCTTATCAGAGGGAGGATGGGGGACCTGGAAGACAGTTTCTCCATTCTGACTCAGTACTCAGTATTTTCCACTCCTAGCCCTGCCTCCCTCCCCCTGACCCCTGGGTTCATAAAATGGCAGGAGCCTTTTGATTGGGGCTCCCTCAGCAGTGATACCCCATGTCTGTGCTGATTCACTTCACCCTCACCTAGCACTGTTTATTTATTGGGAGTAAATGGAACAGATGGGGAACTGGTACTTTTGCTGGGTTAGCATCTTGCTTATGATGTTAATTGGCTACTTTTGACACCTGGCAGCTCAGCGCAGCTCTCTCAGCTCTCTCTCTCACACACACAAACATGCATACATATATACATATGTTGACACATCGGTATATATTTATATATGTATATATATACATTTATATATATGTTTATATGTATATGTTTGTGTTTTTATTTCCTGGCTGCTAAAGAAAATACCATGGAATGAATTGCCTTAAATAATGGGTATTTATTGGCTCATGGTTTTGAGGCTAGGAAAAGTCCCAAATCAAGGTTTCATCAAGGTGATGTTTTCTCCCAGAAGATTTTGGCTTCTGGGGTTGGCTGCCAGTGATCCTTGGTCCTTGGCTTTTCTGTCATATGGCAATGTACATGGAGGCCTCTCCTGACTTCTTGATTTAGTTAACTTCCAGGTTTTGGTGGCTCCCTTAGGCTTCTCTCTCTGTGGCCTTCTCTATAGGGCCTTCAGTAATAGAATTCAGACCCTTCCTGATTGGACTGGATCACACCTTACCTGAAGTAGCCTCATCAAAAAGTCCTATTTACAATGGGTTCACACCCACAGAAATGGATTAAGATTAGGGATGTGTTTTTTTCTGGGGTACATAGCTCCAGAGTATTTATATTTGTGTTTATAAATGTATGTGTGTGTATATAAGGTTTTGGAAGATAAACACCTCATGACTTCATGTTGATATTTTAAATTCAGTGAAAATTCAGAACTACAGGATATTTACTTAAATCTTTCTATCTTCCTTTGTTGTTGTTTGGTTTTCACAATTGTCCTGTTTCTCCACTGTCAGAGCATATGGTACACTCACAAACAGTTGTCTCTTCTCTATATCCCTGCCATCTATAGAGATATTAAGACGATAAAGATCACAGCATTAGCCTTTGTGATTCTGTTAATGTTGTAACAATACTTTTCTTCAGCTATGTGTCTATGAAAGAGAGTAAGAGGGGAAACAAATCTATGTTGGCAGAGGAATAATTCTTCAAACAAATGGATGTCACATTAAGAAGCTGTTGGTGGGGTACTACTGTTGATAATTTAAGCTGTTTTATATATTGGATTTTCTCCCCAAATATAACTTTCACTTTTTTTGTGTGTGTGTGTGTGGCTAATAGAGCATTCCAGTGTGCCAATTGAAAAAAATATCACTTTAGAAAAACCTTCTAATATAGCACTCACATGCCTATATACAACATCTGGAGATCTGAGTTTAGTAAATGTGACTTGGAAAAAAGATAATGAACTACTTGAGAATAATTCTTTCACCAATGCAACGGGGAGCATCCTATATACCCAATACATGTAAGTATACAAAATTTTAACCTGTATTGCTAGCAGAAATTAATTCATTCTAAAAGTGTTTGCTGAAGGAGCATTCTTTCCATTGCATTTACTTGAAAGTTATACTAAGATTCTAATTTGCATATTTACAGAATTGTTTCTTTATATTTTTTATTTTGAGTAATGGCTAAGTTTATTTTCATTAGGACATTTTTAGAAAACTAAGCCTATTTTAATAATTTGAATTATCTTTAGGGTCGCAATCATTGATAGCAACCAAATGGGAAGTTATTCTTGTTTTTTTGAAGAGCAAAAGGAACAAAGGGGCACATTTAATCTCAAAGGTCAGTACTAATAATTTGTGGAATAATTATTTCAGCACAATGTTCTTAGAATTCAAAATTCTCCCAATTTAAAAATTATTCTTATAATACTAAGCATAATATAATGCAGCTGAAAGAAAACTATTTCCTTTTCATCAATTCACCAAAGATGACTTTGAAAATGGATTTTCCCAGTCTTCCTAGTGGCAGAGCTTGCTGCTACCGTTCTACTCTCACTCTAGCCTCCATCCCCAAGTTTAAAGCCCAGGTTTTTGTTTGAAAGGCCCTATTTCTGGATGATTTGTAAGTCATCAGTCTCTTGAATATGTTTATTTTTTTTTAAATGATCAAACCTTTTAAACTTGTCTTTCATAATAGTCCCCCAGGTTTCTGAGTTATTACATTTCCCAGTCTGTAAGAATATTGTTTAGTGTTCTTTAACAGTGGCTCCTGGACTTGGGATTTTAGGAATCCATAGAGTTTACAAATAATATGGAGATACACAAAAGATAGCCAACTTTTTATCTTGTCAAGTAAGGACATTTAAAAATAACACACAAATCCTAGAATGTAATCCACTGCACTCCCCTTGAGTGGACAAACAAATCATTAAACTAAAACATTATAAGGTCTCAATCTCATAATAAAGACTAGTCATTTGATTGGATAATTATCTCCATGTGGTAGATTAGTGAACCGCTGAGTCCACTTGGTATTAGGAACTTCTGTTATATTAACCACTTTGGGCTTTGCTTCACATTAATTTCTCAGGTTACATGGGAAATTGTTCTCTATTGTTCCTATAAATTGTGAAGTCTGGCTAGCTACTCTCAAAAAATATAGATACTGTCCTCAAGGATCCATCAATAACAAGTGACCTACTTCATCGTTGCTGTGATTTAAGGTCATTCGTTCCTCTATCCCTCACTGTGATCCTCAAAGACTCATTTCTTTCATGTGGTTTTATAATTGTTCCAATTTTGTAAATAAAAATAAATCTTTGTCTTTACACACTCTGGACATTCCAAAATCAAAAACTGATAATATCTTTGTTTATTTAGATTAAATATATTATCTTTTTTTTCATTATCTTTTAGTCTTCCTCCCATTTGCCTAATTGAACTTAGTGAAGGGTAGATTTATCTTTTCCTCCTTTCCTCCCTCCCTCCCTCCCTCTCTTCCTTCCTTCCTTCCTTTCTTCCCTTCTTCCTAATGAACAAAAAGAATATTAAACACACACACCAAAATCCCAGTAAACACCTTTTCTTGAGACTGCTTTAAATATGTACAGAAAGCCTGTAGGCCTTAAGGAAATAAATGCTCGTCGAATCTTGAGACTTAAATTGCTTCCAGGAGATTCAACTTAAATATTGTTGTTGTTGTTTTTTTCCTTTTAGACAGCACTGTTCTCTGGAAATATGTGCTAGTCATACCTGTTCAAAGTGTCAGTATTGAATATATTACATTTTTATTAGCTCTCTGTTGTAATAATTTTTTAAAATTATTTTGAGTGATCTTTCTTGCCTTTAATGTGAAGATTAACAGAAGCATTTTATTTGTCAACATACCAATCAATTTAATTTCACGTATTCTGAGGGAAGGTCTCTTGATTCCTTGTTTGTTTTGAGATAACTAATTTGATGCTGGCTGGTGTCAGGCATCCCAACACAAGGCCTCGGTTTTAAGTCAAGTGTTTGAGGAATGGAAAGAGTCACTGAATATTTACTATTTTTTTGTTTTGTTTTTGTTTTATAGTTTGCTTAAAGCAGTTCAGTTTAGGTTATTAGTTTCTAATGCCCACTTAACATTAATGTAACTCTTAAGTCTGTACTTTATCCTGTTATTTGTAAAATTTTTAAGTTGGGCTTTTCTAGATCCTCTTTGGTAAAATAATTCTCTGTCATTCATCTAAATTTATTATTGCTTGGGGGAAATAATTTCATTTGAGTACAATTTAAAGGCATCTGTACAGCAATACATATTGCAGTCATTATTTAATTAGGTCTGTAAGGTATATAAAATGGTGTATATTTTAATAAATCTTTTTCTATTATACTCTGGTTGCATATTCACTGGTTGCATCTGGCTTCTCCCAAGAACAGAAGTTATCTTTCCTTAACAGCACTAGATTGAGGATGAAAATCCTGTTTTATTTTCTGTTTTTAATTGAGCCAAAAAAAATTTCTGCTATTGACTACATGAGTCAACTATAGTTCATGAGTCTGAGCCCACAGAATAATTCATCAGGAAAGTCCCTGCCTCTGCTTTTCTGGGAGCCAGTTGACTTATTACTACGAGCCTGTTAAAGACCCTGACCATTACTGATTAGTATGATGCAAAAAACCCTGCTGACTTTGTGTGTTTGGCTGTTGATGCCAGCAGAGGGAATATAGCAAGAGTGCCCACTGTAAGCTGGCACCTGCTAATATGTCAGTGATTACTTTTCACCCAAGATGAGTGATGGTCTATTATTTTCCTCAGTAGTGGGTCCAACATTCTGAGGAAGTTGCTGAAAACTTCCTTAATATTCATCTATGTTAAATTCTCTTAGTAGAAAGGATGTAGAAATTTAATTGGTAAAGAATAAGTAATAGGACATGGAACTTTTTGGAAGTCATGCTGAGATTTTGATAGTATCAGTTACTATAAAACCCATCTTAGCCCAGCCATGCATCTTCATCAGGAAGTATCCAGGGCATCAAAGTATAGAAAAATAACATAATATAATTAGCTTGAACTTCTGCCCTAAATCCCAGGGTTGAAGCCTGGTTAGCTGTCATTGACCACATAGAAAGAAGAAAATTACATCTCACTTGGTCCAATCACTCCTCCTCACAGTAAAATCTCAGATTTGGAAATAGACATGAAAACAGAAACCAAAGCAAAGTATCACTTTTTATTATTGGCCAGTCTTGGACATAAACACTGCTGTCTGAATCCAGTAAGGTAGGCTTGCCCACATGGCAGGCTTCTGTTTTCTCAGCTAGGCCTAAGGAACTTTGAAACAAGTAGGCTTTTAATGCTATTCTGTTCCTTTACAGTCCAAACTCAGTGAGGTACTAACTACAGAGTGAGAGGAGGACATTTCCTCTTGAACCAGAAACAATGCTGAGCATGGGTTTGAGTTATTTATACCTCCAAATTCCCAACCTAGAAAAAAGGACCCAATTAGTGCCAAGGGATGTGAACAATCCAGAACAATCCTTCCCTCTAGGGCAGGGAAACAGGAGGGTTGAATGAGTGGGGGGAAGTTATATAGAGGCTCACAGGAACCTCAGTCTATAGATAGACCAGTGCCCAGCCTTCCATTGCCACAGTCTCTAACATCTAACCATGAAACTGACTCCAACATAAGGAAGAAGATACAGAATAAAATGTTCTGTGATTCAGCCTAATTTAGGTCTTTAATATTTTGCCAATTAAATTTATGTTCCTGTTTCTCAAAACCTTAAAAAATTCTTAAGTTACATTTCATTAGGAGAGATGATCAGCTTCTTGTGGATTCTAAAATTGCTTCCAATTTTCTTGTATTGGTTATTTTTCTCCCTTAGAGCTCTCTGGGTTTATAGATGAGCACTGAAGGGAATAGCTGCAGACTGATGAAGCTGAACTCACTAACAAAAGTAGCTTGACCTAATAGGGCAGAGCACTTATGTCAGAGACATTTATTTTTATTTTGAAGAAAGGCTTTAAGGGAAATTGCCCTCTTCTTTAAAAATTTAGCTTATGACTTTCTCAAAATGTTATTGGCTTTATTTTTCCTTTTCTTGGTAAAACCATTAATTTGTGAATGGGTTGTTTGCTTTTTTTATTTTTTTCAGTTTTATAATGATATGTAAAATTATTATTCTGTGTATTCTTTCTGTCCCATGTACAACATGGGTCTGGAAACAAGTTTTTTTTGTTTGTTTTTTTAAACAAAACAAAACTTTTCAACCAGTTTCATTTCTTGTTATTGGTAAGGAGCAGTAATTAGGCACCCTGATTTAAATTGTTCTAATTTATATTTAAATGGTAATGTTTATGCAATCATAATCTTGTTCAACTGCTTTAGCCAAGCACTTAAATGCCTGATTAAGGCAGTAGAATTGGTTTTACACTTCACTGAAGAGTTGCTTAATATATATTATTAAAGAATAGATTGGTACCATCAGAGCATCTTTTTTTTTTTTTTTTTTTTTTCTGTTTCAGCATCTTAAAACTTCTGTTTCTCCATTCTTCTCCTGGACCTTCTCACCTGTGAATTCATCTCCTAATATTCATCATTTTAGTATTTGAGTCTCCCCTTAATTGAGGGGCTGGGTGGTCTGTAAAGGACTCAGTTTAGTGCCAGCTCTCCTCTTTCTTAGGTATTTTTATACCTTCCCTTGGCTCTGAAATATATTCAGATGAATTTCCAATTCTCTTTTTTATCTAAATCTCATTTCTTCTCTGCTCTACATGGGTGGCTGGTCCAGAAAGCTTTCCTCCACATAAAAAGAATCTATAATATTGGGCTGGCTAACTCTATTAGCAAGGTCATGGGCATTACAGATTGGAAGAAAACTAAACTAAAAAAAGCAATATTAGTATCTGATCACAACAAAAGTTTGTATATTGCAGTGTTTACTATGCAGCAAGAACTTTACATATTACGTTGTCCTATTTATTCCTTTAGAGCAACACTATAGGGTGGGTATGGCTCACCCATGTCCTCCAAGCTGGTAAGACCTATGCTGAAATTGTAACTCACATATTTATTGGCTCCAGATCCCATTTTAGTCACCATATTGCTTCAAGCACATATGACCTTTCATTCAAAATGGGCACATATTAACCACGAGTCCCTTAATGTACCTCAGCCTAATGGTGGCCAATAGGGAATGTGGGATGCTCGTCACCCCTCAAAAGGGGTGCTCAGAATATCTTCTGGTAAGGTCACTTCACCTATTTCTCCTACCTGGCATGACTGCAACCAGGAATCTATTATTAACTCCTACACAGGGTCAAGCTAGTCAGGTGTACCTGCCTCTCATGTCCCCTCTCTAGTGGTTCTTCACTAAGTGTCCACAGACTCTTAGTAATTAGAATCTCTGATTAGCAGTTCACATCTCTGATTAATGTTAAATTAGAGACCATTACATTTTGTCAAAACATGTTTCCTTGGTTATGAAAAGTGTGGAAACCACTGATTGTTTTCTCTGTCATCTTTCTTATGATTGCATGAAGCATTTACACCTTCATGGGTGACATACTTTCTCTTATTTGCATCTCTTTATCATTAGCCGTGTTCCCTTCAGCACTTGCTGGTCAGCAGCACTGATGAAAGGCAGGGTGATAGGTGCAGTTACATAGGAGCAGACTATTGAGGCTCATTTTAAACAAGAAGGAAAAAAAGACTTCCCAGCAGTCACGATTGTAACATTGTAACATTAATCACTTAAGGACAGAACCTATAAAGAAACCCTGTTTTTCCACTCCATTTTTTACCACTTCTTTTGTGATCTTACTAATCATAATTTCTTTTCAATTATTGTCAATTATTTTCCCATCTTATCTTTATGGTTTGCACATCCAGCAAAGGCCTAATTATCTTTGGGTAGTGGAAATCCAGAAGCACTTGGAAAAATGTTTTTAATCTAGAAACATAATTTTAGCCATTAAATTTCATCTTTCATTCCCCACCCTGCCCCTAATTAAAATCTGAAAAAAAAAAAAAAAAATAGTGTAAAAATTGATCTTTATACTTACCTGGCAGGGGAGACACCATTGTCACAAAGGTGGTTTTCCCAGGGCGAGGCTGATCCATTGCACTGGGGATCTGCTGACCCCTGCGATTTCCCCAAATGTGGGAAACTTGACACATAATTTGTGTTGGTGGGGGACTGCGTCCGCGCTTTCCCCCGACTTAAAAAAAAAAAAAAAAAAATGATCTTTAACGTTTGTCGTCAGGGTATTAAACATTTAGACATAATTTTATGTGCTCTCTTTCTGCTGAGAAACCAAACAAAAAAGTAAAACAGAAAAACAGCCTACTAAAATTAGGAAAAGAAAAAATCAACAAAAGTAATCTTTGTTGATCAGTTTGCATCCCCAGCTGGCTACTAAAGAGGTATTAAGATAAGCATCCATTTTACAGTTTATCCTTTGAAGTCAGTCAGAAGCAACTGATTCCACCAGATAAGCTATTCGTTGTTTTTTTATTGCATTGCATATGTTCTTAAGTTTTAATTTTCTTTACCAAGTTATTCTTATCCTTGAAACTTAATTTTTCTAAAGTCATTTCTCATTTTTATTCCCTTTCTAATGACTTCTTGAGAACTTCTTAATTAAGAAATTTATGATTATGAATATGAATAAACATTTTTACAAGTCTACATGAAAGTTTGTTTATAGCTCATTTTCTTTCTTACCTGTTTTCTTTCTCTTATTCTTCCTTTGTTTCTTTCTCATGCTTCCACCTTCTCCAACTCTTTGTTGACTTTTCATAAATCTGCATAAACTGATGGTTATATCCTAAACATTTTGTTCTTTCATTAAAATGCTATTTGAAGTTAAACTTTGAAAAAAAAATTGCTCTAAGGTAATTTAGTAGGTGAAAAGAAGAAATAGGCTGGAAAACACGAGGCTCCTTTCTTATCTAAGATGTAATACTTTATTATATTACTTGTTATTGTTAATAGACTCAACAATAGAAGGCCTTCTATTTCTGCATTGCAAACCTAGCATCCTGACTACTATAAATTAGATTCATTTAATTTGAAACTAAAATTACATAAATAAAATAATGTTAATGAGAAAATGAAAAAGGAAAACATTTGCAAATTGAATATATTCCCCATATACAAACTGTATTACTGACATAGATTTTTCTATCTTTTCCTTAGTACCTGAAATTCATGGAAAAAATAAACCATTGATCACTTATGTGGGAGATGCTACTGTTTTGACATGTAAATGTCATGATTGTGTTCCTTTAAATTGGACCTGGTATAGTAGTAATGGGAGTGTACAGGTAAGATTATAATTTTTTGAGTTAAAGAAAATAAAAATAAAAAAGTTATTTGTAATAAGATTGTAAGAGGCTCAAAACTCCTAGGACTTCTTATACTTTTATTATCTTTTTAATACGTATTCATAAAGACAAAACAGAATGGAGTTTTCATGTTTTCAGAGTATTGCATTATATATGAGGTTACTCTTCATGTTTCATTAGCTGGTACTTTGTTTTTTACGTTTAGCCATTTCTTTGAATTCATTGACAGGGAGTCGTAATTCATTTTTAGTTGACCAGTTTAGAAATATCCTTCTCAAAATAGATTACTTTTTCTCATCCTTCCAAGAAAGTAACTAGAAAAAAGGCCTGGTTCTGTTTTCTAAAACATCTGTGATAGAACGTATATATCTGCATTATTTGAGAAAAGTACATAAAATGAAAATTTGTTAACTTAAACTTAGTCTTGGGTTCCATTAATAAGGGTAATTGGCCTTTTTGGCATTCCAGAGACTTAAAGGAAGCCAAATACTTTTTATGCCTATTTATCTAAGAGAAATGACTATTCAAGGAGCTGATATTAAGAACAACATTAGTATTCAATAAATCATTTCTGACTTTCCTTCTTTTTCCCAAATGGTCTTGAATAGCAGGGAATCCAGGACATTGTCCCTTAAGGAACCTCCTTCACTTGTCCTGGTGCTAATGAGCTTTGAAATTAAAGTCCTGTTAAAGTTAGCTGAAATTCTAGAAGGAATAGTACCAGACAGTGCAGATCTTAAAATGAGAAATTAAATTCCTTCTTAGAAAAGGTTGATACTACTTAGTCTGTGAAAGGATGACAGAGGAAAGACTTTAAAAGGCTAGTGGCGGATTCCATGATAACACTGGTTTAATTTTTCAGAGAAGTAGCTCCAAATCACTCAGGTGTTGACTTAAACCATTAACACTTCAGCTAGTCTTTCTTATTGGTGATTAGAAGAGCCAATCATTGTGTATATGTAAATATTTTTTAAAAAAACATATAAATATGTTAAAATAAATATTGGCTGTATTTTGAAATTCACACCATAATTTAGGTATGCATATATTTTACCAAATTTTAAAAATGCCTACATCTAATTTATATTAAACATTTACAATATAATCTTACATGTACCTGTGCTTCTCTCCTTTGGCAATAGTGATCTCTTCTTAATTTGGCCCTAGGTATTGGGTCACCATAAAAAGTGAGGAAAGTACAGGGAGTAGAGTATAGGAAACCCTAGGGTAAGTATTTTTTTTTTAAATGTAGACCAACCATCTGCAGCAGAGTCTCCTGAGGTGCCTATTAAAAATGCATTACTGTTGGTTTACCAGCTCTGATGTGGGATGCATTTTTAACATGCATTCCAGGAGTTGCTGTGTACATGGGACCAGGTTGCTATAATTTTTTGGCAAATAATAAACTCACAGATAATTCTTCATCAGATAATATTTGTATAGAGATTAGCATTTATTGAGCAATGCAGTGGAGTGAGAGCAATAAAGGCATGAAATGGCCTGAGAATAAAATTTAATTTAAATAGATTAAATAAAACAGTCCCAAGAAATAGCTTCATATGGCTCTTGAGAGGCTGAGGAAAACCCAGAGAATCTGAAAAGCCAGCTTGCCTGAGAGAGAAATTCAGTCATGAAAAGATAGAAGGCATGCAGGGGATTTCTACCATTCCTTCTGTATCAGCCCCAAAGGCCGGAAGATTTCATCCTAGATTTCAGTCCATGGAACTCCCAATGACAGGGGTAAGTGATATTCCTTTATAGGAATGTATGCCTGTGAAATGTGAAGGAGAAAGTGCTTTGAATAAAGTTAGTCAAGGATTAGAATATGAAATCCAGGTGGCTGGAATTTTTCTGTATTTTTTCTTCATGTGACATTTACCCACAATGATCTACTCGCTGTTGTTTTAAACATTCAATGCTAAATCCTTAGAGCAAAGTATACTTTTCCTTGTTTGCTACCTTGAGGGGATAAAACTGGTAATATTTGAGCTCTGTTATATGTAATATCTCACAAATTTTAGTATGCTATCCGATGCTTTTTTCAGTAAGCAGTTTTCTCAGCACCATCTTAGAGCTTTTGCTCAAAATTAGATCATATAGGACATGTATCTTTTATGCAATATGATAGGAATGGATTTTAATGTCTCCTCATTTTAGGTTCCTCTTGATGTGCAAATGAATGATAAGTATGTGATCAAGGGAACATATGCTAATGAAACAAAGCTCAAGATAATGCAACTTTCAGAAGAAGATAACGGATCTTACTGGTGCCATGCAATATTCCAATTAGGCGAGAGTGAAGATCACATTGAACTTGTCGTGCTGAGCTATTTGGTGCCCCTTAAACCATTTCTTGCAATAGCTGCTGAGGTTGTTCTATTAGTTGCTATTATTCTGCTCTGTGAAATGTATACACAAAAGAAAAATAAGCATATAGGTACAATTTCTTCTTTTGGACAACATTATCAGTTTGACTATTAATACCTTAGAGTAGCTTTAGAGTTTAGAGAGAGTGGTGGGGATCCAGTTTTTCTTATTTGGAGAGGTATTTATGTTACTAACCGTGGTGACAGTGGGCTATGAACTTATATCACTGTTCTTCCTGTTTCAACTTCTTAAAAATATTTAACATTAAAAGAAAACTTTTTTTTGGTCTTTTCTTTGTACTACCTGTGCCCGAGTACCAATTATGTCATATATGTTTTGGCACTGGAATATTATATAGAAAACTCTGGGATAGCTTAATATAAAAGATTGCAAATACCAACAATTATTCTTTTGCTTACATAATTCATTTTTTAAAAATGTTTTATCATAAATTCTGGTGTTCTCATAAAAGATATTTTCCATTCAGTTTCCTCTTTTTGTATCCTGTGGCTAATGGATAATTGATTGAGAAACCAAAGATCCCCTGAGAGAATTTATCTTACATTCTATATTTCTTGCTGATATTTTACTAAACTTGAAGTAACTTTAAAAATTATAAATTAATTGTATGTTTGCAAATCTGAGAGCACTAAACTATGTTTGCTTGACAATGCAGATAAAGTTTGGAGAGTTTGAAGAGGCTGTGATGGAGACACAGCTATCTAAAGTAGTGTAGCAATCCTCCATTCCACAAAGGGAAAACAGAATAGTGCATTCTTATCTCAGGAATAAAATTGAGTTGAACATCTATGTTCCATAAAAATAATAAGCTAACCTTAATATTTAAATTGTTCTTTTGTTACACAGAAGATGAGAAAGAATTTGAACAAATTGAACAGCTGTAAGTATTCTTTTTTACAGATTGATTTTCACTTGAATTTTAAAAATTGAATAACATTTGCAATTGGGAAAAAAGTACAAGAGTAAATATGTATGCGTCATTTCTATACTGTGGTGAAGAGTGGCATCTGCAGTTAGCCTGCCAACGTCAGAATCACTATCACTTACTACTTTCACCTGGCTGCACTTGAGATTTCGCCTCTACAAATGGGTTGAATAATAGCACTTACCACATAAGGCTGTTGGATTAAATGATACTGTGTTTGTATAAATGCTTAGCAAAGGCCTGGATGTACAAAATTTGTTCAATAACCATAAGAATGTAGTATTTGTTTAAAGCAGTGATTGTCAACCCTTGCTATATTTTTGACCATTTAGGAGGCTTCTTAAAAATACAGTTGTCAGAGCTTACTGGATCTGCTAAATCAGAACCTCTGGGGATGGATCCCGGACATCTATATTTCTTTAAAATATCTACCAGTATTTCTAATTCTCTGTCATGTTGAAAACCACTGGCCTAGAGTTGTATTTGTCATTATATTTGAGAGAATACAAATTGTCATTAGTTCTTTTACAGCCCCCTCAAGCACAACGCCAAGCAGATTCAATCTATAATATAGAGAGTATTAACTTTATTTTCTTTTTTTGAAAATTGAGATATTTTGCATAATTTTCTCCATCCTGTCTTGTTCCACAGAGATCATTGACAATATTTGTTTTCTCATCTTTAGAATATTTCTGTATATTTGATTTAATGCAAATATCAAGGACACTTAAACTTATTTAGATCAATCCTTTAGTCATGTTCCTTTAGAATTTTTAGTTAGGAGGTACATTTTTCTTGGCTGAGAATAAATGATATTTTTCATTATATTTTATATATAATGTTTATATATGTGTTTTGATACCAGTGATTCATATAGTTTGTTGGTGAAAGTGATTTAAAATAGTACTAAATGTATAACATAAAAACAAGCTAAAAATAATTCAGAGAGGAACTCATTTATTTATCTGATCCACTTGGGTATTTAATCCATGTAATTCCACTACCCCAGTTTTGGTTGGATAGTTGAATTTATCATCTAGTGGTAATAACTTAATGAATTCAAGCCGGGCCAAAAGACCAAAAAGGCATTCGTTACAGACTCCTATTACCTAATTTAATCATTTTTGTCTTAAGAATCTGAAACCCCCATTTGTACTCTTGCTCTGATGTACATTGGATGAATAAAGAACCATATTTCACCCCTTACTCAATGCATTAAAAATGTCACATTATAGCAAATGTATAATACATGTTGGCTGAGCTTATAGCCATGCACCTGAGCCCTTACTCATGTTTGGGGAGAAGAAATTCTCCTGCATAAAATACACACGGCCTCTTTCACCATCCTCTGTGGCAGCAGTTCCTCTCCAATCAGTGGCATAAACATAAAATCAATATTATGAGTAAAATGTTTTTAGGAAGAGTAAATTCTGTCTGTATTGACTTTTTACATTTTAACCTGATAGCCATGATATAAATGGGGTACTGAATTCATTTCATGCAGTGGAAACATCTAGTGATTTTCCTTTTTGTTTTCTACACAGGAAATCAGAAGATAGCAATGGTATAGAAAACAGTGTCCCACGGCACAGAAAAAATTAAGTTTCTTTCAAATGATACTCTGAATTAAGGTAAAATTCAGTATACATAGGCTATCTATATGTTAATCTAGTTACTCTCTCTTTATAAAAGACCTAGTCACTCACTCTGTGCCTTTATCACCATGGCATTGTTTCTTTTTACAACTTTTCATAAAGCTTTATTTCCTTTCCTCTCAACTTTTCTTGACCTATTGTTAATTTCTCTTATGTATTTGGTGTTATGAGCTAACCCATATTAACTAAGTTTCTTTACTGATAAGAGTAAAATTTTTCATATTTCATCACATTTTTTTTCCTGAATGTTAGAGTTTGCTTTGGCAGAGTTTATATCCCCACTCCCAGCACTTTTTGCTTTGCTAAAGTGATAAGTTATAGAAGACCCGGGACAGATTAATTATATTTCATTATGCTTTATTTTATTCAGGAATCTGCAAATCAATGAATGAGAAACATCATGTCAAGACACGTGGGATGATAAAGAGTTCCTATTTCAGCTCTGTTTTTGCTTCCTGTTAAGAGCATCTAAGTATTTTTGAAAGGATGGAAAGCTTATGTAACATGCTATGCAGTAGCTTCATGAGTAATATATGCTGTTTCAGATATAAAGATGTATTTTCATTTTGTAATTATTTTACATTAAAGCAAGGTAAAGTTCAATATGTTCTGTGAGCTATAACCCAGGATAATTATTATCATGCTGGCCTTCAAGGGACACACAGAACAGACACCAGCAATGCCAGTTATCAGTCATAGAGCAATTGCCATTCAAGACCTAATTATAACCAAAGAAATCATTAAAGAGAAGCCTTGGCCATTTGTCTTAAAAGTTTTTTTTTTTTTCCCTTTAAAAAATACACTTTTATGTATAAAAGTATTTGTAACAATTTTCACATAAAGTTATCACTTCTGTGATATTGAAAAAAGTGTCAACTCTGAGAGGCATGCTTTTTATCTTTGCTAATGATGGTTCGTTACTCTACAACCTCCACAAGAAAAACATTTTCATCTGTACATACTGGCTTAAAGCAAGAAAATCAAACCATACACATATTCTCAATTCTCCTTCACCACAAAAACAAATTTCCCAGTCTTTATTCCCTCATATCCACTGCTTTCCCACAATAAGCTAAAGTGCAGTCTTCCATGATTCAGAGCATTTAAAAAATTTTAAGCCATGGGCTTTGAACTTCTTAAGGTACACCTGGTATTCATGTTTTGGGGTCCTCGTCCATATAGTCAAAATGCAACACTACCAGAGGGAGGCTTCTAAGGTTCTGAGGAGAGAGCTTGGCAATGTGTCAGGGAACTCACAAATCATGGTAACTAGAGGATTAAGTCTTGGAGAGAGGAGTTGAATGATTTGGAAAAAAAATTACAGAAATTTACAATATGTACTGGCTGAGAAAATAAATAAAATTCTGGTAGTGAAATTATAATTATATGGCATTTTAACCAATGTTTAAAAATATTATAGTATGAATATTCAGTCCCCAACACACATAAGATAGTGACTTGCAAGCTGCTCATTTCGTTGCCCAGTATTTTGTTGTAAAGCATGTTAAACTACACATACATGTTTTGTTGAACTAGAATACATACCTTAAGTAAAGGCAGACTTCATATAATTCTTCCTTCTCAGAGCCATGATGCATACGTGTGTTTCAGTTTAATCATTATTAGTTTGATAAAATTGAATTAAGAATCTATAGGATGGCAGGCAATACATCATTTAGCTTGATTACTCTAAACAATTTTTATATAGTGAAAAATTAGTCAAACCTTTTGACTAGGTTCATTTCAAAACAATATATTTGTGACTGGGTATACACAAAATCTTAAATGATTTGTAACTCATTTGCAGTATGCATCTTTCCATTTTGCCACCACTGACTAGACTGAAATAGTTTTCAAGCAGAAAAAATTGCTACCCCAAAGTAAAATAGCCTGAAATACTTACATAGTAAATTGGATTTTTAAGTGGCAATGCTTGCTATTTTTTTTTTTCTAGCAAAGACAATTTATTTCAGTAACCTTAAACAGAAATATTACCTGGAAAATTAAAGTTGAATTTTAGCTTTTCAAAGATTCTCTGGAAGACTTCTGGAAAATTATTTCACCACTATTAGTTTAAAAATGGAATGCTTCCAATACCTAACCTCGTGGAGATAATAAATGGATTAAGTAATAATGACCAGTTGTAACTTGACTGAAATACTAAGCAAGCAGAAAAGCTGAAGTGGGAAAACTATTCCAAGTTAATATATTAGGCTCTTTGGGAAACTCAGTCTTTCCAGCTAACCAGGATATTCAGCTTAATAAGTAGATTTAATGATGTTATAAAATGCCCCGATACTTTCATATTCAATGTATACTCAAGTGTAAATCTTCTCCCTTAGCAGTCTTTCTGGTTTCTCCCCAGCATCAAGTTATGCCAAAATGTGGCACTCATTTGTGAGAATTTTTCTCCTTTATTTTCTTCTTTATTAACTAATACTTTTTGGTCATAAATCCCTGTACTGTGAGCATAATAGATGATTAAGCCAGTCCATTGCTGCCACCATTCCATCCTTGCCAGCTGCAACAACTAAGGCTGTAGTTTTCCTGCGTGAGTTTTATCTTTTATCAATTTATTTTCCTCACCTTTGACATTTCTTAATATCACTGTTCTCCAAATCACTAATCTATCTCCAGTGTCTTGACTGAGCCTTGACACAAATAATTCCTCCCCAGAATTCTCTTCCTACCCCTACCCGAAGTCAAGCTTAGACATCCAGACTTTATTCTGATGTTGCTTCCTGCAGGGCCCTTATACCAAGTAGAGTGTGTACTGTCTTATGTGTTCCACCACATTTCTTGTGTGCTTATAACCCTGAATTATAATTATACATTCATTTGTCTCTTTCCTTGGATTCTGTCTTATTTTTGTGCCTTGTACCTAACACAGAGAGGCACATTTGAGACATCAAGAAATGTGCATTGATGGATGAATATATAAATGAACAACAATCAAATTTTGTAAATTATTTTTAGCAGAATATTCTAAATTGTGGCAAATCAGAAGTGAAAAATATTTTAACACAGCAAAAGCAAGTTTTTATGACTTCAATAATTGCCTCTATTACTTTAAAAGGCACAAAATAGAAAGGTAAGTTCCTGTGAGATTCTCTTTAATAATACACTAATGTCTGCTGAGCAAAAGGAGTTCTGATTACTCAAATTATTGTAGAGGTTATGTCCTTTTCAACTTATTTAAATTTCTAATTGTCCTCTATTTTTCATGGACAGTACAAAAGCAAAATCTTATTATAGCCTTTGCCTCTTTTAATAAAGCAGCATATTAGCTTTAAATATAAAGGGTTTTTAAAAACTGAACTCCTTTGCATGGTACTGTAGAGAGTATTGATAATTGTGCGTCTTCCCCTCCATGAACCTCCTTATTTCTATCTACCTCTCCCTAGTACCTTACAGTGCCTTGGAGTATCATAAAATTCAGTTAATTTTTTTATTTTAAAAGGAGCAATTATTTTTCTTTTTAAAAACTTTCATTGTATAGTTTTGATTATCAAAAGTTTGCCCATAAGCAAATAATGTCAAAAGAGAAAAAGTCAGTTCTTTATGCTTGTTCCCTGGGTCTTCAAATTTGAAGTATTGAAAGATGTAAGCAAAATTATTTACTGAATATATACTATATATCTTTATAGAATAAGTAATCTCTAATTGAACAAATCTGTGCAAAGAATTAAGCATCTTTCTCCCCATTAGCCTTGTTTGTCTTTAGGTGGAAATAAATTCAAATATGTGTGCCATTATTCCTTAAAATGCACAGTGACCTATAAATAGCATGCTCATAATAAATATTTGTTGAATGAACGAGCAGAGGAATGACACAATTATTTTGGAATCTTAGATTAAACATATTTACACAGTATCTTCTTTGATTTTGATTAACTGTGAATTTATCCCACTCTAGTATAGGAAAAAATAAAACTGAAACTGCCTAGGTACACTTTTTCGTATGATATTTAGGAATGTATTTGCATTCTATCTGGAAGGTCGATTACATGCTCTGATTATCAATTGAGTTCATTATTGAAGATATATTATGAAATAATAGCTGACATTTGTCATGTACTTAGCATGTAACAAGCCATTCTCTATCAATCATCTATTTCTTTTTATTTCATTCTTTAGTTGGTCAATTAAATCATAGGCTTCATGATCACATTCTTAAGGCTTATAAGACCCACACTTTGGGAAACTTGTGTCCCTACGGTGGTGCTGATGAATCAATGCACATTTGTTTGTTTGGGGAGTTTTCCATTTTTTCCCTAATTTTTCAAGGTGACTATATAATTTATCATCGAAACAATGAGACTGAAAGAAGGTGATGTTAATGATTTCATTAGGAGGACAACAGGCAGAAAGTGGACCCTGCAGTTACACTTTTAGCCTGTAGGGGAAAACTGTATGTTCCGCCCATGCATAGCAGTAACATCTGCAGCAAAGTTTGAATGATAAACAGAAATCAACTTTCAGGAAAATAGCGTATACAGTGCCTATAAAGAGTTTAGTAAGATTAAAGATGCATTACTTTCCAAAAGTACTATGCTTAAGATTTTATTAGCATTCAAAAGTATGATTCTCAAGTTGTAAGAGAAGCTGGAAAAGAAAGTGATGTGTTTGTTGGCCTGTGAAATGAAATGGATGACTCTTTGGATTTGCTTATCTTCTGATTTATGTGTTATAATAGTAATATCTCTGTGATTCTCAATGGATCCGGAAAGACAATTGCTTACTTATGCCTTTACAATAAAATTTGCTTACAAATCAGTGGAGATCATTTATGGATAAAATGATAAAAATTATGATTAATATGTGACATCTATATTTCTTACTCTCTCATTTCTCAAATAGGAAAATGCTAGAGAACCATGTTTTTGGTATTGGTTAAAATATACATATTTTTTTGATGTATCTGCTATGTTTAATAATTTGTTCATAAAAATGTGATTTTGTTTTATTTCTAATATAATTCATAAAATAATTTAGCACAAATCCTTATTTTTCTAAAATATTAGATTTATTATGTATGTAATTTTTACTACAGTGTTATTTAATGCCATTAAAAGAATATCACAAAATATGATTTTACATGCTTTTGTATCTCTTGAGATAGAAATTGACCATAATACTTTACTTTTCTTTAAATCAAGAACTATGGATCGAGTATGACATGTTTCCTAATAATTGCAGTGTGTTTTTTTTTTTAGCAATATGTCTAAATTTTTATCAATGTCTTTCTGTATTGCATAAATAACACGGAAAATATCTATATTAGAATGTTTATAACACAAAGGACATAGCTATAAAATTTAATCCAAGAATTAAAAATTTAAGTTAGGATTGAAAAATATTTTCTCAAATCTTTTATTTTTAATAATGGTTTAAAAGCAAATTTATAAAGGCACTGGATAATACACAATACTAATTTTTTCTTTGTATTCATAAGAAATTAAAGTTTTAGAAGGCAATTCATCCTTCTCAAGCCCAATAAAAAGTGCACCTACATCTGGGACTTGGTATTTTGACACATCAAATAAGAAGCCAGAAAGGAATTTTCAAAACATATTTGCAAAACTTAAAAGGCAACTATGGTTTTGTATCACTGGATTTTAAAATGAAATTAATGTAGTAAATTGCCTAAAATACTTCAAAAAACAAATTTGCTTGTTCACTTGGGTATATTTGTTTTTCAACTCTCTTGCATTGTCATTTTAGATTGATTCAGCAAAAGTAATTGCAATATATTTAAAAGTTTGTATTCTTTGGAAATGTCTTCTTCCACAAAAGAGAAGCAATACACCAAATAGAGCATTTTAATGCTTCTAACAGTCAAAGGAAAAAGGATAAAAAGTAAAGAAGATAGAATATTTCAACATGCATTATATTTGACTTACTTTAAATGAAATAATTATATGTTAAAATTAGCATGTGACATCAATTTAAAGGCAGGTAATAGTTGTATTTGGGTGGTGACTGGATTTAAAGCAATGGTTGGGGAGTTCCACTTCTGGAAAAAAAGAGTATAAATAGATTTTGCTAATCTTCCTGCTAAGTACAGTAAGGAACAACTCTGGACCTTATGAAACAAAGGAAGACTCAGAGGTGAAGAGAAGATGCGGACTACCTAGGGAACTTGGGACCTGAGGTACGACACAGCTATGAGATCCCTGGTATTTCTATTTTCTTTAGACTAATATAGTCTGAAGA
The DNA here is from genome assembly GCA_026826555.1 of Tolypeutes matacus. Taxonomy (NCBI): domain Eukaryota; kingdom Metazoa; phylum Chordata; class Mammalia; order Cingulata; family Chlamyphoridae; genus Tolypeutes; species Tolypeutes matacus. The sequence continues at coordinate 11,162,772 of JAKSZT010053783.1, forward strand.
AAAATTCTCTCACACTAGATTTTAGAGAATCCAACAACCTGAAATGCCAATGTTTTCACGCCAAAACAAACAAACAAAAAACAAAACTCCAAGGGAAGCCTGCTCTCTAGCCAAATGACTAGGAAAGAAGCAACCTAACAAGACCAAAAACCTAAACAATAATAGCTCTACTCTAAACAAACTCCACCACTGCTCCTGGCAGCCACAGCTGAGTGGGGAACCTATAAGTCCACCCTCACCAACCCAGTGCAGCACGATACATGTGTTCCCATGGAACATATACCAAGAGAAACCATATTCTGGGCCCTAAAACAAGTGTCAGTAATTTAAAATGGGATACACTTTCTGACCTAAATGGAAAAAAATGAGAAATCAGTACAGAAAGATAGGAAAAATTTCATAAAAACTATGAGTCAAGGAAAGTCTTGAAGGGGAATAAAAAGTACATTGAACAGAAAGAGGGAAAACACAACTTATTGAAATTTGTATGGTATGGTTAGAGCAGGGCTGAAAGGGACATTTATAGCACTAAATTCTTATGTGAGAAAAGTGGAAAAGTCTCAAATCAATAACCTAAGCTCCCAGTCCCCAAAACTAGAAACAGAAAAATGAACTCTAAGCAAAGGCAAGAAATGATAAATAGAAGAGCAGGAAACAACGAAATTGAAAACAGGAAAACAATAGAGAAAATCAATTAAAAAACATTCTTTGAAAAGAACAATACAATTGACAAAACTCCAGCAAAATTTGGAGCAAAAAAAGAGAAGACCCAACTTACCAATAAGAGGAATGAAATAGGTGATATCGCTATAGACCCTGCAGATGTCAAAAGGAATAGTATGAATTGTACACACATACATTTAATAACTTAGATGAAGTGGACCACAGTCCTACAGTAGATGAATATTTAAACAGACTATAGTACATCCACACAATGGTCTACTACTCAGCAATAAAAAGAAACTATTGATACATACAATAACTTGGATGGATTTCAAGGGTATTGTGCTGAATGAAAAAAGTCCCATTTGAAAAGGCATAATTCCAATTACATAAAATTCTTAACATTGGAATTATAGAGATGGACACAAATTAATGATTGTCAGGGATTAGGAATGGTGTGGGGAGAGGGGTTGGTGACTATAAAGGGGTAGTATGAGGGAGCTGTTTGTGGTGATGGGTTAGTTATTTACCATGGTGGTTACAAGAATATACACGTGATAAAAGACTACGATACACACATTAATTTCAATTTCCTTGCTTTGATTTTGTACTATAATTATGTAAGAGGTAACCATTGGGGGAAACTGGATTAAGAATTTACAGGACCTCTCTGTGCTCTCTGCCAGTTCTTAAAAATCTATGTATTTTTTCAAAATAAAATATTTAAAAAGCAACGTTTAAATCTATTGAATAGCCTAAACAATACGCAATTAGAAATGAAAAAGAAAATGGTAAATTTTTAATTTTGTTACTTTTTTTTTAACTGTCGCTTCAACCTTAAAGATTGCTAAAACCCTTGGTAAAACAAAGTATAGAGTTAGTTACAAGCTCATGTGCTTAAATTTGTCTCCCCTGCCCCATGTCTCATCTTTCTTATTCCTATTTAAATGAGAAAGCACACTTAAGTTCTTTCCCATCAATGAATAATTGACAATATTTATGTAGAAACTTGAAACAGATCATCTGAGCATAAGATGTCTTGTTGTAGCTATATGAGAAATGGAAATTATTTCTATTAAATCAAATTTTTCATTGTACCTAATCATAGCTAAAATATTCTCCTTGCTTTATGCTGGGAAAGCCTGTTTTATTTTGGAAATTCACCAAGGGTGAATAAAAATTTTGCACATTTACAGAAATATATCTGAACACACAAAGTACCAAAGTAAATATCTTCACATCGTCTCCCTATCATAACTATGTTTTTCAAATCTATATTTTTGAGTAGGTACTATGGAGCTGTGATAGTAGGTGCAATGGGGAGCAGGAGATAAAGATCAATCAGTCAAGGTTCACAATGATTTGCAGCGGCAAGAGACACTTTGTGGATAGAGATAGCACTCAGCAGCACATTTACAAGTGAAACAGACGCCTGCCACTTTGATGACACCAGGAGTCAGACTCTTTGCTCTTCTAGGAGTCAGGTAGCTCAGAAAAAGCAATAAAATTCTATGCTTTTTAAAAACTTCCCTTAAAACTGTGAAAATGATCATCAGATTATACTTCAGTTCTGCTCTTAGTGATAACTTGGAGGTTACCTGAGTGACTGAGTGGGGAGAAAGAAAAAAAAAAAATCTTTAGTCCAAATACAAAGTAAGGTAGTTTAAAAACACTATGAAAATAAGTATATTTTATGTAAAGAGAAACCAAAGTTTACTTTTCTAATGTTATCAAAGTACACAAATAGATGACAGAAACTATACAAATCTATAACAGGGGGAAACAAAATTAAGAAAATTAGTCCTCAACCATAAGAATTAAAGTTCTGTTCTTAAACCTAGTCATTAGTGCCTTGCTATTTTTTTTTTTTTTTTTTTTTTAAAGATTTTATTTATTTATTCATTTATCCCCCCCTTGCTGCTTGTGCTCGCTGGGTCAGCTAACCACGCCGTGCGGGCGGGTTTGCCTTCACCAGGAGGCCCCAGGAACCAAACCCGGGGCCTCCCATATGGTAAACGGGAGCCCTACTGATTGAGCCACAGCCGCTTCCCATCTTGCTATTTTTTATGGCATTATTTTGTGCTTATTAATTAAAGCCTTCTCCATTAAACTCGATTATTGTAGAAAGAAGTGATGTTCCCTTGTGAAATGGGAACAGATAGCATCTCATTAATCAGACTTTAAACCAAGTGCAAATCATGTCTTTTCCTGTCTTTATCATAGGAATTTGCCAAAGTATCTGTGTTCCTACAAAATGTGCTCCAATTAATGTAATAACATGTTTTAGAACAGCAATCAGTATCTGTAAGATTAAGCTTAAGGCTGGTAGCATATAAACCTAAATGATATTTATTAAAAGACAGGAGCTGCAAGCCTTTGCATTAAGCTGACTTAAGAAAGAATGTTGCCAAACACAGGAGCCATAACCAGCTCAACTTCTGCAAAATGCTGGGAACTGTTACAAAACTTTTTACTTGCATAAGTTTTGAACTGCTGAGATAAAAAATAAGAACACATGCTCATTTTCTGCGACTTCCTTTTTTACAGTCTTTTGTACTGTAATAGAATGTGATAAAATTTACTGTTTTATTTTGCAAAATTGTTGCAAACCAGTATCTGCTAACCACTATTTTTGATGACTGTTTCATTCTTTTTATTTTTGATTGGTTTGTTAAGGTCTTCTATTTCTTCTAGGGTGAGTGTAAGTTGTTCAAGTATTTCTAGGAATTTGTCCATTTCTTCTACATTGTCTATTTGTTGGTGTCAAGTTGTTCATAGCATGCTTTTATGTTCTCTATTATTTCTGTGGGGTCAGTAGTAATGTTGCCCACTCTTATTTCGAATTTTATGTATTTGCATCTTTTCTTTTTTTCTTTGTCAGTCTAGCTAAGGGTCTGTCATTTTTGTTGATTTTCTCAAAGAACCAACTTTTGTTTTGTTTATTCTATTTTTTTTCTCTCAATTTCATTTATTTCTGCTCTAATCTTTATTATATCTTTTATTCTGCTTTGCTTGTTATTAGTTTGCTATTCTTTTTTTTTCTAGTTTCTCCAGGTGTGCAGTTAGGTCTTTGCTTTTAGCTCTTTCTTCTTAAATGTAAGCATTGAGGATTATACATTTCCCTTTCAGCACTGCTTTTGCTGTATTACACAGGTTTTGATATGTTGTGTTCTCGTTTTCATTTGTCTCAAGATATTAACTGATTTTTCTTGCAATTTCCTCTTTGACCACTGATTATTTAAGAGTGTGTTGTTTAATCTTCATATATTTGTGTATTTCCCCTTTTCCATTTGTCACTGATTTTCAGCTTCATTCCATTTTGATCAGAGAAAGTGTTTTTATATAATTTTAATGTTTTTAAATTATTTGAGACCTGTCTTGTGCTCCAACATATGGTCTGTCTTGGAGAAGGATCCATGAGCACTTGAAAAGAATGTTTATCCTTCTGTTTGGGGTTGTAATGCTCTATGAATGTCTCTTAGGTCTAGTTCATTTATCTTATTATTTAAACTCTGTATTTCCTCATTTATCCAGATGTTCTATCCAATGCTGAGAGTGGTGTATTGAAGCCTCCAACTATTTTTATAGAGATGTCTTTTTCTCCATTCAGTTTTGCCAGTGTATGCCTCATGTATCTTGGAGCACCCAGGTTAGGTGCACAAATATTTATTATAGTTATTTCTTCTGGATGAATTACCCTTTTTATTAATATACAATGACCTTCTTCATCCCTTATAACAGTTTTGCATTTAAAATCTATTTTGTCCTATATTAATATTGCTACTCCAGCACTTTTTTGGTTACTATTTGCATAGGGAATCTTTTTCCAGCCTTTCACTTTCAATCTGATTGTGTCCTTATGTTTGAGGTGAGTCTCTTTTGATAACATATAGATGGCTCATTCTTTTTTTATCCATTCTATCAGTCTCTGTCTTTTGATTGGGGAATTCAATCCATTAACATACAAAGTTATTACTGTAAAGGAATTACTTAATTCATCCATTTTATCCTTTGGATTTCTGTTGTCATGTTACTATTGTCTGTCTTTTTACCCTTTAAGTTACTCTTTCCAATAATTTTCATTTCTACACTCTTCCCCAAGTCTCTCACCCTTGTTTTTCCCTTTCAGCCTGTAGCACTTCCTTTTGTATCTCTTGTAAAGCTGGTCTTTTGGAAACATAGTTCTCATATTTTTGTTTGGAAAGACTGTAAACTCACCCTCATTTTTGAAGGACAATTTTTGCCAGATAAAGAATTCTTGGCTGGCAGTTTTTCTCTTTCAATAACTTAAATAAATTATACCACCTTCTTCTCACCTCTATGGTGTCTGATGAGAGATGGCACTTTGTCTTATTGAGGTTCCCTTGTATGTGATGCATTGCTTTTGTCTTGCTGCTTTCAGAATCCTCTCTTTATCTCTTGTATTTGCCATTCTGAATAGTATGTGTCTCAGAGTAGGCCTATTTGGATTTATTCTGTTTGGGGTGCATTGTCCTTCTTGGATATTGATATCCATAATGGTTGAAAAGTTTTGGTCATTATTTTCTCAAATATTCAGAAATTCTCTTCCATTTTTTCCTCTTCTGGAACACTGGTAACACATATGTTTGTATGTTTTGCATTGTCATTCGATTCCCTGAGATCCTGTTCCGTTTTTTGTTCATTCTTTCCACTTTCTGTTCCGTTTTTCAAGTTCAGATTCTCAGTGCTCTAATTCACTAATCCTGTCTTCCATCAATTCAAATCTGCTGCCATATGCCTCTAATATATTTTTAATCTCATCCATTGTGTCTTTCATTCCCATAAGCTCTGTTACTTTTCTTTGCAGGCTTTCAAATTGTTTTTTATTCTCACTCAGAGTCTTCTTAATATCTTTTATCTCTTTAATCATATTTTCCTTCAACCCTTTGAAATGATATAGGAGATTTGTGTGATTATCATTGGTTAGTTGTCTTCAATCCTGTGTCTCATCAGGATTTTTTATTTGTTCATTAGGCTGGGCCATCTCTTCCTGTTTTTTAGTATGGCTTGTGATTTTTTGCTGATGTCTAGGCATCTGAATTTGTTGTTGAATTAATTTTGTTGGTCATTTTCTCTCTGTTGCCTAGTCATTTTAACTTGCAGCTCTTCTTTGATTTTTGGTTCAATGTATTTTAAATCTTTAAAATTGTCCAGATGAAGTTATCAAAATCGGGCCAGGGACCTACTAATGGGAAGCAGACCTGCTCTGAGGGATCTGGGACGAGAGACTCCTAAAAGCAGTTTCCTGTCTGGCCAGAATATGATGCTCATTGGCGAATCCTTCCATGGAGGTGTCTCTTTCAACCTCCACTTGCCCTTGATTCTGGTCTGGGGGAGCCAAGATTTAGTGCAAGCTCTCCTGGCCAAAGTCACCAAAGAGAAACCAGTCTCCACAATCTGCTACACCTCCTTCTTACCCGGGAGAAGATACCGATTCCCCTCTCAGTTGGCTGCAGTGAGCCATGGGTTTTATTCAGGTTGTTTGCCTTGAGTGTGGGTGATGGGTGCTGTCCCAGCTATGGGGTTTAGTAACTCATTGCTTTCATTTCAGCTTCTTTGTCTCTCTGTCCCTTGTCCTCCTGGAGGATGTGAAGCACTCTCTTGGTCTGCAGGTACACAAAGCAGCTCTCTCAGAAAGCTTTTAACCCTTCCTCCATTGTTCTTGTGAGAGAATTGAGCCCTGCCTACCACTTCCCAGAAGTGTCAGCTGTGGATTTTTACTATATACCCTTTATCATGATTAGGAAGTTTCCTTTTACCAGTAGTTTTCTCAGTGGTTTTTTGTTTGTTTGTTTGTTTGTTTGTTTGTTTTTTTGAAGAAGCAGTGCTTGATTCTGTCAAATGCCTTTTCTGCACCAACTGAGATGATCACGCAATTTTTCCCTTTGTTCTATTAATGTGGTAAATTATATTAATTGATATTCTTATGTTGAACTACTCTTGCATATCTGGGATAAATCCCACATGATCATGGTGTATAATTCTTTTGATGTGTTGTTGGATTTGGTTTCCTAGTATTTTGTTAAGGATTTTTGCTTCTGTATTCATAAGAGATATTGGTCTGTAAATTTCTTTTCTAGTGGTGTCTTTATCTGGCTTTGGTATTAGGGTGATGTTGGTCTCATAGAATAAATTAGGGAATATTCCCCCCACTTCAATTTTTTGGAAGAATTTGAGCAGCAATGGTGTTAACTCTTTTTAGAATATTTGGTAAAATTCAACAGTGAAACCATCTGGTCCTGGACTTTTCCTTGTTGTGAAGTTTTTATTATTCTTTCCATCTCTTTAATTGTTATTAGTCTGTGTTGATCTTCTATTTATTCTTCAGTCAGTGTGGGTAGTTTGTGAGTTTCTACAAATTTGTCCATTTCATCTAGGTTATCTAATTTTCTGACATACAGTTGTTCATAGTATCCTCACAGTCCTTTTCATTTCTGTGAGGTTCATAATAATGTTTCTTCTTTCATTTCTGAGTTTAGTTATTTGCATTCTTTCTCTTTTTTTCCTTGTCAGTCTCACTACAGCTTTGTCAATTTTATTGATCTTTTCTAAGAAAACCCAACTTTTGGTTTTATTAATGGTCTCTATTGTTTTTTAATCTTTATTTCATTTAACTCTGCTCTAATAATTGTTATTTCCATCCTTCTGCTCACTTTGGGTTTAGTTTGCTCTTCTATTTCCAGATCCTCTACTTGTGAGGTTTGGACTCTGATTTGAGATTTCTTTTTAAATGTAAACATTAAATTTCTCTCTCAGCACTGACTTTATTGCATCCCATAAATTTTGGTATGATGTGTTTTTATTTTTCATTCACCTCAAGATATTTCCTAATTTCCCATGTGATTTCTTCTTTGATCCATTGGTTGTTTAATAGTGTATTGCTCAATTTCCACACATTTCTAAATTTTCCAGTTCTCTCTCTGTTATTGATTTCAATTATGAAGCTTAATTCCATTATGGTCAGATAAGATACGTTGTGTGATTGTGACAATTTTTAACTTACTAAGACTTGTTTTGTGACCTAACATAAAGTCCTTCCTGGAGAATGATCCATGTATTTTGAAAGAAAATTTGTATTCTGCTGCTGTTGGGTGAAGTGTTCTACCTACATTTGTTAAGTCTAGTTTATAGTACTATTCAAGTCTTCTATTTTCTTATTAATCTTTTGTTGAGATGTTCTATCCATTATTGAAATTACTGTATTAAAGTCTTCTACTATTAATGTAGAACCATCTGTTTTCCCCTTCAAATCTGTCAATATTTGCTACATATATTTTGGGGCTCTGCTGTTAGTGCATATATATTTATGATTGGAATGTCTTCAAGTTGAATTTACCTCTTTATCAATATATGATGACCTTTCTTCTCCCTCATAAGAGTTTTTTACTTAAAGTGTATTTTATATGCCATTAGCACAGCTACCCCAGCTTTCTTTTTTGTTACTAGTTGCATGGGATATTTTTTCCTTTATTACACTTTCAACCCACTTAAGTCTTAAATTTAAGGTGAGTCATTTTATACAGTATATTGTTGTATCGTGCTTTTTATACATTCTGACAATCTCTGCTTTTGACTGGAGATTTAAATCCTTTTACATTTAAAGTAACTACTGATAATGCCAGACTTCCTTCTACTATTTTGCATTTTGGTGTTTGTAAGCCTTATATCTATTTTTGCTTCTCAATTCTTCCATTAATTCCTACATTCATGTTTATATGATTTTTTGTGTTGCATTATTTAGAGTCTCACTTTTCCTGTATATATTTTTCATATATTTTCTTTGTGGTTATAATGGGGCTAAAATATAACCTCCTAAATCTATCATAATCATGTTTTAACTTAACTTTAATAGCATACACATATAGTTTTCCTATACCCTTCTGTTCCCCCACCTTTTTAATACTTGTTACCATTTATATCTTTACACAGTGCATATCCAAACCATAGATTTATCTTTACTTTTTATGCATTTGCATTTTAGAACCTGTAAGAAGTAAAAATTGTCCCATACCAAAAAATAAAAATAAAGTGGTCATGGCATTTATAATTACCCCTATGGTTACCTTTACTAGAGGCCTTTATTTATGCCATGTCAATGTACTGTCTTATGTTCTTTCCTTTCAGTCTGAAGAACTCCCTTTGCATTGCTTGTAGGGCAGGTCTTTTTTGTGATGAACTACCTCAGCTCTTGTTTATCTGGGAATATCTTAATCTTTCCCTCATTGTTGAGACAGTATCATCAGATACAAAATTCTTGGTTGGCAATTGTTTTATTTCAGTCCTTTAAATATTTTGTCCCACTACTTTCTTGCCTCCATGGCTTCTGATGAGAAATTGACACTAAATCATATTGGGACTCCCCTGTATAAAACACATTGTTTTTCTCTTGCAGCTTTCAGAATTCTCTTCTTATTCTTGGCATTCACACCCACTTGACTACAATGTGTCTTGTCATTTCTTTTTGAGTTTATCCTGTTTGGGGTTCACTGGGTTATTGAATGTGTATATTTATGTTCTTTGTTTAATTTGTGGTATTTTCTGCTATTATTTCATTGAATATTCCCTTTGCACCTTTCTCTATTTTTCTCCTCCTGGGACTCCCATAATGAATATATTGGTTACTCTTGATGGTGTCTAAGACTCAGCTCACTTTTTCAAAATTCTTTTTCCTTTCCGCTCCTTATCCTGAATCCTTTCAATTGTCTTTTCTTTCAGTTCACTAATTCTTCTGTCAATTCCAATCTGCTGTTGAAACAACTTAGGAAATTTTTCCTTTTCCTTAATGTGGTCTTTAACTCCAATATGTCTGTTTCCTTTTTAACATTTCTATCTATTTTTGGAGCTCCTCATATTTTTCATTCATTGTTTTCCTGTTATCCTTCAGTTCCTTGATTATTTACTTAATATTTGGTTTAAAAAACACAAGTCAATCAATAATATTATTGATGTTGCTATGTACCTGTCTGAAAACATGGTGCTTATCAAATTTCATTGAAAGGGAATTCTATCTGTACATTAAATATGTAAACTTGTGCAAAATTTTATGGCCAAATTAATATGTTTGGTGATATTAAAGCTTTTAGAGAAATTATTGATATCAATGTTAGTTACTGCAGACTACAATCTCAGGACAAAACATTTGCCATAATAGTCTTACAGGGCCATATGGACTCAAACTTCTTGAAATATAATTTCCAGTTAGTACAACTCTCTCCAGTGAGAAGCCAGGCTACAGGTAAAGAAAGAAAGAAAGAACAAAAGAATGAAAGAAAAAGAAAAAGGGGGAGGAAAAGGGAAAAGGAGAGAGAAAGAGAGAGAAAGAAAGAAGAATAAATGAAAAAAAGAAGGAAAGAAAGAGAAAGACAGAGAAAAAGAAAACAAAAAAGGATGGAATGAAGCAAGGAAAAAAGGAAGGAAGAGAGAAAGACTTCATTCATCTTTATGGAGGGCTATTACTGAAGGTAACAACAACAAAAAAGATGATCTTTGTAATGTTTTGATTAATTTCCCTGTAATTTTTCATATTACTAATTCCTACCATATGTTCTTAATATTGTATGAATTTTTTTCACCAAGGAGAGAAAAATATGCTTTGTTTCTCAACAGACATGCATTCCAACTTGGCTATGAAAATGCAATTTTGAGGGGAAGGTAGAGGGAGAGAAAAATATAGAAGAAAAAGAAGCCAGGAAACAAGTCACTACTTTTTAATCAGCTAAAGAAAATTTAATTTGATTTAGAAAATGATTTAATGTGTTTTGTCTCTTTATATCAAAGCCAGCTGTCTGTGTTCTTGGTCTGATGTGAGGAGTACTTGGAAAATTCCACTGATTAAAAATATTTCCCCAACTCTTTCAGTGGAATAACTCATTTGGGAAAACCTCACTTGGAAGGTGATGGGCACATAAAGAGGAGATGCCAGAAGTCAATTATCTAAGTAAGAGTGTGGGGGATGATGAGGAGCCTGTCTAAATATAGTGTAGGAAGAATAATGTTTCCATATTTTTATGTTTCATTTTATTATGCCTTGGAGTTTAATAGAATTATCTCAAGAAGTTCTTCAGGAAATAAAATGTGCCCCAAATCAGCAATATACTTACATTATCAAGTTGGATCTAAAAGGACCCCTTAATTTTAGTACAACTAGACTAGACTAATCCCCACAGTCTAAAACTGCAGCCTAAACTTTAGTAGTGTTTTAGAACTTCTTGACAGTCTTCAGTTAATTAGACTCCCCAGAAGTTTCACTTCCTTCTTATTCTGCTGTGGATGTTTAGACCTAGACCCCCTCCCTTCAAAAAAAAAACACAAAAAACAAAACAAAAAACACCCTAGTTCAAGAGTACAAATAGTGGAGGTCAGACCCCACACTTATAAATTATAAAATACCAAAGTTTCTTCTGATAGCATGGCTTTTTTTTTTTTTTTTTTTTTGCAGGCTAGAAATTTCTCTTTAAAGAAAATAACATTTCTGAAAATATTCATAAGAGCAACAATAGCACTTCCACAGAGGGATTATGAGGAAGGAGAGAGGTTGTCTGTAGGAAAATGGAAGCAAATCCTTACACTAAAACAAGACAAACTGAACTTAACTATGCTAACTATGATAGTGTATCCACTATAGATATCAGATGGTTAAAAGCTGGTTAAGAGTAAAGGATTCTAAAAGAAAACAAAAAAAACCCGTAAGCATTGACCTTTTTACACCCTAGTCCAAACCTCATTCATCTTGTGCACTATAAGGAGGTGTGAGGTGTTTTATCATTATCAAATGTTGCATCAAAATAGATGAATTTTTTCCTCATGTGTTTTTTCCACTATAAAAGACATCTATGTTTTTAAATGGATGAGCTTTAAAAAGATGACATTTTGGTTTTCAACACATACAGTTATCAAAATCTTGAAATAAAAATGCTGCCATAGTGGTGAATAATGTGGCTATGAACATCGGTGTGCAGATGTCTGTTCGTGTCACTGCTCTCAGTTCTTCTGGGTATATACCCAGTAGTGGTATTGCAGGGTCACGTGGCAAGTCTATATTCAACTTCTTTAGGAACTGCCAAACAGTCCTCCATAGTGGTTGCACCATCCTGCATTCCCACCAACAGTGAAGAAGTGTTCCTATCTCTCCACATCCTCTCCAACACTTGTAGTTCTCTGTCTTTTTAATAGTGGCCATTCTGATAGGTGTGAAATGATATCGCATTGTAGTTTTGATTTGCATTTCCAGGTGTCCATCAACAGATGAATGGATAAACAAACTGTGGACCATTCACACAATGGAATATTATGCAGCTGTAAGAAGAAATGAAGTTGTAAAGCATATGACAACATGGATGAACCTGGAGGACATTATGTTGAGCGAAGCAAGCCAGACACAAAAGGACAAATACTGTATGAATGCATTACTATGAACCAAATATATTGTGTAATATATTGTTTGATGCAAAAAAAAAAAAAATACATGTATCCATTATATTTAATTGAGAAATGTAAAAAAAATAAAAAATAAAAAAAAATGCTGCCATAGCTCAGACCTTGGCCTGCTTATCTGCGTGCACTATTCTTCTAGCCCATGCAGATGCAGAGGCACATGGAGCTTTTCCTTCTGGCTCTCCAATCCATACTCAATAGGCCTTGTATGGTAGAGGCTGTCATACCGACCACCCTCATTCTTCCCAGGGGCCCCGGGGCACCTGGCTGGCAGGGGAGCTGGTACTTTGGTGCCCTAATGCTAACAATGCAGGATATAGCTTGCTTAGCATGGACTCCAGCAGAAAGTTGAGTTGCATAATAATCCCTTTCAACAGGCTTCATGGGAGACTCTCCATTTGCAGAGCTTTTTTTTTTTTTTAAGAATTGATCATCCACAGACTTCATGATAAGCTATCCCAGGCTGAATTATAGTAGCTCTAGCTATCCAGTATTAATGCCTGGTTATCTTGTCTTGTCTTTACCATATGTTTGATCTTGTTTGTTTTTAGGACCATGGAGCTGAGGAAGGGTTCATAACGCTATCCTATATATGTCTATTCAATGCAAAACGAGAAAGTTATAAAAGAAAAAGAAGGTAGAATTTCCAATGTCCTCTTTTCAATCAACTAAATAAAATCCTGGAAATCTCACAAAAGTTTTCTGCTGCCATTAGAAATTGTGATTTTTCAAATATTAATATTATGAATATTTGTTCTGCTGGGGAGGCTCTGCCCCACTTTTTCCTAAGTATTTGCTTAAACATAGGTCCTCTGACCCTTTCGTTCAAGTATAGTTCTGTTTTGTTTGGTTTTAAATAAGAGGCTGCATCATGAACCCAATTAAAGAGTGTTTGGAATGACTTGGCCCAGTGAATATTTTGCCCTGCACTGTTGTCAAGCTGGGTTCTAAGCAGCGAAGGAACCACTGGCACTGGCCTAACCTTCCTCACTGCCAATGCTCTGCAGGCTGCTGTGGTCGTCAGTGCCACGGATGCTGGTGGTTCTGATGTTGGCCACTTCTCCACGGGAGAACTCTGTGCTTGCAGCATCCACTTCAATTTCATTTCAATCTGAATCAGAACGATCTGAAGAAATAGTTGATCCAGTGCTGTCCATTCGCATTCATTGCAGCGCCTGAGGACCCTGCAGCTGTTCCAATCGCGGCTTTAAAAACCTCTGTTCTCGTTCCAAGTTCTCAAGCTGGTGCTGGCTCTTCCTTTCAGCTTATTCAAGTTTCTTGATGTGTGCTTTGGCTTTGTTGAGTAAACCAAGTGTTGTGTGCCTGGTGCAGTCTGGTCCTAGCGGAATCAGAACTTTTAAGCGTTCTAAACACAGGCGCAGGTGAGCTCGTCGATTCGCTCCCCGCTCACGGAGTGTAGACTCGTTGGCAGCGCTGGCACTGCTGCTCTCGCTGTTCTGTTTCTGTGCTGGGTTCAACCTCGGTGGGGGCTTTGAATGCTACAGCCGGAGAATCGGCGTGGAGTGGAATGACGTCGAGGCGTAGGCCTGCTCACACTTTCACTGCCGGCGCTCCAAAAACTCGGTCCCATCCCAGCAGGCGCTGCGCGTTGATCATCCGCACGCGCACCCGCTCCAAGGGCACAGCGGGCGGCGCCCCGGGGCCTCTGCGCGCCCCCTTCCCTGCTCATGGGAGGCGCCGCAGGCCGACCCCCGCCGCCCGCTTGAGGACGGCTTTAAAAAAAAATTGAACTTAGCTTCAAACCCATATTATGTTTCATATAGTGATTAATCAGAGTAGGAAATGTTCATACTGTGAAAAAATTCGTGTCTTTAATAATTTAAAACTCTCTGTCTTTAAAATGGACCTTGGGAAGAATGTGAAATATTGCAAGAACTCGAACTTGGTAATCATAATGTTTTAACAAGAACAGGGTCACCATATGTTCCTGATACGTGAAATGGGAACTCAATTTTAATGACTCACAAATGATTGATTTAGTTGGCTTTATTCCTCCCACAGTAATTATCTTTGTTTAATTAAATGTTCTTATTAGGGAAATTTCAGTTTTGCAGAAAAGTCAGGGAGAAAGCAGAGTCTCGTATACCCGCCCTTCCCCCACAGAGTGTTCCCTATTACAATACTTTGTGTTAGTGTGGTATTTTGTGACAATTGGTGAAACAACAGTATTATTATTCTACTATATTCCATAGTTTACATTAAGGCTTACTGTTTTTAATTTACAGTTCTATGAGTTTTAATTTTTTATTCTGGTAACATATATACAATCTAAAATTTGCCATTTTAACCACTTTCAAATATAAAATTCAGTGGTGTTAATTACCTTCTCGATGCTGTGCTACATTACCACTTTGGAAAGAGTGAAAAACATTTTCTTGCTTGTTCGTTGCTTCTAGTGACCCTTCTAAGTGCTACCAAGGTTGGGAAATGGTTACTGATTTGATTACTTTGCTACATAATCATTGAGTGAATATTTAATTGCAGATAAGGGAGAAAGACAGAAATGCAATGGACAAATAATACTTTAAACTAGTGAGTAAGTTAATAAAAGGAAGGGGTAAGGGGAGTGACAGTTCTTTGAGTACATATTTTGAATAGTTTTGACTTCTGGAATAATGTTAATGTTTTCCATTCCAAAATGAGTGAATGAATAAAATCAACAGGAATTGAAGAAAAAAACTCTAAAATTTAATACAAACAGAATCAAGTGAATCGGTGTCTTTCAGAGGAATATCATAAACACAATGAAGGATCAAAAAAAAATAACAAACATGAGTAAAGTTTGAACACAGCATTTTAACTATATATTCAGGTTCTAAAGTACAGTTACATCAGTATGGAGATCTAGCTGTTAGTTCTCTCACTTCCACCACCACCAAGCCCACTGCCAAGTGAGATGGATTGATAATTTTGAAACTACGTTTGGTATATTCTAGCATTGAGAAAATAAGTGAAGATGTTGATGGTAGTCAGATTCAGATTGTTCAACTGTGTTGAAGAAAGGGTGAATCCTGTGCTCTGCCTCCAAATCCCCTTTTAGGACTGAAGGAATTTTCCTTCTAGTGGATGGAAATTCTGAAGGCTGACAGCCCTCCACTGTCAGCAATCCATAGGCATTTCCCCTAGCTGCATATTGCTGCCCAGTCCAGAATGTATTATCCAACAACATACCATACCATTAGACCAAGGGACCCACTCCACAGCAAAGCAGGTTCAGCAGTGAGCAAATGAGTGTGGGATTCAATTGTCATTCATGAACTGCATCACTCAGTTGTTGCTAGACAGAATGACTGATGGAAAGGTTTTACAAAGTGCACTTAGTGCCAGTTTAGAGAAAATACCATGTGAAGATGTAGTGGCTGTGGACTGGAATCATCTGAATCTTCACTCTTATGGGGCAACTGGATGGATGGAATCAGCTGGGACTGTCAACCAGAACAAAATACATGTGATGGATTCCTGTGGCTTGGGCTTCTCCTGGCATGTGGCCAGAGTTCCAAGGAGTGTCCTGAGTGACCACAGGTCAATCATTTCAAGAGAACAGTGGAAGCTGCATGGCTTTTTATTATTTAGTTTCAGAAGTAACCTTGTAACACATCCACAGTACAATGTGAGTGAAGCAGTCACAATTTCATCCAGATTTTAGAAGAGGGGACAGAGATTCTACCTCTCAGTGGGAGGAGTGTTAAAGAACATGGGGCCATCTTTTAAAACTGTCACAAGGACTAGAGGCAATGGCAACTCAGCAGCGATCAGCAAACACAGAACCTAGATACCGGTTTTTGAAGTTCATTCTTCATTATAAAAGGAACGAGGGTTCCATAGAGATATGGCTGATTCCAGGACTAGAGCAGAGAAAGTATATGATAAGTTTTGTTATGCTAGACTGTAACAGAATGTTCAAAGAATGGTAGGGATATATGAAAAGACCCAGGGCAGCTCATTGGGCTCCCACTGGCCAATTCTAGTACAATTTGAGCATCAAAATAAATATTAAGAGTAATTGATTATGACACATTATATAATATAGAAACACATGTACAGATTGATATAAATAAATAAAAAAGGGCAAAGAAAAGCTTTTTCTAGAATACTGAGTAATAGATGTAGGAGGAATGATGGAATTAGTGAATAAACTTTATTTTAAAGGAGGTTTTAGAGTACAGAAAAGTTACATTGAAAGTATAAGGGATTTCAATATACCTCTCCCCCATCTTCTATTAATAACATCTTACAGTAGTGTGGTACATATGTTACAATTGATGACTAAATATTGAAACATTGTTACTAACCAAAGTCTATAGTTTACATTGTGGTTTAAACTAAATTCCAATCTCCTAAAAATGCCCTATGTCCCATCTATTACTCCTTCCCCCTCCCCTCAGAACCTCTGGTAACCATTATCTTTATTACAATGTTACATGTTCCTCCATTACTACAATATTAATAAGTAAATAAGTTTACTTTGTCCGTGGCTGCATGGCTCCCAAACCTAAAATATTTACTACACTTTACAAAAAAAAAAAAAGAAAAAGCTGACTCTTGGTGTAAATTATAAAATTATAAATTCAGTTATTATCAAATAATGCACCAAGGTAAAATGATTTACAGGATTTAACTCAACTAAATTGTATCATGTTTTCTATAATTAACATAACAACATAAAAGCAAGGAACCCATTTAATCATCATTTATTAATTGGTTGTCAGCATTTTCTAACATTTCTTCTGTAGATTATTGGTCTCTGTAGATATTTGTTTTGAGAAAGGTTCGGTAGTTAAATAAATTTGAAACATACTGCATACCATCTTCTTTTCCTGGAACAACTGCATGCTCTCTGTGCGTATAAAATAAAATGTATATAAGTTGTGATTTAAAAAAATAGTCCAAAAGGGAAACCATAATAGTCTCTATTCTGCTCATTCAAATAGTACTAGTAGAATTAAAAACAATAATAAAAATTTATGCACATATAAGTAAGATAGAGAACTAAGCAGTATGGAGAGCTACAGGATTAAAAAGTAAAAATCTCCTTCCTCCATTTTCTTTCTAGTTCTTAGAGGTAATCATTGTTAAAAGTTTCTCCTGAATTCTTCTAGTAGTTAAAAAAAAAAAAAAAGATAAAAGGAAAATTGAGGTGAGTCTAAATGCGTATTATTTTTTATCATCTTTGTTTTACACAAAAGAGAGATCATATGGTATACATTGTTTTGCACTTTGAATGCTACATTTATGTAATTTAGAGAGCGTTTAATATCATTGTTATTTTCTATTTTCTGTGATGGCTGATATTTGGTGGTTGTCCCAGAACTTATTGAACCAGTCCCCTATAGTGGAGCGGTTGTTTTCAGTTTGTGTTGTTCTTTGTTATTTTGCAATTCAGAAATGCTAAAATGAAATCCTTGTACAAATATTTTCATACAATATGTGTATATATCTATAGAACATAATCCCGACAGAGGGTTTTTTATGTAAAATTGAAAAAAATATAACTAAATTGCTATCCTTAAAAGTTACTGGCCAGGAATGAAAATGCTTTCATTTGAGAATTATCTTTAAATGCCTCATATTCAAAGAAATGCATCGCTCCTCATTTTATTTTTGGTAATTGCACTCCCCCTAAATGAACACATGAGTAGTGCTTCCTTATATGATATTTATAAAGTCAAATTTAAAAAAATATATCATTGAGTTCAAGAAACTAGAAAATTGAGCAGCATTAAAGGAAGGATTTTGGCTGATTATTGAGCACATTTGCCATTTTGTGAGTATTAAATTTATGAGTAACAG
Source organism: Tolypeutes matacus (assembly GCA_026826555.1). NCBI lineage: Eukaryota > Metazoa > Chordata > Mammalia > Cingulata > Chlamyphoridae > Tolypeutes > Tolypeutes matacus. Next base: position 11,180,700 of record JAKSZT010053783.1, read on the forward strand.
CGCTTAAGGATTTCTTTCCTAAAAATAAAGTGGATCACAGTTCACACTGTAGACCACACTCTCTCCCACTCAGTTCTGAGTGGTGTGTGCTGATTTAAAATGGCCTACATCCATTGCCACAACAGTACTCAGGATAACCTCCAACTCCCAAAGAAGCCCCTGTATTTCAACTGCTCATCCCCTCCCTACCCCAAAAGTGTCAAGTGGCCACTGGCTCCACCTCATTGTTATAATTTCTTGCATTGCTAGAATCACCATATGTGAACAAGAGAATACCATCAAGTCCACTCTAGTCCATAGTTCTTAAGTTCATTGAGGGTGGTGGGCCACACTGTGGGAGATGTTTGTGTGGGATGTGGTGGGAGGTGTGGGAGTTGGGCAACATGGGAATCCCAGTGGGTTCCGTGTAATATTATGGGTAATCTAAGCACCTCTTAAAATATATGTGTATATATAAATAACATTTTTGTAAGCAAATACACATATATGCATATATGGTTATATATCATTTTGCAAATGTTTGTATGTATTGTGAGAATTTTGATTTTTACCCATAATAAAAAAAAAAATAAAGTGGATCAAATTCCTGAGAAATTATATTGGGAAAGTCCTTTAAATGTTATTATTTTTAATAAATGCTTACATTTGTTTGCTAAATCAAACAATGGCAAGGGATTTTAAACATATCCAAATGACCTCCATCTGTTTTCCTGTTTGTTAAGTACTTTGAATATTTTAGATTTCTCTCAGGAATATCACATTTACGTTAACCACGCATTAGCAATGAGAAGTTTTTAAAAAGTAATGGAAAGTATCAGGTGCAAGTTTAGGAATATAACTATTTTCACAATGAATCTCTCTCTGGCAGTCCTTCTGGTGGCTTTTAGGTCTGAGAGATGATTAGTCTCTTTCAAAACTCAGGCTCTTTGGAGTCTAGAGCTGACTACATGCATTTTTATGTGTGTGATACTGGCTGTGGAGACCCAGTGAGGATTTATATAGAAAGGAGATTGTGAAATCTTGCAGCCTTTGAAAAGTTGGCTTCTTCTCTGTTTTGGAAAGTTGAGATATTCCCTTAAGTTAAGTAGGGAAGAACCAGAAAATCTGTTATTGTTCTTTCCCATTCTGTGATACTATGATTTTGTAATACAATTGATGTGACTGGCAATGGACTGCTTTTTATTTTTATGAATTGACTCCTGATATTTTATAGTTCCAGAGTCTAGAATGGACTGAAAATGGGTGGAAACTTCCATATTTTCAACTGTCAAAAGAGTAGCAGCAGAAGACTTCTTTCTTTAATGTCATTTGAAAGCGATGAGTGCTGGTTTGGCTGGTTTTCTTGAGGTTTAGGGAAAATGCCATATTCTTTCCTGATATTCTTCTGGCCCTCTTCTCCTACCCGCTGCTGGAACACCAGCTTGTCTCCTGTTCCTTATTCTAAGTGTAAACATGCTTACAAGCTCAGCTAAACTTTCCTCCTGGAAATGCTCCCTAAAAGCTCCAGAAATTCATTGTCAGAGACTCCTTTGAATTTTTATGTGGCATACTTTTGAAAATATTTTATTTAATTTGATTCTACAATTAAAAATAAGATACATATAGGTGAGAGATGTCTGCCTATTTTATAGATGGAAATAGCAAGATTCATAGGCTAAATAACTTGTGCAAAATTGCCAACCAGTAAAAGAAAAGCTTGGACTAGAGCACATGCCTTCATTTCCCACTCCAGTGCTTTTTGGCTTCATATTGCCCATTTAAATACAACAGCTTTCATTCTACAATTGTTTATTAATAGTGTGTTGCAAACTACACACTTTACAATTTGCTATTACAAGGGAGTGTAAAATGATCTAAGACATATCCTGTACTCTTCACATACTTTTCTAGTTGAGTGGAAATAAACATGTAAAGCAATTGAGGAATAATGCAAGATAAAGGAATATTAAGAGGGGAAATGTGATTCAGATAGGTCAAAAGTCTTTCAACTATACATGGGACCCAAAAGAAAAATAGGATATGAATTATTAGAGTTGGGCGAGGAAAGAGTTTTTGAGTTGAGAAGTGCTTTTTGAAGAATATCTTACATGGAGTTATGTTAAGTGTTAATAAATAAGGTAAAATTGGCTGTTAGAGAAGAACTGGAGCTTGAATGCAGCAGGTTTTTGTTCATTTCCTCCCTGACACGCATTTCTCGGTTCTGCTGCCCAAAGTGTTCTCAGTGTCTTTTTTGTGAGTTCACTTCTCTCCCATTCTCAGCTTTGAGGTTTGGGTGAGATTAACTTCACCTAAAATGCTTTAGGCTCCAAGTTTATACCACGATTCTGTCCTCAATGATTAAAGTTGTTTGGGCAAATAACCACATTAGAGACAGAGAGATGTGAAGATGTGTTTGCTATGACTATGGGAAATGGGAAGCACCTCTTTCTTTTATAAGTGAGACCTGCAACTGCCACTGCCATTTTCCTAGCATAAAAGAAGAGCCCTTGTATTGCAGAGAAAACTAGGTGGGATCTGAGGATCAAGGTGGCACCTCAGAAGATGGGAGGAGGAACAAAGGAAAACACTCATTCTTGGTGATATGGTGTGTGCTAGATCAAGCCTTACCTAAAAATGTCTCTCTTAGGTCTACATAAAACAATACATTTCACTCTGTTTAAATCACTCCAAACTTTTAAAAAATAATAATTCACAACATAAAGAGCCTTAATGCAAGCACTTGTAGCATGATTGAAGATGGAAGCAGAAGTCTGAAAATCAAAGATGTGGCAGATTTAACTGAAGTCAAAGCAGGATCTGTTTATCAAGGGTGTAGAAAAAGGCCCAGGGATCTCAGGACTGAGCTTTGTATATTGTCTACTCTTAGGAAATAGGAAGTATAAGAGGAGCCATTAACAGGGTGTTAGAAGAAAACATGATTCAATGTAATAAAAGCAAAGAAGGGATGAAAATCTAGAGAAGAGTTGAATGTCAGTGCCAGGTCTGTAGTTTTTGAGCGCTTCATCAGCCAGTCTGAGAAGCTTCTGGAGTCTATAGATTTGGAATCTACTGTCATCCCATCCAAATGAGATATGTCCTTGGCCATTGATCTCAGTGACGAATGTCTTCCAAGACCTTGCTCTTCACATTGTGGTTTGTGGGCCAGCCCATGCACGATAGGTCTGCACAACCTCCCACTCCAGCCCTACCGATTCAAAATTTGCATTCTAATGAAACCCCCAGATGAATGAACGTAGAAACTAAATTTGCTCTGTTTCTTACCTCTATATCCATCAGATAATGCTAAAAGTGATAGCATCCTCCCTCCCCCAAACAATATCCTTTAAGTACAGGATCATCCTATAATGCTCACTTCTCTCTTTTTCCTGAGCCAGCTACCTCCCAAACAATAATTCCCCCATTTTGAAGAGTTGCTTCCATTTACTAACTCTTTATCCTAACAAAACCCCCTCTCTTCCCTGAACGTATTGATTCCCCTGCAGCCTCTCAATTAGTCTTCTGTTTGTTTTTTTATATCCTATTTTCCTTAGGACAAGATGGTTGATTTTTCTTTCTGTCCTTTGCACTTCCAGGCCATTACTCCTCCGCTCTCTAAAAATTCTTCTATTTTGAAGCTTCTTCTATTCAGCTGTACCACCCCTCTGTTCATTTTAAGTTGCAGTCTTTCAGACGGCCTGCCACCTGCTCTTATTCACTGATGTCTCCAACACCTAGCCATACTCTTTCCTCACTTTAATACAGCCAATATCCTTGTGATTTCAGTGTTCATGGGGCAACCTATCCAACTCAAGATCACTTAATTTCTTGACTTCCTATCTGCCATGACCTTCCCAACAGCCCCTTTGCTACCAATTGTCCTACCCTAAGCCCATCATCACCTATAACATCCCTGTGTTAAAAGTCATTAATTCAAACATCCAAATCTGGCCATCAAATTCTCTCTTAATTTCCTATTCAATTATTCCTGCTCTGCCTTTTCATCTCATCTAGATTCTCAACATATCAAATGATCTTTCTCTATCCCTGTTTATTAGTCCTTCTATCACTTTTCTCCCTATTTGGTGTGAATTCCATGGTCAATATTCCTCTATGAAGACATGCTACCTGCTTGGAATGTTGTGGGGAGTGGGACCTGACTCTTGGTCATTACATGACAGGCTCCTTCCTGTTATTCAAGTTTCAGCTCAAATGTCACTTAAAAGAGAAGATTTTCAACATTTGTTTTAGCAGCCAAGAAACTAAGTTGATTCAATTGTTTCTTGCTTTCCCTACTACCACTTAAGCTATGTCTCCTTGGTATTCTTTGTGACTCCATTCTTCCTTGCATAGTCATTAATTGTTGATATTTCTCCAACCTGGATTTCTTGAGAATCCAGATAATACAGATATCTAGAGAATCTGATATCTGTAGCTGATCATTATTTTCTGTATACCATATTAGCATACTCAATTACTTGACATCTCTCCTTGAATATCTCAAAGTGATAGGAACTCCCATGTAAAAAAAATGAACTTATAATCTTTCCCCATGAATCAAGTTCTCTTTCAATAGCCCCTATTTTAGTGGATAGCATGAAGTTCTAATTGGTTATGCAACTTAGGAGTCATTTTTATGTCTCCTGTGCCTTCCAATCTGCTTATCAAAAAATCAAAATATCATCCACTTAGCACAATGAAATATCTTGATCTCAGGATCACTTTGGTAAATGAACAATTTTTGAATCAGTAATGTGATTCACTCTTCTTTGCCGGGTAATTTCCTTTTCAGTTTCATTCGCAGCTATGAATGGACATCTGGATGATGAGACACAAAGGAAATTTGCTGGAGATGTCTAGATTTTTTCAAATAAAATGATAGAAATTTCTAAAGGGAAAACACCCTGTCCCTTCCTTCTTGCTTGGTATCCTGGTATGAGAATAAATAATGCTTATCCTCTACCCACCAGCCCTTCTGTTAAAATCTTGCAAGTTGTCTCCTGGTAGTGGAACCTACCTTGACCCAAGTGGGCAATGGAGCTGAGTAATACAGCTTATAAGGGAGTGAATGGAGCTGACAGCAAATAAGCAAATGATCTGCACTCTTTCCCATTACTATTTAAACTCTGAAAGCAAGCACCAGGTCTAGTTTTGCTCCTCATTCTATAGCACCTTATAGAAATTTTTGTTATACACAGGTACTTAATAAATATTCATTGAAAGTTGAAAGAGAAACAAATATCACTAGATTTTGTAAGATAGGAAAGCAATGGAAAATTTAAGAATGTTGTCAATAAAAATCATTTGGCCAAAGTCATTTCACAGGGTCTTAAAGCTTTTATGAGTCAGAAGCAAGCTGTTTTTATGGGGTTACATGTCTCATTAGGGAAATTTGACAGTGAAAGGAAAAAAAATTGAAAGATAGGGTCACATTATCAATCTCTTTTTAGATAATTAATCTAAAATTTTACTATTTATATAGTCCCCCATTTTACATATATTAGTTTTTACAATTAGAGCAAAATCTCCTTCATGGTAGAAACCATCTATTATATTTCTTAGTATTTGCCTTAATGATGGACTCCTAGTCAATTTTCAACATATGTCCTTTGAAGTTAAAGGATCTGGATGCCTCTTAGCAAGGAAAATTGATTCCTTGGCCAGTCATTTAATGATACTCTCATTGCCTCTCATGTAAGCACTGCAATGTAATCTAAACCAAAGGTTAGTGTTCAGCAGTATGATAAGATGTCAGTTGTTTAGTTAGAAAGGAGGAATATTAATCATCAATATTCCAAATGAGCAATTTAGTTTTAGGTATATTGTTTCACCTTAGGGCTTAATGTTTTTCTATTAGATAAATCTCACAAGATCATTTCTTCTGTTGAATTTTACTACAAGAAAGTAAACTTTGCATCATGGAATTTCATGACAACAGTGTCAAGACTATAGCAAAGGCTATGTATAGTAATTCAACAGATTTTAAGTGAGTGCCAATTCTGTTCCTTGCAAGAGGTATTCATCAGTGAATCAAACAGAGTCTCTGTCCTCATGGGGGTTTTCAAGTTTTTCCTCCTAGGGCAAATTGGGTACTGGCAACTATTTTGAGAAGTAGGAATAATTGTTATTATACAGATGAAGAAACTAAGGTTCAACATCTTACATTTAGAATGTGATTGAAAACATATCTTCTGATTCCATATCAATCATTCATTCCTATATCTATGTGTGGAAGTTTGGCATTGTTTATGAATTCCAGAAATGGATATTGGATTATGTTTGTAAACTGGTCTGTACTTGGGCATGATTAAATTATGATTAGGGCTTTGATTGGGTCATGTGAGTAGGATGTTGGGTCCCTTCCCCTTGGTGGGCATGGAATCACAGCTAAAACTACTTGGCAGAGTGGAGGAGTGAGTGGAACTCTTGATGCTGTGTTTTGACCTGGAGCCCAGGAAGTGAACATACAGAAGAACACAGAGGAATACAGATGGCTCCTTAGACACAGCAGAAGCCCCAGGGAGAGTGGCAGAGCTGTTCGCCTGATAGTCTACAGCTGACCTTGTGGAGAGAACACAGCAGCTGAGACCAGAGAGAAATGGAGCCCAGAGAAGAGAGGATCCCAGGAAGCCTGAACTCTTGGCAGGTGTCGACAGCCATCTTGCCCCAACACATGGCAACATACTTTGGTGAGGAAGTAACTTATGCTTTATGGCCTGGTAACTGTAAGCTTCTACCCTAAATAAATACCTTTTATAAAAGCCAATAGATTTCTGTTATTTTGCATCAGCACCCCTTTGGCTTACTAATACACTGTGTTACATTTATACATAATAATAATAATTCTATCTATCTATCTATCTATCTATCTATCTATCTATCTATCTATCTACTGATCGATCATCTATCCATCTATCTGATTGTTTTATTTTTACTTCAATCCTTCTGGATTTTGATGAAGAACTAATAGAGGTATGCCCCAATAATAGTGGGTAAAAATGCATATAGCAGCCATGTGTACTCCTATGCACTGTCTCAGTAACTCCATTCTAAAATCACCATCCTCTTCCCCTTTCTTCATTTCTGCTCTTTCATTCTTCCCATTTGAAGAATATGAGGAGGAAGGCAGAAAGGGGGAAAGGGGGAAAAGAGAAGGTTTAGTGGAGTAAAGTGGAGTAAAGGAGAGAAGAAACAAAGTAAATGTGATCATTGTCCCATAGGCTGTACGTGTATAAAATTAGCACCATTGCATTGAACCAAATCAGATCTTGGGGAGGAAAAACTTACAGAACACACTTGTATTTTCTTTCAGAGACATTCTCTCCTTCATGCACCTACAGTTCTCAGATGGCCATTTGAATTCTGTCATTTTGATGACTTTTCCCCATTCAGTTTGTGTGAAATGCAAGCATCATTCTCCCATTATGGGCTTGAAATGAGTCACACATCCTTGGATTTTTTGACTGGAAAACTCAAGCATGTCATAGAGCACAAACTACCAAGTACCTGTGGGTATACTGTCACTAAGCTATTGATTCATCATTTCTTGGAAACAAAAAGAAAAATAAAGTCAATCTAGTGAGCTGTTCATAAAACTACATTTATTAAATGTAAATAAATATCCTTAATTCTTATATTATGTCTTAACTATATTTTGCTGTTACATTTTTCTTTAGGAAATGATAGTTTAAAAAGGTAGGGAAGCGGCTGTGGCTCAATCAGTAGGGCTCCCGTTTACCATATGGGAGGCCCCGGGTTCGGTTCCCGGGGCCTCCTGGTGAAGGCAAGCCTGCCCACACGGTGTGGTTAGCTGACCCAGTGAGCACAAGCAGCAAGGGGGGGATAAATGAATAAATAAATAAAATCTTTAAAAAAATAAAGAAAATAAAAAAAATAAAAAGGTAGTTACTTATAAAAATTGTCCTTATTTGGCAAAATAAAAAGCTGGCAACCCTAAGTATTTGTGCTTGTCATACACACACACACACACACACACACATTTTAATTTGCTAAGCTGATTAAAGTAGATATCATAAAATGGGCTGGCTTTAATAATGAGAATTTATTAGCTTACAAGCTTGCAGTTTTGAGGCTGTCCAAGTGAAGGCATCATCAAAGTGATAATTTCTTCCCCAAAGCCAGCCACAGTAATTTTTGGGTCCTCTGCCACATGGCAAGGCACTTAACAGTGTCTTCTGATCTTCCTTCTCGCTTAGATGTTGTTGCTTTGAACCTCTTGCTTCTGTGACTTTCTCTCTTTGTCTGAATTGCATTCTCTTCTCTTATAAAGGGTTCCAGATTAAGACCTACATTGGACCATGCCTTAACTGAAGTAACCTCATCAAAAGGTCCTACTTACAAAATAGGTTTACACCGACATGAATGGATTAGCTTTAAGAATATGATTTTCTGGGGGTACATACAGTTTAAAATGATCAGAGTATGTATTTGAAATCTAGAATATTGTTGCAGGGGCTGCAGGGTGTGGAGAGCCCTTTCCTTAAATGGAGATCTCTTTTTTTTCTAGTAAAGTTCTGTGTAGCCTAGAACCCTCTCAACAATAAGAGTATTAATCCGATAACAGATATGTGGATACAGTGACAAAGCAGAGCCTCTCAGAGGAGAATTGTGGAAGGCACTCCTGAGATGAAGGGCAGTAGGCATTTCAGATGACAAGAAAATGTCCCGAATTTTATACTTCATAAACTTCAGCAGTATTTATAAAGCTTATGGATAACTAGAGTTGTAGCAATACTGTTGTTAGGACTGTACATTGTGTAGTTGCAAACATAGCCTGAGTACAGATCTAATTTTAAGAATGCCAACATAAGTTAATAACAGATCAGCAAATGTACAACTCTGGGACAAGAAAGAGAAGAAGTCTACAGTATCTTTCTTACAGCAGTTTTTTTCCCCCTTGGTAATAATTGATTGGAAGCAGAACATTTGAGATGACTCAGGGGCACTTTAGGACCACAGAATGGCTTGATGTCATCATTATGAACATTTATTATCATGGTAGTAATCTTGCCTAGCTGTGAAACCATACTTTACAACACTGAATTTGGACGGTTGATTTATTACAATAGATTCCGAGAACATTATAGCTAGAAAACAGTTGGAGAACTTATAATTAATTGTTCTAATTTTAAGGATAAGAAAATTGAGTGCTAGAGATTTTAAGAAGCTTTCCTGTAGTCACAGGTCTAGAAAATGATAATCCTGGGACTTGACTTTGTATCTTTTGACTCTAATATATTATTTTCATTATACTATGCTAATTACAGTAAATATTCAATGACAAAACAACATATTGGTCAAGTTCAATTTTTATGTAAATATTCTAGAAATTACCAGTAAATTCAGATTGCATTGGATTCGTAAAAGAGGCATCATATAACCTTCCTTTTAGAATATAATGCAGATTTCTTCATTCGTTTAGTCAATAGAAACTTATTATGGACTTATTATGTATCTGTTTACTGCCAAGAAGACAAAGATTAAATCAAGGAACTCACAGTATAAAATGGAATCCCTACAAAAAAGAATTATTTCAAACATTCTTTTCAAAATATAATTTTAATTTAATCCTCATTTGTTCAATAATTAATGAATTCTTCCAAATATTTTCTAAAAATACAGTGCTCTAAGTGTGGTTTAAAGCATCATTTTAGGTACTGGGTATACAGCAATGAACAAAATATAGAAAGCTTCCTACCCTCCTACGGCTTACATACCATTTGGGGAGGTAGAAAATAAACATAATATATGCATTAATTGTTGAAAATTTAGAAAGTGGCATGTTATGGAAAACCATGTAACATGATAAAGAGTGTGGAATAGAAGTTTTGGGAGGTTTGCAATTTTAGATTGGATGGTCACAGTAACAATGAGACCGGGATATTTGAGTAAATATTTGAAGGTGAAGATCTGTATAATGATTTTTCCAGCCATAGGAAACCCACAGTACAAGGCTCTGAGATTAGAGTAATACTTGTAAAATTCAGAAAATAGCAAATAAGCCATTGTGGCTAGCTAATAGTGAGTAAGAAGGAGAGTGGTCAGAAATGAAGGCCAATAGATCACAGGGTAAAACTATTGAAAATTAATGGTAAAGAGAAAGATCTTGAAAGCATCCAGAAGTGGGGAGAAAAACAAGTTATATATGGAGGAATAAAAAATAAGAATAACAGCAAATTAGGGAACAATGTAAGTGAGAAGACAGTGGAACAATACCTTTAAAGTACCAAAGGGGAAAAATCCTGCCAACCTAGAGTTCTATACCACCAAAGTGGAGGTAAAATAATGACATTTCCAGATAAACAGAAGATGATAGAATTCATCACCAGTAAGATATCTTTGCTGTAAACCTTAAAGTTACAAATTACAAAACAAAACAAAGAGTTATAGTAAGCCAACAAAGATTAAATGGAATCATAAAAAAATACAAAATCCAAAAAGAAAGCAGAAAAATAAAATAACAAATGTAAAAAAAAAAAAAATTAGAATTATAGCAGATTTAAACCTAACTATATCTATAACATTAAAAGTGCATGATCTAAAAGCCTTAATTAAAAGGCAGAATTTTTCACACTGGCTAGAAAAAGCAAGACCCAATTATATGTTGTCTATAAGAAACCTACTTTAAGTATGAAGACACAGATATGTTAGAAGGAAAAGGATAGAAAAGTTACCATGTTAATACTTATAAAACAAAAGCTGGAATATTAATATTAGACAAAGTATATTTCAGGAAAAAGAATATTACCAGAGATAAAGAAGTTCATTTCATAATGATAAAAGTTAATTCATCAAACACCATAGCAATCCTAAACACATAAGCACTAATATCAGACCTTCAAAATAAGTGATGTAAAAACTGATATAACTTTAAGGATAACTAGATAAAGTTATAATTATAGTAAAAAATTCAATACTCCTTTCAATAATAACTTTTAAAATGTAGACAGAAAATTGGTAAGAATAGAGAGGAATTAATCATCTAACCAACTTGATCTAATTGTCATTTATCCATTAAACAGCAGCTGAATATACATTCTTATCAGATCATTTACCAAAGTAGACTCTATTCTGAATTATAAGAACATCTCTATAATTTAAAAGTGATTCAAGTCAAACAAAGAGTGCTCTCTCACATAAGTGAATTAAATTAGAAATTAATCACAAGAAGATATTGGAAAAATCCCTAAATATTTGGCACTAAATAACTCACTTTTAAAATAACCTATGACTTAGAGAAGAAAACAAAAGGGAAATTAAAAAGTGTTTTGAATTAAATAAAATGAAAATACAAAATTTCAAAATATGTGGGAGTTCTCTAAAGCAGTGCTTATAAGGAAGTATGTAGTTCTAAATACAGAAGTTTGGAAACAGTTCTTAAATAAATGATCTCATATTCCACCTTAAGGAACTGAAAAAAGAAGAGAAAATTATACCTCAAATAAGTAGAAGAATGAAAACAAAAAATTTTGATGAGAGACCAATGAGAGAAAAAACAGAAAAACAATAGAGAAAACCAAGGCAACCTAAAATTGGTCATTGAAAAGAATAAAAACAACATCAACAACAACTGATAAAACTCAAGTCAGATAGGTCAGAAAAAAAAGATGGAAGATACAAATTATCAATGTTAGGAATGAGATAAATGACATTACTTCATATTACATAGATATTAGGAAGTATAATAATAATAAGAGAATATTATGAAAAACTTTGTGCCAACAATTTTACAACTTAGATGATATGGGCAAATTCCTTGAAAGGCAAACTACTAAAGCTCACTCATAAAGAAATAGATAACTTGAATAGCCCTATAATTATCAAATAAATTAAATTTAGAGTAAAATTTCCCGCAAAGATATCTCTAGGTCCAGATAGTTTCACTGTTGAGTTTTATCAAATATTTAAGAAAGAAAAAATGCTTACAGAAAATAAAAGAGAGAAAACTTTTCAACTCATTCTATGAAGCTAGCATTACCCTAATACACAAACTAGGCAAAGACATCACAATTAAAGAAAACTAAAGAGCAATAACTCTCATGAATATAGATGAAAAATTCTTAACATAATTTTAGTGAATTGAATCCAACAATATATTAAAGGGACAATACTAACTAAACTAACTAATCATAACTAAATGGAGTTTACTCCAGGAATGCAAGGTTTATTTAATATTTGGGAATCACTCAATGTAATTTACCTTAGTAACAAAGTAACAAAGAATCAAGTTTATGAGAATCTTAATAGGTGCAGGGAAAGCATTTTAAAAAAAATCCAGTATCATTCCTAATTAAAACCCTCTTAAAACTAAAAACAGAATGCAACTTCCTCAACTTGATAAAGGTCATCAATGATAAACCTACAACTGACATCATACTCAATGGTGAAAGACTGAATGTTTTCCCCCTAAAATCAGGAAAAGGATTTTCATTCTCAGTACTTCTATTTAACGTCATCCAGAAGGTTCTAGCCCATGCAACAAAGGAGGAAAAAGCAATGAAAGGCATTCGGATTACAACGGAATGAGCAAAACCATCTTCATATGTAGGTAGAATGATAATATATACAGAAATTCTATGGAATTAGAAAAATAAAACCCTAGCAGAATTAATATGTGAGTTAGAAAGTTTGTAAGATTCAAAACTCATGCACAAAGTTTAACTGTATTTCATGCTACCATCAAAGACCACATGGAACAAATGATGAACCCAGTGAGTTTATTACTCACTGCAGCTAGGGAGAACACAATCCATGGTGAATCTTGGGCCATCTCAATAAGCTTGTGTTAGAAAGGACTTATGGGGTTCCAGCTTTAGGCAGGTGATTTGGGGAAGGATTCAAGGAGGCAGGGGTTTGCTCTGGTTTGGGTGCTGTCAAAAAGAGGGAACAATTTTATGATTGGGTATCATAATAAATTTTGGCTAAAAGGAGAGCAGACGGACAAAAACTTTAATTGGTAAAGAAGCAGCAGTCCTTCATATTAGTCAGGAGAGGAGGATATTGGGTAGTTGGCCATTTGCAGTGACCTTTTTTTTCTTAGACAAAAATTAAGAAGTGGTCTGGTTTTGTCTCACAGCATGATGGTTGCAGAGTGATCTTGTGGCTGCTCTGTGAGATTGTTTATGTCCTACGAGAAGAACATGGTGTAGCTGTGAGAACCAGGACAAGCACTAAAAAGTTCACGGCCTTGCTGTGTGTCAGACTGGTTCCAGGATGCCAAGGATTGCTTTTTTCTTTCTCATATATCTCCTTTAAGGAGGTGGGGGTTGGGATAATCTGTGAGGGCTCTCTCAGAGTCTTCTTTTCGCACCATTTAACATAATAGCACCAATTTTAGATACTTTATCTATTGATCTTCTTGATAAAATTTCTTCTACTACTTAAAGAATGCAAACAACTCGGAAGACACTATGTATGTGTGTTTGTATCTTTATTAGTGAATCAGGAACCAAGGCAGAGATGTCTGATGTGTGGGTTGAATTGCCTTGGATCTGATCTTGCAAAACAGGTGGAACCAGAAAAATAACCAGAGCTCCAGAAATCCAATCCAATAGTATTCTTTTCACTAAACTTTGTCCCAATTGTTTTCTTTTAAATCAGTGGGAATTTATGCAGTAAATCCAGGAAAAAGTTCACTGCAACATGTAATAATACTAACTGCAAGTTTCTCATATTAATGACCTAAATCATGAATCATGCCCAATATCAAAATAAGAATTTTATTAATCATAGAAATGCAATAGAAGAAAAACAAACAGAATTAAACCTGTAATTCATATCTCCATTGTTCATTTAATTTCTATTAATGAAGACTTCCTTGAATATTCCTTCTGGAAACCATGTTTCTCTTTAACTTCTATCATTGCAATGATCCATTACTGTTTTGCATTAGAAATCTTTGCCTATAACTGGTTTTCCACAAACAATTGGTATTTTCCAGTGCAGGAAGTGTATGTCATTCCCCCTTATCCCTGAGAGAGTGTTTCACCAAATGAGTACCCAATGAATAACTGTCTATTGGAAACAGTTTGGATCACAACATAAATATTGCTATCATACATAACTTTTCTTTAGAATTTGAATATATTTAATATTAGCTTTAAATGCCCAAAGGAACATTCATCTTGAAAGTTACCTTTCTCTCTAATGTATAATAATATGTTTTTAATAAAGAAAACTTCTAAGTATAAAATATTCATTTCAGCATAATTTAGAGTCAAGTGAAATTGGAAATAGTGAACCCTTTAACAATAAAAGGATAATTAAGTAAATCAGGATATACTCAAAGCAGCCATGAAAAATAAAGGTGTGGGGGGGAAAAAAGCCATGAAAAATAAAGGTGTGTATGAAAAAAAAAAAGAAAAAAAGCTAAGTGGAAAGATAAAAATATTGACATATGGTCATTATGATTATACCTTCAAAAAGCTAAACATAGAATATAGAAACTGGAGTAAATATTCCCGAATAGGAATTTAATTTTTCTATGCATGGTATGACAATATCTCCCCGTTTTATTTAATGTTTTTAAAAAATTAATTATTTTGGTAATGTTGTTATATTACATTGCTAGAAAAAATTTAAGGACATTTATATTTGTACTTAGTTAAAAATATTATCATATGGGACCCCCACGGAACAAGATGGCAGAAGACTCCCCATTGGTGCTGCAGTTTCCTGCCTCAGCTGCTGCTGGAGCAAAGGACTAATGGGGGTCTCTCCAGAAACAGCTACTCTGGAGACCCCTTCTTCCACTGCAGTCTCCCCAAGGACAGACGAAACTGCTGGTGACACCAAAGGAAAAAATGGACATTTTGCTAAAGGCTGTGGGAGACACCACCATCATGAAAATGAAGAAGTGGGCTTTAGAGTGTACCCGAACCATCCAAGAACTCATTGAGGTCTTCAAAAAGTTCTTGTAACTTGTGCCTCAGAAGAGTTGTTTATTTATGTGAGTCAGTCCCTTTGCCCCTTCCTCAGATGAGGAAGTCGGAATGCTCTGAGTGTTTGGGAAGTGATGGTGAACTTATCCTACATTACTGCAAATCTCAGGCATGGGGATGAACCGCAGAGAAAAACAATTTGTAACTTAAAATTAATCTTCATAGCTGAAACAACACTCTGAAACACTGATGCTTGTGACAAGGAAATGATCTACTCAGCATGTATCTGCTATGATCTATGTTTAAGCATAAGAAAATATCCATAGTTATAAACTTACAAAAAAGTGTAACTTGCATTAATACACAAATCATTATAAAAGATATAATACTCCCATTGCTCCTACTATCCGCAATCCAGATCTACCTCCAAGATAATGAAAAAGAGACTGTATAAAGATTCTTCATTACCCGGTTCTCAAAATAAGTGAAATTGTTTACTTGTAGAATTAGCACTTGTATTAGTCAGCCACAGGGGTGCTGATGCAAAGTACCAGAAATCTGTTCGCTTTTATAATGGGTATTTATTTGGGGTTGAAACTTACAGTTACAGGGCCCTAAAGAGTCCAACTCAAGGCTGCTTTCTCACCAAAGTCTGTTGCCACATGTTGAAGCACAATGGCAGGCGATCTGTGCCTGGTCTCTCCTTCCTTCTTTCTTTAAAGGCTCCTTGGGCCCTGCTTCTTCAGATCTCAGCTGTAGGCTGGCATAGGGCTCATCTCTCAGGGCTTCCTGTATCAGTCTGGCATAGAGCTCCTTTCTTTCCAGGCCTTATCAGCTGCTCTGCTGCCCTGTCTCTTCAGTTGCAAATTATCAGGCAAATGGGTCATCTCTCTTTCTGGGGCTTTAGCTGTTTCAGCCTTCTCCTTTCTGTCACATGGCAGGACCAAAATGACCAAGTTCTCTCCTCCTCCATGTGTGTTTTTGAGTGAGTGTCCATTTATATCAGCCCACCAAGGGAGCAGGGACTCAACTGAGTTACACCCTACTGACGTGGTCATATCAAAGCCCTAATCTTAACATAATTTAATCAAAGACAGCTCAGCTGAATCTAATACAATCAGAGGGTACACACCCAGAGGAATAGAGTAGTTTACAAACATAATCTCTCTTTTTGGGGTCCATAATCTCAAACTGCCTCAGCACTCCACTGATTTTTTTCACTGTGAAAGTTCATGCACTAAAGGGTCCTTTTTACCCCCTTATTCTGGGAAGTACAGTTTGTCTGGGGTGTGGGTATGCTTTTTATTTTATATATATACATAAGATATATATTTATTTATATCTCCTGTTAGCTTCTTGGAAAATATAGAACTGAAGCTGTATTTCTTACATTGACCAGAGGAGGGCAGCCTAGCTGGCAGAAGGGTTAGCAATTTGGTTTAACTTCTTTGCCAGGTGATAATGAGGTAAAAGCTGTTCCTGCCCATTTCTAGCAAGCTCCTAGCCAAGAGAGCAAGCATATTGACAAAGTGGAAGACAGCGTTAGAAAATATGCCGTTTTAAAATGAATTTGACAAATTCTAGACAACTGAATCATAGTGTAACAACTCACTCAAAAAGACAGACACGTGGAAGAGGAAAGAACTTTAACAACTATTTAATTGTTATTTTTGAAATAAATAACTTAGTTTATTAAACTAAGGTTAGCTAAATATGTATATCTTATTTGCTTTCCTCCCTGATAACCCTGAAGAATATATATAGGATTTTACAGTTTTTAAAACTGTACTTATATTATTATCTCTTCATACTTATCTAAAGTATAAAAGCTAATCATTATCTTCAATTTTTTAAAAAATTATCATATGATAGCTTTTAAAAATAAAATTTAATCTATGGTTTAAATCTTTTTCTTAGAACTTCTGTTTAAAATATGTACCCGTCAGTTCATTTTTGGGGGGTCAATTTTAAAAATAGACTTTAATTTTTAGAGCAGTTTCAGATTTACCAAAAGCTTTTGTAGGCAGCACAGAGAGTTCTCATTTGCCCCCTCCTTCCTTCTTTCACTCCAACAGTTTCTCTGCTATTGTTAACATGTTGCATTGGTATGGTACATTTGTTACAATTGACGAAAAAAAATGAAAAGTTTAAAAAATTTATTCTTTTAAGAGTAAACCGAGACCTAAATACCTAAAAAAGAGATCAATAATGATTTTACTTCACAAAGGAGATGGAAACTCCGATTGTCCTTGTTTTGTAAACTGAAATTATAAGGTAAATTTCTGAAAGATACCAATTGCTTATTCACTTGAACAACTTCACTGTAAGCCAGCAGGTGTCAGGCTCATACTACTTTATGTAATACTACAAATGCATCTCCGGAAAGTAGATGAGGTTTTGTGGCTTTATTTGATATATTCAATGAAATAAATTTAATATAAAGGAAAAAATTACCCAAATACCCAGTACTATTCCAGAGTTGGGGAGAACGACATTTAAACCATGTGTCTAGATGAGAACTTTATATACTGATTGTGAAATGGCAAGGTCTGTAAAATAATTTATCATTATTTATCCAAAGTTGAGATAGAATTTAAAAAAAACTTCATACTGTTTGGCTAACTATTTCTACTGTAAATGTATTTTAGTTGGCTAAAAAATGAGACAAAGATTTGTGCCTAAAATATGAAAATAATTCCATAAACTATTGTCAAATGGAAAAGAGCAGTATGTGTATATATGTACATATGGGTATGGTGATATACATATATGAACATATATAGGTATGGTGATAGACACATATGAACTTATAAGTTTAAAAAATATATATATTAAGGGGTATCAAATTGTTGGCAGTGGTTATTTATGGATGGTTTTAAATGTTTTACTTCTCTAAACCTTTTATTTTCCAAATTTTCCATGATTACATAATGCTTTATAACAAAATATAGATAATAAAAAGAAAATTTCTCTAAATTATTTTTGCTCAAGGTGAACTCCTCATTCATTCTGGTGCTGTGATCTGATAAAATTGTAATGACAATATGGGATTGAAAACTTAAAAAAACTGTGGTTTAGAGTGGAATAGTGTTAGAATTTGATTCATCCACTCACCTGCCCTGATCTTCATCATGTTTGATGCAGAATTTGTTTCACTTTTGATCATAGTGGCTAAGTTTCTTCTTTTGAGATGTACCTTTTCAATATTTTGTTTCTGGTTTCACTTTTTCAGCAATAAACTAGTACATTGTACTTAGGTAGAATAAATAAGATATTGACTCATTTAACCATTTTAACAACCTTATGAAGTAGATGCTATTTTTATTAAATCAGTTTATACAAACTGAGGCATTGAGAGGTAAGATTTGCTCAGCTAATAAGTAGTGGAGCTGGGATTTGAACTCAAACAATGAGATTCCAAATGATATTTTTTAACTCCTCTGCTAATCCCAAAAATGCCATATGAATGGACGATGATATTTTAAGGTGCTGATTACTTTTCAAATTAGCTTCATAGAAATTTCAGTCTGCAAAAATTAGATATAAAAGAAAAATGACAATTTTGTTTTTGTCTCTGAAATACTACTTGAGTTCTAGTGGTCTCTCTGCTTTTGGCATGTCATCCTTGTGGACATGGAAATAGCTTCTCTAACTCTTTGTCCTACCAATGTATAGTTCTTTCTCCAGAGAGGAAGTCTACCATTCTACCTGGCCATGCAAAATAGATATCTAATCCCTCCCTGGAGTTTTGCTGCTTCCTTAGAAGTTCACTCCAGAAAAGGGATACAAACTCTCTGTGTTAGCTCCACCAACTTATCTGTGTTGTTGATTCTTTTCCAGGGCTCTTGGAGGGGCAGGACACCTGTGCCTTGTCTCCTAGAGCCTCTCCTTTTTCTTAACTAACATTTCCCTCTATTGAGGAAATGAGCATATAAAAACTGAGCAGCATGGGAAAAGTCAAAGGTAGGAGGTGGAAGAAAACACCAGGAAAAGTATTAGTTAATATTTTACTAATATTTTCCAATTCATCATGAACTATTAAAAAAATAATTTTAAATATAAAAATTCAAATGTATACCAATTACACCAATATACATATGCTTTCATCTTACATTTGTTTTTTTTCCCCCCAAACCAACCTATTAATTTTTTAAAATATATTTTTATTACAAGGTTGTGAACTTACAAAACAATCATGCACATGTGGTAGAATTCCCATACAACACCCCTTCACCAACACACCACACCGTGGTAGAATATTTGTTACAGATTATGGGATAATATCATCAATACCATTTCATTTTGTTCCTCAAATTGTCAGCTTTGGCTATTGGAAACTCTTTTGACTTATATACCAAAAACATGGAACACTTCATGAATTTGCGTGTCATCCTTGCACAGGGGCCATGTTGACCTTTTCTGTATCATTCCAATTTTAGTATATGTTCTGCGGAAGTGAGCACACCAATATAATTTTTTATAAATCTTATATAATATTAATGCAGAGCTTCCGACAAATTCTAAAATGAATGGGAATTATAATTTATTGGTGTATGGGTGCATAGCGAAGGTAAGACTATCATTTTCAAATTTCTTTTCTCTCTTTGTTTTCTAAAGGTCTGAAAGAGGAAAAGAGAGAGAGAGTGAGAGAGAGAGAAAGAGAAGGACTCATGATTACTGTTTAGGACAAAGAAACATTTTTCCTGCTACTTCTATTTTCCAGCTCTCCACTGCTCAGAGCCATTGCTTTATAAATCAGTGGGTCTCCTTATAGAGTTTTGTTTAATTTCTGTATGCTTTTAAAATATTTCCATCTTCTTAGCAGTTTCTCAGCCATGCTGTAATCAGCTCCCATTAGCATGTGGGATTGCCATTAAGCGTATAGTCCACTATCTGACTGGAAGGATAAAATCCGTCAGGTTCTGTGCCTCACCATCTGATGCTAAGTTATACAGGTCACTATTAAAACTGTTTAAGAAATTGCCATCTGCATAAAGTTAGGCAACCTGAAGCTTGGGCAACAGTTTTTCATTATTTAAGGAATTGCATTATAATACTTTGCCTAGAAATCAACAGAGCATGTACAATGTACAATCAAGGTTTTGTTGTTGCTTATTTCTTGTTTATTTCTGTTGTTTGTTTGTTTCTTTGTTTGTTTTTTGAAGTGACCTGGCAAGTTATGGTCAACGCACTCTGGAATGAAAGATTGTATTAAATGATCTTATAGATGTGTAAGACTATCATGCTCACCTATTTCTCACTGGAGTAAACTTTCATATCTACTGAGATGAGGATATATGGTTATGAATGGCACAACAGACTTCAGAAATAGAAGAAATTTCCTTAGCTATGTATATGAAGAGTGCTGACTTTAGAATTAACAAATACATTATTTATTAGAGGAAAAAACATGAACAAAAGTACTGTCTATCTTCTATACCTTCCAGAATTGTTTGTTCAATAGCAGGTAATTTGCATATTCTTTAAAATAGAAATGCTGACATACAGTGTTGCAATTGCTGTCATCAATGACAAAGTCTATTAGAAGGCTTTTACTTTATAAATAAAACTCTGAAAAGACCTGGGTATTTATGGAAAATGTAATTAAAAAGTCTCAACTGTGAAGTCATATAGAAAGGTTTTCCAAATGAATATCATCAGTTGTGAACGCTAAAAACTAACAGTCCGTTTAAGCAGCCATCAGCTTTCTAGACCTTGGTTTTTTAGTATCTTGTGAATACATGTAATCAGTGCAACCTTTATGCTTAAAGTTCCATTTAATATTAGAAGTATATTTGAAAGTATTGCCCATATCCTTTCAAAATTGCAATTTTATTTTTGTAAACTGTGTTGCTTTATATGAAGATTAAATTTTCCTTTCTGGAATTTGAATCATGGACATGAACTAATTTGAAGGTAACTGGAAAAATATTCTAAATGACAGTAATTATTTCAAGTATTTAAATTTTGCCTAGAATAATAATATCAATAACACTTTATGAATTTTTAAATTATAATTTGTCCAAATCCTCCTGATGACAAATAATTCTACATGAAAATTAAGTCTTCTAATGGTCAGTAGTAAAAGGCAAAACAAAATGAGAAACAAAACAAACAAATAAATTTGCTGGTAGTGGGAAACCAGCCAACAGGGAAGGAAGGAAGCAAAAAGAAAAGAGAAAGAAGTGAAATGTCCATTTCTTGAAGGTTCAGCAAACTTGCCAAACCAATGTTTCAGTCCTCTGATGAAATTGGAAGAAATGAGTGCTTGGGTTTCTGCAGCCCACGTAAGAAGCAGCTCAAGCATCGAGTCATCTGGGGGAAAAAGACAAGTGTGTGTGGCAATAGGCCAGACCAATCAATTATTGGCTAGGAAGGGCAGATTCAATGAAGATTTTGATATAACTAATTCTTCTTTCTTATAATCTGTGGGCAGATTCTTGAAACCTACCAACCTTAGATAACTTGCTAAGTTCCATTAGTTCTCCACAGAGTTGGTTTGCTTTCATTAATCTTTGGGGAGGGGGGTTTGTGGGATGACAATAGCAGAAATAACATCTAAGTATTATTTTCTAGAGAAAGAACTTGCCAAGCAAACACTATTCTGAAACATGCAAAACATCTGTTCTCGCCAGGAGAACCATCCTTTTGATTCCGCTGAAGTCCCACTTTCACAAGTTTTTCTTCAACTGCTGAATAAACATCAGATATTATTATATTACACATTTCACCATAGGCTGTCTGAATGGTCTTGAACTCCATAAAATAAAATAGTGTTTTTTTTTTTAATGATTACCTAACTGTGTCTTCATTGTTTTAATAATTCTGTATTTTAAAAATACACTTAATACACAGTATGGTCTACAAAACAATTGATAGACATCTCTTTTCTATGGCATCCAGAGGTAGCACTTAATTGGACTAATAATAACTCAGTTTTGGGACCCTAACATTAATGGTTTAACTTTGCTGTGTGAGTTTATCTAGGGTCATGTGACCCTTGCCCCCTCACTTCTTTTACTCTACTCAAAAGCCCATTTCTGAAATGTTATGGTGATTTCTTGTCCAATGAAAAGGCTAATTACCTGGCTAGGTCAGTTTCCCCAAACTCTGTGACTCTTTAGCCCAGTTTTGGCTCTTCCCTTTTGTATCCTCTAATTTTCTGCAAGCTAACCATCATGTTTCATACCATTATTATTCTCAATTGTTGCAGATTAGACATTGACTAAGGAAAGTAATATTCACTGATATGAAAAATAGGTTTTAGTCATATACCAAAATAATCCTCTATGAGTTAGTTTCTAGTAATGGTAATACATTTTTACTCCTCTCTCCTCTCTCCCATTCCTTAGATTTTCTTCACATTTATAGATTGGCCATATGGAATCAGGGGCATAATCAACAAAACATTTTCTTTGGGTACAGACTTGCCCGAACTAAGCACTGATTTCCCCTTAGAGTGTGGCTACAGGCCTGGTCTGTACTAAGCATTTAATAAATATTTGAATGAACGACTGCATACAATTACTGGATCAGGAAAACAATAAGCTAATTGGTACATGAGGGAATTGAGCTTGTAACCTCAGCTTCATTAGTAGAAGTCTCCATAACCAAATACAATTTTCTAGACCCACTATATTTCGTAAAGAAGCTTTAAACAGCAACAGTTTGGATATGATATTTCCCAAATATCTTCTTCTTTTTACCTTTTAGTAAATCAAAATGTGGAAACATTTTAAATTAAAATTGAGCTCAGACAAGAGGGACTAACCATGCTTGTCAGGATGCTGAATCAAGTCTGTGCATGAAGTCTGACAGAACGAGTGGTCTCCTGGGTCCTACAGTTGTCAAATCACATGAGTTGAAGTTTGAGCATACAACTTTCCAGGGAGAAAACCAGCTACAGATAGTATCTTGCTAAGCAGGGACATCCCTTGTCACTGAGGGATGGCATCGAGGTGAACTCAATTGCTAAAAATGTCTATTTGCTCCTAATTTTAAGCCACAAAGTATTTGAGAGTCAACTTGTCTATACTACCTTGTCTTTAAATCATGCGAATTCCCCCTTCCACAAAGGCATAGATCCCTAGCCTTCAACTTAAAATGTTCCTGAATTTACCATGTTATCTACAAAACAAAAACAAAAACAAAAACAGAAACAAAAACATTCCAAATATAGTAATACTCTTCTTAGCTGTGGTAAAATCTCCATTTCTTAGTATCATGCTATCCTTCCAGGGAAGCAATGATGTGAAGAAAATGTGACATTTGGATATCAATTTCTTGTTCATTATTTATTTCACCTAGAAAGAATAAACTACATGTATTTAAATTTTTTTGAGAAAGTGAAAACTTCCTTCCAGTTCTAATGTTTAATTCTAATAATAGAATATTTTTAATATTGAAATAATAATAGTCACCAATGTTTATTGAACATTTTTCTATATGCCAGATATTCTGCTAGTTAATTAACATGCTTTATTTCATTTCATTCTCAGAAAATGTCCATGAGGGAGATATTGCTATTATACTCCATTGATAGGTGGAGAATTTATTTTTTACAGAAAAGCATTTTTAATAAAACAATAAGTTTTACAACTGTGCTTTGATATTAAATATTCCCTTTAATTCAAAGTAGTTAGAGGAATGTCTTAAGGTTCTCATGATTTAAGGAGAAAGGAAGAATTGGCATAAAGTTTAAAAATTAGATGAACAGATAAATTTCATTGAATACTTTTCAAAGTTTTCATTTTCTTCTTATGGAATTTTAAAACTATACTGTAAACATATACATAATATTTGATTTTAGTAATCATCATGGATTATTGTTTATTTAATTTTAAAATCATTATAAACTTTATTTTAGAGAAGTTTTAGATTACAGAAAAGTTACATCAGAAGTATAGATAAGGAAGCAAAGGTGGATCAAGCGGTTGAGTGCCTGCCTCCCACATGGGATGTCTTGGGTTCTGTTCCTGGTGCCTCCTGAAGAAACAAAAAGAACAAATAACAAGCAAGACAAGTGAAAAAACTAACTCAGGGAAGCTGATGTGGCTCAGTGGTTAAGCACTGGCTTCCCACATATGAGGTCCTGGGTTCAATCCCCAGCCCTCAGTACCACCACACACACACACACACAAAAAAAAAAAAAAAAAAAGGAAAGTGATTCCCATATTAACCCCACATCAACATACACTTTCCCCCCTATACTCACGTCTTACATTAGTGACAGGTGGGCAATTGAGGCTTAATGAGGTTGAAACTTGCCCAGGTTCACTGAGACTGAAGAGTAGAACTGTGTTTTGAAATCAGGCATTTTGATTCAAAGATCCAAATTCTCATTATATTTTTATAATATAATATAAAAAAGTTGAAAGCTTTAGTTTGTTTTACAAAATTTTACTTTAAATAATTGTATTTATGAAGTGTGTGGATTCAATAGTAGTTTTAAAGATAGTATTTCTGGGTTAAGAGGGAAAATTATAACTTCTTCAAAGAATACATCCCCAACCTATGAGCAAAAAATGGAAAGAAAAAAAAAAAAAACAATGAAATTATGATCAACACTCACACAAGGTAGATAGCATAATATAATGGAAGAAAATAAACAAACAAAAACCAAACTGTCAGCAAAGAGTGAAACATGTTTCTGAGCAGAATAGGTAAATAGGTAAGCACAGCTTGGTTTAGTTCCTCACCTTAACCTCAAGTCCAAAAGCTTTATTAGTATGGAGAGATTTTTCCCCTACCACGCCCAAACTTGGGGTTTTTATTCTGAAGTATTTTCAAACTTACTGTGCAGTTACAAAGATAATACAAACACTCTACAGAGAATTCCACCATATCACTGTTTCCCAAGACCCACAGATTCATCAATTTCAACATTTTGCCATATCAATCTATATATCCATCTTTCTACACAACAGTTTGATATTATTTGTAAATTCCAGAAATAGATATTGGATTATGTTTTTGTACTGATCTGTTCCTCTGGGCATATTAGATTGTATTGGATTCAGAGGTTTCACTTTTACTTGATTAAATTATGATTAAGGCTTTGATTGGGCCACGTCAGTAGGACATTGATTCCCTGCCCCCTTGGTGGGCAGGGGCTCACAGAGAAAAAATGACATGGCAGGGGAGACAGTTGGAGTTTTTTGAGCTGGAGCCCTGCGAATCAAATGCACAGAGAAGTAGATATGTGAGGAAAGAGAGAAGGCTTCATTAGACATGACAGAGGCCGTGGGAAGAGAGAGCCATGCACCTGATAGTTTACATCTGGCCTTGTGGAGAGAGCAGAGCAGCTTAACAAAGAGAGAAGAAGCTGGGACCATGGAGTCTTAAGAGGAAGAGGGAGGCTGAATCATTGCAGATGTCGACAGCCATACTGCTCCAAGGTATGGCAACAGACTTTGGTGAGGGAAGTAACTTACGCTTTATGGCCTGGTAACTGTAAGCTTCTACCCCAAATAAATACCCTTTATTAAACCCAACAGATTTCTGGTATTTTGCATCAGCACCCCTTTGGCTGACTAATACACCATCTATCAGTCCATCTATCTATCTGTCTATCTATCTATCTATCTACCCATCTATAACCATTTTCTGAACATTTGAGTGTAGAAACCTTATATCCATTATGCATTCACTCCACATTCCTCCTGCCCCTTGTCCTTGGCAATCTGTACTCTAGTTTCTATCTCTATGAACTTGCATATTCTTGAATATTTTCTTTGTAATTTCCATGGGGGTTAAATTTAACATCCTAAATCTATAATAATCTCCCTCCTAAATCTTCCAGGGGCCTTTATGATTCCTTCACCTGGACTAAGGAAGTGGCTCCTCCCTAGACTCCATGCCATCTATTTGCTAGTGTTGCCAGAGTGCCCTTTCTGAAATACAAATGAGACTATGTCCTCTCATGCTTTGGAAAAACCTTTGGACACTTCCGGTAGCATAAAACTGAAGTTTATTGCATGACATGCAAAGTCATTTAGGAACTTTTTTTGCCACACCAGCATTTCCTGCCATTTCTCTTTTGTGCTCAATGCCCCAGAAATAAGAAATTATTTGCAATGGTTTTAAGCTCGGATGTCAACTCCTTGATAAGGCCTTCCTCGATCACTATATTTTATATGGTAAACCTATGCTTGGCTCTCCCTATCACCTTTCCCTTACTTATATTTTTTCCTAGCCCTTATTAACATCGAACATGTCTTTTATTTTACTTAATTATTCATTTATTGTCTGTTTCTCCCTACTAGAAAATAAGCACCATAAATGCAGGGATATCTTTTCTGTTTTGTTCACTGGTTTGCCACCAGTTTATAGAACAGTGCTTGGGACAATGTTGGCACTTGCAGGCAACTGTAGGCTTGTTGAATATTTAATAAAACCCTCAGCATATCTTCACATGATATTCTCTCTCCTTTGGCTTAACTCCTATCCTAGTTCAAAACACAGTTTTGCCTCTTCCAGAAAATGCCTGCAACTGTCTTCCCCACCCCATCTTTCAGGTCGTTGTCCAAAGGCTCTAATTGAGAAGAGTGCTGCAGGAGACTGAACCTCTGCCTTCCAGTAGTTTTCTTTAAAGATCAACTGTCTTGATACTGACTCATCCTAGGAACCTAGAGTGCTCTGTAGGTTGAAGTTTTCCTCTAACTCTCACAAGGTGAGTTCAAAGATTCAATTGAATATTATATGTATAAGTGTGTGTGTGTGTGTGTGTATATATACATATATATATATATATATATATATTTTTTTTTTTTCCTCCCTCAGCTTCTTTCACTGGCACAAAAGTGCTCCTCAGAAGCTTAGAACAGATGAACTGGCCATCACAGTAATTCTCCAAATTGCTCTTGCCAGTCCCCTTATCCAGATTGTAACCAAGTGTGGGTTCACTGGACTTCTGTAAACATGGTCTTTTACATGGTGCACATATTCTTTCTTGGAGTTAGCCCTAAAGATGTCAAGTACCTCAATTCCAGTCCTGTCCGTTTATTTGAAAGTAGAGACACTTTGATCTATGCTTCTACACTTGCAATTAATTAATTAATACAACATGCTATCTGATAATTGAGGAATTCATAGGGGTAGAAATGATATGCACAACAAAATAATTTTAGTAATGTAAAACATGCTGTGTGGTGGTATAAATAAGTCAGCCTACTCCTGGGAGGCAATTTGTTGTGGTAGGAAAACAAACTCTATAGAAAGATAGAGAGGCCTGGATTTGAATATTTAAATTCAGATTAACTGTGTGACTTTGGGAAGATTATACAACCCTTTTTAACCTTATTCTCACCTATTAAACTGGAGACAAAAATATCTACTTTATTGGACTGATGCAAGCATTACATGAGTGTTATATATGTATATATATAAATATATACATATACGTTAAATAGTAGATTAAATCATGTCCTCCCAAAAGACATATTCAAGTCCTAATTCTCAGTCCTATGGATGTAAACTCATATGTAAATATGATCTTTAAATATTCTATTAGGATGAGGCCATGCTGAATCTGGGTGGGCTTTAGTCCAATATAATTGGAGTCCTTATGAGCAAAGGAAATTTGGACACAGAAGTTGAAGGAACAGGAGGAGATAAAAATAGAAGATCATCATGTGACAGAGGCAGAGACCGAGTGCCAGCAAGTCACCACCAGAGAGCCACAGACATAAGAGAAAGCATGATCCTGCCAATGGGTTTCAATTTTGGACTTCTAACCTCCAAAACTGTGAGACAATAAATTTCTGCTATTTAAGCGAACCAGCCTGCAGTAATCTGTTGATGTAGCCTTGGCAAGCTAAGACATATATACATAAATTACATATACACACACACACACACATACACAAATACTCATAAGTTTTCTATCTTAGGGCCTGGTTGTCATTCATTTAGTTATTAGACATTCATTTATGTAGCACCTAGAGTTTATCAGGCATTTTAAAAGGTTTATAGTGTCAGTACTTAAAGGATTTAAAATCTAGGGGAAATGACAGAAAAAATTTAATGAAAAAGTTAATATTTAGAGATGCCTTACTATGTGCCTTGTGCTGTTTTATGCACGCTGTAATAATTCATTTAATCTTCAGACTTATCCTAGAGGCAGGTGTTATTACTGTACCAATTACAGATGAAGAAAGCATCAATTAATAGATAAGATAACTAATTTGCTCAAGGTCATGTACCTAGTAAGTAGTAGAGCGAGGGTTGAACTCAGGGACTGGTGGATTTGGGTATTTGGATATGCTTTCCAAAAGAAGTGAAGCTTATACTGTGTTATGAAAACTAGTAGTTCTCTTCTACCTCTTTCCTTTATCCTTTATCCTACTGAATGTGTTTACTCTCTTGCTCAGCATTATCGACCTATAAAGTGAGTAAATATTATATTAAAAACACAGAATTAATACTTAATAGAATGCAGGTACAAATGATATATTCTATTTTCAGCCATAGCCTCCCAAACCCTTTGCACTATCCTCCATGATCTCTCTTTCTCCTCTATGGTCATCTTATAAGATGGAAGGAGCTTGGGTTTCCAAAGATCTCTGTAGAGTAGAGCTGACCTATATTGGACAGTGACATGAGTGAGGGCTGAGTGTGTTTGTATGTATGTGTGTGTTCAAGTGTATGCACACTTAGCAGCCAGCATTGCTTATCATAAAAAATACAACAAAAGAAAAGTCCTTTGTCTTATGGCTGAAACAGAGAATGCTCACCATTCATTCCACAAATTTGGAAGTAAAAGGTAAAAGAAAGAAGGCAGTAACAACTCAAATTAATATTATTTTTTGAAAGGGCAACATTTGAGTAAGAGGAGTTAGGGGAGAGGTTTGGCAGAGAGGGAGATATTGGAAATACAAAACATTGAATAAAATCTTATAAAGGCCAAAGATCATAAAGAGTTTCCTTGTCTGGCAAAAGAATAAAGTCAGTTTTTTCCCCACCTTTGAAACAGAGTCTTAAAGGTAAACTTTGGTGCAAGCAGATGCATGAAATAATAAAAGGTAATTATTCCATGGGAATTTATATCAGATGGATGCTATTTTCTCAGTGAGGGAGTAGTTTAAATTAATCTTCTAAGAGTAAAGGGATGCTGGGAATTTTACATTTTATATTTTAATGAATTCTACACTCAAATAAACTCTTGGATTTGTAAATTCAAGAAACAGATTTTAATAATTTTATAACTTTAAACATATTTCTTGAAACACAACCTATTCTATTGCATCGGATTAAATTCCCAGCAATGACATTAACTGGATAAATCTGCTCATTGAACATGTTTGTCAGAATTGCCTTTCTTTCGGTACCTTGCATGCAGAGAATCATCTTCATTCTCTTAATACCTGAACCAAATGCCAGAAATAAGCCTGGCAGTGAGGAGGATAGGCTTTTAATGTTTTGTCCTCTTCAGATAAGTGAAATTTCACAAGCGTTTCTACTTTACCTTGATAGGTTACCACCCTTAAAGATAGTGTCATCTCTAGAAAAGCGTTGGTGAGTAAATAGAAATTGCTCAGAGCAACTGCTTCCTCTCATTCCCTAAGGGGAGAGCAGCTAGCAATGAGTCAGACGCTGTACCTGTCTTTGCACAGCTGGTATAGTGTGCGGTTTAGTAGTTGATGCTTAATTTATCTGCACATTACCAGTAGAGCTTAGCATTTGAAAAATTGTAACATTAGTTTAGCAAGATCACTTATAAAAGCAGACCTAAATAGTGTCTGAATTCCATTTGGATTTCTTTCCAAGCTTCTTAAATGCTGATCCACTGGCAGTCACTACATGGACACTTGACATTATTCCTTGACATCATCTTGGTCTAAAATAAACCTTTCTTTGGATTTTGCAAACTCCACTGGAAACTACAAAACGTAAGGAAGTGTCAGACGCTGAGATCAGCAAGGCTATAAAAGGACAAACTGAGCCCAATGTACCAAGTGTTCCTTCTCTGGTTAGAAATTTTGCACAGAGCCTGCAAGATGAAAATGAGATTAAGAATGAACAAAGACTACATAGCAAAAACAGTTGTGACATTTCAAAATAAAAGAGAAAAGTGAATCTTGCCATTTTTCTTATATCTTTATTGCTTTTCCACTAGCTTGCTTCACTCAACCAGTAGTCTGGTATGCAGTGCTTAAGCAAATGACATTGGTCCTCAAGCATTTTTGAAGAACATACTCTCTTTTAAAGTGGTTGGAAAAATATTTTGAAAGAAAAGTTTTAAAAAGATGTAAGATTACAGAGTGAAAACACTTTGGTGGTTAAAATTTCTGTCTGATATCTGTGTCAATTTATTTTCTCCCAAAGCAGGAGCTCCTCTGCATGTACATTTATGCATATTTTCACATATATATTTTTTAAAGTTCTTGATGTAAAATAAATTTATGCTTATCCAAAAATGACACAGGCTGGGTAAATTGCTTGTGATGAGGATTTGAAATGCTTGTTTTAACTAGAGAAAATGAATATGCATTAAAAGTGAAGTGGTCTCTTTACAAAAGTCCATACATCACATCAAAATAACAGTAGCAGAAGCACAGTTTCTTGTGTGGGTCCCTTGATTTTAAGGAAGCAGGACTCTACTCCAGTTCCTGGCGATTAATCATGATTTTGAATTATTCACGGGAAACCCTTCATCCTTCACTAGTGATTGATTTAATGATGGGAAAATGACCCATTTCTGGCCAATGAAATGTAAAGAGAAATCTGCTGCGTGTGGGGTAAGAGGGTCTTCCGGAAACGCTTTCATTTCCTTATAACACGGGCAGTAATGGACTCCTTTTTATCCCCTCTTCTTCCAGCTGTATGCAAAGAAGTAATGCCAGAAGCTGCGGTGGCCACGTGATAGAGGCAGCAAGTATGAGGATGAAACTTCATCAGGCTAAGATAAGGGAATGAAAATAGAAAGTGCCTGTGGCTTTGACAGCATTATTGAGCTGCTAATCACACACGCAAAAAAACAGCATATTTCTGAACTTCTTATATATGAAAAATAAACCTCTATATGTTCAAGTCAATGTTAGCTGAACTTCTGTTTTTGAAGTTGACTATAGCCCTGACTAACACAAATAGGTTCTGTTGATCCCACAGTATTTTTATTTACAGTAAAAATTGCTTCTTTTTTGAACAGTTCATGGCTTTTAATAGCTGTATAAATTTGTGTAATCACCACCAGTCAGGATGCAGAACAATGCCATCATCCCCACACTCCGCCAAATCTCTGTCTTGTTATGCCTTTGGAGTCACACCCTACCCCTAGTCCTAAACCCTGGCCACCACTGATTCTGTTCTTTGTCACCATAGATTTGTCTTTTCAAGAATGTCATAAAAATGGAGTTGTATGGTTTGCAACCTTTTGAGACTGGCTTCTTTCCCTCAGGATAATGGTTTAAGCTTAGGGGACCATCATGATAAAGTTACTTTAAAACACTTAATTCAGCAGCATCCTTTTTGGGAGTTTACAGGCCTTGTCTGTCAGTCAATGAACAGTATTTTATGGAATAGCTTATCTGCTAGACACTGTGTTAGTCTTTAGGCATACAAAAATGAATAAGTTCAAAGAAACTACTGATCTCACGGCACTTACAGCAAGAATGCCATTAATTAAATATTTACAAAAGTGATGTATGATATGAAGGAGAAGTACTTCATATGATTAGGTAATTTCAAATATGAGAGTTGATAGGAAACTTAAAGGCTGAATTTGTATCCTAAATCCCTGCCAAGTGATCTTTTAGATGTGATTGGATTCCACATGATGGGAAATCCAAAGTCTACTGAGTCACTGAATACATTTGCTCTTCAAGAAAACTGTCTGTAGTTGGCACACTTAGGGTGCCCTACTCTCATCATATTTGAGTACAGTGCTGAGATATGTGACAAAAATGTATGGGCAGAACCTATGTACCATATATGCTTGTAGCCTTTATATATCTCGATTCTTGTGGAAATGTATTTTTATTTTTAAGGGAAATTCTACAGCTATGTACATACTTTGGGGCTGGGCCTTCACTCTGTAGGTTATGTGTCTGATCTCTAAACCATAATCTGAGAATCAGATCTCTTTTCCTAATATTGTTTGTCCCTTTTGGCAACTTACCCATTTCCTCACTTTTTATATGCTAAGGTTTCGATTCTCTTACTTTCTCATTGCTACAATGGTATGATTCCAATGTCATTATTTCCCTCTTGATTATCTCAACCTGAGGTTAATGAAGTAGGTGGCATTCACATTCAGTGACCTTGCAAAGTAATTTGTCCTATAGCACCAAACAACAGTCATTTATTTTGAGTGAGTCATTCATTTTATCTGACAGATCTGAAGATGGTATGGGAATTAAAGTGCAGCCTGTGGACCACCTGTCTCAGCTGACTTAACCAGTGACATCATTTTATTTTCTACTATCCAATCACATTTGTCCTAAACCTCTAATCCACTCAAGCCAGCTCCAGAAGAAACGTTTCCAAATGATCTGAATCATGACTAATAACATTTGTGTCTGAGGTTTCCATCTGTCTGGTATGATAAATAGAAGCAGCAGCTGATTAATATTTTACAATCTGTGTTCACAATTACTTGGGGAAATAACCAACTAGTCATAATTCATTGAAAAAGGATCTGGAGTTTATTTATGCACTTTAGATTCTCTCTCTTTTTAAATTTTGCACCTTTGTTTTTTTTAGGAAGAACGCCAACAAATAAGACACTCCTTTTTATTAATATATATAATTTATTGCAGTTAAACTGGCTGCATTATGTCCTATTTTTAGCCATCTTACCAGGTATTATGCTATTTGTTCAATAGCCTCTCCTAAAATGTTATTAAAAGAATGAAGGACACTTCAGCAGCACTCATAGCTACTGAAGATAGCATGCTAGTTAGGTTGAAGCATTGATTGACTTCTCTGGTCAAACAATCTGGGAAAGGAAAGGCATATCTTGTTTCCTTCTGCCTAGAAGATAAACAATTATAGAAAATAAACTTCCCATACATAGCACAAATGTGCTGATGACAACACTGCAAGAAATATTATTAATGATTAGTAATTGATGTCTAGTAGAAAAGTGATATTTATTTAATCTTGCAACCAGCTGATATCTAGTGAAGAGCCACTATGTTCAAGGCCATGGAATAAGAAAGACATACTCCCTGTACTAAGGATTCATATATTGAAGTTGAGAATGCAAACATTTATCAATTTAGGAAGAACCTATGAAGATATATAAACAGAGTTACTCAGTCAACACTGAGGGATCATGAAAGGCTTATCAGAGAACAGTGGCTAAACTGAGACTTAATGGGGGTATAGAAGTTTAGAGGCCCACTGTAATTTGCCCAGAGCACTTCATTGTCTCATGTTGTCAGGTACATTCCCCAACTAGGGAGGCCATTCTGCACTTCAGTCATGAGGTTCTGGTTCAGATTTCCAACCACAGATAACCCACCCCCAACCCTACCCCCTCCCCTGCCAATCATGGCATTCAATTTCAACTTTCGGTCCCACTGCTGCTGATCTGTGGATGATAAACTGGGAGAACCACCATATTTCTCTTGTGTCTTTCTTAGTTTGAAAAGTACAAGTTCTTTTTCTACTCTGATCATGAGCCAGTAGTGCCTATACCTGTTTCCCCAAGTAGTAAAGAAAATCCAAAACATCAACAGCAGTCACTAACTGAAGAGAAGACAGTGCTCTGTCTCTGGGGCCCCTGAGGCCTCAACGTTATCCTCAGGTGTGTGCTTTTCACATAAAAATCTTCAGATTCTGTCTAGGCCATGCTCATCAAGCTGGGTACCTGTCAATGTGTCAGGGAATATTTGGAGGCATGCTTGGACATACAAATCCAGAAATAAGCATGACCTATGTTTGAGAACATTGATTTCACAGAAAGATTTTTGAAAAGGGTTAATGATTTAACTTGTAGGTAGTAGAAATCATTTTTACATTAAAAGGAACATTTATATATTAAGGAGTAGAATGCAAAATTTGCAAGCATTTTTAAGTTATCCTGGCATTCAAATTTTTCAAATTTGGGATGACACATTTTGGCTTTGCACCCAGGCTCCTTAAGAGATGTATTAAATTTTCCATTCCATGCACTCAGTGGAAAAGTTTAAGACGATTACTCCAGGTGCTTCTTGATTTTAAAAAATCCTGATATTTTCATCTTACACTCCACATCTCGTTTTAAATAGCTAAAGTCCTCTCTATTTCTTCACTGACAATGTTGACACTTTCTATGTCCTCTAGAGGTATGATTGAGGGCTGGTGCAGGAGACACTGGGAGTCTGACAACGGGCTACTGGGACAACTTAGGTAATTTTTCATTTGTAATTGATAGTCCAGGAATTCAAATTGGAAAAGTGTTTGTTAAGGACTTTAATTTTATTCACAATAAAGTATTCTCATCTCTTATCTTTTCTCTTAATACTCTTCCAACAATCTATTAAGGAACTAAATTTAGGTACACTTTCTTTTTTTTATAATTAATTATTTTTATTTTTAAAGAAGCTTTCGATTACATAAATGTAACATAAAAAATACAAGGGATTCCCATATGCCCCCCTCCCTCCCCCTCCCAGGCTTTCCCACATTAACAAAATCCTTCATTAGTGTGGTACATTTGTTACAATTGATGAATCTATATGGAAGCATTGCTACTAACCATGGACTACAGTTTCCATTATAGTTTACACTTTGTTCCACACAATTTTGTAAGTTAGGACAAAATACACAATGACCTGTATCCATCACCGCAATGGTGCATTTTCTTGATTCCTAAAATTTCCCAAAGCTATCTCCTAAGTATACCTTTAATCTCAGTATTATTATTTTTCATTACTGCTCCCATCTATATAATTAGATATGTAACCATTAATCCCCCCATTCCTATAAACTAGAAGAAAAATTAAATGAAGTGTTACATTAAACTTAGAAAAAAATTGAAATCTGAAAAGCAAGCGTACAAGATTTCACACCATTAGGGAGAAAATGTTATGTAAACAGCATCTGACAAAATAAAATGAAAAACTCCTTATAAGGTACTTTCTTACGGTGTGTAGTATATATGACCTGTGAAGAGAAAACTTAAAACAAACAATTCAGGAACTTGATTCTGAGGACACAATCAAATTATTCATTCAGTAACCAAATTTTAACAGGTGAAAACAAGCCTAAATATTGTATAAAAAGAGAGAGCCTAAAACAAAATCTGACAACAGTGGCAGTGTAGCTCCCTTAATATATGAGGTGGATTTAAAAAAAATATTTAAATTGCAAAGTGTATATTGAAACATAGTATCGTTCTACCTACATAATCATTTCAGTGGGGTCTAGTCTTCTTTTACCACTGGTGCCCAAAAGCAGGTAGCTCCTAGCAATTTGAGAGAAGTCTTCATTTTTAAGCTCCCAATGAATAATTATCTTCGAACAAAAACTCAGTGTTCATGGGGAGAGTAAAATGCAAGTGAAAAATTCTGTAAAGCTAATAACATTTTAATAATGTGAACAATCATCCCGAAGTTATCTTTTCCTTTGCTTTAGTTCTTATCCTTATATTTGCATGTGAAGTTTTTTAAATGATACATGTCTATCTATATATAAACTGATATCATTAATAACTTTCACTGTCTAATTTCTATTGGGGCCCAGTTAGTTACACTGAGCTCATTCAATCAGAAAAAGCAGTCATGATTTTCTTCAACTTGTAGGGAAACAGTAAGGTCATCTCTGTGGTGCTAATCTAGCAGTGTGAAAAGCTACTCGGTCAGGAATTCACTAATTAATGATCATGTCCTTCCTTTTGATTGTTTAATGGGTTCACATTGTTTCCAGAAAAAAAAAAAGTTGAAACCCTTTCTCTGCTTCTTCTTATCAGATTTTCAGCCTTTCCTTGGCTTTTTAGACTCATCTTCTATTCTCGTTCCCTTTCAGACTTAGTGGTCCAGCCACACTGAGTGTACTGTTCTCCAAGCCTTTGATGCTGTTTTGTACCTTTGCGGTTCTGCCATCACTTGCCTGTCTAGACTGCCTTCCCTCCTTGTGCATATTGTGAGTCCCTATACAAGCATCAGTGTCCGTGAGAAACATTTGCTTAACATCTTTAGGCAGGATCTTTCTCTTCTTTTTCTGTGCCCTCAGGCATCTTGCTACTCACTACCAGTACTATGTTCATTATAAAATACAATAATTATATATATTTACATACCTTTAATTAGACTATTGAACTATGAAAGTCAGGGACATCGTTTTACTCTTTTTGCAACTCCAGTAACTCTGACCTTGGCACGTAGTATAGGACCAATTCTTCTCCAACATGTTATTATGAAAATATAGAAACATGCAGAAAAGATGCAAATTTGATAAAATTAACGCATGTACCTACACCCTACAGTCAATAATTTTATATTTGCTTAATCTATATTGATATCTATAGCTATTATTATGTATATATAATCTATGTCTACATCTATCTCAATATTTGTGTACTTATTTTTTGATTGGGCCATTAATAAAAGAGTTGCAGAGATCTTGACACTTTACCTACAATTACTTCAATAAGTATTTCCTAAAAATAGGCTTTTTCCTACAAACCACAATATCATTATTATATCTAATAAAATTAACATAATTTCCTTATATCATCTCCACCAATGGTAGCTTACAAAAAAGCTTTAAACTTTTTTATACTAACATTTCACTAAATTTTTGATCAAATAAAGGAATATGGAAACCTAATATTGGCACAGTTTAATGTTTTGGTAAGTAGAGAATATGGAATGCCTACTTGATATTTGAAATTCTGTTTTCTGAAATGTCAGATTAAAGCTAATAGTTACGGCACTTGGCATGAAGCATGGAGGATTTAGATTATAACTGAAAGAGCTTAATTAAAGCAGAACAATATTGCTGTACCGGCAATTATTGCAGCAATAGAGAACCTTTCAAAGCAGCCCTATTAGGATAGAATGACATGAATCAATCCTGGTAGTTATAAAGGCATCTGCTGCTATTGTGAAGACATGAGGGGAGTGGAAGGTCACTACTTATGCACATTATCTAGCTAAGCCATTCTTATATAATGCTGAACCATTAAATTTCTAGGATATGTATAAATCGTGGCCCATGCACACACTCAGGTCATTTTCTACCATTAGCTCACCTAAAATTCCTTACTGCAGTTCTACTTTCTAGATCATTGTCATCTATTGATGACTTAAGAAAAATTGTTAAGAGATCCATGCTTAAAGTGCTGTGTGGTCTATAAGGGAAACTTCAGCCTATTCCCAGAATTTTCCATTCAGGCTCCTCCACAGCCTTTTCTATCAACAGCAGATGTTCTTTGTGATTCTCCCTTTGTTATTTTTCCTACTACTCTGACTCAAGGTGGAAAATGCCATCACATGGTAATTCTGTTAGAAGAAAGTACCTCATTAGTAATATTTTGTTCAGACATCCAAGATAGAATAAACGGAAATCAGAACAATCAATATAGTGCCAAAAATCTGTAGTGAACCTGCATGATATAAAGAATAAAAAAGCTCAGGATACTTCTTTATACTTCTGTTCCTCATCAGTAAAATGGAAATAAAATAATTGTATCTCCCAGATTAATTATAAGGAATAAATCAAATGAGTCTTACGAGTATACTGTGAACTGCAAATGGCTTCGAATATATATTAAAATATTTTCAATTTATTTCTACAGACTTAGAATATTCTTTTTGCATATGGTTTATTACAGTCCTAAAATGTGAAAAGGAAAGTCTTGATTGTTCCCTTCAAAAGCATTTGCATGAGCTAAGCTAAAAAACATCAGCAATATTATTTTTCCATATTTTTTCCTGAATCATGGGCCTTTGATATTCTAAAGTATTAGAAAGGTTATTTGTTTTAATTTGTTTTTAGCTGTCAGGAATATTGTGCCCAAAGCCTAATCCAAGTGTTTCAAATCAAAGCACATACTTGAAGCTATTGGGATAGAGGAACTACAGCATTGGTTTTATTTTAAAATAAATGCCCAAATATCTCCTGAGAAGATACTTTTGCCACATAGGTAGCATTTCCTTGGATGGTTTTACAAAGTACAGGCTGTTTATTCATTTTTGTAACATACTGGTTATTCAGTGCTTTCCACTAAGAACAGCATGGATTCCAGCAGGAAAACCATCATGCAATCAACATTCTAAAATCCAAACCTGAATAAAAATCAATCTCACTGATTCAACACACACAAGATTAATCACAGACAATTGGGATAAGTACTATGGGAGGATGTTAAGATAAAGAAGATATATGTCCTGCCTTCCAATGGTTTAAAATTGGGTGGGAAGGATTAGCTAAGTAGGTATATGTTAAAAATGAAATATTGTGCAGTGCTATGTATAGAGAGGTTTAAACTAAATCTTTTCAAAGAGAAATTCTCATAATTTCTGTTTACTTTGTTGGAAAAGTTTCTTCAGCTAGCCCAGATCTTTCCTTTACTCTATTTCTTTTTCTATCTTTTTTTTAAAAATTCCATTTCTGATGTCAAATCTCTTGAAGGGATGAGCTATATAGAGCAACCTGATTCCTTCCACTTCACTGGATGCTCAAATCACTTGTGTTAGCTTTTGGCATAGGAGAGAAGGAGGAAATGTGAGGAAGAGTGGATTTCGTCCAGGGCTCTCTCCTTGGAATAATAACAGCTTGCAGTGACATAGTGATGGGTGTAGGCAGTTATATTTATCAAGTGCTACTGTATGCCAGACATTGAGCTGCCTCATATAGGTAGGGGGAGAAATACATTCATGTTTACTAAGTACTATGTTTAGGTTATTTCATTCAAATATAATATAATTTAAATATAATATAAAGTTGGCAGTATTATTTAGATTTCAGATATGAGGAAAAGAGAATTACAGAGATAATATCTCACAGCTAAATATTGCACAGGCTATTTTTGAACCAAATCTTTGAGACCTCAACATTTCTACTATATCCTTTTTCCAGTCAGGCAAATGGAGACCATAGTAATATGGTGGGAAGAGTGAAGAACCAGACTTCCCAGGGATTAGTGAAGCCTGCCTTTTAGAAATTTAAATCCCAAGATTTAAATACACAACTAAGCAAACAAACAAAATCAATGGTACCTGGAATCAAAACAGTGTACTACAAAACTATATTTGTATATTTTTTAATGGAATCATTATTATAGTAGGTGGAACAAAAGTCTAAATATTTGTATATAATCTTACAATAATAAGCATTAGAATGCCAGAATATTAAAAGCATTGAAGTCAGAGATGCTTGTGGTATTTTGTTCAGCTGAAAAATATATTTCTGAGCAGGGTGGGCAAATATTTTTAAAAACTCTACTGTATAGGTCAACATCAAGACCACAGCCTACAGCAAAATTACCATATTCTATTTCCTTCGGAAAATTTAATGCTCCTTTTTGAAACCACAATTCCCTCCCCCTTTTACACTGTTGGAAATGCCTGCCTTATTAATAGGACTTTGCTGGCTTCCTGGCCTACTTTTGGGTCTAACTTTCCTACTGTCTTGTCCCCTTTCTCAACTCCTCTTCTTGTCCCTAACTATGAAGCTTCCCGAAAACATAGTCCTTTGCTCTCAGTTGTCCTCCACTGGAACACTATTTAAGAGAACTCATGCTCAAAATCTGAACTATTGCCTACTTATCTCTCATAAACCTTCAATAACATCTCCTCCTACTAGATGTTTCAATGTCACCATAAGGCTGAATTTCTCATCATTCACCTGAAATATGTTTTCCTTCCTTTGCAGGTTCAATTTTAAAAAGCTGATTTTCTTTTTCATGTTCTGAGAAGGGTCCCTTGAGAGGCTCTCTTACTTTTGCAAGTGTAAGGCAAATAGACATCTGGTGGTCTATATTTTAAGTGACCTTTTAAAATCATTCACTTTTTGGTACATGAAGGCTTAGCACAATGGTTCACAAAATGTAGTCACTGATCGGTAGTATCAGCATCACTTGAAAACTTGTCAGCATTGCAAATTCTCAGACCCCACCCCAATCCAATTGTACAAGAATCTCTGGAGGTGAGACCAAGCAATCTAGTTTTATTAAGCCCTCCCGATATTTCTGATATGTGTTAAGGTTTGAAACCACTACTTCATGCCCCTTGGTATACAGAACTGGTTGCTCTATCAAATTGCATAAGAAGCCTAGAGTGACGCTATGGGAGAGAAATTCTGAGATTCCCAACTTTCTGAGATTCAAATTTAGAGAAGCATGATGGAGGTGGAGATTACTAGAGGCTCCCAAACTAAAATTACCTGTTAGAAAGTTGAGACTAGTGATTTGTACTCAGCACAAGTTCTTCCTTTTCTTCCTTCACCTTCTTCTCCTCCTCCTTCTATCTTTAGTAATATAATTGCATACCATGAAATTCCCTCTCTAAAGTGTATCATTCCATAGTTTTTAGTATATTCACAGAATTGTGCAACTACCACCACTATCTAGAATGGTTCATAGGAGCTAATTTTGGTAAAGTATGTGACTGAGGCTGGAAATTCATTCAAACCAAAATCCCTACCCCATTAGGGAGTTGAAAAACAGTGGCTGCACATGTGCCTATAAACTAGGTACACTGTGAAGCTAGAGCACAGAGAGGGGCACCATTGAGGGGCTGGCAAGAAAAAGTCTCAAAACAGAGTATGAAGTGTGTTATGGAAAGCTGTTCAGGACAAGTCTTCACAGAAATTC
Source organism: Tolypeutes matacus (assembly GCA_026826555.1). Classification (NCBI taxonomy): domain Eukaryota; kingdom Metazoa; phylum Chordata; class Mammalia; order Cingulata; family Chlamyphoridae; genus Tolypeutes; species Tolypeutes matacus. The sequence goes on from JAKSZT010053783.1 coordinate 11,221,317, forward strand.
CATAGGGCAGCAAGAAGGAAAATGGTGGTGAGTTGATTATTCCTGTATACCAAGGACAGGTCCAATTTATACCAGTCATCTTGGTATAATTTTTAATATCATAACCCTTCATTCTCAAAAGTGTTTCAGTTTAGATGATAAATCATATTATTATATTAATTATACTGCCTAGTTCTTTTTCTTAGAGAACCATTAATGGTGGGACCCTGCTTGGCAGATCACAGCATACATACTCAGTGGCCCCAAACTCAATTTCTGTCTCCTAAGTTCAGTGAAACCACCATGCTCTGTGTGGACTAGCTGTCTATGTATTGAGTCTGCATGGTACCACCGGTTATGGGGCAATTTGGGGGCTCACTTCATTTTTCATTTCCTTTTCTCATGAATCACAGTCTTTTGTTGCCTGTTGTCCAGTAATTGAAAAATACATAACATATTTTTGTTTGTTTTTGTTTTTATCTCTTTCATTTTTTTAATTAATTATTTTTATTTTTAAAGCTGCTCTAGATTACATAAATGTCAAATAAAAAATATAAGGGGTTCCCATATACTCTACTCCCTCTCCCTCCCACACTTTCCCACATTGACAACGTCCCTCATTAGTGTGGTACATTTGTTACCATTGATGAACACATATTGAAGCATTGCTACTAATCATAGATTACAGTTTATATTATAGTTTACACTCTGTCCTGCACAATTTTGTAGGTTATGACAAAATATACAATGGTCTGTATCTGTCACTGCAATGATATGCAGGACAATTCCAATGTTCCCAATATGCCCCCATACTACATCTAGTCTTCCCTCTCCCATCCCTCAGAACATCTGGTGGCCAATGCCTTTATATCAATGATAAGAGTTCCTCCACTGCTAGAATAATAATAAGTCTGTAGTAGAATAATAAGTCTATTTTAGTCCATTGTTCATTCCCCAGTCTTGAGGATTTGGGGATGGTGATGCCCACTCTGCTTCTAATTGAGAGAGAGCTAAATCCCATGGGACAGATGAATGGAACTATCTTGCTTTCAGTTGCAGACACTCTGTTCCTTGGGATGGGCATTGTCCATCATCATCTCCTTGTTAGTTGTCCTGGGTGAGTCCAATGAACTGGAGTGTAGGTGTTGCAAATCTGGTGAAATTCAGGGCTCAACTGGCACATGGATGGATCAAAGATTTAAGACTTTGGAACCTTGACCAAAAGGGGGAAATGGTAAATATAAATGAGTTTTTATGGCTAAAAGATTTCAAAGTGACTTGGGATGTCATTCCAGAGGTTACACTTATGCAAGTCTCAGCACGATCTCATTGACTGCCACAGTAAACAGTGCCTCAAATAATGGGGCTCCTGAGGGTTCTAGAGACATCCAGAAACTATAAACAGGGCAGACAGCTCAGGAATTCAGCACCCTGTCAGTGGGCCTTACTTTGGAATTTATGCTTCTCAGTTTAACAGAGTTAAACTCATTTATAGGTTCTCTACACATGGCTCTTCTGCCCCTTTTATTTGAACCTATAATTAGCACTATACTTGATAAATAAATAACATATTTTACAGTTGTTTATATTAAGAGTGCTAATCTGTTACCAATACTCCACCGTCTCTTTGCCAGACTGCCATGACAAATACCACATAATGGGTTCGCTTCAACAATGGGAAATTATTGGCTCATAAGATCAGAAGCTAGTAGTCCAAAATCAATGCTTCAGTGAGGCCATGCTTTCTCCCCAAAGACTGTGGCATTCTGGTTCTGGCTTGCTTGGCTTTCCATCACATAGCAATGTCCTCTCCTTTCTCTTCCAGGTTCCCTCTGACTTTCTGGCTCCTACTGTGGTTTTTTCTGACTATGTCTGAATTTCTTCTGCTTAATGGACTCCAGTGATCCAGATTAAGGTCCAACCTCATTCAGTGGGGCCACACCTGAACTAAAAATAACATTTTCAAGAGACCCTATTTAAAATGGGTTCATACCTACAGGAATGTGGATTAAGACTAAGAACATGTCTAAATTGGGCTACATAAATTCAATCTATCACATGTACTTGGACATTATGTCTGTGAGATTTCTCCATGCCATTGCATTTAGCAGTAGTCCATTCTTTTCCTTTGTTGTTTAGAATATATCCTATGAATAATAAACAATGCATTTATTTATTTTACAGTTACTGCATATTTTGGTTGTTCCAAGATTTTACTATATTTTAATAATATTACAAATTATTCATGTCTTTTGTGGACATAAGGACTCATTTCCATTGAACACATATCCTGAAGTGGAATTTAGGTTATATTTATCTTTTTTTTTAATGCTGAAATAATTTGCCAAAGTGGTTGTACCATTTTGTATTCCACCAACAATGCATGACCATTTCAGCTGCTCCCATCCTCACTAACACTTTGTATTGTCAATCCTTTTAATTTTAACTATTTTGTTGGCAGTTTTATTTTTTAACAATTTATTTATTTATTTACCCCCCCCCACCCCCATTGTTTTGCACTCGCTGTCTGCTTTCTGTGTCCATTAGTTGTGTGTTCTTCTGTATCTGCTCATCTTCTCTTTAGGCAGCACTGGGAACCGATCCTGGGACCTTCCGGAGTGGGAACGAGGCACTCAATTTCTTGTGCCACCTCAGTTCCCTAGTCTGCTGCATCTCTTATTGTCTCTCCTCTGTGTCTCTTTTTGTTATGTCATCTTGTGGTGCCAGCTCTCTGCATGGGCTAGCACTCTGTGTGGGCCATCTCTCCAGTTGGGCCAACTTGCCATGCGGGCCAGCTTGCCTTTACCAGGAGGCCAAGGGAATCAAACCCTGAACCTTCTATATGGTAGACGGGAGCCCAATCGCTTGAGCCACACCTGCTTCCCTTGTTGGCAGTTTTGAAATGCCACAATGCTTAATGCTCAACATTTTATTCTTTATTTAGTGGAAAAGCTATTTATTTAAATTAAAATAAAATTTAAATCTCTAAAATTTGCATCCAACATTGTTAAATTAAAATAAAACCTAATTCTGTAAAATTTAAGGACTATTTCATAGCTAATCTCTTTAAAGATTAAAAAGAAAAGCAATATTTATTTTATTGTACATATTGTATTAAATGCTAGCATTATACTACATAATTTCTAAAATATCTTCTAGCTTTAGAGTCTTTAAGCTGGAGTAGTATATTTTGCATTATAATTTCAATTCTTACAAGGTAGTTTTCAGAAGTTCTTAGTCTTCCTAGACATTAAACTATCTTATTTTAAAATACTGGGTCTACTAAATTCTGAAATGAAGAAGGATTGACTGATTCATGTTTTTCAGTAGGTATTAACTGCTGAGGGCACAGCACTGTGTTAGGTACAATAGTGCACACAATGATGGATAAGGAAGGCATGGCACCATTTCTTCAATAAGTGCATTCTCAAAGCAGGCATTAGATGAATACACCAAAGGTTACAAACAAAATTTTCTCAAATGTTTTCCAAAGAACTTCTTCCTTAGGATGGCAGTTTGGAAAAAGGAAGAGTTCTGTCATCAAATAATTTGATGAAATAATTCTATATGATAAGGTGGAATTTAATGAGGAACTCCAAATACGATGGGTTACAGAAGTAGAGTGCATAATTACTATAAGGGATTACCCCTGTCTCTCTAAGTAATATCTATGTGGACATAATATAGTTTATAAATGGAAATTCTTCTCTGTTTCTGGAATTTTATACTGGGGCTTAAAAACCCATCTATAATTGGACATCTCTGGTGGGAATAACACAATTTAGGCTCTTGGTGTTCTTTGGTCCTTCAATTAATTTATTGCATCTCTAGTGTTTATTCAGTATTATACAAATCCCTTCAATTATCTAGGCCCTAGTCTTTATTTCTCTAGATTGCAGTAGTTGATAATAATATTTATAAAATTTCAAATAAAAAACTGTGTCTGCTGATTTGAAAGAGCTCCAATAAATAGTTGCATTATTATAAAATTTATGTTTTCAACATTTACTTGAAAACTAGAATGGAAATATTTAGTTGCCAGGGCATGAAATCTTTCAGAAAAATATAATGGTTATAGTATTCTAGGGAATTATTTTACTAACACTTTTATTTCAGTTCAAGTTAATCTGTATAACCATTTTTCCTAAAGCTACTTGTCTAGTAAATAGTAAATGTTCACTATTATTTTAGTAGTTGGTTATACACTTCTATTATTTTCATATTATTGTTATCACCTTATATTCACTTGACTTAGCCATTTTTAATTTTACACGGTGCTTTTAAATGTTGTATATTTTAAACATTGGATTTTTTTCAACCTCAATGCAATTCTGTGATTGTACATACAGGAATATTTATTCCTACATACCACAAAACAAAGCTGAGTCATATATTTGTAACTGATTTACCAAAGTTTGCACAGCTAACTAGTGACAATGAAGAATCTAGCCTTGATACCTGGCTCCTATTTCGATTAGATGCTAGGCTGGATGAAATTTTTTTTTTTTCATGAATAACTAATATAAACATGGTCTGAATTAATAGATATTTTATTCAAGAGAAAGTCTAATGACGTTTTAAAAACCAAGTTTGGTTGGAAATGATTTTAGTTTAAAGAACCATTCAGGATAAATTCATAGCAAAGTTGTTTTCCCAGGGGTTACATTTCTGTAGCATATTAAAAAACTCAGTGTACTAAAAATATACCTAGTTTCCAGTCTGGTTTTATTTAATCAGCTGTATGGATTTAATTACTTCTTCTTAGAAACAAATCTTGCTTTTTACTATTTGTGGTGGCTTTGAAGCTAAGTACCCCAGAAAAACGTGTGCTTTATCTTAATACATTTCTGTGGGTGTGAACCCATTGTAAATAGGACTTTTTGATGAGGCTACTTCAGTTAAGATTTGGCCCATCTTATTAAGGATGGGTTTGATCCTATAACTGGAGTCCTTTAAAAGACCAATGGAATTCAGACACGGAGAGAGGAAGTTGGGGGGAGCAGAGAGAAGCTGGAAGTCAACAGAAATGGAAGCGAAAGAAGTCACTGCCATGTGCATTGTCATGTGATGGGAAAGCCAGCCCGAGGATACCACAGTCTTTTGGAGTAAGCATCACCATGACAGCTCCTTGATTTGGACTTCTAACCTCAAAGCCATGAGCCAATAAATCCCTGTTGTTTAGGCCAACCCATTGCATGGTATTTGCTTTAGCAGCCAGGAAACTAAAACACTCTTAACATCTCAGGACAGGTAGTTTGAAATAACATGAGACTGTGAAGACTGATTTCTTAAGTAATGCATGGACAACAATCTCACTATTTAATCTTATATCATTTATAATTGGGCTAGTGACATCTATTAATGTTGCAATGCCCCCATCTAAAATTTCAAATGTTCTTTGTGAAATATAGAGTTTCCAATATGAAAGGGATCTCATTTGTGTGTGTGGCCTCTTTTCCATCCTCATCTCTACTACATTTGCCTGTTACTCCCAGACTTCTTCCTTTCTCGTTCTCCCTTCTCTTCACCCCTGCCCTGTAACATTATTCTCTGGCTTGTCTGCAGGCTTCCAGATAGTTTGGGCCAGTGGAAAGCACTGATGGAAAATAAGAGCTAAAGATACTAACATATTTCTTGCTGCTCTCTCACTCTTCCTTAAGCAACACTTCTGGTAGCTACTGAGTCTCTTCTATGCCTTCAATTCCAGAGAAAGAATCCCTTACTCATAGCTCCAGTTTCCGGCACAAACCCAAACTTCTGTGCTCTAATAACACTAGCCTTTTCCATTATTATTTTAGCCTTAGGGATGGTAGGGGTTTCCTGAGGTTGCCCATCTTTTGGTAGTCTCACAATCTTTGACTTCTCAACTTTTTCATCATCTGTGCAACCAATTCTTTTTACTAAATAGGTCTCTATTTGTAAGATCTAGAGCAATTTCTGTTTGGAAGCTGACTGATTCCATTTAATTTCCCTGTAGAAGCTGACAGGAGAGATGACTTTCTTCTTTGCGTTCTCATCCTGTCTTTCTTGAAAATTATTTTTCCTGGTTTGTGTCCCATATGTTATCTTTTTGGTAGCATGCTAATCACTTTCTTTGGTTCATCTCTCTACATCATTAAAAAAAAATATTTTTAGTACTTTTTTTCCAGAATTTTTATGTAAACAAATCTTTTCAGGACTCAGTTGGTTAGTAATGAGGTGATATTAACAGGAAATCCCTAGTTTTGTCTAGTGCTTCCATCCCCATTGTCCTTGGCTAGAATACTGATTCTCATCAGCAATATTTCCCACCCCTGTGTATTTCAGGGAGCCTTCAGGCATTGTCTCACATACATATAGGCCTTGGTCTGTAGTCAGTTACCCTGTTTGCATGCTCTAGCTAAGTAATGCCTGGACTTTGGTTCCATGGAAATAGTGAGAAAATGAATGTATGTTGTTTTAAGCCACTAAGGTTTTAATAAGTAGTTACACAACAATATAAGACTAATACATTTTATAGTAATTAATCCAGACACTTTTTCAATTGTCCACTAGACATGTTTCTATACATTTTCATATATTTCCACATGGATGTCTGGAAGGCAGCTCACATGCACCATATCCCAAACTAATTATTTTCTATTCCTCAAAACTTCCTCTCTTCTTGTTTTTGAATACTCTCTTATTTAATGTACTATCAAACAAATATATACTCCTGCCAGAAATTTGTCTTCCCTCTTTGCCTTATTCCTTTCAACTAATGGGTCACCAAATGTTATAAATTCTACCACAGAAAAATACCTTGAAAATAATTCAGATTTTTCCTCTCTTGCTGAATCATTGCAAGTGTTCCTTTATCTAGTTTTTCAAACTCTAGTCAGGCCATCAGGTTTTCATATGTTAGTTTTCTGTAAAACAACAAGTGAAAAACAAAAAGCAAGGAACAAAGCATGGCAACAACAAAACAAATATTTTCATCCTTTACTTAAAACCCTTGATGACTCTTCATCGCCAACATGATCAAGTTCAAACATTTTATGAAGACAAAGAAAAAACTAGAAATTCTGGCCCAAATCTTTTCATTTTTTCAGTAGGGAGGGGTGGGAGGAATTCCTATTTTGATATCTTCCCATTCGAACACTCAGTTTCAGCCGAACCAAATATTCACTGTTACTTCAACATTTATCACTTTCCTTATCCTTCTTTGCCTGGTAATTTATCCACTATTTTCTGTCACTCATACAGTTATTTATATATTTGCCCGAGACTTGTTCATTACCTCAAAACAGGATGGATGCTGTCCCTGACTTTGTGGAGTTTACATTCTTGTGGGGGAGTCAGATAATAAACAAGTAAATATCAATATAAATAAATAATATAAAAGTATATTATATGAAGACAATAAATCATATAGATTTAACAGGGGTGCTATTTTTGGAAGATTAGACAAAAGCAGTCTCTCTAAGGAGGCATAATATAAGAAGAGACCTTGATGTTGACAAGAAGTAAGCCATGGGAGAATCTGAGGGAAGAAAACTCCAGACAATATATGAGCCAATGTAAAGAATCTGAGATGGCCTTGGATTCCAGCCTAATGTACTTGTTATACCATTGAGGAAACAGGTCCAGAAAGTTCTAGTGATTTACTCAATTGTCTAAAGCTTGACTGCATAATTCCTGTGTTTTAAAATCAAAGCCCTTTCTTTTATTCTACATACCTTGTCAAACAATATTTTAAAAATTCTTGAGATCAGTGTTTTATTTATCATCTGCACAGCTGTGCTCTAAACAACAGGCAATGATGTCAATGACCCTCACAGGTCATTAAAAATAGAGTGACCACTCTAGCCAATGGATCAGGTATTTGCCTTATTTTTTAAAGTTAATAAAGTAGCAGAGATAATTGCTATTTATTTATTTAATGTGCCAGGTTGTATAAGTGATTGAGAGTTAATTTATTCTAAGTTCAGTGGGAAACCAGGGAAGTTATGTGATCTGACTGATGTTTAGAAAAACTTACTCTGGATGCTTTAAAGAAATAATCTCTGGGAGAGCTGTGAATAGAATTAGGGAGCTGAGTTAGATCAGGAGAGATAAAATGGTGTTCAGGGAACAATGGAAACAAAGAGATGTCTTTATATTCAGGATACAATTTAAAAATTACCCTATAGATAATTACTAAAGGAATGGATATGGAATGTTAGGCATGAGTAACACATGTGTGAGGTGTGAGCTGTGAGGAATGGGGAAACAGGTTGGCAGTGGGGGGAATCAAATATCCTGTTTTGACCCTGCTTAGTTGTAGGCACTGATGACACATTGAAGTAGTAATACCAAGTAAGGAGTTGGGTAATACGTATATTAAGTTTGGAATGGGTCTGTGTGTGTGTGTGTGTGTGTTTTATATATAATTCAGGGGATAGCTTGGGGGCTGGAAATATACATTTCTTCAGGACTCCCTTCAAATATCATCTCTATAATGGAGTCCTCTTCTTTAAATATTATGTGATTTTATAAACCATTTTTATGTATCTTCAATAAAATATCTATACAATTATAGTTCTACTCCTATGCTCCATGTTGTGTTTATTTTGGCAATATTGTTAAGTTTCTACTTTGTTTAGATATTGTTCTAGGCACTTAGAAGGTAACTGGAAGCAAGTTTATACTGTCTTATGATGTTTATATTTCAGTGGGAAATACATCTTTATATTCCTATGAGTCACAAAGAGCTTAGAACATAGTAATTATTTAAATAGAATGTTTACTGAACAAATGAAATGAATTCCTCTCCCTTCCACACTACAATACAGTGATTTCTTTGGTGGGTGTTTTTATCCATAAAGGTTGTCAAAGCAGTGTGGTGGAATATTAAGAGCATATATTTTAGGCCTGGGTCAGATCTGAATTTGGAATTACTCAAGAATTTAAACATGCTTGGTTATTGGGGCTCAATATATAAAGAAAGACTTATACTACCAGGATTAGGACTAATCCTGTGTCTAAACCATCTGATCCAAAGAAAATAGTCATCAAATAGCAGCTACTGTTAGAATTTCAATGTTTTGAAAAAATATTTTTATTTTGTTTAAAGTTAAAGGAAAAAAAAAAACCTTTTGAATTAAAATGGGGGAAGCAGATGTGGCTCAAGCAATTGAGCTCCTGGGAGGTCCCGGGTTTTGTTCCCAGTGCCTCCTAAAGAAGACAGCAAGACAATGAGCTGTACTAAAGTTGGTAGGTGTACATCCAAGAAACTTAAATCTTTGGGCTGTCCATGTACCAGCTGAGCCCTGAATCTCAATGGAGTTGCAACACCTACTCTCCAGTTCAATGGACTCACCCAGGACAACTAACAAGGAGGAGATGATGGACAAACAACATACCAAGGAACTGAGAGTGCTTACAACTGCAAGCAAAAAAGTCCCATCCATTGAATGTATAGGATCAAAGCCGCCCTCAATTAATGGTGGAGTGGGCATCACCATCCTAGAGTCCTCAGGATTGGAAGCAAACTATGGACTAAAATAAACTTACTAGCATTCTACTATAAACTTATTGTGATTCTAGCAATGGAAGAAATACCATTGTTGTGGAGTCAGTGACCCATGGATGTTCTGGAGTTAGGGAGAGGGAAAATCAAGTGTAATAAGGGGACATTTTTGGAACTTGGTAATTGTCCTGAATGACATTACAATGACAGTTACAGGTCATTTATATATCTGGCCACAACCTACAGAGTCGAATGGGAGAGAGTATAAACTATAATGTAAACTATAATCCATACTTAGTAGCAATGGTCCAAAATGTGTTAATTAATTGCAATGAATGTACCACACTGATGAAAGATGTTGCTAATATGGGAAAATGTGGGAAGTGGGGGAGCAGGGCATATGGGAATCCCCTATATATTCTCTTTATCATTTATGTAATCAAAGTATCTTTTAAAAATAAAAATGTGAAAAAATTTTTAAAAAAGAGAATCCTTTTGTGGAAAGTCTAAGGTCATTTATATTACTAAAAGGAAAGCTAAAAACTGTAACATAGTACTCTATAAGATAATAAAACCTCATGCAAAACATGAATATGAGTGATATTGTACATATAAGATTGTTTTTGCAAAATATAAATACAAATATACTAGAGAGAAGGAAAAAGAATAGCAGCTATGTATGGCAGGGGAAGCATAGAGAGACTGAGAGATGATGAGTTTTGTTGTTTGTTTATTATTATTATTATTATTGGAATCATGAAAGAATCATGGAATCTAAGAATGATTGAAGTGATGAATGCAAAAATATACAATTACACTGAATACCATTGATTGTACACTTTGGATAGATTTATGCTTTATTAATATGTATCAATAAAATTGATTTGTAAAAAAAAAAGACAGTGAGCTAAGGAGACAGGCTGGTGCAGCGAACAAGAGGCAAAAGGAGGGAAAACATAATGAGATATCCAACAAAGGAGGGAGTGGAGATGGCTCAAGCACTTACGTGCCTCACTTCCACATGTTGACTTCTGGCTTCTGGCTGCTTCCCATGGCTTCTCTCTTCATTTGCTTTAACTCTATTAAGGACTCCAGTAACCTGGTTTAAAGCCCAACCTGATGAGTTGGAACATACCTTAACTGAAGTAACATGTTAAAAAGCTCTTATTTACAATGGATCGTAAACCAGAATATGCACCAAGATGAAGAATGTGTCCAAACTGGACAACTACAAATGGTTGTTCAAAACCACTAGAAATTTATAATTTAAGTGGAAGAACATAGACTTGAAATGTGAATATAGAGTGAGGAAATAAGTTTGATTCATCTTACAAAATAAATTTAAAAGTAAAAAAAATTTGTTTTTTTAAGTATATGAATGATGGTTAACTTTAAGAAATGTTTCTTCCCCAACCAGTTTTTTCTCTAGTCCCTATATTTTCCTAAGTCAATGTCTCTAAATCTTATTCAGAACTGATTGGAACAATAGTAAAATTTTTTAAGTTTGAGTAAGAAGAGTGATGGATGGATTAAAATTTACTTTGGATATCTGGTTTCTGCTGCAATATAAAGAGCTTGGAAGTCATTGCTTCCAGTCTTACAACATTAAAAAGCTGGATGAACTAAAAATCAACAACTTGTTTTGAACTCACCAGAGAACTGATATGCAGGTTAATCCACCAAGCCAGAAGTCAATAGAACGTGGAGGAGAAAGGAGACAATATATTACCATGTGATGATAAAGCCAAGGAATCCCAAAGATTGCCAGCCAGTCAGAAGATACTGATCCTGGGGGGAAGCAAGCCTTCTGGCTTCTGAGACTGTGAGCCAATAAATTCCTGTTGGGAAGCCAACTTGTTGTATGGTTTTTGTTTTAGCAGCTAAGAAACTAAAACCATTTTTGGTATTGGGAGTGGGGTGTTGCTATGAAAAAATACCTAAAAATGTAGAAATGACTTTGTAATTGGATAATTGGAAGAAGCTGGAAGAATTGTGAGGTGTTTGATAGAAAAAGTCAAAATAGTTTTGATAAGACTGTTTTTAGAAATATGTACATTAAGGGTAGTTCCAATGAAGTTTTGGAAGAAATGATGAATGTTATTGGAAATTGGGAAAAAAAGCAATTGTTGTTATAAAGTGGCAGGGAACTTGGCAAAATTGTGTTGTGATGTCAGGTTGGAGTGGAACTCATCAGTGATGAGCTCAGGTATTTAGCTGAGACGATTTCCAAGCTAAGTGCAGAAAGTGCAGGTTGGCTTCTCCTTCCAGTTTATAGCAAAATATGGAGGAAATGAATAAGCTGAGAACTGAACTCATAAGTACCAAGAAACCAAACTGGCAATTTTGAAAATTCTCAGCCTATACACTATCAGGTAGTATACTCCAAGACTAGAGCCAGAAGCGGTCTATCAGGGACCTCCCTGAGCATTAGGGAAGTGAGTTCCCAGAGGACAGAGCTCCATGTGAGGGTTCAATTAAACAACCCTTAGCTAAAGAGCGTGGCTGAATATGGATCCAGTCTACCATTCCAGTGGAAGTCAGGAATGGAAATGCAGTTATCCAGACAAGACCTGTGGAAAGTGTTTGTCTGATAGTTTGGACCTGCTTGAATTGCACATAAAGCTGACAAAGTTTTTGCAAAATTTATATGCACAGAACCACTGAAAGCTTGGGCTTAAAGGGACAGAGAAGGGGAGAATTGAAGGATGAATGATGCTAAGATCAGAATCATGGAAGCAAAGTCTGGACCTAAAAGATCTCCTTGGGTAAAAATGTGGGCTGACCCAGGTGAATAGAAAGGGTGAGGCAGCCACTGTGTTTGGAGGGGGTAGGCCCTGTGTGCTGTTGTTTAGGGAGAGTGCCACTATGCCAATGCTCAGAGAGGTTGGTGCCTTCACTCCAGCGTTCAGGGATGGCATGGTCACTGTGCAAGCACTTGGAAAGGGTGGGGCTGCCACTCCATCAGGGCTGAAGTACAAAACATCAGTCCATGTCCTTGAAATCTAGTGGAATTGATCCTTCCAGGTTTCACACTTGTTTGGTACCCATGACCTCTGCTTTCCTTCCATTTTCTCCCTTCTGTAATTGGAATGTTTATCCTAAGTCTCTCCCTCCATTGTATATTGGAAGAGTCAGACTGAAGAATTTTGCTCTAGGATGTACCACACCTATATTTTGATGAGACTTTGTATGTAGTATTGTTATTGAAATAACTTAAGATTTTTGGAATGTTGTGTTGGAAGTAATGTATTTGGTTAGTGGGGAGAACACATCTTTTTTTGGGTTCCAGAGACAAACTGTGGTGGAAACTAAAACACCATTAATATTTCAAATTTCTTTTAGAGTTATGATGGATTTAATGAAATAAAATTTTCAAAGACAGCCAACATTTGAGGTGTAATTCAAAACAATGGGTGGTTAGTAATTTTTGTACTTCATAGTAATTTAACACATATTATATCTTGGATCCTTACAAAAGACATGCAAAGTAAGTTGTCTCATTTCATAGATGTGAAGACTGATGTATACAAATATTGAATGACTAGTACCCAGATACGTAGATCTCAGTAGCTTGTATAAATAATAAAGCATCCCATATGTATATCCTAAGAAATATCCAGAATTCTATTGTTAAAATGTTATGTAACATTTAGACTACTGTTGGAGATTCTTCACAATTTCAAACTCAATATGTGTACTAATAGCACAAACTACATGTCTTAGAGCGAACAAGGCCAAGTTTTTCCTTCATAATGCTGCTGGTATTTTGGTTTCAGGACTCTGATGTTTCTTTCTGCAAAACATTAAGCCAAAACTTAATGTCACTCTGCTCCTGGTGGCCACCTAAATTCTTTCCCACATGGTCTCCTTTATCCTCAAAGTCAGCAGCAGTGGATCACTGTCCTTCTCATGTTTCAAATTTCTCTGATTTCTCTTCCTGCCACCACCAGAGAATGTTTTCTGCTTTTAAGATTCAAGTGATTAGACCGGGACCACCAGGATAATCTTCCTATCTTAAAGTCAGCTCTTCCATATAACACAACATAATCATGGAATATCTCCTCATACTCACAGGTCCCAGGGATCAGTGTGAATATATTTGCATGCCATTTTAGAAATTCTACCTATCACACATTATGAATAGAATATCATCAAAAGGAAAAATTAAGTATGACAGAATACACTAAAAATTACCAATTTCATAGGAAGAACTCTCTGACAAGATCAAAGGAGAACTATAAGAATGTATAGAGTAACTCTTCCAATTTCTTCTTCTGCAGTTTGTGTCCAAATTTATTATTGGACACATTGGCTTAAATTTTATAGCAGTTTGGCAGTTTGATATAATCATGAATTCCAAAAATAGATATTTGATTACGCTTGTAAACTGGTCTGCTAATCTGGGCATAATTAAGTTACGATTAGGGCGTTAACTGGGCCACATCAGTAAGGCATTGAGCCCCACATCTTGGTGGGTGGGGAATTAAATATAAAAGGCATGGCAAGGAACAGAATTGTAGCAGTTTTGATGTTGGAGTTCTGGTGAGGAAGGAGGGAAGGCCCTAGGATAGAGACGAGCCATTTGCCTGAGAGCTCACAGCTGGCCTTGTGGAGAGAAGCAAAGCCTAGAGAGCCTCATAGGCTACAGATGACCTTGTGGAGGAACCAGAGGAGCTAAGCCTGGAGAGAAATGGAGCCCTGGGAAGAGAGGAACCCAAGAAGCCTGAACCCTGGGAAACGTCAGCAGCTGCCTTGCTCCAACACATAGCAACAGACTTTGGTGAGGGAAGAAACTTATGCTTTATGGCCCAGTAACTGTAAGCTTCTACCCCAAATAAATACCCTTTATAAATACCAACCGATTTCTGGTATTTTGCATCAGCACCCCTTTGGCTGACTAATACAACTTTCTTCTTGAAAACTTAATGTATTTAAAAATATCTGCTGCTCAAATTATTATCAGCTCATAGGATCTATATCCCAAACTTACAAATAATGTGTTAAACTAGAAAAAAATACTGGATTATAATATATATAATTAGCAGTTGACAGAATTGGATCCCAAGCCCCATATAGGCTATAGATTCTATATGTTCTCCAACTTTTCACCAAAACACATTGCTTTGGGGGTATTGGGCATTTATACACAAAAGGGCAAAGAAGTAACTTTTTTCACATTTGTGACCATTTCCTTGTATAAATCTCTCTTTGCCATTCCACGAGGAGAAGAGTGATTACCAGGTATCCCTGGATCCTTGACCATAACACCATGTTAATATCTTAAAAGCCTTACACCAGTTTTTAACATCAATCAAAAATTATTCCTGATTTTGAATTAATGGGTTTTTAGAAGAAATAGGAGAGTGATGGAAAAGTACACTATTCACTCTAAGTTTCTTTGAAAAAATTCTTAAGAAGACAACATCTATGTTCAGAGTTTTCAGATTTAAAGTGATTTGTTTCAAGTTGGCAAATTGTATCAAAATAAAAAAGAAAGAGAAAGAGAGGAAGGAAGGAAGGAAGGAGGGGAAAGAGAGCAAGAAAAAGGAAGGAAGGGAGGGAGGGAGGAAGGAAGGAAAGAAGCAAGCAAAGGAAAGAAGAAAAGGGAAATAACTTGGTAAGTTGGGTATCACTTGTAAATTACCCAATAATTAATATAATACTTAAAACTAAGTAGCAAATTCTATTTCTGTAAAGATAGATGCACTATTTCTGGTCTAATGCAACAGAAAAAGTTGCTAAAACGGAAAGGAAAGAATAGAAGAGAATAGGTCAAGAATACCAATTTATTGGAGTAGCAACTCCTAAAAATTATTCTTTCTGATTACATAATTATTTTGGGGTGGTTTATTTCAAACATATCACTTTGAAAAATTCTTAACTGTTTCAGGATTTCCCAATCAGTGACACATGATTCTCCCCTCCGCCCACTCCGTTTTCTGTTGGGTATACTCACTTTCCTGGTGATGACTTCATTATTGAGATTGTTTCTGAGTTCACATAAAAAAGCCAGAAGTTTCTGAATTGGAACGACTCAGATGGCAACATTTAAATGACTCCATTACGTAGTGTGGGTTAGGAAAATTGAACAAAATTGAAAAAGGTGTACTTTATGGATTTGACAAAGTATTTTATTTTCATCATGCCACTGAGAGTAATGTTATTTGGATGTGTGCCAATGCCCATCCTAATAGCAATGCAGTTAGGCATAAGTCAGAGAACAGGTATTGCTGGATCATCATCATCATCATCACCATCATTATGTATTCATCATGATAACATTATTAGGAGTTTACTGTATGTCGGGGTTTATATTTTTTCCATCTCATTTATACTTGCCAATATCACTATGGATTATATAGTAATATTATCTCTATTTTATTAAAAAGAAGTCAGGTCTTAGAGAAGTTAAATGATCTGTCCTTGCCATACAACTTGTAATAATAATGGCAGAATTTGAGACCAGATTGTATTTGGAACATGTGCTTTTAACTCATGCTACAAGACACTTTTCAAAATAATATAACTGAAGACCATAGATTATTTTCTCATGCTGATCATATACTTAACTCTAGCTGATGAATCATTACTATAAAATATTGGCCAAGTCATTTGAAAAAATGTTCAGGGTAGTTAAAAAATGGGTGAATAACAATATATGTTTTCTTCACCATTTGTTGCTAAAACATAAAGGGGTCCTGACTATAACTCAAGACAATATTTTGTATTAAGCAAATAGTATTAGAGGACTGTCCCATTAAAGGGACTATATATTAATCATGAACACAATGGAAATAGATGAAAAATAACCCATTTAACTCAAACAAGAGTATGTAAATTTTCAGTGATTTATTAATTTTCTTCTCCATTCATGTAGCAATTTCATGAATCACTATACCTACTTTAAATATAATGGCAAACTGAGACGTGAGAAAACCAGATCATAGATCACAGGAATGAATCTCAGTAGGAATAGCAAGAAATGGCAATGGTTTTTATCTAAGTTTCTCCTGCTGAACTTCATGAAAAGTTTATATCTAACATTGTGTACTTAAACACATGAGTTTCCCTCTTACAAAATCTCTTTCCTATAGTGATTCTAGGCCTTGCGAGGCCCTGGTGAATGGAGATTAAATTTTTTTATTTTGCGTTATATGTCTACTTTCTTTCTCTAGGAATCAGAGGCCATTATATTAGGATCAGTAGGACCTCCCTAGCTACCCACCACTCTCTCCTCCTCCTAACTTTCTTTTCTCAGTTAATCTTACAGCTTTCTCAATAGCTATTTGGGTATTTGTTTTGCTGATCACTTTATCTTAGCTTCCTTTGTAGATGTTTTTCTAATGTTCCCTGTAAAGGTTGCTGTTACTCATGATTACATTCTTTACTCTATTCCCATTCTACCGTATTTTAACTTGGCTTACTTTTTCGCAATTCTGGCATCAACTACTGCTTACATACTGACAACTCTCCAATCTATATATCAAGCCCTTTTTCTTTAGTTCCATTTCCTTATGTCCAACTGTCTACTAAGAAGATTCATTCTTATGGAGATACCTTTGACTCACCATGTCCCAAACAAAATTCATAAATTTTCTCCAAAACCCACTTTTCTACGTGGCTGTTCCACTTAGTTCATGGTACCAAACGACAAGAAATACTCCTAATATGGACACCTTGGCATACTATCTCAAATTTCAACCTGATATCTAATTGTTTCATAAAATTATTTGTTAATATCATGACATGATTTGGCTCCTGCCATTCACTTTTTTTCATATGATACACAAGCATATTTTTGTTGTACAATATGTAAGCAATATAGGAGTATATAAAGTAAAATTTGGGAATTTATTTGTTTGATATTGCCTTTCTCTTAATTCCTCTCTCAATTATACTTAGAGCAGTCAACAGAAAGAGTGGGCTAAACTCTTTAGAACATTTTTTAATTGGATATAGCTTTGTATTTAATGGACTTTTTGCTTTATGAATTTTTAATTGGTTCATTCTAACAACATCTTTATTAGATAAATAAGGACATTAGTATTATAAATATTTTATAGTTGAGGAACCTTAGAATTCCAAGTATATAGAGAGACAAGGAAACACCTAGAGATTCCAGTACATTTTAAGTATAGACTAAGTAATTGTACAATGTGAATATGAGATAAATTTTAATTTTTATTCTCTTGACCAAGATATTTTAGATTCTATCTTGGCAGGTCATAAGAAAATTCACATCTTAAAGACTGAAGTAGAGTCCAGTAATGAAACCCTTGATAATCTCAGTGGGGACAGTCTCTGACATAACCTGGCCTTGGTAAAATGGTTCCCTTCAAGCAGAGGGAATAAACTTTCAGGTCTG
This sequence comes from Tolypeutes matacus, assembly GCA_026826555.1. NCBI lineage: Eukaryota > Metazoa > Chordata > Mammalia > Cingulata > Chlamyphoridae > Tolypeutes > Tolypeutes matacus. Next base: position 11,239,130 of record JAKSZT010053783.1, read on the forward strand.
TTCCATCTCAGATTCAAGTAACTCAATGAGCCTGGCATGAGCAAGGACATATGGCCTTCCTTATTGATGCCTATCTGTGTGTGCACTCGAGATTGACATTTTTAAAAATCACATTTCCAATTTTAAAAAGTTAGATTTCATTAATTTTATTTCTGTTAACATCTTATGGGGAATGTGAACTGCTTTTTAAAAAAAATCTAAGTGGGTTGGCAAAATTTTGCAATTATTCTAGTACTTGCACTTTCTTATAAGAAGTGGGTGCAGAAATGGCTTTTTCTGGGGACTAAAATGTAGGGCATTTTCCATTTTCTATGGGTCTGTTTTAAGAAATAATAGCTTTTGATATTAGCATTTGAATATGTACTTAAAATGCTATACTATGATATTCCCTCTTTGGAACATGTTCTGACTCATTTTTCCAGGTTACTTATTCTAAACTCAAAGACGAAATCAGGTGTTATAATGTACATGAAAACACTTAGATAAAATATGATATTGCACAGGTGAATAAAGGAAGTATACATTATTGTTGGTAAAACTTTTGAATGTTTATCTTTGTATCTATAGCTTTGAACATATTGTCTGGTGCACAGATAAGAAAGTGTTAGGAGTATTAGAGTTATAAATTTTTTGTTGTTGTTCTTTGGCATCTGATTTAAGACAGTTGGGGTTATCAACACAATTCAGAATCTTGAACTAGAACTTTAGAAAATTGCAATGCCTATTGGTGCTCTATAATATTTATATGATAAGAGATTAAAATAAGGCACTTCCATTGAAATATACATGAAATTGTAATAGCTTCTTCAAAGAAGATCATGCTCTTCCAGTATTTTAATTCCTTCTTTCTGTCTTCTGAAGACAGCACCCAAAGCTCTAATAAAAATGCAAAATATGACAACAGAAAAAATACAAATGTCTTTTCTTGAGGGACTATTTGCCTCTTGCAAATAAAATATTTTTCTTATTTCAATAAATCCTGGTACAGACACCTGGGAGCAGTAAATCTTCACTATCTACAATGCAAATTATTTCTATAAAAATGTGCTATAATCATAAGAGGAAGATGATAGGGACTTCTTGCCATCATTTTTTATTTAAAGAGGAGGCCATCAATTCAGGCATTTTATATAATAGCATTAGTCGTCTTCATTTTGGTAATGGGTTCTTGTAAAGTTAAAGAAATGTTTAAATTTTTCCATCTCTTCTTACTACTTATATTACCTTCAAAATGACTGTATCATGAAATTTATAGTACATAGTTATATTACATTTTACATGCTAAATGAAGCATTAGTAACTTTCAGAGACCTGAAATCTCAACTGATTAGCTTTTTTATGACTCTGGAATAACTTACACTCATATTGGAAGAACTATATTCATGTTTGTTACTTGGTAAATCATATCACACTGCTATCAGATAGTTTTCTTTATTCTTAATGTTATGTCCTCCCCTTCCCCCAAATAATTCTTATCTTGACTTATGCATTTAAAAATGATTGAGGCCAGATTGTTAAATCCATAAATATATCAGGAATATGTACAATCCTCTTATCTCACTTGACCTGATTCAACCTCATCCCCATGAACAAGAGAGATTCAGATTTAGCATGGACTGTTCCAAGGTTCATAAAATCTGCTGTGATAACCAGAAAAGATAATTTTAAATGATTATTTCAGACATATATTAGCATTGTATCTTACAGCTTATTCAAAATCTTTTTTTTTTTTTTTTTTTTTTTTTTTGTAAATAGTGTTTCCAATAAAGCAGCATTATTTTCCAAATATTTATGACTATTTAACATATTTTCCAGTCAGTATTTCAGAGACTAGGCTCTGGTAAAACATGAAACAGCATTGTCTATAAAACACAAAGAATGAGCACTGCATCCAGGATGTCTGGTTGGTTTCTGTGCCTTCTGAGTTGTTGAAAACATAGGTGTATCTTTCTTTTTATTTTTTTAAAGCTTTTTATTTATTTATTTTACTTTTTATCCATTTTAAACACCCCCCCCCACCCCTGTTTTTGTTGTTTTGTGTCCATTCGCTGGGCAATTCTCTGTGTCTGTTTCCTGCCCTCTCTTCTTATCCTTCTCCTCCTGTCTTCACCTGGATTCGTTCCTGGAAACCTCCGATGTTGGAGAGAGGTGTTCTGCCGCCTGTGCCACCTCAGTTCCTAGTTTTTCGGAATGTCTCATCTTGGCTCTCCCTTGTGTCACTTTCCTGTTATGTCATCATCTTGCTGTGTGGCTCTGCGGGGCCGGGCATGCCCGCTCCCGGAGCCTGGTGGCCCGCACGCCTTCTATATTTTTTCTTTTTTCTTTTACTGGGAGGTCCCAGAGATGAAACCCAGGTTCCTCCATATGGGAGACAGATGACCAACCATTTGAGCCACATCTGCCCCCCTGCATAAGGTGTATCTTGTCCTAGCATTGAAACAATTGTCTCCAAAGACTCAATACTGATTTTCTTCTGCACTAGACAGCTTTGTTGCTCTTAGAGAATATACCTTTTTCCGCTTCTAGTGGAGAACACACCAAAAGAGAAAATCATGTAGAGAGAATGATAGATTTTTCTGCTTGAAGAACTTTTAATTTGAGCAGAGCATGAGTCTGATCAAAAGAGCAATGCATGACCTATTGTTTTTTTTCTGCACTAGTCACATATGATTATATATATTGTTGTTTAGGAGATTTGGCTTCGTTGCCACTCTAGCAGCATGAAAATTTTATTTCAAAAAACCATTCTGCATCTAATAGGAAGTTACCCTCATATGTTCTGCATGTACAGAATGCACTATTCTTACATTGTTAATGTGCCAGGATTTATTCTAAATAGTGGCTTGTTTAATGAAGGCAAAATGGTGTCTTGGACAGTGGAGAGTCTCCACATTGACCTGGATTAGAATGACCAGGTAGCTGTTTTCTAAAGTTTCTTTTGTATTTCTTAAACATTTGGCACCAATTATGAAAGAGGGAATATATTTCTGTCTATCTAGGCAGGTGAAATGGACACTTGAGGTAATTTTCTGATAAGTTAAGCGATAACCTCTGCTCCCCCAACCCTCGTATACTTGCAGACATGCAGGTTTTGTGACCTGATTTGACTAGGATCTAAATACCTAAGTTGATCAGATTCAGTGGTTAAGGCTTAGATTTGTGCTTCACTCTGCACTTTCAGACAGACCAAGTGAGAGGACCAAAATAGAACATAGAAATGTCCCTCTCCTAGGATTTGCTTACCTACACTGTTAGATAACTTTTTTTTCCTTTCCTGAGCTCCTTCTAATGAATTTCCTGCTTTAAAAATATTTAATCTTTTCTCATTTAAAGAGACATTTTATAAGGCCTTTTGGGAGTTCAGACATGGACCCTAAGCATGCGTTTGCATTCCCTATAGGTTAGAGTTTTAACTTTGCAAGGCCAGAAACTCTATCCCATCATTACACACAGGCTTGATCTGACTCAAGGGAACTGACTCATGCTAATGAAACTCATAAAAGACTCATGATAAGCCAGAAGGCTAGTTCATTAATTCATAATTAGAAATAGATCTGCCAAGAGGAAGGAAATACAGTTGGTCAGCATATTCACTCCCTGGAAGAAAAGTTACATGTAAATGCTAAAAGGTAGTTTGGTGGATACAAAGTCAGTATAAAGAGAGCCAGATATTATCGGTGACACTTTTATCCAGTTATGCTAGCTTCATATTCCCTTTTCTTTAGAGACCACTGCCTAGAAAAGAGACAATGATTCTCATTTTCTTGGGCCAGAGTAACTTCTGGATGAAGAGATACTGACCCAAGCTTGCTCTTTGCATCATCTTTAAGTCATTTAGGTTACAATATAAATGAGCGATTTATGTTTGCTTACATTAACTTATGTTCATAGTGTTCTGTGAATATAATTTGATTTTCTTTATGGAAACTAAAAAATACTTCATTATGACTTGCGACACTGTATTTAAAAATCATCTCTGAGGATGAGTTACTCTGAGAGTTGCTAGTACTTTTGACCTCAGAGGGTGGTTTCTCCTATCCTATGCCCCTGTATCCTGGAAAGGACCCTTATATCTTATATAGGCTTATGTTGAGCTGAATATTCTATATTCAATCAATGGCCCATTTGACACTTGGGATTCTTTGGGGTATGGCAGAGAAATTTCCCCACTAATTTGGGGCATTCTGGATATCTTCAGACCCTTTTTGATATTCTTCCTGAAGTACCTATGTGACTTACGATGGAGAAAACAAGAAAAGCGACCAATGTGAATAGTCATGAGATCGTTTTTTTGTTTAATAAAATATACATACCATCAAAATTAGGCAAATATAATTTTTGCTTACTTAAGTCACTGTCAGGGCTAGTGTCATGAATATCCATTTTCACTCTAGGGAATAGCAATCTAATAGCTATTATATGGTAAGCTATATTTTAAAATGTATTATAGAGATATCAAGTAAGGAGAGAGAAGGAAAGGTGATTTTATGGTAGGCAGTGACTTCTAAATAGAACAGTTCCTCCCCTGATTCTTAGTTCCAGACTATAGCATTGACCTGATAACATAAATCACCAAACACTGACACTGATTAAATATTTTTAAAAGTCATTTATAGAATGAGAGTTCAGAGCTTCAAGTTTGGGCTTGGCCTAAGTAGAGATTATTGGAAAAATTCACACACAGCGTGATTACCTTTCTTTGTATAAAGGACAATCTATTCTTTTCTAGTGTTATGACAATTAAAGTTTTTGAATATTTTTCTTAACCTTATGTTTTCTATTATTTCCAAATTTTCAAAAATATCAATAATTTTTATTAATTAAAATTTAGTAGCCTTCTTCAAGAGAAAAGAAAAGTTCTTGGTGACAATGGGCTGCCTCTAGAAAATGATATCTTGTTACAATGATAATGGTGCAGTTAGGGCATAGAGAGAGGAAAGGAAGATGGGAAGGAAGGAGGGAAAATGAGACAGAATGAAAACTGCGAGGTGTTGAGGCTTGCTGCCAGATGACTGTTGATGGGCTATCAAGCAAATAGACGGGTAGTTCCTAATGTTAGAACCTAAGACACTTTGCTCTGCTTACCCACTGCTGCTTAACAAACTGCCCCAAATTAGTGGCTTAAAAGAACCAGGAGGATCTCCCTTGTGTTTTATCTTGTAGTTGCCATTGTGACAGCTGAGGCTGGAATCATGAGCATCCAAGATGGTTTATTATTCACTCATCTGCTGTCTCAGTGCTCCTTCAGGGTCCCTCTTTTTAGCAGAGAAATCTGGGATTCTTTTCTAAAATATTTTTTACAACTTTATTGAGATACAGTTTCCATATCATAAAAATCACCCATCATAATTGTACAATTAAATAATTTTAGTATGCTAGTACAGTTATACTGCCATCAACATGATCCATTTTTAGAACATTTTCATTACCCTGAAAATTTCCTTCAAGCCTGTTTTCTTAAAGTAGAAATTTAGGTTATTATTTTGAGATTTTTTTTTTTTTCTGATATAGGTGCTTAAAACTATAATTTCCTTATAAATATAATTTTAGTTATATTCCATGAATTTTTATGCTTTGTTTTAATTTTCATTCAGTTCAAAATATTTTTAAATTTCTCTGTGATTTCTTCAACCCATGGGCTATTTGGAAATGTGTTGTTCACTTTCTAAATATTTCGAGTTTCCCTAGATTATTTTCTGCTGTGGAGCTCTAATTTAATTCTGTTTGGATTAGAGAACCCGCTTTGTGTTATTCAATCTTTTAAAAGTTTATTAAGGCTTGTTTTGTGGCCAACTTTATGGTCTATATTGAATGTCTTGTGTGTGCTTGAAAAGAACTGTATTTTCCAATCAATGGATGGACTGTTCCATAAATACCAATATGTCACTTTTGTTGATATTTTTGCTCAAGTCACGCTCACTGATGTTCTCTCTAGGTCATCTCTTACTTATTGAGTGTGTGACATTGAAATCTCCAATGATTATTGTTGAATTCTCTATTTCTTCTTTCAGTTCTGTCAGTCTTTGTGAAACATATTTTTAGGTTCATTGTTATATGTGTAGACATTTATAATTTTAATCTGGGATTGTCACATTGTGGTTCAGGCCCAAGAGGCAGAAAGAAGAAATTGCCAGTTCTCTTGAACTTGTACAGTGGCCTGTTCTAGCTTCTTCTGTTGGTCAAAACTATCACAGTCCAGCCCTGATCCAAGGGAATGCATGAAGAGACCCCCACCTTTTAGTGAGGGATGTTCTCTCATAGGGACAGGAGAAATTGATAGAGGCTCTTTATTGTTCATGTGATTGTTTGTTTATTCACTTATGCAAATTTATTCACAAATTTGAGTAATGGAAACAATGAAAATGGGCAGAGGCAGTCAACATCAGCTAGGATCTTGCTACTTAGAGTGTGGCCCAAGATCAGCAGTGTCAGCATCATCTTGGAGCTTCTATAAATGCAGAATCTTGGGCACTATCCTGGACTTACCTTAGACTTGCTTATCAGAGTCTGTATTTGAACAAGAGCTATAGTGGATTCAAATGCATGTTAAAGTTTATGAAGCACTTGTCTAGGGCATCTCGTAAGTTGGAAAAGAATGTTGGCTCATTATTCAGAGAATGGACTCATTAAAATATTTCAGAAACATTTGTATCATTTGTACTCAGAAACTGCTGTTTAATAACCAATCCCTATAAAAAGTGACATTTACTCATTCATTTATTGCAACAGCGTCCTGGAAGATTTCTCTCCCAGGAAATGAATCTTGGTCCAAACCATACTTGACAGTGTGGAAGGATCATGATTACTTCTATTTGTTTTCAAAAACATATATATTACTTTTACTGCCTTTACTCAAGCAGTGGTTACTTAGTTATTTTGTTTAAAATACAATTTATTGAGAAATATTGTATGGATTGAGAGAATTAATCCTGATGAATTTCACACTCTTGGTGGCATTACATTCATATGTAAGACTGTCTCTTGCAGACTGGTTTATTTTGGATAGGTCGAAAATGTTTAGGAGGAAACTTTAAGAAATAGGTGGTAGCTTTAGCTGCATAATGCAAAGGCAAGGATTTCTTGGAGTAAGTCTATAAGTTTGATTATAGGATATGATTTAGTTAAGGAATAAGACCACCCTTACTTAATCTGTGATTAATAATGTCTAAGCAGCTCTTATAGACACCAAGTTGCAATTGTTACTGTGACTTTGGCTCTTGAAGTGTCATAGTTCAGCCTGCTTTTGACAGTGTTCCTGAAATTTTGCTGTTCACAAATGATGATATTTTTATAAAAATCAAAATATGGGAAGTACACTTATTTTTTTCTGGTAAAAGCATCAACAATGACAGCAAAAGCATGGCTGTTTGGACCGTGTTGTCTTTTTTATTTATTTTTTAACCTGGAAAATTATGGTAAGATATATATATATATATAAAATAAAATTTGCCATTTTAACCACTTTTAAGGTACAATTCATTGGCATAATTACATTTATGTTGTGCTACCATCAATACCACCCATTATCAAAACGTTTTCATTACCCAAAATAGAAACTACTGTATCCATCAAGCAATAATTCCCTCTTTCCACCCCCACTCCCCTGAGCCCTTGATAACCTTTATCTTCTTTCTGTCTCTATGAATTTGCTTATTCTAGTTATTTCTTATAAGTGGAATCACAATAGTTTCCTTTTGTGCCTTGCTTATTTCACTCAACAAAATGGTTTCAAGATTCATCCATGTTGTAGCATGTATCAGAATTTCATTCCTTTTATGGCTGAACAATATTCCATTGCATATACATAATACCAGTCCTGTACTAATGGACACTTGGGTTGCTTCCACCTTTTGGCCATTATGAATAAGGCAGCCATGAATATTAACATACAAGTATCTGTTTGAATCCCTCCTTTTGTTTTTTTGGGGTTTATATATGTAGGAGTATAATTGCCAGCTCATATGGTAATTCTATAGTTTACATTTTGAGGAACCACCAAACTGTTTTCCAGAGCAGCTGCATCATTTTACATTCCTACCAAAAATGCACAAGGATTCCAATTTTTCCACATCCCCAATAACACTTGTTATTTTCCATTTAAAAAATAATAATAATAATAGCCATCCTAGTGAGTATAATAATAATAGCCATCCTAATTGGTATGTCATCCTGCTTTTGATTTGCATTTACTTAATTACTAATGATTCTGAATCTCTTTTCATGTGCTTGTTGAACATTTGTAAATCTTCTTTGGAGAGATGTCTATTAAATCCTTTGTTCATTTTTAAATTGGGTTAATTGTCTTTTTGTTGTTGAAAGGTAGGAATTCTTTATATATTCTGGATATTAAACCCTTATCAGATAGATGATTTCCATACATGTCTCCCATTCTGAAAGTTGTCTTTTCAAATTTTTTTTGTTTTTCTGTACATAGCTGCTACTCTGTTTCTGTCTTTCTAGTTTTTTATATTTATATTTTGTAAAAACAGTCTTACATATGCAATATTGCCCATATTCATATTACACATGAGGTTTCACTATATTATACAGCTCTATGTTATAGTTTTTAGCTTTCCTTCTAGTAATATACATGTCCTTAGACTTTCCCTTACAGCCACTGTCATAACCATGTAATAGCGCTGCTAGTTACAAAACTGTGGTGTGCTTTGACCATTTCTATTCATTTACAAAGAGTTACCAACAGCCCCTTCACCAATTCTGCACAGACTGAACTTCAGCTTTCCATTCTCTACTCTTATTCTATTTTCTGGTGACTTAAATTCTAATTATTAATTCCTTAAGTTTACACAATATATTTAGTTCACAATACCACAATCATATAGCATTTGTCCTTTTGTGTCTGTCTTGCTTCACTCAAAATAATGTCCTCCAGATTCATCCATTCTGTTATGCTTCACGACTTCATTTCTTCTTATAATTGCATAATATTCCATCATGTGCATGCATCACAATTTGTTTATCCATTCATTGGTTGATGGTTGTTTCCATCTTTTGACAATTGTGAATAATGATGCTATGAACACTGGTGTGCAGATGTCTGTTTGTGTCATTGCTCTCAGTTTTTCTGATTATATACCTAGTAGTGGTATTGCTGGATCACACGACAAATCTATATTCAATTTCCTTAGGAACTGCCCAACAGTCCTCTACAGTGGCTGTGCCATTCTACATTTCCACCAACAGTGAATAAGCATTCCTAATCTCCACATCCTCTCTAACACTTGTAGTTTTCCGACTTTTTAATAGTAGCCATTCTGATGGGTATGAAATGAGATCTCATTGCAGTTTTGATTTGCATTTCCCCAATCGCTAGTGATGTTGAACATTTTTCCACGTGTTCTCTCACTTTGTATTTCTTCTTTAGACAACTGTCTATTCAAGTCTTTTGCCCATTTTTTAATTGGGTAGTTTGTCTTTTTATTGTTGACTGGTAATATCTCTTTGTATATCAGAATATTAAACCTTAATCAGATATGTGGTTTTCAAATATTTTTCTCCCATTGAGTTGACTGCCTTTTCATCCTTTTGACAAAGTCCTTTGAGGTGCAAAAATGTTTAATTTTGAGGAGATCCCATTTATCTATTTTTTCATTTGTTATTCATGTTTTGGGTGCAGAGCTTAAGAAACTACTGCCTACCACAAGATCTTGAAAATATTTTATTACATTTCCTTCTAGGAGTTTTATGGGTGTAACTTTTATATTTAGGTCCTTGATCCATTTTGAGTTAATTTTTTAATAAAGTGTGAGATGGGGTCTGCTTTCTTTCTTTTGGATATAGATATCCAGTTCTCCCAGCAACATTTGTTGAATAGCCTGTTGATAGCCTTGCCAAAAATCACTGGACTATAGATGTGAAGGTCTATTTCTGAGTTCTTGATTCAGTTCCATTGGTCAATCTGTCTGTCTTTATGCCAGTACCATGCTGTTTTTACCACCGTAGCTAAGTAATATGCTTTCAAGTCAGGAAGTGAGAGTCTTCCAACTTAGTTTTTCTTTTTAAAGATACTTTTGGCTATTTATGGCCTCTTACCCTTCCAAATAAATATTTTAATTGGCTTTTCCATTTCTGCAAAAAAGGGTGTTTGGATTTTTATTGGGATTGTGTTGAATCTGTAAATCAGTTTAGGTAAAATTGACATCTTAACGATATTTAGTTTTCCTCCATGAACACGGAATGTCCTTCTATTTATTTGATGTCTTCTTTGGGTTCTTTCAGCAATGTTTTATAGTTTCTGAATACGCATCTTTATGTCCTTAGTTAAGTTTATTCCTAAAGCTTTGGTGCTTAGTTGCTATTATAAATGGAATTTTTTTTCCTGATTCCTCCTCAGGTTGCTCATTAGTAGTGTTATAGAAACACTAATTACTTTTGCATATTTAATCTTGTATACTGCCACTTTGCTGAACTTGTCTACTATTTTTTATAGTTTTGTTGTGGATTTTCAGGGTTTTCTAGATATAGGATCATATAATCAGTGAATAGTGAAAGTTTTACTAATTTCTTTCCAATTTGGGTGGCTTTTATTTCTTTATCTAGCCAATTGCTCTAGGTAGAACTTCTAGCAAAATATTGAATAACACTGGGCATCCTTATCTTGTTCTTGATCTCAGCAGAAAAGCTTTCAGTCCTTCACCGTTGAGTACAAAGCTAGCTGTAGGTTTTTCGTATATGCACTTTAAAATGTTGAGAAAATTTCCTTCTATTCCTGTCTTTTGGAGTGTTTTTATCAGGAAAGTATACTGTATTTTGTCAAATGCCTCTTTTTGCATCAATCAAGAAGATCATGTGATTTTCCTCTTCAGTTTATTAATTAGCTTATTATACTAATTGATTTTTCTTGTGTTGAACCACCCTTGCAAACCTGGGATAAAACCCACTTGATCGTGGTGTATAATTCTTTTAATATGCTTTTGGATTTGGTTCACAAGTATTTTGTTGAGGATTTTTGCATCCATAATCATTAGAGATATTGGTCTGTAAATTTTTTTTTTTTTTTATAGTACCTTTATCTGGTTTTGGAATTAGGGTGATGTTGGCTCACAGAGTGAGTTTGGTAGTGTTCTTTCCTGTTCAGTTCTTTGGAAGAGCTTGAGCAAGATTGGTATTATATCATCTTTGAATGATTGGTAGAATTCACCTGTCATGCCTCTGGTCTTAGGCTTTTCATCTTTTGGAGGTTTTTGATGACTGTTTTCAATCTCTTAACTTGTGATTGGTTTGTTGAGGTTTTCTGTTTCTTCTAGGGTCATTGTAGGTTGTTCATGTGTTTCTATCCATCTCATCTACATTGTCTAGTTTTTTGGTATAAAGTTGCTCATAGTATCCTCTTATAAACTCTCTAATACCTGTGGGGTTACTGGAAATGTCCCCCCTCTCATTTCTGATTTCATTTATTTGCATCTTCTTTCTTTTTTTCTTTGTCAGTCTAGTTAAGGGTTTGTCAATTTTTTAAAAATATTTTCGTTTATTTATTTATTTATTTTTAAGCAATTTATTGAAGTTTATCATTCATACATGAACATACATAAACTATAAGTGTTTAGTAAACATCATGAACTTACAAAACAAACATGCATTACATCATACAGGGCTCCCACACATCACCCCCCCCCCAAACACCCTGCATTGTTGTGAAACATTTGTTAGCAAATCATGAAAGAGCATTGTCAAAGTATTACTACTAACTATAGTCCGTATCTTCCTCCCCTATACATTTTTTAAAAGGATTTATTTATTTATTTATTTGCTTTTATCCTTTTATACTCACCACCACCCCCCCGTTTTTGCTGTTTCTGTGTCCATTCACTGGGCAACTCTCTGTGTCCATTTCCTGCCCTCTCTTCTCATCCTTCTCCTCCTGTGTTCACTGGGATTTGATCCTTGGAATCTCCAATGTGGGAGAGAGGCATCCTACCACCTGTGCCACCTTAGTTCCTGGTTTTTCGGTTTGTCTTGTCTTGGCTTTCCCTTGTGTCACTCTCCTGTTATGTTATCATCTTGCTGTGTAGCTCGTGGGGCCTGGAGGCACACCCACTTGCAGGGCCTGGTGGCGCACCCGCGCACGGGACCTGGCAGTTCACCCGCTCACAGGGCCTGGTGGCCCACATGCCTTCTATATATATACATATTTTTATTTTTTACTGGGAGGTCCTGGGGATCGAACCCAGGTCCCTCGATATGGGAGATGGACACCCAACCACCCGAGCCACATCTGTCCCCCTGCTATATCTCTTAAGGTTGACCAAAGATACTCAAAGTTATAGTCTTTTCCCATACAGGATGGTCATATAATAAATCAGGCTTAGTTTGTCACCAGCATTCTATAAACCAGATCTAGGGAGAAAAACTAGGTTTGGGGACACTTGCATGGTTTCTAATATAGCAAATGTTTAGCCTACCCTGATTATCACAAAATCAAGTCAGCAAGAGTATTCGCAGGGTTTGTCAATTTTGTTCTCAAAGAACCTACTTTTGGTTTTATTGATTCTCTCTATTGTTTATTTTTTGTTCTCAATTTCATCTATTTCTGCTTTGATCTTTACTATTTATTTACTTTGGTTTAGTTTGGATTAGTTTGTTCCTCTCTTTCTACTTCTTCCAGATGTGCAATTTTAGCTCTTTCTTCCTTTTTCATGTAGGGATTGAATGCTATACATTTCCTTCTCAGCACTTCCTTTGTGGTATCGCATAGATTTTGATATGTTGTGTTCTCATTTTCGTTTGTCTCAAGATATTTGCTGAATTCCCTTGTAATTTCTTCTTTGACCCACTGATTATTTAAGAGATTATTTAAGAGAGTGCTGTCTATTCTCCATATATTTATGATTTTTTCCCTTTTTCTATCCATTATTGATTTCCAGCTTCCATTAGGATCAGAGAAAATGTTTATTATAGTTTCATTCTTTTAAAATTTTTGTTACCGTCTTGTGACCTAACATATGGTCTACCCTGGAGAAGAATCCATGAGCACTTGAAAAGAATGTATAATCTTCTGTTTTGGGATATAATGCTCTATGAATGTCTACTAGGTTTAGTTCACTTATATTATTTAAGCTCTCTCTTTATTTATCCTCTGTCCAGATGTTCTATCCAACATTGAGAGTGGTGTATTAGAGCCTCTAACTATTGTTGTAGAGACATCTATTTCTCTCTTTAGTTTTGCCATTGTGTGCATCATGTAATTTGGAACATGATGTTAGGTGCATAAAAATTTATTATAGTTATTTCTTCATGGTGAATTGCCCTTTTATTAATATATATTGAATTTTTTCATCCCTTATAACAGTTTTGCATTTAAAAGATATTTCATTAACTTTAGTATCACTACTCCAGCTCTTTTATGGTTACTATTTGCATGGAATATCTTTTTCCATGTGTTCACTTTCAACCTGGTTGTGTTCTTATGTCTGAGGTGAGTCTCTAATAGACAACATATAGATGGCTCATATATTTTTTTATCCATTCTGTCAGTTTATGTCTTTTTTTTTTTTTTTAAGATTTTATTTATTTATTCATTTATCCCCCCCTTGCTGCTTGTGCTCGCTGGGTCAGCTAATCATGCCGCGCGGGCGGGCTTGCCTTCACCAGGAGGCCCCAGGAACCGAACCCGGGGCCTCCCATATGGTAAACGGGAGCCCTACTGATTGAGCCACAGCCGCTTCCCAGTTTATGTCTTTTGATAGGGCAATTCAAGCCATTAGCATTCAATGTTATTACTGTAAATGCATTACTGACTTCGTTCATTTTATACTTTGATTTTACATTGTCACATTGTACTATTGTCTGACTTTTTACTCTTTAATTTACTCTTCCTAATAATCTTTATTTCTACATTCTTCACCAAGTCCCTTGCCCTTGTTTTTCCTTTCAGGCTGCAGCACTCTCTTTAGTATTGCTTCTGATTCTGGTCTATTAGTAACATATTCTATCAGGTTTTATTTGTCTGTAAAAACTTTGAATTCACCCTCATTTTTGAAGGATAGTTTTGTTGCACACAGAATTCTTGGCTGGCAGTTTTTCTCTTTTAGTACCTTAAATACATCATATCACTGTCTTCTTGTCTCCATGGTTTATGATGAAAGGTCAGCATTTAATCTTATTGAATTTTCTTTATGCTTTTCTTTTTCTGCTTTCAGAATCCTCATTTTATCTCTGATACTTGTCATTTTGCATAGTGGGTGTTCTGAAGTAGGTTTATTCAGATTTATTCTGTTTGGAGTGCATTGTCCTTTTTGGATATTGTTGTTTATGTATTTTGTAAGGATTAGGAAGGTTTTGGTCATTATTCCTCAAATATTCTTTCTGCACCCTTTTCATTCTCTTCTCCTTCTGGGATGCTGATAATGCCTATGTTTGTGCATTTCGTGTTGTCATTCACTTCCCTGAGATGCTGTTCATTTTTTTCCCCATTCTTTTCTCTTTCTGCTCTCCTGTCTTTTCAATTTCTGATGCTCAGTCATCCAAATCACTAATTCTATCTTCCATCAATCAAAACCTGCTGCCATGTACATCTAATGTATTTTTAATCTCATTCTTTGTGTCTTTCATTCCCATAAGCTCTATTACTTTTCTTTGTAGGCTTACAAATTTTTCTTTATGCTCACCCAGTGTATTCTTTTTTTTTTTTTCAGGAGGTACTGGAGCTTGAACCCAGTACTTTGAACATGGGAAGCAGGTACTCAACCACTGAGCTATATCTGCTCCCCAATTAGAGTTGGCTTTTATATTTGTTTGTTTGTTTATTTTGTTTTTAGGAGGTACTGGGGATTGAACCCAGGACTTCATACATGGGAAGCAGGTGCTCAACCACTTGAGCTACATCCACTCTCCCCCAGTGTTTTCTTAATATCCTTTATCTCTTTAGTCATATTTTCCTTCAACTCCTTTAATTGATTTAGGAGATTTGCGTGATTATCTTTGATTAGTTGTATTACATCTTGTCAGAATATTTGGTTTGTTCCTTTGGTTGGGCCATCTCTTCCTGTTTCCTAGAATAGCTTATAATATTTTGTTGATGTCTAGGCATCTGAATATGTTGGTGAATTTACTCTGACCATCAGCTTTTCTTTCTTGCTTATTGTTTTTTTTTTTTTTTTTTTTTTTCACTGTTCTTTGATTTTTGGTTCAACTTATTCTGAGTCTTTATAATTTTAAGTTATCAAAATTGGGCCAAGGACTCACTAATGGGACACAGATTTCTCCCAGGCGTTGGGACTAAAGACAGACCTAGAAGCAGTTTTTCTCCATGCGGTTTCCTGGCCAATCAGCAGATGGTGCTCATTGGCAAACCTTCCCATGGAAGTGTTTCTTTCAACCAATGCTTGCAGTTGTTTCCTGTCTGGCCAGAGCCGAGATTCAAAGAGAGCTTTGCTGGCTGAATTCACTGAAGAGAAACCTTTCTCTGCTCTCTGCCACACCTTCCCTCTTTCCAGGGAGGAAGATGTCTCTTCTCCTTTCAGTTGGTTGCAGTGAGCCAGCAGTTTTATCCAGGCTTAACATCTTGAGGGTGGGGGATGGGTGCCCTTCCTGGCCAACACAGGGGTTTAGTAACTCATGTTTGTTGTTTCAGGTTCTTTGTGTCTCTGTCCCTTGATCTTCTGGGGGTTGTGCAGCAGTGTCTTGGTCTGCTGACTGCCAAAGCAGATCCCTCGGACAGCTTTTGGCCCTTTCTCCATTGCTTTTTTTTTTTTTTCTTTTTTTTTTTTTATTATGAGTAAAAATCAAAATTCTCACAATACATACAGACATTTGCATAATGATATATAAATATATGTGCATATATGTGTATTTGCTTACAAAAATGTTATTTATATATATATATATATACATATATTTTAAGAGGTGCTTAGATTACCTAAAATATTACACGGAACCCACTGGGATTCCCATGTTGCCCACCTCCTACACCTCCCACCACATCCCACACAAACATCTCCCACAAGTGTGGCCCACCAACCTCAATGAACTTACAAATCCTGGAGCCTTGCCACCAACCATAGACCACAGTTCACACTGTAGACCACACTCTCTTCCACTCAGTTCTGAGTGGTGTGTGCTGATTTAAAATGGCCTACATCCATTGCCACAACAGTACTCAGGACAACCTCCAACTCCCAAAGAAGCCCCTGTACTTCAACTGCTCATCCCCTCCCTACCCAAAAACTGTCAAGTGGCCACTGGCTCCACCTCATTGTTATAATTTCTTGCATTGCAAGAATCACCATATGTGAGCAAGAGAATACCATCAAGTCCACTCTAGTCCATAGTTCTTCCCCCAATCCAGAGGCGACTGGGATGGTGATGTCCACTCCAACTCCAAGTGAGAGAGGGCTTATATCCCATGGATATGGTGGGTGGGATGATCCTGCCTGCAGATGCAGGCCCTCTCCATTCCCTGGGATGGCCATTTCCCATCGTTGTCTCCTCACCAGGTGACTTGGATGAGTCCATTGAGCTGTAGGGTAGGAGTTGCAGCTCCACCTAGATTTCCTGCACACCTGGCACATAGGTAGATGGGAGGCTACAGTCTCTGGAAGTATACCTAAGAAACTCCAGCATCACATGTAGGTTTGAATAGAAGGGACTGGTGAACCATGTGCAGGGAGGACTTATTTGAGTCTAATTCTGTCACTCTCAGGAGCACAGATTCCAAAATAGAACCCACTGATAAGGCATCAGTCTCTGGGGCTATCCCCCCTTATATAGGACCAGGGTGTCTCCGGAGCTCTCAGGAACCCCACTGAGTGGGGTGATAGGCACTTAGATGTTCTATGAGCTCCTACTGAGGTGTGCGTAAGAGTTACCTCTGGGATGACCTCCCGACTCTCTTTGAAGTCTCTTAGCCACTTGAACTCATTTGTCTTTACCATTTCCCCCTTTTATTCAAGGTCTTTTTCCAGTTGTGTTGCCAGTTGGCACTTGGGAAAAGTTTTCAATTAGCAATAATCGTGCCTCGGATAAACCTCATTGGCTACGATACTGCCACTGCACAAAGCTGCCAGTTGGCACTTGGTATTAATCCCTCGTTGCCAGGGAGGCACATCCCCGGGAGTCATGTCCCACGTTGGGGGGAAGGTAATGCAATCATATGCTGAGTTTGGCTTAGAGAGAGGCCACATTTGAGCAACAAGGAGGCTCTCAGGTGGCAACCCTTAGGCACCCCACAACTGCAGGCTAAGTCTCATTTACAAGAGCAAAGACTCACAAGGGTAGTCATCAATAAAAAAAACAAACAAACAAACAAACAAACAAAAAAAACATCAGTGGGTCATCCTATTTTGACAGGCACTGTCCCTACACTCAGAGGACTATTGCTGCTCCCTTGGAGATTGTGGCAGAGCTCTCCAGGCTAGGAATTCAGATTCCCTCATTTATTGTGTGATTATCCACCCATCGTGACCATGCCCCATCCCCCGATCCTTTGAATGATTTTGTATATCTTTCATGTATATTCGGTTGAACCAATCCCCACGAAACCCCCCCCAGACACCCTCCCCCCAATAATCCCCCCAGTACCCATTGTAACCCTTCTGTGATCCAAATCCTCCATGAACATTTAGTCCATAAAATAATCAAATACACTTACTAGGAAAAAGAAACAAGTGTGATAAGCTTACATGCAAGAGACAAACATAAGGAAACTCAGGGGGAAAAAAAAAAAAAGAGAGAGAAGGAAAAAAAAAACAAATAATCAAACAAAGAACAAAACAAAATAAAATATAATTAGTGGATTGGGACATTCAAAAAATGGGCAAAAAAGCAAAAGAAATGCCTTTAAAAAAAAATATATATATATATATATATTCATTTTTATTTCCTTTCTCTCTTCTTTTTTCCCTTTTTTCCTTCCCTTTATCACTGTGTTATCGGATGTCTGGTGTGCCATGACACCTTCCTCCTCTCAATCCCCGTTGTCTCCCAATTTTTCATTTAATTTTCAAAGAAGTTTTAGGTCACAGCAAAGTCACACACGGAGTTACTGAGACTCCCAGATACCAAACCACCCCCACTTCCCCACCCCATATTAACTCCCCCTCCTTTTTTTTTTTTTGGTTGTTAGCATTGTTATAACTGTTATGCAGATAGCAAAATATAGCAACTAAACATTGTCAGTGATTTACAGTATAGTTTACAATTTAGATGATACAGTTAAATAATTTTGATGATATTTACCATGTCCTGTGTCCATTACTGAAAGGTAATGAAAAACCTTCCTCATGACCACCAAACAACCCATTAGATCTTGACTGTTCCCTTCTCCCCAGCCCCCCAGGGCCCGTGATACCCCCCTCTCCCAACCCATGGAATGTCAAGATTCACAGTTACATGCCCTGGGGATTTGAACCGCCCGTTCCTAATCCACCCACCCTCCAGTGCTGCACCACTTAACCCAGGAACACCACCGCTCATCTGCCCCATCCCCCAACATGCTACCACACTCTATCCCTTTACCATAGATTATGTCCATATGGGTGATGGCTCAAAGCCTGCTCTTCTCTTACTCTCCTTTGTTAACCTATCTTTCAGACAATGGTTCTCAGAGACTGCTCACTTTACTCAGTTCAGATCAGTGAGGTCATATACTGTTCATCCTTCAGTGCCTGGCTTGCTTAACTCAACATAAGGTCTTCAAGATTCATCCACGTTATTCCATGTGTTAGCACTTTGCTCCTTCTTACCGCTGAGTAATATTCCATTGTATGTATGTGCCACATTTTGCTTATCCATTCGTCTGTTGATGGGCACCGGGGCTGATTCCAACTTTTGGCAATGGTGAACAATGCTGCTATAAACATTGGTGTGCATATATCTGTTTGTATTTTTGTTTTCAGTTCTTCTGGGTATATACCCAGCAGTGGAATTGCTGGATCATACGGAAGATCTATTGCAAGTTTTCTGAGGAACCGCCAAACTGTCCTCCACAGTGGCTGGACCATACCGCAGTCCCACCAGCAGTGGATGAGGGTTCCTATTCCTCCACATCCTCTCCAACATTTAGTGTCTCCTGTTTTTTTAATAGCTGCCATTCTGATGGGTGTAAGATGGTATCTCATTGTAGTTTTTATTTGCATTTCCCTGATAGCAAGTGATGTTGAGCATTTTTTCATGTGCTTTTTAGCCATTTGTATTTCTTCCTTGGAGAAGTGTCTTTTCAGGTCAGTTGCCCATTCTTTATATGGGTTGTTTGTCCTTTTATTTTCGAGGTGAAGGATTTCTTTATATATGCAGGATATCAGGCTCCTATCAGATATATGGTTGCCAAATATTTTTTCCCATTGGGTAGGTTGCCTTTTTATTTTCTTAATAACATCCTTAGAGGTGCAGAAGTTTTTAATTTTGAGGAGATCCCATTTATCAATTTTTTCTCTTGCTGCTCGTGCTTTGGCTGTGAAGTTCATGAAACCATTTCCTATTACAAGGTCCTGTAGATGCTTCCCTACATTATCTTCCAAGGTTTTTATGGTTTTGGCTCTTATATTTAGATCTTTGATCCATCTTGAGTTGATTTTTGTATAAGGTGTGAGATGGTATTCTTCTCTCATTCTTTTGGATATGGATATCCAGTTCTCCAAGCACCACTTGTTAAAGAGGCCACTCTCTCCCAGCTGAGTGGGTTTCGTGGCCTTGTCAAATATCAGATGACTGTATATGCGAGGATCTATATCAGAACTCTCAATCCGGTTCCATTGGTCAGTAGGTCTATCCTTGTGCCAATACCATGCAGTTTTGATCACTGTAGCTTTGTAGTATGTTTTAAAGTCAGGTAATGTGATACCTCCAACTTCATTTTTCTTTTTCAATATATCTTTGGCAATTCGGGGCTTCTTACCTCTCCAAATATATTTTGTGGTTAGTTTTTCCAGTTCCTTAAAAAATATAGTGTTGACTTTTATTGGGATTGCATTAAATCTGTAGATTAGTTTGGGTAGGATAGACATCTTGATGATGTTTAATCTTCCCATCCATGAACAGGGAATATTTTTCCATTTATTTAAGTCTTCTTTGATTTCCTTTAACAGTGTTGTGTAGTTTTCTGTATATAAGTCCTTTACATCTTTAGTTAAATTTATTCCTAGGTATTTGATTCTTTTGTTTACTATTGTAAATGGTATTTTTTTCCTGATTTCCTCCTCAGTTTGCTGGTTATTGGTGTATAGAAATGCTACTGATTTTTGAGCATTGATCTTATAACCTGCAACATTACTGAACTCCTTTATAAGTTCTAGAAGCCTTGTTGTCGATTTCTCAGGGCTTTCTATGTATAGGATCATGTCATCTGCAAATAATGAAATTTTTACTTCTTCTTTTCCAATCTGGATGCCTTTTATGTCCTTTTCTTGTCTCAGTGCTCGTGCAAGTACTTCTAAGACAATGTTAAATAGGAGTGGTGATAGTGGGCATCCTTGTCTTGTTCCCGATCTCAGAGGGAAGGCTTTTAGGATTTCACCGTTGAAAATGATGTTAGCTTTGGGTTTTTCATATATACCCTTTATCATTTTCAGAAAGTTTCCATCTATTCCTATCTTTTGTAGTGTTTTTATGAGGAAAGAGTGCTGTATTTTGTCGAATGCTTTTTCGGCATCTATAGAGATGATCATGTGATTTTTTTCTTTCAGTTTGTTTATGTGGTGTATTACATTGATTGATTTTCTTATATTGAACCATCCTTGCATACCTGGGATGAAACCCACTTGGTCATGGTGTATAATCCTTTTGATATGTTGTTGAATGCGATTAGCAAGTATTTTGTTAAGGATTTTAGCATCTAGGTTCATTAGAGAAATTGGTCTGTAATTTTCCTTTCTTGTGGTATCTTTATTTGGTTTTGGTATTAGGGTAATGTTGGCATCATAGAATGAGTTAGGTAGTATTCCTTCTACTTCTATTTTTTGGAAGAGCTTAAGTAGAATTGGTGTTAGCTCTTTCCGGAATGTTTGGTAGAATTCAGCTGTGAAGCCATCTGGTCCTGGACTCTTCTTAGTTGGGAGGTTTTTAATGACTGAGTCTATCTCTTTACTTGTAATTGGGCTGTTGAGTTCATCTATTTCTTCTTTCATCAATGTCGGCTGTTTGTGGGTTTCTAGAAACTTGTCCATTTCCTCTAAATTGTCATTCTTGTTGGCATATAATTTTTCAAAGTATCCTCTTATGATACTCTTTATTTCTGTGGGGTCAGTAGTGATATCAACTTGCTCATTCCTTATTTTATGTATTTGCATCTGTTCTCTCTTTTTCTTTGTTAGTCTGGCTAAGGGTTTGTCAATTTTGTTGATATTCTCGAAGAACCAGCTTTTGGTTTTGTTTATTGTTTCCAGTACTTTCTTATTCTCTATTTCATTTAGTTCTGCTCTAATCTTTGTTATTTCCTGTTTTCTACTTCCTTTAGGTTTAGTTTGTTGTTGTTTTTCCAATTCCTCCAAGTGTGCAGTTAGGTCTTCAATTTTAGCTCTTTCTTCTTTTTTAATATATGAATTTATGGCTATGAACTTCCCTCTCAGGACTGCTTTCGCTGCATCCCATAGGTTTTGATATGTTGTGTTGTTGTTTTCATTAGTTTCAAGGTAGTTACTGATTTCTTTTGAAATTTCCTCTTTGACCCACTGTTTGTCTAAGAGTGTGTTGTTTAACTTCCATATCCTTGTGCCTAAGCTGTTTCTCTGGCCCTTATTGATTTCCAACTTCATTCCGTTGTGGTCAGAGAAATTACTTTGTATAATCTCAATCTTTCTGAATTCATTGAGTGTTGTTTTGTGGCCTAGCATGTGGTCTATTTTGGAGTATGTTCCATGTGCACTGCAGAAGAATGTAAATCCCGCTGTATTTGGGTGTAGTGTTCTGTATATGTCTATTAAGTCCAAATCTTCTAATGTATTGTTGAGTGCCTTCGTTTCTTTATTGATTCTCTGCCTAGATGTTCTGTCTAATGATGATAGTGGTGTGTTGAAGTCCCCTGCCATAATTGTAGAGGAATTTATTTCTCCTCTTAGTTTTTCCAGAGTTTGCCGCACGTATTTTGAGGCACCTCGATTAGGTGCATAAATGTTGATGATTGTTCTCTCTTCTTGAGAGATTACTCCTTTTACTAATATGTAGTGTCCATCTTTGTCTCTTACAATAGTTTTGCATTTAAAGTCTATTTTGTCTGATATTAGAATAGCTACTCCTGCCCTTTTTTGGCTATTGTTAGCTTGTAAAATGGTTTTCCAGCCATTCACTTTCAGCCTCCTTGAATCCCTGGGCCGAAGGTGGGTTTCTTGTAGACAGCATATAGATGGATCATATTTTCTTATCCATTCTGGCAATCTGTGTCTTTTGATTGGTGAATTTAATCCATTAACATTCAGTGTTATTACTCGTAACGAATTTCTTACTTCAGTCATTTTTTCTTTGGGTTAATGTATGTCATATGTTGTTTTGTTTCTCTTTTTGAGTTTTCAGTTGTTTTTAAACTCTCCTCCAACTCTCTCTCCTTTGTTTTTTCCTTTCAATTTGTAGAGATTCCTTTAGTATTTCTTGAAGTGCTGGTTTCTTCTTGACATACTCTCTTAATTGCTGTTTATCTGTGAATATTTTGAACTCTCCATCATTTTTGAATGCCAATTTTGCTGGATAGAGAATTCGTGGCTGGAAGTTTTTTTCTTTTATTGTTTTGACTATGTCATACCACTGTCTTCTTGCCTCCATGGTTTCAGCTGAGAAATCAGCACTTAATCTTATTGTGCTTCCCTTGTATGTGATGGTTCTCTTTTCTCTTGCTGCCTTGAGTATTTTCTCTTTGTCTTGAGCATTGGACAGTTTGACAAGTATATGTCTTGGAGTTGGCCTGTTGGGATTTATACTATTTGGGGTGTGCTGTGCTTCCTGGATCTGCACATCCATCTCTCTCAATAGAGTTGGGAAGTTTTCAGCCATAACTTCCTTCAACACTCCTTCTGTTCCCTTTCCCTTCTCTTCTCCTTCTGGGATGCCCATAATGCGTATGTTTGTGCGTCTTGCATTATCGGTTAATTCCCTCAGACCATACTGGATTTTTTCTATCTTTTTGTCTATCTTTTCTACAATCTCTTTGATTTCAACTGTATTGTCTTCCATATCACTAATTCTTTCCTCTGCCTGTTCAATTCTGCTGCCATGTGAGTCCAGCGTCTTTTTCATTTCTTGACTTGTGTCTTTGTTCGCCATCATATCCATTACCTTTTTAGGTGTGTTAGCTATTTTTTCAGTATGTTCTCCCAGTGTCTTCTTTATATCCTTAATCTCTTCCTTCAGTTCTTTAAGTTGGTCCATGATATTTGTTTGGATAGCTTTGATTAGTTGTTCGATGTACTGCATTGCTTCCTGGTTTTTATTTTGTGCACTGGACTGGTCCATGTTTTCCAGTTTTTCAGAGTCATTTGTATTTTTCTGTTGCCCTCTGGTCATCATATTATCTTGATGGGTTTGTTCAGTTGATTAGCTTTTCTCTATGCTCTAGAATTTTCTTTAGCTGTTGGTTCTGCGTGTGAGTTAAGTTTTCTCTTTGGCAGTTTTTCTTCTTATTTTATTTCCTTACTTCTTTCTATGTTCCCTTGAAGGCAAAAGGTTAGGGCCAGAGGAATCAAAAGATGTAAGGAAGGTAGAAGGATAATAGAAATATTGATAAAAGATAGAAGAGGGGCAAAATGAGACTTAATGAGATGAATATTTAACTTGTGTAGGCAGTGTAGAGTACTAGGAAAAAATATGGAGTTCCTATAATGGACTGGGAAAACAAATGGAGGAATATATATATATAGTGATTTAGAAGGCTAGAATTATGAGGAGGTAGAGAAATAGTAGAGAAAGGTCTGAAAGGAAAAAGTTAATACTAATAAAAAAAAAAAAGAAAAAAGAAGAAGAAAACAAAATAGATGGGATAGAAATTGACACCCTTAAGTTGTGGGCCTATGAAAAAATGTTGTCTCTAACAGCCACAACAGAAAACAGAAGGCAGAAACATGCAGGAAGGATAAGCGATAGTTTGTAATACAGAATCAATATATACAGCGAGTGGGAAATTACTGAATAAGAAGCCCAGCAAATAAGCGACCAGCTGGCAGCACCTATTAAAAAAAAAAAATAGAACGAAAAAGGAAGGGGGGAGGAAAATGGGAATAATAGCAATAGACCAGAAAGTAACAGAGAGAAACCAAAGATCCACACAGGCAAGCAGTCAAACAGAGCTAAGGGGGGTCAATGATTCCCCTAGGGTCCACGTGGATCCTTCCTGCCTACTTGTGTTTATCAATGAATTTCCCCACAGGGTTCTATGTGCAGGTCCTGAAGCAGCTTTTAGCTATTAAACTAAATTAAAAAGAATTTATTTTTCAATTGTTGAGGTGACCTCACTTTTTTTTTTTTTTTTTTTTTT
>JAKSZT010053783.1:11273541-11407206 GCA_026826555.1 Tolypeutes matacus
TTGTAGAGATTCCTTTAGTATTTCTTGAAGTGCTGGTTTCTTCTTGACATACTCTCTTAATTGCTGTTTATCTGTGAATATTTTGAACTCTCCATCATTTTTGAATGCCAATTTTGCTGGATAGAGAATTCGTGGCTGGAAGTTTTTTTCTTTTAGTGTTTTGACTATGTCATACCACTGTCTTCTTGCCTCCATGGTTTCAGCTGAGAAATCAGCACTTAATCTTATTGTGCTTCCCTTGTATGTGATGGTTCTCTTTTCTCTTGCTGCCTTGAGTATTTTCTCTTTGTCTTGAGCATTGGACAGTTTGACAAGTATATGTCTTGGAGTTGGCCTGTTGGGATTTATACTATTTGGGGTGCGCTGTGCTTCCTGGATCTGCACATCCATCTCTCTCAATAGAGTTGGGAAGTTTTCAGCCATAACTTCCTTCAACACTCCTTCTGTTCCCTTTCCCTTCTCTTCTCCTTCTGGGATGCCCATAATGCGTATGTGTGTGCGTCTTGCATTATCGGTTAATTCCCTGAGACCATACTGGATTTTTTCTATCTTTTTGTCTATGTTTTCTACAATCTCTTTGATTTCAACTGTATTGTCTTCCATATCACTAATTCTTTCCTCTGCCTGTTCAATTCTGCTGCCATGCGAGTCCAGCGTCTTTTTCATTTCTTGACTTGTGTCTTTGTTCGCCATCATATCCATTACGTTTTTAGGTGTGTTAGTTATTTTTTCAGTATGTTCTCCCAGTGTCTTCTTTATATCCTTAATCTCTTCCTTCAGTTCTTTAAGTTGGTCCATGATATTTGTTTGGATAGCTTTGATTAGTTGTTCGATGTACTGCATTGCTTCCTGGTTTTTATTTTGTGCACTGGACTGGTCCATGTTTTCCAGTTTTTCAGAGTCATTTGTATTTTTCTGTTGCCCTCTGGTCATCATATTATCTTGATGGGTTTGTTCAGTTGATTAGCTTTTCTCTATGCTCTAGAATTTTCTTTAGCTGTTGGTTCTGCGTGTGAGTTAAGTTTTCTCTTTGGCAGTTTTTCTTCTTATTTTATTTCCTTACTTCTTTCTATGTTCCCTTGAAGGCAAAAGGTTAGGGCCAGAGGAATCAAAAGATGTAAGGAAGGTAGAAGGATAATAGAAATATTGATAAAAGATAGAAGAGGGGCAAAATGAGACTTAATGAGATGAATATTTAACTTGTGTAGGCAGTGTAGAGTACTAGGAAAAAATATGGAGTTCCTATAATGGACTGGGAAAACAAATGGAGGAATATATATATATATAGTGATTTAGAAGGCTAGAATTATGAGGAGGTAGAGAAATAGTAGAGAAAGGTCTGAAAGGAAAAAGTTAATACTAATAAAAAAAAAAAAGAAAAAAGAAGAAGAAAACAAAATAGATGGGATAGAAATTGACACCCTTAAGTTGTGGGCCTATGAAAAAATGTTGTCTCTAAGAGCCACAACAGAAAACAGAAGGCAGAAACATGCAGGAAGGATAAGCGATAGTTTGTAATACAGAATCAATATATACAGCGAGTGGGAAATTACTGAATAAGAAGCCCAGCAAATAAGCGACCAGCTGGCAGCACCTATTAAAAAAAAAAAATAGAACGAAAAAGGAAGGGGGGAGGAAAATGGGAATAATAGCAATAGACCAGAAAGTAACAGAGAGAAACCAAAGATCCACACAGGCAAGCAGTCAAACAGAGCTAAGGGGGGTCAATGATTCCCCTAGGGTCCACGTGGATCCTTCCTGCCTACTTGTGTTTATCAATGAATTTCCCCACAGGGTTCTATGTGCAGGTCCTGAAGCAGCTTTTAGCTATTAAACTAAATTAAAAAGAATTTATTTTTCAATTGTTGAGGTGACCTCACTTTTTTTTTTTTTTTTTTTTTTTTTTTTATTAGCCAAATGCAGGACCCAAAATAATTCCTCTTCTAGACCAACCCCCTTATGGAAGGGACCCTAGCTGGGCCCGTGGAAATTAATCAAGCACGTCCCACTTTCCGGACTCCCCAGGTTAGCTGAAACTCTGATGTTAGTCAGTGAGGAGTGCTAAAGACGGCGGATTCCGCCCCTTCTGGCGCTGAGCTCCAGCGTCACCGGGCTGCTCAGTAAATCAGTTTGAGTGCAGATTCGCGTCTGCTCTCAGCCTAATGCTGCTTCAGGTCGGCTTATCTGCTCCCCAAAGCTATGGGGCGGTGCAGGCAGCCAGATCAATGTCTAAAAATATAAAATACACTTCCCTGTCTTCCAACCGAACCCTCCCTTCTTTGGGAAGTGTCCCTTCCTCCTGGCTCCGCAGCAGCCCGGGTCTTATCCCTGGGTGGCTAGGGAAATCAGCTGCGTTCCCCGACCAAAATCCCCCCTCCGGCTCACCGGGTGCTGACTAGCTCGTTTGCTCTGTTCACACAAGGTCCAAGGGGCGCCAGGCAGCCAGCTCCCCAGAAAATAAAACTTTTTCGCCCCCGCCCGCGGCTCCAAATGGCCGTTTTTTTTTTTTTTTTCGTAACCGCGGGGCTCAGCCGCCTGTGCCAACCTCCACCGGCAGCCTCAAAACTCACGAATCTCCGCCGTTCGGTCCACGCCGCCAATCCGTGCAGATAGATGTCCCAAGCCTCTCACTCCACGCGTGCACAGCACAGACCCCCGGGCAGGACCTCGTCCCCAATCCGCCTTGCTCTGGGAGCTTGCAGTGTGCGCCCTCCTACACCAACGCCATCTTGCCTCTTCTCCTCTCCATTGCTTTTGTTAGAGTTGAGCCCTACCTGATTACTCTGACCCTATCTTTCCAGAACTCTGAACCTTGTTGTTTTGATCACATACATATCTTACCCAATAGTGGCTATTAGGTTCTATGTTTTTGATAATTGAATGTATATATGACAATGAGAAAACCATATTAGAGCAAAACTATATTTAAATACTTTGCTTTCCTCTTCGATTAGGTAATTTTCCCTGTGTACAGTACATTTCTCAGTATAACAGGAAGGTCCTATACCAAAAGTCAAGATTTATGGATTTATTGGCAGGTATTGAATAGATCCATTAGGGCCCCTTCTAGGGCTGGTTCTTTGGATACTTATGCCTGGCACAAAGTGTTTACTCCATATATGATTGTTGAGTGAATAAATAAACAAACAAACGAATGAATGACTTGGGCCAGATTATTGCAAAAAGGCTGCTCAATTTTTGGAGCAGAATTGGCCAAACTTATATGCTATCTGGGAGATAAGGGTAGGTTTGAGTTTGTAAACCAATATCAGTTTTGGGTGGCAGAAGAGAAGATAATAAAAGTCAAATTAAGTAAAATGTCAGCATCAGATTTGTGAACAAGAGACAAAAGCAGTATGTAGTAGAGGCAGAGAAACATGTAGGGAACTGCTCAGGAAGTGGGGCCATACAACCAAATCCTTCCTCTTTTAAAAGGCAGGATTTATACCCCCTTTCTGAAGACTTTCCTTGAGTGTGTAAGGTAAAACTAGGAAGCAAGTGATATCCAATGATGTTATACTTGGATAGCCATCTGAAAAGAGCTTTTTCAATACTCTCTGTAGTTGGTCTTACTGCAGCAAATCTATGGTCTCATACTGACAATATATCTAAAATTACACATTGGAACATTCAATCTCATTCAGAGCAAACCTGAAGCAATTAAGATATCTGAGGTGAACCAGATCACAAGAATTTCCCTGTCTCAGAAGGAGGATGCCATTTATTTTCCTGCTTGCCTGACAAAGCTGTGCAAACCCAATAGAAGCTGCTTTATGAATGGATAGTGTAATGGCAATATTAAAAGGTTAATTAGTTGCAGCTATTCAAATCTTTGAGTTTCTGAGCACTATTCCATGGAATCCCACTGTTTTAAGCCTGGGCACTTTTAAAAGGAAAATTTACATTAGATCTTGACTTACGTTCATCTATACCCTCATAGTGTCACCTAGTCAGATTAATTGTCCAATTATTTCTTAAACACAGCTCACTTACTTTCTTATAGATGTTCTCTCCCTTAAGTTGGATTCCTTACAGTCTAAAGTGTATTTCCTTGTTAGGTAGAATGTAGCGCTAAAATCTACTTTGCCTAAGTTTTTTTTTTTTGTGTAGATTGCTTACTTATGTTCTTCATACCAAACATAGTCCCATTCTTGTTTTCTCATATTGTGGCATTCCTCAGGTCTTCAGGGCTTTTAGATTGATTTTCTTTTAATAAATCTTTTAAATTGATCCATGTTACCTCTATCTTCTTGCTGCTTGACTGCTTGCTTGATTTAACCAACTGCCTTCCTCTGATGCTGTTTACCAGGATAAGCTGTGCCTTTCAACTAGATTGATATGTCCCACTTCAAATGGTTTGTCTGCTTTTGTTTTCTGTGGGCCAGAGAACTCAGTGAAAGTTCTCATCAAGCTTTTTTCCTGAACAGCTTTCCAAGCCTTGTAGTGGGGCCATCTCTTGTCCTTAAGGAGCTACTCAGGCACATGATATGGGAGTTGATTCATTAATGCTGTAAAAACACAATCACGGATGTATATGACTTCTTTTCAGTAACTATGCACACAATTAGCTTTCCTTAACCCAGGCCAACGTGCAGCAACATATGAACTTGACAAAAGGTTGCTTTCTATGCTCCTTGCAAAAGCTAATAATATTTAATCCAAACAAAAAGATAAATAGAACAGTTATGCAAATTATAAACAATGAAATTAAAATAAACATTTTTCAATCCACCATCCAATTAATTACATTGGCAAAATCATTGAGGCTACCATATGTTCTCCCCCAGCTTCCCCCAGGTAAGCACCAACTGAAATTATGTTTGATTATTCCCTTGCTCAATAAAAATAGTTTTACCAAAGTCTTATATTCCTAAACAATTCATTGATAAGGTTTGGTTGTTTTGAATGCTTTGAAACCTGTAGTATTTGGCAACTTGCTTTGTTGTCACACTCAACCTGTTCCCTAAAATTCATGGTTATTGAAAAACCCTTTTCTAAATCCTCACTTCAGTTAGTCCTCATTCCTACCCCAGTTTTTCTTCTTTACATATTAGTTCCCAGAATATTCATACTATTTTTCCATTCAAATTATATTTTTAATGAGATTCTGGGACTCCCTTGCTCTTACAGACATTTACCTAAAAATATTGGAAGGTATTACCCTTTCCAGGTGGATTTTAATTCTAGGGAATAAAAATCATGAGTTGAAGGATTAGAAACTCCTATACAGGAAGTTCAAATACCAGCAAACAGCACAGAGAGATTGATTTGGAGAAGTGGCAGTCTTCCCAGCAACCTTGAAATTGCAACAAGAACGTAATTTTTGTTTCCACTATATATAGGTTCAACTTTCCATTATGAATGTCAACTTTTGATATGCCAATAAAGTTACCTCACTGACTAGGTAGGAACTACACAAAAATGAAAAGAATTTCTGTGACAGATTGAATAAATAGTCTAGATACATATACAATGTGAATACTCTGTGATTTAAATACATTTTAATTTTATTTTACACTCTTTGATGTATACTGTCTTGGTAGAACTTAGAGGTGTGTGTTTATCCTAGATATTTTAAAATTTTTAGAGTCAATGAATCCACTGGATAATACAATTGTATATATTGACTAATCTTTGGGATTTTAGCAACAAATGTTATTTGTTTTCAATTCTTATTGCTTTTATGATTACCTTAAAATATTTTCTTTCTTTTTTACATCAACACACTAAAATTCAAAGTGAACATATGCTTTTGTAAGTAAACATAAATCCAATTCTCAAAAAAGTCTGAGTTAAAGCTAAATATAATCTTGCATTTCTACCATCAGATGTTTGACATCTGCACTGCTTTACACTACAAACTGAATATTTCTTGGAAAATTCCCACCTAAGAAAGTGCTACATTTGAGGATATTTAAAATTTCTAGTGTCTAGGAGAAAAAGGTAACTTAATATATGAAAATTTCCTATTTTTGGCTATTCATTTGTTCTTTTTGAGCTTTGTTTTTCAGGTGCATTTTTTCTCTCTCAATACAATGTTATTACTCTAATCCACTTCAAAAATTGTTTCAATTTGTATTCCAATCTCATTTCTACAGAAAGTACTATTTTCAACAATCTATTTTGGAAACCCAAGAAATTAGTTAAACAATTCCAGATTACAAAACAAGTAGGTAGTGGATTTATCACACTCTCTAATTCCAAATACACTGTATTTTCATAGTAAGAAACACATTTTCAAATTTTTTAAAAAAAGGAACAAGAGTTTCATTCATAAAGGTTCCGTTAGGTGCCCTTTTCCCTTTCAACAAAATCTCCCTTCCTATGAACTTCTTTTTTTTCTTTACTGGATGTATCTACTCTTTCAGTTTAAGTAATAAAGTCTACCATCCTTCATAGATTAGCATTCAAGTCTTCTTTCTTCTTCTTTTTAAAACTGTATCTTTTCAGGGCTTCTCAAACTTTAGTGTGAACATATTTTTAAAATCTAGGACATATATGTCTTTGACATTTTAATCTTTCTGAAATTTAAAATATGCTCTAAAATTGATTGGAATGTTTAATTTGGTAGTTTTTTCTTTTCTTTTCTTTTCTTTTTGCCCCA
The DNA here is from genome assembly GCA_026826555.1 of Tolypeutes matacus. NCBI lineage: Eukaryota > Metazoa > Chordata > Mammalia > Cingulata > Chlamyphoridae > Tolypeutes > Tolypeutes matacus. Next base: position 11,280,146 of record JAKSZT010053783.1, read on the forward strand.
GCCTCTGACCCCAGATTATTTTTTAACCAACAAACACTTCCATGTTAATTTGGTAGATTTTGTTATTGCACAAAGCTGGATTTTCTATTGTTTTATTTACTCAGCATCAATAACTTCCTCTTAAGCAGTCTTTTTTTTTTCTTTTGGAAATCTGCTTCATGGGGTGACATTTTACCTGTTTTTCCAACCATATGAGAGTGCCATTTTTACTTGCTACTTTAACGTGGCCAAAAGTAGGTTAGACACCTCATTTAAGTTAGCCCAATAAAGCTAGGTTCCAAATTTCTCTTTCAAACAGGAGTGGGACGTGGCAGAGGGGGAGAGAGAGAGAGGGAGAGAGAGAGAGAGAGAGAGAGAGAGAGAGAGAGAGAGAGAGAACAAATGCTGAAGATATTTAAATCTTTTCTTCTATTTTCCAGGTGTACTCTTGGCATCAAGCTGCATTGCATCCCCATTTGTGTAACATTTAATAGCCTGGAAAGTTGAATATTGTTTTAAGACTTAGAGCTATTTATAAACTACTAGATAAAATTGGTCCAATGATCATTCCCTGGGAATCCTGATATTTACACATTCCTAGGAAAACCTGTTTATCCTTTTCTCCTCCTTCTAAGCCAAGAAAAGATTTTTTTAAAACTATGCTATTTCTTTTCAAAATATCCTATCAAATGGTAGGAGTAAAAACTCAGCTAAATACATTATAAATACTAGTTCGTACATTTTCTCATTCTTATGTTCCCCTTCAGTGAAAATTTCAAGACAAGTTAACCATGAGGAGCTCCATCCTCCCCAGCCCCCTCCCAAATATGAACAATTTAACTTTGCTTAGTTAGTATTTCCCTACAGAGTTTGTCACCTTGCCCAAGTTGATATGAGTTCATTTTCAACAACTTCTTTGGATACTTTGATATGTGTAGGGATAATACAGGCATTCTGTATTCTTCTAACACTATGGTTGTTTTTAACAGCAGGATTCACATTTCATCTTTGAGTTTTTTGTCACATTTGAGTGAATGCCATATGAGCTCAGTGATATTCTTATTTTGATTTGTCAGTTGTCCCCAGCTGCACTGCCATGTCCTTAAACTTGCTCTGAAGCCAGAAAGAGAAAGCTATTACTGTTATTTAGTAATGATTGCTTATTTTCTTTCTACAATTCATATGACATTTGCATTGGGGAACAACTATTTTTATAAAAGAGAATTTTAAGATAAAATTATTGTCTCATTGAAAAGATACTTAATCAGTCCTGCTATTGAGAAATGGTGGATTTAAAGTATATGTCTATAGATCATTTTAATTAAATTTAGTTTCATTCTTTCAGAGAAATCATAATAATGACTTTCTTCTACCAAAAAATCACCAATTTAAGTTTTATATAAAGACTTTGTGCACAAGTATTATTGTTATTTTTTTAAGATTTCTGATACTTTACTTACTTAATCAAAAAAAATGTTACATCCTGTTTCTATAAGTCTTCCTTTGAATGGTAAAACAATGGCCAGTAGAGTATCCAGTTATAAATATTGCAGTAAAGGAGAATCATTTATCTAAAGTTTATTTTTAACCATGGCTAAAGTTTTTAGTTAAAATATATTTATTATAGCTAGATTATATGTTATTTTGTAAGTTACCAGTAGGCCAGATTTTGTTTTTCCTAGTAAAATTCTGTCTCTCTTTCTCTCTCTCTCTCCCTTTCCTCCCATTTCGCCCAGATCCATGTTCTGTGTTATAAATACAAAATCTATAAAATACCACTATCATTATTGAGTTTTCTCTGTCGACTTTCTGGTCCTCCTAAATATGTCTTGTATGATTACACTAGAAAATGGTTTCCTAAGTGATAAGAACTTGATGCAAAATATCTGTAAATTTGAAGATGAATTTAATTTTTTCAAGCACATAAACATCATTCAGAGTCTATTATAGAAGCTCAGATCATTTTGTAATGTAAATACTCTTCAGTATTTATTTTTTCTGTTAATGCCATAGATGATTCATAGCAATAGTCAATTCTGATAAAAATATATATTTTATATTCATTGCAACAAATGGCGTGCAAATTAGAATAAACAGAGAAGATATTTAGAAAAAGAGAAGGTTTGGGGAACTGTAGAAGAACAATTAATCCTATTGAGTTCAGTGAGGAAGCTGTAGTATCTACTCAGCAGGAGGATGTCCTCCTGTGACCTCCATGGCACCCCTCAGGCTACACTGCAGCAGACAGGAGAGAATTACTGAGAGACAACAAGTCTCCCTCTTCTTTCTAGCACCATTCTCACCCTAAAAAGTGAATTCAGTATGGAATTCTGAGGTAGTGGTGTATCTCTCACATTATAGCACATGGTAACATTTTCACCTACTGGAAAATAAAAAATTATAAACATTGTATCCAAAACAGGTTGGTAAAAAAAATAAAACACATAGTATTGTGAAGGCAGAACCCACCACTTTTAAAGCCACTTGTACTTTCTAGGGTTTGAATGGGCATATGCTAAAAAAATCAATCACTTAATGTCCTGTTTATTCATTAATTCTGGAACCCAGTTCTACCAGGTGACTATTTACAATGGACTTTTAACTTTACAATTAGATTCTTCATATCCAATTGAAACAGTTCCTGTTTTTTTTTTTTTTTTTTTTTTTTTTTTTTTTTGCATTTTCTATTCAACTTTGAATGTAAGGGTGGGGTAGTGATATTAACAGTTATAAATATTTATTCTCTGCCTCATTTTCTTGTCTCTAAATATTTGAATTCCTTCATGGCAACTTTTCAAGCTTTCCAGTGTATAGTAGGCAGAATCTCCATGATCTCTGCCTTCTGAAATTAGGTTATATGGCAAAAGGGATTTTGCAGACATAATGTTACTACTCAACTGACCTTATGTAGGGGATTAACAATGTGGAGGTAACATAATCACAAAAGGTTCTTAAAAGCCAAGAGTTGTCTACAACTGATAGAATAGAAAGAAATATCCCAAGCATATGAAGGGTTTGATATACAGTTCCTGGTTTTGAAGACAGAAAGGACTATGCAGCAAGAAATACAATTGATGTCTAGGGGCTGAGTGAAGACCCAGGCTGAGAGCAAGCAAAAAAACCCAAACCAAAACAAAACAATAACTGCAAACAACACAACCAACAAAAACCAACAAGAACCTCAGGGCTACAGTTCTAAAAAATTGAATTCAGCCAACAACCATATGAACTTGGAAGTGGACTCTTCCACAGACCCATCGGATTAGAGCCCAATCAAGCCCACCTCTTCATTTTGACCTTGCAAAACCCTTCACAAATATTTCAGCTCGTGGATGTCAAACCTGCTGGCATTTCTGACCTACATACAAGAACTAATAAATTTGTGTTGTCTGAAGCCACTAAGTTCGTGGTGATTTGTTACCTACCAATGGAAAACTCATTTGGTATTTGAATTATGAATCATAACAGGTCTACTCACATATAAATAATAGAACCATTCTTTACATTTGGGTTCACTCTATCAAGGCTGTATCTGAACCTGTAGGGCTTGTTCATTATTCCAATGATGTTACTAGGCAAAATTGTGAATTTAGCAACTTTTGCTCTCTCTTATCATAGGAACTCATTGTCCCCTACTGAGGTATAACAACTAGGTCTATTCCTAAGAACTATTTTTTCAACTTCTTATCTGTCTTCTAATACAATTACTCCATTATAACATGTTTCAGCAGGGCAGACTTTCAGCTAACTAATATATCCTCATTATCTTAAAATATTCTCTCTAGAGATATTTATCTGCTTTATTCAACAGTGTGCCCCAATGTCTAGCATATACTACCTGGTACATAGTAGTTTCTCACATATACTGAGTGGATGAATGATGATATGGCATCAATGAGGATGAGATAATTAATTTATCATTTCCTATTGTTTAAGGCCACCTACATGCTAATCTTTAGAAATCATCCAAGTGGTCCAATTTAGACAGGCTTTTTTATCCCTCAATCTTTCCTCCTCTACTTAGTATATTCTCATATGAAAGTTAGTAACATACTTTAGTAGAGAGAAGATAAATGAGTGTGCAATTATCTAATACAATTCATTTTTTTAAACTAAATATTAGGGTGTGATATTTCATAAAGCATGCTTGTATATAAGTTATATCACTTTAAAAATGATAGTTCATTTTATTCTGGTCATGTATTCATCAGGTTATTGAGAAATTCATTCTGAGACATATTTCCACAAGCTTCTATTCTCTTCTTAAGGTTAGGTAAAAATTCAGGGAGCTTAAATAATGCCAAGATAAGGGGCATACATCTAAATTCTGTTCTGCATGATTTCCCCAGTGATATACTTTGCCTAAATTTATAAGCTCCATTTGAAGATGGGTAGCCCTGCTACCATGTGCTACTGTGGCCACAGGAGTCTTTGTAGAGTAGATGGTGAGGCCATCACATCCATTTGAGTCCTGTTATTTCCTTGAGGTGCTGAAAGGGAATGAAACACTTTCTTCTGCTACTCTTTGAATCTGCAAAAAGTTCAAACCTTCCCAAATGTTCTTTTGCTCTGCTTTCTTTGCCTTATCCTCTAAGCACTTCACACTGTCTTCTTTATTTCTGGAATGATCCCTCATAAATCAGTCCTTCATGAACCTTTAAAACAAATTATTGGTCTCTTCCTCTCAAGAATGGGAGTAAAATCAGAAACCTATAATATCATGTTTTTTTTTCCTTCTTAGCTTACTCTTTTATGCTTTAAAAACTGATAAATATATATTTACTACCAGCATCAATTAATTTGATCAAGAAAGACAAGGCACACTCATTCACATTTTTACAAATTCGGAATGGCAGCATTTACTTGAAGTCCACAGATCCAAAAAGAATTTCCAATCCTCTATGAATAAAAGGAGATACGAAAGATTATTTTAAGTCTGTCTCAAAGAGAAGTCTGTTTTACAACACTTTGAAAACAGACAAGCTTCCCTTCTCCTCAATATAGAGTAATAGAATGGAGTTAAGAAAAGTTAAAACTTCCTTCACCCTAAAACTTGGAACAGAATATAAATCAATCTATCTGTTGAGAAAAGTTTAAGCTTAGTGTCACTTTCTCAGTGATACCTTTTCTGACCACTCACTTAAAGAGGCCCCTTAGTTACTTCCTGTGAGTTACTCTGTTTTATTGTCATCATAGCTTTTATGTCTATCTGAAATTTTCATGCTATTTATTTACTTATTTTGATCTACCTCCCCTCATAGGCATGTAAGCTCCAGAAGAGAAGGAACCTTGTGTCTTTTATTCTAATCTGCATCCCACACAGTACCTGAAAGAGATGTGGAAAATAGGAAATATGTTAATAGATTAAAGAAGATAAATTATAACATGTTAATATTTGTATGAAAATTATTTCATAAAATTTGCCATATATTACTCATCAAAAATCTGCATTAAAAATGTAAAGAACTTACGTAGTGTGAAAAAATATTGTTGGAAACATATGAGAAACATCAAATCTAGTTATAAACCATTTGTATAGTCTGCTAAAATCAGGAACAAAACAAAGATGATTTTTATCACTATTATTGTTCAATATTTTTTGAGAAGTTTAGCTTATTTTAATAAAAAATAGGAATTAAAATAATTGAAAAAAGAGTCTAAGTATATAAAATGATGACTTAGAAAATTTTAGAGCACTGATTAAAAGAACTGTCAGAACTATTGTGAATGCATAGGACTTGACAAGATAGAGGATAAATACCTAAAATCCAACAACATCCTTGAAGACAAAAGAAATAAACTTTTGAAAATATAGTGGACACAATACTACATTTATAATAGTAAGAAAATCAGGTATTAAATACAATTCTAGTTAAAGATTTCACCATCCTTCTATCAATAATTAATGAAACAATTAGATCGAAAATTAGCAAGAATATCAAAGAACTCTCTAACACCATCAACCAATAAGAAATCATCAATATTTATAAAACAGTCCACACAACAGAATACACATTTTCTTTTCAAGTGCCTAGAGAACATATACCAAGATAGACCATTTTCTGGTCCATCAAACAAACCTTGACATATGTAAGAGAATTGAAATCCTACTGAGTATATTTTCTGATGAGAATGGAGTCAGATTTCAGAATAGATGAAAGGGATAGACTTCAGGATAGATAGCAGTAAGTCCCTAAAACACTTAGGAACAACAACTTCTAAATAATCCTTGAATCAAAGAAATCAGAAGGGAAAATAAGTTAAACCACATGAAAAAGAAAATAAATATATAAAAATTTGTGGGTAGCAGCTAAAGCAGTGTTGAGGGGCAAATTTATAGCACTGAATGATTACCTTTGAAAAGAAGAAAGTACAAAATCAATGGTTTAAGCAACCACATCAAGAAACTAAGAAAAGAAAAGCAAAATAAACCCAAGGCAAGTATAGAAAGAAATGATATCTATAAGAGCAGATATCAGTGAAACTGAAAACAGAATACCTAGAGAAAATCAGTGATACAAAAACAATAAACACTGACACATCTCTAACAGGACTGACAAAGAAAGATAGAGAGAAAATACAAATTAACAGTATCAGAAATGAAACAATGAATATGTCTACAGACCCTAGAGTCATCAAAGGAAAATAAGGGAACATTATGAACAACTCTACACATGCATATTTTACAACTTAAATGAAAGTTGTCCTTGAAGAGCCCCACAACTCACTCAATATAAAATAGATAATTTCAATTCTCCTATAACTATTAATGGAATTGGAATTTTAATTAAAAACTATCCACAAAAAGAAATTTCCAGGCCTTGATGGTTTCACTGGAGAATTGTACCACAAATATAAATAAGAATTAACACCAATTCTACACAATATCTTCTAGAAAACAGAAAAGGAGGGAATACTTCCCAACTCATTCTATGAAGCCAGTATTACCCTGACAACAAATATGGGGAAAGTTTGTACACACTCACTCACACATACACACACACATACACAGATAAGTAAATTTAAAAGAGAAAGAAAGGAAGAAAGGAAGAAAGAAATGAAAGAAGAAAAGAAAATAAAAGAAACAATAGAGGGAAGCGGCTGTGGCTCAATCAGTAGGGCTCCCGTTTACCATATGGGAGGCCCTGGGTTCAGTTCTCGGGGCCTCCTGGTGAAGGCAAGCCCGCCCGCGCGGCGTGGTTAGCTGACCCAGCGAGCACAAGCAGCAAGGGGGGGGGATAAATGAATAAATAAATAAAATCTTAAAAAAAAAAAAAAAAAGAAAAGAAACAATAGAGCATTATCCCATACAAATGCAGATGCAAAATTTCTTTTTTTTAATGTAATTACCCATATGGTTACCTTTACCAGAGGTCTCTCTCCCTCTCTCTCTCTATCTCTCTCTCTCTCTTTCCTCCCTGCCTCCCTCCCTCCCTTCCTTCCTTCCTGTCATACTTCTTTTCTTTTCTTTCTTTCTCTCTTTCTTTTTTTCTTTCTTCTTTCTTTTTTCTTTCTTCTTTCTTTCTCTCTTTTCCCTCTTTCTCTCTATTTCTTTCTTTCCCTTTCATTAAACTTTATTTTTAAAGAAGTTTTAGACTACAGAAAAGTTTTATAAAAAATATACAGGATTCCCATATAATCCCACCCCTCCCCCTCTCAAAATTTCCCCTATTAATAACATTTTATATTAATGTAGTACATTTGTTACAGTTGATAAACAAATATTGAAGCATTGCTACTACCCATGGTCTGTAGTTTAGATTATGGTTTGCACTTTACATTGTATAATTTTATAGCTTTTGACAAAATGTATAATGTCCTGTTTCTGTCATTGCAATATCATGCAGAACAATTCCAATATATCAAAAACACTCCATGTTCCACCTATTCTTCCCTCCCTCTCACCTCAGAACTTCTGATAACCACTATCTTTATATCAATGTTACAAGTTCTTCCATTACTATAATAATAATAAGTCTACTTTGGTCCATGTTTGCATCCCCCTCACCTTATGTTTGTTCATTCCTCAATCTTGATGACTTTGGGATTGCAATGCCCACTTTGCTTCAGATTGAGAAGGGGCTTAGATCTTATGGTGCAGATGGAAGGAACTATCTTGCTTGCAGTTGTATATACTCTCTGTTTTGGGGGATGCACATTGTCCATCATCATCATTTTATTAATTGTCCTGGGTGAGTCCAATGAACTGGAAAGTAGGTGTTGGCTGCAACTTTGCTGACTTTCAGGGCTCAGCCAGCATATCAACAGACTGAATATTTAACACTATGTGACATATATTTAATGGGTTTAATGCTAATTATAGATTTAAATAAAAGGAGTAGAAGAATCGTGTGTAGGAAAATTATAAAAAAAGTCTAACTTTGTTACATTGGGGAAATAGGTTGTCATATGTTCCAAGGTAAGGCCAACTGAGGGGTTGTTGATTTCATGTGATTGTGTACCTTTCACATCATGTCCAGATATCTCTAGAACCCTTGGGAGCATCCCTGTTTGAGGCTTTGTTTACTGTGACAGTGAAATCCTCCAGAGATGTGCATAAACATAACCTCTGGAATGACCTCCCAAATCACTTTGAAATCTCTTTGACTTAAAAATTCTTTTTGGTCCAGGTCTTTTTCCAAATGCATCACTATTTGGAGCTTGATAATAATTCCTCCATGCCAGGGAGGTTCATCCCTGGGAATCATTTCCCATGCCAGACAGTGGTGGTGGTGGTGGTGGTGGGGAGTTGTAAGTTTATATGCTGAGGTTGGCTTAGAGAGAGGCCACATTTGAGTAACAAGGAAGTTTAATACAATGTTAGCAAATGGAATTCAGCAACATATAGAAAAAATTAAATATTATGATCAAACAAGGTATATTTCATAAGTGGAAGTACGGTTCAATATTTAAAGGTTGATCAATGCAATCTACTATATTAATAGATTAACAAAGACACATTACATGGTATATCAATTGATGCACGACAAGCATTTGTCAAAATATGTCACCAGATTGATGAAAATTCTCAGAAAAGGAGAAATAGGGAAGAACTTCCTCAACTTGATAAAGAACATCTACCAAAAATAATTTAGAGCTAAAACCATATTTAACAATGAAAGATTAAATGTTTTCCCCCATAGACTGGTAACAAGGCAAGGATATGTGGTCTCACAACTGCTATTAACATATTACTGGATGTTCTAGTCAGGGAAATAAGGCAAGAAAAGGAAATAGAAGACATATAGACCAGTAAGGAGCACATAAAACTGTTCCTATTTGTAGATGAACTGGTTTTCTACATAGAAAATCCCAAGGATTATACAAAAACCTTTGAGAATGGATAAGTGAGTTCAGCAAAGTCACAGGATACAAGATAAAGACACAAAAATTACTTTTATTTCTGTATACTAATTATGAACATGTGGAAACCAAAATTAAAAAAACAATATCATTTATAATGGCTCAAAAAAGGGAATGAATAGAACATGACTTATATGATAAAAACTAGCAAAGTGATGAAAAATATTAAAAGACTCTAAATAAATGAAATTTATACCCTGTTCATGGATTGGAAGTATCAGTATAGTAAAGATGTCGATTATTGGAGTGGGTGTAGCTCAGTGGTTGAAAACCTGCTTCACATATACAAGATCCTGGGTTCAATCCACAGTACTTCTTAAAGTACTTAAAAATGAAGTCAATTTTCCCCAAATTAATATACTACTGTAATGCAATTCCTACCAAAATCCCAGCAAGACGTTTTGTATAAATAGATAAAATTATTCAAAATGTATGTGGAAAGGCCAAAAGGAACTAGAAAAGTTAAAACAATTTTGAAAAAAAAAAAAGACTAAATTAGAGTTATCACTCTATACAATATCAAGATTTATTGAATAGATATAGTAATCAAGACTGTGTGGTATTAGTGGAAGGAACAGTCACATAGATTAATGGAACAAATTAGAGAACTCAGAAATAGCCCCAAAAGTGTACCGTCAACTAATTTTTGACCATAACAATTAAATGGAAGAAGGATAATGTTTTGTAAAAATGGAGTTGGAATAATTGGATAGCTAAAAGCATAAAAAGAACCTCAACCTAAACCTCACACCTTTTCCAAAAATTTGATCACAAATTTAATGCAAAAGGTAAAACTATAAAAGTTTTAGAAGACAATGTAAGAAAAAAATCTTTGAGCCTAAGTATTGGTGAAGAGTTTTTTAGGCATGGCACCAAAAGCACAACTCATAACACAAAACAACAATAATAAATTGGACTTTATCAACATTTAAAACTATATATTGGGGGAAATGTTTGCATCATGTATCTGAATAGGGACTCATATTTAGAATATATAAAAAATCTCTAAAAACTCTGTGGTAAAAATATAAACCATCCACATTGAAGAAAATGAGCAAAAATTACAAAGAGACAATTTCACTGAAGAAGATATACAGATGAAAAATAAGGACATGAAAAGATGTTCAACATCACTAGCCACTAGGGAAATGCAAATTAAAACCATTATGAGATGCATGACATACCTATTTGAACAGCTAAAATAAAAAGTGGTGACAACACAAAGTGCTGTCAAGGTTGTGAGAAACTGGATCTCTCATACACTGCTGATGTTTTCCAGTCATTCTGGAAAACAGTTTGGCAGTTTCTTAAAAAACTAAATATAGAATTACCATAGCATCCAGCAATTGTACTACTGGGCATTTATCCCAAAGGAAAAAAAATGCACAAAAGCTATACAAAATTGTTCATAGCAAATTTATTTGTAAGAACACAAAACTGGAAACAAACAGGAAGCCCTTCAATAAGCAAATAGTTAGGCTGAAGTATATCTATGCCATGGATACTACCCAAGGATAAAAAGGAATAAAGTATTGATACATGCAACACTTGGATGAATCTCAAGAGCATTATGTTGTGTGGAGAAAAGCCAATTGCAAAAGATCTATTATATGGTTCTTTTATGTATTCTTCTTGAAATGACAAAGTTATTGGGAAGGGAAACAGATTAGTTGTTGCCAGGGCCTAGGGTGATGTGATTATAAAGGAGCAGAACAAGAGAAATCTTATTGGTAACGGAATACTTCTGTATTTTGATAGTGGTAATGGTTACATATATCTGCATAAGTGATAAAATGTCATAGAACTATATGTACCCATTGCCCAAAGTCAAAATCTTGTTTTTGATATAGCACAATGATAGTGTAAGATATAACCATTGGGGGAAATCGCAAAGGGTACAAAGGACCTTTCTGTATTAACTTTGTAGCACCCCATGAACCCCTAATCATTTAAAAACAAAATGTTTAAGAAAGATAATGTATGCAACATCCCATTTACAAAATCAACCTAATCAAATATGGAGGAATTAAAAGAATAAAGAATTAAAAGAATAATGCATATAATTTAGTGTCCCATTTAGAGTTGTCTCCTTTTTACATAATAATTTAGGCCAAGGATGTTTCCAATAAACTTTTTAACTTTGCTTTTGGAATTATTATCTTGTTGGTAGGACATACTTTTGGCTATTCTGAATGTGCCAGAGGTTAATCCAATGAGGACAATGCCACATTCTGAAATACTTAAAATTCATTCCAAGTCTAAATTTTGATGAATAGAGTGGTTAAGCAAGCTAAACAATGTTTTAGAAATGTAAATATCCACTTAAACAAGTTTAATTTGTTTCTTTGGGTACTGAATAACATTCTCATTAGGAAAGACTCCAAAGCAAAATCAATGGAATAAACATATAGCCCTTTCATGTTCCATTACTAAGAAAGAGGAACATTTGATTTTATAGATGCTTAGATATTTGTGTAAAATCAGTCTCATTATGTTAAAGTCATATATTATATTTCATAAGCTCTTTAAAGTCTTGGAAATAGTCTTCAAGATTCTAAATTCCAACTTAGTTATTAGGGAGAAAACAGACTTAGAGAAGTTAAAGTGACTTGTCCAAGGCATAGTGGTATAAGTGGTATAAGAAAGATTAGAATCTTGGTGGTTGGAAATTGCTCACTGATGAACTAAGAAATATCATGTTAAAAATACTCTCTCACTTTCTTTTTCTGTGTACTGTTAAAAACCATTTTCACTTTATCTTTATAAATAGAAGTCAGAGTCTAACTTTTATGTAGTAGTATGTTTGGAGAAGTGAAGAATAGAAAACAAAAACTGCTTGTGTCATTTAAGGAATACAAATTTTACATTAGCTCCTTTCAATTAAGGTTTTAAAAGTAGACATTATTTTACAAAATGTCTCCTCTTTTTTGAAAGAGAAGCTAGCATAGTTTTGCTACACTTAGCAAAAAAAAAAAAAAAAAAAAAAAAAAAAAAAAGGCCCCCGTTTAAAATTGTTTTTAAAAAAAAAAAAAAAAATTTTTTTATTATAATTGTGTCACAAATGTTGGTTGGGACATATTTATACTAAAAATATTCAGTGGTTTTTTTTTTTTTTTTTTTTGAAATTCAAATTTAGCTAGGGATCCAGTATTTTATCTAGCAACCCTAGTTATGGTCTAATCAGGCTTGAGGGTGGGAATACAGGGCTTCTGCTCAATATAGTTATTCATGGTACTAGGCTCATTCTAACTTCTACAACCTTGTAATTGTCTATTGGAATCACTGTGAAGTACAAGGCAATGAGCAGAGAGAGAGAGAGAGAGAGAGAGAGAGAGAGAGAGAGAATGGAGGATCTTACAAGAGGTTTTGGAGAACAGGCCTGAAAATGTGAGGCATCATTTCTGCCCATACTTCTCTGGCCAGAAATCAAGAGACTAAAGGAGTGTATCCAGGAAGAAGAGAAGAAATATTGATGTTGGTGAGTACTAGTATTTACCTTTATACTTTTACATAAACAGTCACTAAATGTATTATGGATTGGGAAAAAAGATAGTCTCTTAAATTAAGTGTACTGGAACAACTGGTTTTTAACCAGCTGTAAGAAATTAAAATGCGTCTGCCTGACAACATTCACAAATTCCACTGGATTAAATTCTACTGTTAAAAGTAAATGTTACCATAAAAATTTTAGAAAATTTTATAGGAGGACATCTTTATGATCCGAGAGTAAGGAAAAAAATGTAGTAAGATGCTAAAACTATAAATCATAAAGGAAAATATTCATGAATTAGATTACATTAAAATCTAGAAATTCTATTCATCAAAGGCCTCAAAATAAGAGGTGAAAACAAGCAAAAACCTGGGTGAAGATATTTTCATTGCATATATCGACAACAATTTTTATTATATTAGATAAAGAATTGTTTTGACTCAATGAGAACAAAGACCAACAGCACAAAATTGGACAAAACAAATGAACAATAATTTACAAAATAGAAACATAAATGTCTCATAAATATAATAACGGTTGTTAAACTTCAGTCAGGGAAATCAACATTAACATTGCAACGAGATGCCTTTTCACACACATTGGATTGGCAAACTTAAACTTTAGAAACTGCCAAGTGTTGGTGTTGATGCACATCAAGAGAAACTTACCCACTTCTGATGTGAGTGTAAATCAGCACAACCACTTTGGCAAATATTTAGACATTATCTACTAAAGTTGAGCTTTTTCACCATGTTCTTGGCTTGCAACCTAACAATCCCATTACTAGCTACATATCTTAGATGATCTTACATATGTGCACCAGGAAACATATTTCAAAATATCTACAGTAGCATTGACAGAAATAGTAAAACAAAATGCATACACGCATACACACACAGAAAGACCTGCAAACAAGGCAAACAAAGTGTGATATAATCTCTCACCCTGACAAAAGCTGGAGATTTTCTCTCTTGTAAGATTCAAAGAGAGTACAGTGAAAGGAGATGATTAAGTGAAATGCTAGCTACTGAACATCATTTCCAAAATGCTAACTGAGTTCTATCACAAAGGCAGGAGACTGGAGATTCTCTTCTGGAAAACTGAGGAGTCCAAAAGATAAACCACCAGTGAAACTTATCAGTTGACAAGTTCAGCTTTTACATAGAATTTCCAAACAATGTGAATATGAGCAAACAGCCATGGATCACCAGAATCTTCAGGAAATCCCTAAAATGAAATAAATCTAAACAATAAACAGAAAAGAGGTTTTCAAAGGAGATGAAATAATCAAGAGAAAATAAGACTTCTCCAAGAAGGACCATTGTTTGTTGAAATATAACCTACATACTTTAGATTCCTATTGGATTCTGTTACCAGAAATTGTATTCCAACTCCCTTATTATTATATAACATTAGGAGGTTTGGTATTTTTACCTTTCCTAAACATGAATGTTCATGATCTCCATAAAGGAGTCATTTACTGTTTTGCTCTTATTTGTATTTAATGTTAATGCATATGAATAGATTTAAAAGTCGAATAGTTCCATAAGAGTTTTCATATCAATAAAGTTTCTTTTCCCCAATTCTTTCCACATGATTTCTATTTCTCAGAGGCAACCACTTTCAATTCTCTACTTCTAAGTACTAAAAATATGTTATTTCTTGATTTTTTTCATTTTAGATGCTAGCTACTATATTCCTACTATAGATGATGGAAGATTATTTAACCTTCTTACATTTTCCTCACTTCCATGACAATCTGGAAACCCATGCTTTTCAGTTCCAATAAATTGCCTTGAATTGATTTTTTGTCTATTTTTAAAAATTTCTTTTCTTTTTTTAGATAACTTGTTGTGTGAATGTTGGTCCTTCTTTCTGATTCTTTGATTCTCTTACATTCTCTTTAGAAATTTCCATCTCTTAGAATTTTGGTCATTGAGATTTCATTAAGTTTTTTTCCAAATGTTCAATTGAGATCCTTTTAATAAAATTTTGATATCATATTTTTATTATCTATAAGCTATTTTTTGTTTTCTATATTTCCTTCTATATCTTTTTTTTTTCAAAAATGAAATATCAGTCACTGTGATGGGCTCCAGAGCATTGTGTGGCATGGATCAACAACTGGCTCCAGTGATGCCAAGACAGATACAGAAAGGCTTGAAAGACTGTTTAATTAAATTTAAAGTGGACAAATCAATATTTCAAAATTTATCTGCTATTATATAGAAGGTAAAATATGTATATGTAAAATAAATTAAATATTAAAATAAATATTTTCCCATTTCATCATCTATGTGCTAAACATATACACATTAAAGTTGACCAGAAAGTTATTCTGGGGAAATAAGGAATCATTTTATATTTGTGACTGCCCTATATTTGAGCACGTCCTGGGGAAAGCACATTATCTTTTTTAAAAATTTACAAAGGGCAGTGTAGTTACAATTTACTTTTTCTGGCTGGGTATCTTGTGGGTTGAAGCTCCCTGATTAATACTTTAGCTAGAACATGGGTTTTATTTCCCTCTTCCTAACTTGATTTTCTCTGTCATTCCCAGAGCCCTATGTTTTTCTCTGCCAACCCCTTCTCTTAACTGTCAGACCATTTCCATGTGATGATTAGCTAGTGCCTGGCTATTGTCTAGTGGGTAGAATCTCTCCTATGAGACTGTCACAAACCTTTTCCTTTTGCCAGCTCAGTTGGCATATATTCCATTGTAAGCTTCTTTTTTAATATTTGGCCAATTCTCTCTTTCCTTCTCTACTTAAGGTCTTTTTTCTTCGTTATTGCATTTGCCCCATTGGGTTACATAATGAGCCTCATTTTCTGGCCTTTTGATAACAAACCCAGAGAATCTAAACTATATTTCAAAATTTTAGGAAAATTATGTCCGGCTGGGGAATTTGACTTACTTTCTGGCCTACCCTATAGGAGGGATAGAGTTTTCCTTAAGCAAATTGGTTATAAACATTCTAACAACTGACTTGTTTGATATTTTATCACTTCAATTTCTCTTTAAATTTTATTCAGGAATTATTTCTACTTAAAGTTGTTTAAATAGAATGTTTGTATGTTTTTGTTGATTTCTTTTATTCTCCTATTTTATTAGTCAGCCAAAGGGGTGCTGAGGCAATGTAATCCGTTGGCTTTTATAAAGGGTATTTATTTGGGGTAAATGGTTATAGTTACTAAGCCCTAAAGAGTCCAACTCAAGGCTAGTTTCTCACCAAAGTCTGTTGCCATGTGTTAAAGCAAGATGGCAGGCGGTCTCTGCCTGGTCTGTCCAGCCTCAACCTGCAAACTATTAGGCGAATGACTCATTTCTCCCCAGGGCCACAGGATCAAAATTCTCTCCTCTTTAGTGTATTCTCTCTCTTTTCTCGTGTATCTTATTCTGTGTGTCTTCTTGAGTCAGTATCTGTTTATATAGCCCACCCAGGGGGCAGGGAATTAACCTGAGTTACACCCTACTAAAATGGTTGAATCAAAGCACTAATCTTAACATAATTTAATCAAAAACATCTCAGCCAAATCTAATACAATCAAAGGGTATCACACCCAGAGGAACAGACCGATTTACAAACTTAATCTCTCTTTTTGGAATTCATAAATAATCTCAAACTGCCACACCTATTTTCTAATTTCTCTAATCCATTTCTAGGATTAATTCTGGTAATAGCCTCCCATTCCACTGTAAACTTATTCAGACAAGGGATAGTTTCTTCTCTTAATTTCATATCTCAACTGAAAGCCAAAATGGGAATGGGCAGAGTATTCCAAGCACTTAATAAAAGTTAATTGCCTTGAGAAAATAATACCATCAGTTTCAAATTATTCATTTCAAGGCAAAAGAGATTTCATTTAAATGGAAAAACAATGAGTCACAAACAATGAAAAGTTAATTTACATTTTTCTTTAAACTCTGTACACTAGAAATTCATAACGCGGCTAATAATAATAATTATATTGTTAATTATAAAAAACAATAATAGTAATTATTTTTATTAATTATGAACAATAATAGCTATCATTATTGCATTATTACAATTTCCTAGGTTCTTAAATATATCATGACATCTATTTTTGACAATAACTTTAATGCATTTTTTCTCAAATTTTTGATACATATTAATAAAGCATAAATCCATCCAAAGAGCACAATCAGTGGTATTCTGTGTAATCACATGTTTGTGCATTCATCACCCCAATCATTCCCAGAGTACTTTCATTATTCCAATAAGAATAATAAAAACAAACAAACAAACAAACAAATAAAACTCATCACTCTCAATCTCTCTGTTCCTTACCTGACATATATAGCTGCTATTCTTTTTCCTTCTCTCTGGTATATTTTTATTTATATATATTTAAAAACAGTGTTATATATGCAATATCACCCATATTCATGTTTTATATGAAGTTTTGCTCTCTTATACAGTCCTATGTCGCAGTTTCTAACTTTCCTTCTAGTAATACACATGACCTTAAACTTTCCTTTTCAACCACTGTCATACCCATATGATAGCACTGCTAGTTAACAAAATTATCTCACAATAATTTTATGAGGAAAGATTTATTTCATTCATGAGAAAATGATATCCAGAGGAGCTGAGCAAATTGACCAAGGCCATCCAACAAGGAGGGGATGAAGTTATGACTTGAATCCAGGCATATTTGATGTCAAACACTGACTTTCTCTCAAGTCAATAAAGAAGCTCTGTTGTGAAGATTTGTTTTAGCATGGTTTGAGAAATTATTCAACTTCTCTATTCTATTTTCGTGCTTAGATATCCTTCCTAAAATTTCCTGAATCCATTTCCTGAATCCATGTAGTATAGGTCAACATCACTTTGTACTTTGATTAAATAACAGCCAAAGTTATTCTTCCTAAATATGTAAAGCTCCAGTTGTAGTTCTTAGCATTGAATTGGTACTCAATAAATAAATAATCCCAGGGGACTACTGATTGTTCATTCTAAATGTCTCTAGTAAGGTATAGATATTAGCATGTAGTGGATGATATGATGATTAAAGTGATTAAAGATAATGCATTTCTAAGTTGTTTTATTCATCAATCATCTTCCAATTTCTTATGTTATATGTGCATTTTTTTCTGTGTTCCTTGACTTCCTCGTGGCTGTTTTATGGGACTTTTCTCCAGATTAATATTTCAAAGCAATTTTGTCCCTTTTTATTTGTTAGATTTAAATCCATCATCACAGATAGAGATTTAAATCTAACAAATAAAAAGGGACAAAATTGCTTTGAAATATTAATCTGGAGAAAAGTCCGGTGTTAACTGTCTTCTGGATAGTTTGGCCAATGGGAGGCATTAGTAAGGGACTGAACATTGGGAATATGGAGAAACCAAGATGTTTCTTACAATACCACCATGTGAGGCAACATTTTTTGTGTGGCCTCCATGATTTGAGCTCCTTGCTGTATAACTCCTTCTTCCATGATCCCTACATCAGCAGGGCTTCCCCCACCATGTGCCTTGTTCCTTTCAGACAGCCCCACTTCTGGTGTTTGGTACAGTATGTTCTTCTTCTATTCTTTCAGTTCTGTGTTCCTCCAGCACTACCACTCAATGCCAATCTCTGAGTTATTAAAACATCCCATGTTTGATTCCTCATCTTATACATCACCTGAGTAACTGCTTATCTGCATTAAATTTCCTCTCTTTGAAATACATGGAGTGATTTCTCTTTCCCAGACTAGACCCAGAATGATACAATGGCCAGTTTTTCCCCCTTATTTTTTTTCTTGATTTTTTTTTTAATTTTTAAAATTAAATTTTTAGATAATGTTGGAGAAAAACAATAGATTGATTAAAAAAATATATATATGCCTTTTTTTTCTTGAAATCATTTAGATTTATAGAAAACCTCAAAAGAGAGTCCAGGGTGTTCTCATATGTTCTTTATCCAGTTTCCCTTAACATTCAGTTTTTCTTAATGTTATCATATACATGACCATGGTACATTTGTCAAAACTGAGAACCCAACATTGGCACATTACTATTAACTGAAACTGGTGTGTCAGATTTCACCAATTTTCCATTAGGATCTTTTTCTTTTCCAGTATCCAATCCAATTTAGCACACTGTACTTAGTTGTCATGTCTCCTTGGGGTCCTCAGGTCTGGGAGAGTGTAAGAGCTTTTTAATTTGCTTATGATGTAAATCATTTAAATTAAGATATATTTACATGGAGTGAAATACTTTTAAATATGTAATATTTTATAAAATCCTAGTTTTAATCAATGTAATGCATTGATACTTGAGGCATTATTATTACAAAACTCACTGTTTGAAATTCAGTTGCTAGAACTCTTCTCTGATACCTGAGGTTACTAAACAAAACAATTTAGGAGCCCAAAGAAATGTCTCTTTTTTTCTCTTAAAGAGCAGATTATGCACTTAAAAGCATAAACTTGGAATATTTGCAAAGTAGCAGTGAAAAATAAGTTTTTACCAGATTATTTTGAATTCCATCATTTCAAGCTTATTGCATAATAATCAGAGCTCCAGCTTATCTTTCCTCTCTAAAAATTGCTTTAATCTTACTTAATTTCTGTAAAGTTAATTCTCCTCATTGTACTCCTTATAGTGAATGGTTGATAAATCATTGGAGAAAAAGTTCAAAGCAGATTGTCGATATTTGGAAAATATTTTATGCTAAGCACTTTACTCTTTTTCACCAATTTTAATCTAACTTCAAATAATATATAAAATTTGTATTTTTAAAGTGAGATATTAAAGTTGAAGTGGTAAATAAGATATCAATCCAGTGAGAAAATTAGGTGCTTGTTGACGTTTTCTGAACCACAGTTCTTTTCAATAATACAGATTTTGAAAAAACAAACCAAAACAAAACAAAGAACATGGACAAAACTATGGCAATTCACTTGTGCTCAGCCTAATAGATTTGTGACACTGTTTCAATAGGAATAGTATTATTGCTTGGCTATTTTAACCACTTTGAAAATATTAAAGAAGAAACAGTTTGGTTTTTGGTTCTATTACCAATACCTTTATTATATCATATAAGGTAGTTTTCAGTTATCCTAATAAATTTAACTCATTGAATTTTGTTTTTAGCAAATTCCTTATTTCAGAGAAACTTCCTTGTTATTACCACGTGTGTCAGGAAATAGAACTTTCCCAATGACCCCAGAAGCCATTCCATGTAAAATATTCTCATCTCAAACCCTCTCTCCCCCTTATTAGTAGGCACTCTCCTTATGTTTATGGTGATCTCTGCTGTGGTGGTTTGGAACTATATGCACCCCAGAAATGTAAGTTCTTCAAGTTAATCCAATCCAATTTTAAGAAGTGGGTACAGTTCATTTTAAGAAGGATATTTTAATGAGGCTACTTCAGGTAAGGTGTGACTAACCTCACTCAGGATGGGTTTTAATTCTGTTACTGGAGTTCTTCATAAGAAAATGAAATTCAGGCATAGAGAAAGGGAAAGCTACAGGAAACAAGAAGCTACATCAATGGAACCTGGAAAGGAAGAGAGAAACCAGGAGATGCAGCCATGTGCCTTGCCATGTGACAGAGGAACCAAGGATCACTGGCAATTAACCCTAGGAAGCCACAGTTTTTGGGGAGAAAGGATGTCTTTGGTGATGCCTTAATTTGGACATTTGTCCACCATAAAACCATGAGTGAATAAATTCCTATTGTTTAAGCCAAACCATATCATGGTCTTTACTTGCTTAAGCAGCCTAGGAAATTAAAGCAATGGTTTTATCACTCAGTATGTATCCTTAGACACTAGAGTTTAGCTTTGCTCTTTTTTTAGGAGGCACCAGAGATTGGACCCAGGACCTCGGTCATACAAAGCGCACACTGAACCAATGAGCTACACCTTCTCCTTTGCTCATTTTTTAAAACTGACTTTTTAAATCTCTTTTAATCTATGTGTTCCCCTTCATCCCTTTCTTTTCCTTACATTTTGTTGAAAAATCCTGGTAGACTTTCTATAAGTATGGATGTTGTTGATTGTATGATTTATGGTGCCATTCTACATGTTTTTCTGATCTCTATACTACCTGCAAATTATCAGATCTAGAGATATGATCAAACTCTGGTTTTGTCTCTTTGGCAAAGCTATAGCTGGTGTTGTGTTCTTTCTTTCAGGGGCATATTATGTCTGATTGTCTGATTTTCTAATAGTGGCTGCTATTGATGCTCAGTGCCTCAATCCATTAATTAATTAATTGTGGATTGTACAGTGGTAGTATCTTAAAATTGCTATTTTATCATCTGAAAACACTTATAAAGACATTTTTATAAAGAGATGCTTTCCCTCATCTCTTACTTCCTCCTCTAGTGGTACAATTCATATAGAAAAAGTAGAAGATATGCTTCTAATATTTTCCTTTATTTTCCAGTTTTCAAGATAATGAATTGGTTTCCTTAGCCATCTGAAGGTTACTAGTTAGTTTTTATTTTTAATATAATTTTAATATCATTATAAATGATAAATTTTATAATTTTTCCTGTTCCTTTATTTAGGTTTTTGTTTTTGGAGACTCCTATTATACATATTGTGGTAGTATGAGACCATATGTTTTTAAAACTAGTCCATTCCTGTGGGTGTAAACCTATTGTGGTGGGAAATTTTGATTGTTACTTCAGTTAAGGGTCTTTTGATTGGGAAGGTGTGACCCAGGGTGGCTCTTAATCATCTTACTGGAGTCCTTTATAAAATAATGAAATTCAGAGAAAGAGAGAGAAAGCCACTGAAACAAGCTGAAAACAATAAAACCTGGAAGAGGAGGGAGAGACTAGTGGATGCTGGGCATGTGCCTGGCCATGTGACTTGCCATATAACAGAGGATTACAAGATTGCCAGCAGCTGTTCTTTGGGGGATAAAGCATCACCTGATGATGTCTTGATCTGGACATTTTTATAGCCTCAGAAGTGTAAGCTTGTAAGTTAATAAAATCTCCATTTTTAAAAGCTAACATAATTTCTGGTGTATTAAATTTCTCAGCCTAGCAAACTAAAATGCATATGTTGGATCTTTTTGCCAATCTACTATATTGGCATTTTCACACTACTTTTCATCTCTTTCTTCATTTATTTTTTTATTTTAACAATGTCCTTAATTTTGTTTTCTATCTCTCTTGTGTTTATGTACTCTTGAATTCCTTCTAGGTTGGTCTTCACTTTGATGTGATTTTTAAAATATCTAATTATTTTTTAAATTCCATAAACTAATTTATGAGTTTTCTAATTCTGATTTGTGTTGATTTTTCATAGCTCTACATTATATTTAGAATATCTTTTAGCAAATATTGAAATATTAGATTAAAATTTAATCTATTTTGTGGATAGAATCATGACAGTTCTTGATTTCTTATCTGTTATGATGCTATTTTGATCCTTTTTTATCGATTTTAATGCTATCTTTCTAGGAGGTTTGACCTTCATCTTTTTTGCTTCTCATTTAATGTGAAATTAGTGTTTCTAAAATTTTAGAGCGAGAATGTGGTTGAGAACATAGTTCCCAAATTATTTTTGTGAAATGTGCAAAACCTGGTAGCTAATTTTCTCTGATTTCTTGGATTTGTTTCTTCCCCCAACTTCTATCTGGATTGGTTGACTCCTTAATCTTTATTATTCTTGTCCCATTCAATCTGGATTCTATTTCCTGAAGTGTTTCTTTAATGTGGGGTTTGGGGTTTTTGTCTTTAATGGTAGGTTAGTTTTAGAATTCATGGATAACAGCTTTTAATATTTCTGTGGATTCCTTTCACTTACTTGCTATTGTCTTCTGAACACGCCACCCCCAATTTTAGCTATTGTTCTCAATTGCCTTGATGAGCTGTCAATCAAGAAAATTATAATACATGTTATATGTTTCCATAACACAATGGTGTAACTGGCATATAAAAGACTTCCCCATTCCAAAGGGAGAAACTGGAAAGGAAAAAAATCATTCACTGGTCCAAAACAGGTTTGCAACTCAGCAGAGCAAACTCCATAAAATTTTGATTCCTGAAAGTAATATTCTGAGGTTTGATACTCATCTTCTTGTCCTTCTGGGGTAGTGGCCCTACTCTCTTGGAACACCTGATTGGTAGTTCCATCCTCTTTGACCTTGGCCTCTGCTTCCATAGCTTTTCCCTTGGAGTCATTCAGCTATTGTTTCATCCCATCTCTGTACCTTTCAGTCCAGCAGTGTTTTTGCTGCTATAAAATTCTTAAAATCCTTGTTGGTCTTCTATGCAATTCACAGAGGTCCAAGATATCAGGCAAGAGAGTGCTCCACAGATCTTTCACGGATAGCCATGTCTTCATTCTGGCTTTCTTCTTAGATGCTTAATTGGATCCATTACCCAAACACCTAATATCTTTAACAAATGGCTGTCCAGCCACATCCTGGACCTTGTATCCATAACATGCTGTCTCGATAGGCTGAGAATTTTCCAAATCATCAAGTGTTAGTTCCTTTTTGCTTAACAGTTAATTTCTCAATTCATCTCTTGCCACCTGCATTTTACAATAAGCAGCAAGGAGAAACTAGGTTGGCAAGTCCAAGATCTGCAGGGTAGATTGGCAGGTTGGGAATTCAGAGAGGAGTAGATGTTAAAGTCTTGACTCAGAATTACTTTTTATTTCTTTTTTTAAAACCTCCTGTTTTGAAATCAACTTTATTGAGGTATAATACACATATAATAAAATGCAACCATTTTATGTGAACAATTTTGCTAAGTTTTGATGAATTTGTACAGTCCTTGTGACCATCAACACAATCACAGTATAGAATATGTTCATTACCCCCAAAAAGTTCCCTTGTGTCACTTCCCAGTCAATAACTCTCTACCTTCAGCCCCAAGTAACAACTTGCTTTCTGTCACTATAGATTAGATTGTTCTTTTCTAGTTCAAATGAATGGAATCATATAATCATACAGTAGGTACTCTTTTGTTTCTGTTTTTTTTTCTCAGCACAGTGTTTGTCCATGTTGTAAATATCAGTAGTTCAGTCCTTCTCATTGCTGAATAATATTCCATTCCACAGTGTGTTTATCCATTCACCTATTGGTGGATATTAGGTTGTTCCACAGAGTTGTTAAAAACATTCACGTACAAATCTTTGTATAGACATGTATTTTAATTTTTCTTGGGAAAATACCAAGTGGAATTTCTGGGTTATATTGTATGTGAATGTTTAACTGTATAAGAAACTGACAGACTTTTATCCCCTTTTACACTCTCATCAGCAGTGTTTGATAGTTCTAGTTACTATGCATCTTGACGAAACAAAAGTTTTGTCAATCTTGTTAATTTTAACCATTCTGGTGATATCTCATTGTCATTAAAATTTGTAAGATGTTGAGCATCTTTTCTTGTGCTTGCTGTCATATGCCTTCTTTTGTGAGGTGTCTACTCAAATCTTGTGTCTATTTTATAAACTGAGCTATAGGAGTTCTTTATTAAATATATGTGTTGCGAATATTTACTCCTAGTCTGTGGTTTACCTTTTCATTTTCTTAACAGTACCTTTTGAAAGGCAAAAGTTTTTAAATTGGTTGAAATCCAATTAATTCATTCTATTCTTTACAGTTAGTGCTTTTGATATCAAATATAAGAAATCTTTGCCAAATATGCCAAAGATCCTAAGAAGGAAGAGAGCCATATGATTTTCTCAAACACATTCCTTCTTACCATTAGTGGATAGATTCACATGATTGGAGCTTTTGGGCAGGGGATTTAATTTGTCCAACAAATTCTTGGTTTAAGTTTATTATGCCACAATGAGTATTAATACCTCTTCTTTTAGTCTTAAATGTTATGGTTTGGATGGAAAATATATGGTCACTCTAGTATCTTTACTGGCTTTCCTGTCCCTCCTTTATCTTTTGCTGTTGACATGAAATATCCTCTTGGATAAAGGTGTTTAATATTTTATAAAGATATGAACATGGGCTTTTGGAGAGTAGACATTCCTACTTTTGGGAATACAGAACAAAGCATGCCCAAGACATCCCATATATGATTTTAAGGGTGTAGTAAATAGGTATGTTGGAATATTCTACGACACTTTTCAGAGATGAGTCTTTTTTGTGCTACTCTAAAGAAAACCCAGCTATATTTGTACTTAAAATGATCAGGAAGAAAGAATTTGAAAAAAACTTAGATGTGGTAGGCTGAATAATGGCCTGAAAGATATCTACCTCTTAATCCCTAGAAAATGTGAATGTTGCCTTATATGGCAAAAGAGATTTTGCAGATATGATTAAGTTAAATATCTTAAAATAGGGAGATTGCCATGGATTCTTTGGGTGGACCCTACATGTAATTCAAAGTGTTCTTATAAGAGGGAGGAAGAGGGGCATTTAAGTACAAAAGAGGAAGTAGGAGACGTGATCCTGGCAGCAAGAAGTTGGAATGATGAAAGAAAGAGTTCATAAGCCATGGAACAGAGGTACCTCCCGAAACTAAAAATGAAAAGGAAAGAGATTCTCCCCTAGTGCCTCCAGAAGGAACCAATCCTGCTTACACCTCATCATCAAAGATAATCTCCTCTACTTGAAGTCAACTAACTGTAGATGCTAATCAATGCTACAAAATAGCTCTACAGCAACATCTAGATCAGTTCTTGACCAAACAACTGGACACCATAATGTAGCCAAGTTGACATATAAAATTAGCCAATACAGTTACACTTCCTGTTTATGATGGTTAATTTAATGAGTCACCTTGGCTAGATTATGGTGAATATTTGTTTGCTCAAGCAAGCACTGACCTGATTGTTACTGGGAGGGTATTTCATAGATTTAATTCATTAGTCATCTGACTGCATCTATGGCTGATTATATCTACAATCAAGAAAGGAGATTGCCTTCATTAATAAAGAAGTCTCATCCAGTCAGTTGAAGACCTTAAAGGGAGAACTGATGATTTCAGCAGTCAGAAAGAAGAATTTCTATCTGTTTCAGTCAGCCAGCTTCTCTGGGGGAGTCATGGAAAACTTCATTGGAGTCCCCAACTTGTGGCCTGCTTTATGGAATTCAGACTTGCCAATTCAATTGTTTGTGTGAGACACTTACTATAATAAATTTCATAATATTTATATATTATTATTAATATGATTCTGTTTCTCTGGAGAACTCTAATACATTGTTCAAGCTATAAATAATTTTATTAAAATATTGTGGGGGCCATTTAAAAGTTTTTAAGTGTTTTCTCATATTCTCATTTGTTTCATATGTTAACCTATGTACAAGGGAGGTAAAAAAAAGTGCTAGTATTGCTGTTTAGATTAAGAAATAGGTATGGTGATATTAAATGACTTGTCTAAGGTCATACATCTAGTTAGTCCTGAGTTCAGATCTCAAATTCAGACCTTTTGATTCCAGTTACAATTCTCTATATTATCCAACATGATTGTAAGACAGGTGTGTGTGTGTGTGTGTGTGTGTGTTTTAATAGTTAGGCAGTTGTACCCAAAATTTTCTAAGGAGGAACCATTTTCAATTTCAAAAAATATATATGTGGCTCATATGATAGTGGTTATAATATTAGTACAAATTGATTGCTATTTGAAATAAAAATAATTAAAATTGAGTAAGTATTCAGCAATAGAAAATGTTTAAAAGACTGTTCACAGTATAATCTTAGAATCTATATTGACTGTAAAAATAGTAATAAATAACATATAATAGATTTCAATTTATGTGGTATATCTGCAGCATTTCTAGTAGTTAACAAATTGGGTCTAAGGGGTTAGTGACTTAGTGCCTTGGAATTATTAGTATTTTATTGTCAGGAAGCAATTGTTAACTCAAATAATGAATTATCTACATATTTTCTCTAAAATAATGATTAACAGAAAGGTGTGAGGTTTATGCATCAACAAGGAACGTTTTCAGGTTAAGTAGCCCTTTCCCAACATCCTTCCATTATCTTAAATGAAAGATTGATGATTTCACTTTTTACTAATTTTTCCATGAAAAAGAATGTTTTATAAGACTCCATCAGAATAAACATACTTAATATCTACAGAACAAACCTGCAGGAAGATCCTGGCTTTAGAAAGGCAAACTCAAGAACTGAGATGATGGATAGACCATAACTTGTGTGGCAGTTTGATATTATTTATGAATTCCAAAAAGAGATGTAGATTATGTTTGTAAACAGGTCTGTTCCCTTTGGTATGATACCCTTTGATTGATTGAAATTCAAAAGTTTTAAGTTTATTTAAAGATTTATTTATTTATCCCCCTACCCCATTGTTTTGCTCTCATTGTCTGCACACTGTGTGTTCTTCTGTGTCTACTTGTCTTCTCTTTAGGCAGCACCAGGAGTCAATCCTAGGACCTTCCAGACTGGGAGAGAGGCACTCAATTTCTTATGCCACCTCAGCTCCCTGTTCTGCTGTGTCTCTTATTGTCTCTCTTCTGTGTCTCTTTTGTTGCGTCATCTTGCTGCACCAGCTCTCTGTGTGGGCCAGTACTCCTGCATGGGCCAGCACTCCTGTGTAGGTCAGCACTCCATGTGGGCCAGCTCTCAGCTTAGGTCAGCTTGCCTTTCACCAGGAGGCTCCAGGAATCAAACCCTGGACCTCCTATATGGTAGACAGGAGCCCACTCACTTGAACCACAACTGCTTCCCTAAGTTTATTTAATTAAATTCAGGGCCTTTGATTTGACCATGTCAGTAGGGTGTGGCCCAGAGTTGAGTCTGTGCTCCCTTGGTCTATATAAACTGACACTCAATCAAGAAGACACACAGAAGAAGACATTGAAGAGGAGAGAACTTGGTCATTTCAGTCCTGCCATGTGACAGAAAGAAGGCTTAAACAGTTAAAGCCCTGGGGAGAGCTGAGCCATTCTCTTGAGAGTTTGCAGCTGAAGAGATCAGAGCCCCAAGTGGCTGAGAAGGCCCTGAAACACTGAGGCTTCCAACCTACAGCTGAGATTGGAAGAAACTGGGCTAACAGAGACTTAAGAGGAAAGAGGAAGGCTGAACCATCGCAGACATGGCCTACCATCTTGTGTCAATACTTGGCAACTGACTTTGGGTGAGAAAGTACCTCTTACGGTACCTTGAGTTGTACTCTTTAGGGCCTTGTGACTGTAAGCTTTTATCCCAAATAAATACCCTTTATAAAAGCCAACAGATTTCTGGTACTTTGCATCAGCACCCCTTTGGCTGACTAATACAACCTGTATTGTTACATTAGGGGGAAGTGCTTTCCAAGATCAAGTTGTTTTTGGTTTTACAATTAACATATGTGTTTTTAGTCTTAGGTAATGTGGCTGAGTTCTGAAAACACATAGGAGGATTGGTGTCATTAATGTTATACCTCATTTACCCAAGAAGCAACTCAATGGTTTGGATTTGTTAATTATGTTACAGTTCAAGGAAAATATGTCTTGTGAATTATACCTAATGCATGTATTGGGAGAACAATTTAAGATAGCTATCTTCTGTGATCTAGTATGCAAATAATTAATGAAAAAGCCATATCAATATACTGGACAAATTTAGAAGCTGCAAATGGGATATTATACAAGGACATAGAGACAATATAAATTAATAAGGACATAGTAATTTACATTAAATTTGAACCTCTGTACACCCAAATTTGAACACAGATTTAGCCATGTTGCATGGAAGCTGGAGAGACTTGTCAAGTGAACAGATGATCATAAGTATAAATCCAGAAAGAAATGAGCTCATTAAGTGATATATGCATACATGCCTGCTTAGTCATCAGTATTTAAATAAAACTTCACTGCTTGACTGACAAAATTACCTGTTTTTAAGTCAAGAAAAGAAGACTTGACAATTAAATCATTAGTGGGTCTATTGATACCATGATAGTATAGCTCGTAATTTCATATTTATAAAGTGACATCTAATTCTAAATTATCAGAAACTTGTACTGAGCTTGATCTTGCTCAAGCAAGTGAAATTAATGAAACTTTATTTTTCCTGACCCAACTCATCCAGAAAGATTTCAGGAATATCTTCTCATGGAACATACAGGTTAAAAGGAAAAGAAGACTAAACCATATAGATCTACATAGCTTTTTTGTGTGTTTGGAACTGTTGCCACTCAATTTTCTCTATAGTTTCACAGTAACTGTAATTAACATAAGTTTTCTAGCATTCAAGCATTTTGAGATTTCCTGGGCTTGATATTTTTGTCTTCTACACAACAATCTTCTTTTCTACTTCTATTCATTTTCCAAAGCACCTGAATATCATCCAAAGCACAGTCTGTTAAAACTATAGCCAACTAATATCATATTGAAATGAATGGCCTATTCCAAACAGACCTCCTCATTTTGGGTGATTGTGGCGGATTGAATTATGTACTCCAGTTTGAACCTGTTCTTGGTCTTGGTACATATTCTGATGGGTGTGGACCCACTGTAAATAATAAGGTCTCTTGAAGATGTAACTTCAGTTAAGGTGTGGCCCAACTGAATCAAGTTGGACTTTAATCCAGATTACTGGTGTTCTTTACAAGAAGAATGAAATTCAGACAGAGAGAGAGAAAGCCACGAGAAGTTCAAAGCCAGAAGACAACAGAGCCTGGCAGGGAAAGGAGAAGACATCTCAATGTGACAGAAAAGCCAAGGAAACCCAAAGATCACTAGCCCCCAGCCCAGAACAGCACAGTCTTTGAGGAGAAAGCATTGCCTTGCTTTTTTGGACTTCTCTTAACCTCAAATCCATGAGCAGAAAATCCCCATTGTTTAAGCATACCAATTGTAGCAGCTGGACACTAAGAAAGTGATGTGCCTGCAGAACATACTATAAAGGAGAAAACACTTTATAATTTAAGAGTAATTACTGTGGCTTTGATCCCTACTGCTTGCCTTGGAGATGGCCAACATATGACTTATGTACACTCCTGCCAAATTCTAACCTCTGTAACACTTCCTTTTTAAACCAAGTTGAAAAACGTTTTGCTTTATTGGAAATTATTCTGAAAGGAAATGATGTGAAAATTTCTACTATTCCAGACTCAAGCTTGTTTTTTCCATATTGAAATGTCAGAGTAAAAAACCAATTTCTTTTATTCGTTCAATTTCTTTCTTGTTTAGTGATTGAAAATAAAATCCCATAACAATTTTCTGCTCCAGGATTTGCTTTTGGAAATTAATAATCTTATAAGATTAGAATTAAAAACCCTTTATTCCAATAATGTAATATATATGTTTTTACTATCTTTTTCTAAAGGAAATCATGCCACAATATTGCATAATTATATTGGCAATGTTCCTTACAGAATTGAAGAAATTTAGAGAAATTATCAGTGTTTGAGGACAATAAATTATATCAAATATTAATATTTGGAGGAACAAATCTTGATGATCCAAATATTTGATCATTTTCATATCTCAGTACTTCTCTACAGGGGGTGATTTTGCCCCTCTTTTGCACCTCTTCCCCCAGGGGGCATTTGGTGATATCTGCAAATATTTTTGTTTTCAGATTTTTCCGGGAGTGTGGGGAGATATAGGGGTAGAGGTAGGTAGAGGTATGATACTGGCATCTAGATGTAGAGGTCATGAATACTACTAAATATCCAACAAGTCACAGGGCAGCCCCCACAACAAAGAATTATCTAGGCCCAAATTAATAATGTTGAGGTTGAGAATATCTGCCTAGGTGGTCTGTTTTTGTATTGCAATGATATGATCAGTACGTTACAATATTTAGAATATTGTGTTTCTGAGGTTTTGGACAGAGGTTTTCTCTCAAAATATAACTTAACTTCAGAGAAATTATTCCACTTGTGTCTTTTTAAATTATTTTTTTCACAGTCCTTCCCCATACCTCCCACAGCTCTGTTAACTTCACATTTGATTTTTAATCTCTGAATTTTTTATTTTTACTCATCTTGTATAAATAATATCATGAAATTTTTGTCCTTATATGCCTTGCTTATTTCACTGAGCATAATATTTGCAAGGTTCTTCTATGCTGCTGCATGTCTCATACCATCATTCTTTCTTATGGCTAAATAATATTCCATTGTTTATATATGACACATTTTATTTATCCATTCATTTTTTGATGAATGCTCCAGTTATTTCCACCTTTAGGCCATTGTGACTAGTGCTGCTATAAACACGGGTATAGGGGTATCTGTTTGAGACCCTATTTTTTTTTGTCTTTTTTTTTTTTTTGTGGGTAAAAATCAAATTTTTCACAATACAAACCAATATTTGGAAAATGATATATAAATATATATCCATATATGTGCATTTGCTTACATAAATGTTATTTTTTAAACATATATTTTAAAAGATGCTTAGATTACATAAATGTTACTCAAAAATTACAGGGATTCCCATGTTCCCCACCTCCCACACCTCCCATAACATCCCACATAAACATCTTTCATTAGTGTGGCACATCACCTGCAATGGATATACACATCCTGAGGCTTTGCCACTTAGCATAGACCACAGTACACATCGTAGACCACACTCTCTCCCACACAGTTCTGCATGGTATATGCTGATGTAACATGGCCTATATCCGTCGCCACAATGTCACTCAGGACAACCCCCAAGTCCTGAAAAAGCCCCCGTATTACAACTGCCCTTCCCCTCCCTGCCACGAAAGCGTTTAGTGGCCACTGGCTCCACCTCACTGTTATAATTTCTTCCACTCCTTGAATCACAATATGTCTACAACAGAATACCATTAAGTCCACTCTAGTCCATAGCTCTTCCCCCAATCCTGAAGGGACTGGGATAGTGATGTCCACTCCACCTCCAAGTGAGAGTGAGCTTATATCCCATGGATATGGTGGATGGGATTATCCTGCCTGGAGCTGCAAGCTCTCTCCATTCCCTGGGATGGCCGTTGTCCATCATCGTCTCCTCACCAGGTGACTTGGGTGAGTCCATTGAGCTGTAGAGTAGGAGTTGCAGCTCCACTGAAATTCCAGGCACAGCTGGCCCATAGGCATGCCAGATGCTCCAGTCTCTGGAAGTACACCTACAAACTCTAGCATCACATATAGATTTGAATACAAGGGACTGATGGACCATGTGCAGGGAGGACTTATTTGAGTCCAACTCTGTCACTCTCGGGAGCAGAGATTCCAAAGTAGAGCCCACTGATAAGGCATGAGACCCTATTTTTACTTTCTTTTGGTATATATTTAGGATTGGAATTGCCAGATCATATGATAATTCTATATTTAGCTTGTTGAGGTACTGCCATTTGCTTTTCACTGTGACTGTACCATTTTATATTACCACCATAATATTCTAGAGTTCCAATTTCTCTGCATCTTTCTCAAACGCTTGTTATTTTCATTCACTTAAAAAAAAAATAATAGCCATCCTGTGGGTGTGAAGTGATATTGCATTATGGTTTAGATTTGTGTTTCCCTAATGGCTAATGATGTTGAGCATCTTTTCATGTGCTTTTTAGACATCTGTATATCTTCTTTCAATAAGAAGGAAAGAAATAAAGCACAGAATTTTTGAGGTAGATATAAACCTTAAGGATCAACTGAAACCACTTTCTCATTTAATAAGCAAAGAAATAGAGATCCAAAGATTTTCCTTGACTTAACCATAGTCACAGATTCAGTGGCAGGATTGGGCTTCCCAGTGTATTGTCCTTCAGACTAATAAAATTTTACCCAAAATTTATAATATAAAATAACAAGTAAGTACCATTGAAGCAGGTAGAATTTCAAGTAATTGGCTGAGAAAGGAAGATTCTAATTTTTTCAGAATGGTTACATTATTTCCTACATGTGTATCTGCTAATTTTTATTTTAAAAGTGCCCTTTAAGCTCTCTGTTCATAAATATTCATTAAACATTTGTTCCCTAAAAGGATATGAACCAGAAATGCTAATTACCACAAGAATTGAAATGTTACTTCTATGTGAGAAAAAGCAATTATGGCAACTCATAGACATTATTCTTTGATTTCCACTTCTAATTATTTAAGGATTGACTATCTTCTCCAAGAAATGTGAAAGTCCATATTCTACTGATGTTCTGCTTTTTCTCATTTTGTTACTCATCAGCACCTGTCCTAGAGAGAGAAAGAGCAAGACAAGGAAGTTCCAGGTAATCAGTGTTTTTACTTGTTAATAATAATCAGAAATGGAGAAGGTGAAAGCTAGAAAGAATATTTTATTATTCTCTATGCATTGAGATGTGACTCACATAGAGAATAATAAAATATTCTTTCTAGCTTTCACCTTCACTGTTCATCATCATTGATAGTAATGTTAAAATACTCCTGAAAGGTAATCAGGTAGGTATTAATATCTCCTTTTGTACAGATGAAGACATTGAAGTTCAGAAAGTTTAAGATTTTTTTTAGATTACATGCCTAGACAATTATCAAATACATGAGAAAAGAGAGAAGGCTTCTTTAGACATGGTAGAGGCCACGGGAAGAGAGATGAGTCATTTGCCTGACAGTTTACAGCTGGCCTTGTGGAGCAAGCAGAGCAGCTGAGCCCAGAGACAAATGAACCCCAGGAGAGAAACAAGACTTGTCCCAGTCTGCCGCTGAGATTGGAAGAAACTGGGACCAAGGAGCCTTGGGAGAAGGAGGAAGACTGAACACTTGGAGACATCACCTACCATCTTGTGTCAACACGTGGCAACAGACTGTTGAGGGAAGTAATTTATGCTTTATGACCTGGTAACTGTAAGCTTCTACCCCAAATAAATACCCTTTATAAAAGCCAACAGACTTCTGGTACTTTGCATCAGTACCCCATTGGCTGACTAATACACATGCAATAGACTTTCAGTGTCTCCAAGAAGCAAAAACATTAAAGTGTGAATGGGCAGACTGATAGGGTGTCTTGACAAGGTAAAATTAGTTACATACTTTGGGTAGCATATGGGAGGACTAAAGTTTTGAGTGAGAAAGCATCACTCTCCTGAGCTATCTTTAGGACTTAGCTCTCTTCCTGGGAGGAAACATGAATGCAAAAAACATTCCAAATGAATAATTAAAGCACTAGCTTTAACTGAATGTTTGCTATCCCTCTTCAGGATATTGTCAACATGCAATAGAGATCTAGACAAGCAGGTCAATTGAGAGCTACCAGGAATGCTGGTAGCTAAATGCTGAAGAGACAAAGGGCAAGCAGCATAGTTTAGAGAAATCACTATTTCCTGGGCTACTTTCCCCATAGAAATCTAGATACAACCCAAAAAAGCAAAATATGCCCCCAAACAACCCACTGTTTATGGAAATTTGAACTAAATTCAGGAAGATACATTCATGAATTCATGTAATACATTCATGGCAGCTAGGAACATTATTGTAGTCACTGTGAAGAGAAGAGCAACTTGAGTTGATTCTAAGTCACCTAAAGGACTTGAAGGGTAGAAGCCTGAGGCTGAGGAACCTCAAACAATGAACCTTAGATGGAGGGTTTTGCCTTTAGTGTTTCAGGGAGCAGAGCTGTACTAGAAAGGTAGATTGGTGCCAGTCTTTAAGGAAAACCTCAACTAAAATTAGACTTCAGCAAAACAAAAGAGATGGCTCTATGCAGGTGAGCCTTCATCTGTAGGAGAAAATGGTTTGCTTTTCTTAAGATATTAAAGGCAAGAATTAACCCTCAGTATTAATTTTTTGCAACGAGTCACAGTTCTAAAGAAGCCTGGCACTTTTACTGACTGCTGCAGATAATAATCCTTCACTGAACTGCTAAAAATGCAGTAACACATCAACATGCTAAAAGGTTTGTTTTATGCTATTACCATCATCTCTCAGTTTTGGGTTTTTTTTTTTTTTTAATTAATAACTATGCCAGCCCTTCTCTAGGTCTGACTGGCACTTTTCCTCCTCTCCTTTCTACTTGGATTACAGATATTCACTTTTGCAATTCACCTTACTGGTTCTTATGTTCTGTCAGGGCAGCTAGTGAGTTGTTCCTCATCTTTCTATTTCTCATCTCACTTCACGAAGACTTTAATAGAGGAGACACCAATATGTGCTGGACAAATAAAGGAATGACTGAAAAGGCCACAGTGCAGAAGATTGGGCTAGAGAAAAGGATAAAGAATATCTAGGACCATGTTAGACTATGATTATTTTTGCACTTTCACAGACTCTTGATAGTTATATATTTTCTAATGGAATTTTAGAAAATTTGATCTGGAAGAGCTCATAGAAATAATTTATTCCAACCTCATCACTTAACCCAGAATCTCAGAGTATTTGATCTAATTTCTGAGACAAAGTATTCCAATACTGCTCTCTTTTCTCCCATTGTATTACTGTTTTGTTTAATCAAATTTTTTTTTTTAAAGATTTTTTATTTATTTATTCATTTATACCCCCCTTGCTGCTTGTGCTCACTGGGTCAGCTAACCACGCCGTGCGGGCGGGCTTGCCTTCACCAGGAGGCCCCGGGAACCGAACCCGGGGCCTCCCATATGGTAAACGGGAGCCCTACTGATTGAGCCACAGCCGCTTCCCTGTTTAATCAAATTTTTAACATTGTTTTAGATATAGTGTCATATTTGTTTTAGTATTGAAGCAGAGAAAATTGAAGCTGTATGTAATGAACTCTAATAAGATAAAACAGTCATTCTCAAACTTAGGATGCATCCAAATCTCCAGGAAGTTTTGTTAAAATATGGACTAATGGGACACACCTCCAGAGATTCTGATTTAGGTTTGGGGTAGAGCCCATAAATCTGCTTTTCTAACAAGTTTCCAGGAATTGCTAATGCTGCCAGTCCAGGGACAACACTTTGAGGACCACTCACCTATAGTATTATTTTGCATTGGTGATGGGGAGAAGTAGGAATGTTACCTTTTAACTCCTTTATCTCCTATGGAGATTGTCACCAGATGGTCTGATAGGCACTTGAGCTCTATTTCCAGAATAAATCATGGGGACACGTGCATGGTTTCTAACATAGCGAATGTTTAGCCTACCCTGATTATCACAAAATCAGGACAGCGAGAATATTCGCACTATAGTATGTATTTCTATCAGATAAGGCAATTTTACCTACCTTGTTTTTCTTCTTTAAGTGCATCTTGGTTATTCTTGTGCCTTTGCACTTTTACATACATTAGGAATCACTTTCTCAAGTTTCTCAAATAATCTTTTTGGATTTTTATTGAAATTGTTTGATATTTTAAAATACTTGGACTTTCAATCCACAAACATGCCACATCTCTCTGTAGTATATATTGTTTTCTCTGGTCTCTATTCCTTCAACTAGATTTCAAGAAGCAATGTTCTAGAATCTGTATGCAAGATAAGACCACTGTCTTACTACATCAATTTCAAAAATTTTTTCTCTCTGTTGTTTGGTATGTATGACTAAACAATGTGCCATTTTTACACATTTGATGATCAGCTAATACCTGAATGGGTATCAATGCTATTTTATCCCTGGGACAGAAAATAGCTGTTTTTGCAAACAAGTCATAAACCATAGCAGTGGTGGGGAGGAGGTGGCCAACTAGGTAAAGAAAAAATAAAGCAGAGACCTAAAGAGGAATCATCGCTTTCTGCCTGTCTCCAGAGAACCCAGAGAAATCAGAGTGAGTGAGCAAAACATCTGAAGCAATGACAAAATCTACTTTAAGACAGGAAGCAACCTTGTGGTAAGAAAACAAGCTTGCTCTCCTGAAGTTGGCTACTTCTTGTTACTTTCTATATGAAAAGTGAGAATTCTCAGAGAAGTCAGAATTATGCAGGTGATTAGACCACATCAACATCACACTTTAAGATCCTCACACATGCTTTGGCAAACTACCAGGAGATGCTCGTCCAAAAAAGTATAGATATTAGCTTCTACATCAGCCAGTGGCTAACACATCAGTGACTGTCAATGTGATTTCTCCTTGCCCTTCAACTTCATAGCAGATTGGTTCTAACCTATTTTATATATTTTACATAACTTAAATTTTTTACTAACTTAAAAACACACACACAAAGTATATATGCCAAATTTTGCAATAATTTCTTATCAGCTTTAAAGACTCCAAAGTAGAAGCTTTTATATTATCTTCATAAAACCCCAAAGATTATTAAATGTCCTTTTCCCAGTGAGTTCCATTCAGAAAGACCAATTCTTTCTACATTATCTGTGCTGTACCCTTATTTTCCAGACAATTATTTTCTAAATAGATAAAATGTGATCGCAAATTTTGATTTTATGACTAGCCTATATTTTACTGATGACTTCAGCATCCCATTCTACCACTGTATTTCTATTTGTTTCGTTACCTGATGTTTGGCATGATGATTTTGTCTAAAATCAGTTACACTATGCCATATTTTCTACTATTGTAGTTCTGGAAAGGATAAATAGTCCAATAGCTTTTATGTGAAATAGGAATTACAGGGCAGAGAAAATAGGATATTTTGGCTTTAAGAACATAGAATACAAAGACACTAAAGTTTTGATTCAAAAATAGGTGGCATATCTACAACACAAAGCAAACCTTATCTCCAGTGTGTTCTCCACTGGCAGAATGAATAGCAATACATTGTACCTAGCAATGCCTGGTAATAATAGCAACCTTGGAGACAGCATAAGTTTACTTTTGCACATTTTATTTCTCCATGATGAAATTCAGCAAAGACATTCTTCTTGGCACCTATGGATAAAAAAGACTAAATGTTAAGCAAGAAAAAGAAAAGCCACCCAATATGCACTAACAGTTGTCTTCTTTCCTTAAAACATTTAGTTATAAATGTCAACTTTTGATGTCATACAGCATTTGCTATGTGCTTTGCCTCTTAGACATTTGATGAGTGGGGAGAAGAAAGTCTGGGGGAAAATATGCACAAGGTAAGGATGTGACAGCATTATTGATCTCTGAGAAATCTAGTTAGGTTGTAGTGCAGGGTCATGGAAAAGAGTAGTGGAAGATGAAGTAGGATGATGTCTTAGGGACAGGATATAGAAGAAAACCCTTAATTCAAGTTTATAACATTTGAGAGTAATTCGGCTAGCCAAAAGAGAATGATTTGCTTTGCTTGGTTTTCTGTTGACAGTTTCTGACCCACACAAGGAAAAACTAAACGAATAACGTCTTCTCTTAGCCATCTTGTGTGACTTTGCAGCTTATTGTTTGTCTTGAAACTGCTTCAGTTGGAAAGTTTTCAGACCCGGAGCACCCTGCTAGGCTTACTCCTGGGTTTTGGAAGATTTCTCTTGATTGAATAGAAATTGATGTACTGATGCATGTCCTTAACCTTTTTCTAAGGAAGATATTCCTTTATTTTTATCCTTCTCTGCCTGCTTAGCATATTCCCAAATTCTTCATCTGGAGACTATAACTTTTTTTTGGACAAGTTTAAGACACATTTCTAAGGAAAATGAAAGGGAAAGAGAGTAGATAGAAAATTCTACAGATATAATCAAAATATGAAGTCTTGTCTTAGAATACTTTTTGCCCTTTGCATTTCCTTAGCAGTAGTTTTGCAATTAAAGCAGTTTGTCTGTCTTGGTTAATTGTTAGATCATATTACACAATTTCCTATAATTTCTTTAGGGTAGAATTGTTGCCTTGTAAACCTTCTGTTGCCTTTTAAAATAAAATTTTATTGAAGTATATCATTCATACATCTACATACATAAACCATAAATGTATAGTAAAATTTGTGAACTTACAAAACAAACTTGCATATCATCATACAAGGCTCCCATACTGCCCACCACCAATACCTTGCAGTGATGTGAAACATTTGTTACAAACTATGAAAGAGTATTGTCAAAATTTTACTACTAACTGTAGCCTATATCTTATATTTGGTGTGTTTTTCCCCCAACCCACTCAATTATTAGCACACTATATTAGTATTATGTATTTGTTATTGTTCAGGAGAAAGTGATCTCATAATTTGTCCTGTTAATCACAGTCCATCATCCACCACTGGATTCACTGTTATAGAGTCCCATGCTGTGTACAATACATTCAAAGTGCACACTAAGTGGCTCTTATTTTCATCACAGAACTGGGCTGTCATCACCTTAGTCAATTTTAGAATGTTTTAATTATTACCCCAAAAGGAAAAATCCCATACTCTCTTATAACCCCCCATTGTTGTCCCTTAGTATTGAAATAATACCTTGTTATCATTGCTGCAAAATATTACAATATTACTGCTAACTATCATCCATAAGTTACATTAGTTGCAATTTTCTCATGTTTCACCATATTCTTATTACTTTGTAAAAGAAGAGCATTCTTATATTTATGCTATTAACCACAATCTTCATCCAACCACCAAAATCACTATGTTATACATCCCCTAGATTATTCCCTAGTTTTCTTTCAATTGAAATTTATGTCCAAATGCTACCCCTTTCAGCTACAATCCCATTTATAATCAGCAGTGTTAATTATACTCATTATATGTTACTCTCAACTCTATTTATTACCACACTTTTACAATTAACTTTATTAATAATGCTATGTACATTAACTATCAGCTCCCATTCTCAACTCACATTCTATTTCCTCGTAACCTAAACTCTAGGTTTTAACTCCACAACTTTACTCATTTTATTTAGTTGATATTAGTGAGACCATACAATATTTGTCCTTTTGTGTCTGGCTTATTTCACTCAACATAATATCCTCTAGATTCATCCATGTTGTCCTATGCATGCCAATTTCACTTCTTCTTACAGATGAATAGTATTCCCTTGTGTGTATGTACCACATTTTGTTTATCCATTCATCAGTTGATGGACACTTGGGCTGGTTCCATATTTTAGCAATTGTGAATAATGCTCTTCTGAACATCAGTGTGCAAATGTTCATGGCCTTGTTTTCAGTTCTTCTGAATGTATCCCTAGTAACAGCATTGCTGGATTGTACCTCAGTTCTATATTCAGCTTCTTGAGGTACTGCCAAACTGTCTTCCACAGAGGCTTCACCATTCTATATTCACTACCAACACAGAAGGAATGTTCCTGTTCCCCACATCCTTTCCAGAACTTGTAGTTTTCTGTTTTTCAATAATGGTCATTCTATAAGGTGTGGAATGGTATCTCATAGTTTTGATCTGCATATTCCTAATAGCTAGTGATGTTGAGCATTTTTTCATGTGCTTTATGACCATTTGTATTTCTTCTTTGGAGAAATGTCTATTCAAGTCTTTTGCCAATTTTTTAATTGGTTCCTTGTCTTTTTATCATTGAGTTGCATGATCTCTTTAGTTAACATGTATATCAAACACTTATTGGATATGTGATTTCCAAATATTTTCTCCAATTGAGTTAGCTGCCTTTATCCTTTCTTGACAAAGTCCTTTGGAGAACAAAAATGTTTAATTTTGAGGAGATCCCATTTATCTAGTTTTTCTTTTGTTGCTTGTGCTTTTGGTGTAAGGTTTAAGAGACTGCTGCCTCCTGCAAGATCCTTAAGATGTTTTCCTACATTTTCTATTAGGGGTTTTATGGTTGCAGCATTTATATTTAGGTCCTTGATCCCTTTTGAGTTAATTTTTGTATACAGTGTGAGATTGGGGTTCTCTTTCTTTTATGGATTTGGGTATCCAGTTCTCCCAGCACCATTTGGTGAATAGACTGTTCTGGCCTAGCTGGGAGGGCTGACAGTCCATAAACACAGAATGTCCTTCCATTTATTTAAGTCTTCTTTGGTTTATTTTAGCAATGTTTTGTAGTTTTCTGAGTCCTTTATGTACTTAGTTAAGGTTATCTCTAAATATTTGATTGTTTTAGTCACTCTTATAAATGGATTTTTTTTTTCTGATTTCCTCCTCACATTGCTCATCAGTGGTGTATAGAAACACTATTGATTTTTGTGTATTAATCTTGTATCCTAACACTTTGCTAAATTAGGCTATTATTTCTCTTAGCATTGGATTTTTTAGGATTTTCTAGATATAGCATCAGGTCATCAGCATAGAGAAAGTTTTACTTCTTCCTTTACAATTTGGGTATCTTTTATTCTTATCTAACCTCATTGCTCTAGCTAGAATTTCTAGCACAATATTGAATAACAGTGGTGACAGTGGGCATCTTTGTCTTGTTCCTGATCTCAGCGAAAAAGTTTTCAGTCTTATACCATTGAGTACAATGCTAGGTGTGAGTTTGTCTTATGTGCACTTTACCATGTTCAGAAAGCTTCCTTCTATTCCTATCTTTTGGAGTGTTTTATCAAGAAATGATGCTGTATTTTTTCAATTGCCTTTTCAGCATCAATCGAGAGGATCATATGATTTTTCTTCAATCTATTAATGAGGTTTATTGCATTAATTGATTTTCTTGTGTTGAAAAACCCTTGCATAGCTAGGATAAAACTCACTTGGTCATGGTGTATAATTATTTTAGTGTGCTTTTGAATTTGGTTTGCAAGTATCTTGTTGAGGATTTTTGGCATCTATATTCATTAGAGATATTCGTCTCTAATTATCTTTTTTTTTTTTTTTTTTGTATTTTTATCTGGTTTTGGTGTTAAGATGATGTCGGCTTCATAGAATGAGTTTGGTAGCATTATTCCTTGTTCAATTTTTTGGATGTGCTTGAGCAAGATTGGTCTTTGAATGACTGGTAGAATTTACCTGTGAAGGTGTCTGGTCCCAGGCCTTTCACTTTTGGGAGGATTTTGATGACTGTTTCAATCTCTTTACTTGTGATTGGTTTGTTGAGTTCTTCTCTTTCTTCTAGGATCAGTGTAGGTGTTTCTAGGAATTTGTCCATTTAGTCCATTTTGTCTGTTTTGTTTTGTTTTTTGCTTTTTTTTGGTGTACAGTTGTTCATAGTATCCTCTTATGATCTCTCTTATTTCTGTGTAGCCAGTGCTAATATCCCCAATCTCATTTCTGAACTTATTTATTTGTGTCTTCTCTCTTTTTTCTTTGTCAGTCTAGTTAAGGGTTTGTTGATTTTGTTGATCTTCTCCAAAAACCAACTTTCAGTTTTGCTGATTTTCTCTATTGTTTTTATGTTCTCAATTTCATTTATTTCTGTTCTGATCTCTATTGTTTCTTTCCTTCAGCTTCACTTGGGATTAATTTGATGTTCTTTTTCTAGTTCCTTCAGGTGTGCAGTTCGATCTTCGATCTTAGCTCTTTCTACTTTTTTAAAGTTCGCATGGAAGGCTGTAAATTTCCTTTCCGCACTGCTTTTGCAGTGTCACATAGGTTTTCGTATGCTGTGCTCTTGTTTTCATTCTTTTCAAGATATTAAGTGGTTTCTCTTGCAACTTCTTCTTTGACCCACTGATTATATGAGTGTGTTGTTTAATCTCCATTAATTTATGAATTTCCCCTTTTTCCATCCACTATTGATTTCCAGCTTTATTAGATTATGATTTTAAAAAGTGTTTTGTGTAATTTCAATCTTTTAAAATGTATTGAGAACTGTCTTGTGACCCAACATATGGTCTGTTCTGAAGAAGGATCCATGAATGCTTGAAAAGAAAGTATATCCTACTGTTTTGGTATGTAATGCTCTAAAAATGTCTGTTAGGTCTAGTTCATTTATCATATTATTCAAGCTCTCTTTTTCTTTCTTTATCCTCTGTCCAGATGGTCTATCCAATGCTGAAAGAGGTGTATTGAAGCCTTTTTGTATACAACTATTATTGTAGAAATGTCTATCTCTTCAGTTTTGCCAGGGTGTGCCTCATGTATCTTGGGGCACCAAAGTTAGGTGCATAAATATTTATTA
This sequence comes from Tolypeutes matacus, assembly GCA_026826555.1. NCBI lineage: Eukaryota > Metazoa > Chordata > Mammalia > Cingulata > Chlamyphoridae > Tolypeutes > Tolypeutes matacus. The sequence continues at coordinate 11,322,644 of JAKSZT010053783.1, forward strand.
TAGTTATTTTTTTTTGGTGAATTGCCCCTTTTAATAATATATAATGACCTTTTCATCCCTTATAACAGTTTGGCATCTCAAATCTATTTTGTCTGATATTAGTATCACTACTCCAACTCTTTTTGATTACTGTGCACATGAAATATCTTTTCCAATCTTTCCCTTTTCCTTTCAACCTGGATTTGTCTGAGGTGAGCATCTAGTAGAGAACATATAGATGGTTCATATTTTTTATCCATTCTATCTGTCTATGTCTTTTGATTGGGGAGCTCAAGCTATTAACATTCAATGTTATTACTGTAAAGACATTGCTTACTTCATCCATTTTGACCTTTGACCTTCTGTTGTCATATTGTAATGCAATTTATCTTTTTACCCTTTAATTTACCTTTTATAATAATCTTCATTTCTACATACTTCTCCAAGTCTCTTGCCCTTGTTTTTCCTTTCAGGCTTCAGCACTCCCTTTAGTAGCTCTTGTAGTTCTGGTCTTTTGGTAACATACTCTGTCAGTTGTTTGTCTATGAATACTTAAAAAATCACCCTCATTTTTGAAGGACAGTTCTGCCAGATACAGAATTCTTGGCTGGCAGTTTTTCTCTTTCAGTATCTTAAATACTCATACCAATTTCTTCTTGCCTCCATGGTTTCTGGTGAGAGGTCAGCACTTAATCTTATTGAGGTTTCCTTCAATGTGATGCTTTGCTTTTCTCTTCCTTCTTTCAGAATCCTCTCTTATCACTGATATTTCTCATTCTCAATAGTAGATGTCTCAGAGTAGGTCTATTCCAATTTATTTTGTTTGGGGTGCATTGTCTTTCTTGGCTATTGATATTTATGTCTTTCTTAAGGTTGAGATGTTTTTCATCATTATTTCCTTAAATATTTTTTCTGCCCCTTTCCCATTCTCTCTTCCCCCTGGGACACCAATAATGTTTATGTTTTTGCATTTTGCATTGTCATTAAATTCACTGAGACCCTGTTCCATTTTTTCCACTCTTTTCGCCTTCTGTCCTGTCTTTTCCAGTTCAGGTGTTCTGTCCTCATTATCACTAATTCTGTCTTCCATCAATTCAAATCTGCCGCTATGTGCCTCTAATGTATTTTTATCTCATCCATTGTGTCTTTCATTCCCATAAACTCTGTTACTTTTCTTTGCAGTCTTTCAAATTGTTCTTTATGCTCATCTGCTGTCTTCTTAATATCCTTTATCTCTTTAGTCATATTTTCCTTCAATTCTTTGAATTGATGTAGGAGATTTGTGTGATTATCTTTGATTAGTTGTCTTAAATTCCATATCTAGTCAGGATATTTGATTTGTTCTTTTGGCTAGGCTATCTCTTCCTGTTTCCTAGTATGGCTTGTATTTTTGGCTGATGTCTAGGCATCTGGCTATGTTGGTGAATTTTCTCTGAACATCAATTTCTCTCTCATGCCTAGTGTTTTTTTGTATGTTTGTTTATGGCTGTTCTTTGATTTTTTTGTTCAACTTATTCTGAGTCTTTAAAATTGCCCAGCTTAAGTTATTGAAATTGGGGCAAAGAACTCACTAATGGGGTGCAGAAATGAGTTCAGGCTAAAAGTGTCCTAAAAGGAATTTTTCTCCTTGCAGTTTCCTAGCCAGTCAGCAGATGGTGTGTGTTGGTGAACCTTTCCACATGGTGTCTATTTCAACCTCTGCTTACCTGTGCTTCTAATCTTGCCAGAGCCAAGATTCAAAGAGGGCTCTGCTGGCCAAATTCACTGAACAGAAACCACTCTCTACCCTCTACCACAGCCTCCCTCTTCCCAGAGATAAAGACATTAGTTCTCCTCTCAGTTGGCTGCTGTGTGCAATGGGTTTTATCCAGGCTGTGTATCTTGAGGGTGGGCAATGGGTGCCCTTCCTGGATGCTGTAGGGGTTTAGTAACTCATAGTTCTCTTTTCAGGAGGTTGCTCAGCACTGTCCTTTACTGCTGACTCCCCAGAGCAGACACCTCAGCAGATTTTTGCCTTGTTGCCATTGTTTTTGTGAGAGAGTTGAGTCCTGCCTGCCTACTCTGATGTCATCTTCCTGGAAGTCATTTCTGTTGCCTTTTTATCATGTAAATTAGTAAGGACTCAATACAAGTTTATTGACTTTACTAAATGAAATGTTTCAAATTTCATCTAGTAGTCAATGATTATGATATGCCTAGAGTAATCTTTTTTGTCAGATATACCAATATTTTATTTATAAATACAAGAGATTAATAAGAAGTCTTTTAAGGAAAGTATTACTAGACTGAAAATTCTGAATTTTCAATGGATTGTATTAATAAATTTGTCAACCACAATATTTGACTCACATCAATACACTCATACATGCTCCCATGAAGCTACATCCTAGTTATGTTGGGTCAAAGATACTATCTTGAACTATAGCAAAGTGAGAACATTGCAAGAGGTAAGTAAGCAAAGAAACAGAGAGGAAGGAAAGGCAGACAAAGAAGACAGGAGTGATTAATAGATGGGGAAAGAGCAAACAACAGCCACAACAATGATGGCAGTTTGAGATTGTTTTATGAATCCCAATAAGAGAAAGATTTTGTAAACTATTCCTCTGGGTGTGATACCTTTTGATCACATTAAATTCAGCAGAGGTGTCTTTGATTGGACTACCTGTTAAGATTAGGGCTTTTTATTTGATCAAGTCCATGTGTGTGACTCAGTTTGAGTCTCCACCCCCTTGCTGGTTCTGATATAAATTATATAAATGGACATACACAGACAGACAGACACCACAGGAAGAGAGAGTTCTGTCATTTTTTATCTTGCCATGTGACATAAAGGAGAAGCTCAAACCACCGAAACCCCATTTAGACATGAGACATTTTGCCTGATAGCTTACAGCTGAGATTAGGAATAAAGCAGAACAACTGAGACTGATATAGAAGACACAGAAAGAAACAAGCCCTATGCCAGGAGAGAGAGGACTTCGCTTAAGCATGAAGCCTCAAGAAGCTGGGCCCATGGAGCCTCAAGGGAAAGAGGAAGTCCAGAGGGGAAGGCAGAGACCAGCCAGAGATTGATGATCATCTTGCTTCAACATGTGTCAACTGACTTTGGTGAGAAAGCCACCTTGAGTTGGACTTTTTATGGTCTTGTAACTGTAAGCTTTTACCCAAAAAATAAATACCCTTTATAAAAGCCATCAGATTTCTGGTACTTTTCATCAGCACCCCTCTGGCAGACTAATACAACAACAACCTACATGAGAAACAGACAGAGGGGATGAAGAGGCAAGGTAGGATGGTGGAGCGGATGGACATGGTATGTTTGGGCATGAGGAAATCACAGATTCTGACATATTCATTCTCTTATTGCACTCTGCTCTCTCTTTTGGGACATGCTGATGTTCACACTCTGTTGATTTAATTGCTGCATTTCTATATTTTGTAGCTGAGGCCACTTAGCATTCACCTGTTGCAAGAACCCCAATTTGTATTCTGAGATTATTATCCTGGCTTTAAGAAAACTCAGTTGATCACTCCTTAAAAAGGAAAGGCTGGGGGAAGTGGATATGGCTCAGGTGATTGAGTTCCCACCTACCACATGGGAGGTCCCGGGTTCAGTTCCCAGTGCCTCCTAAAGAGGACAAGCAAGACAGCGAGCTGACATGATGGGCTGGCATGGTGAGCAGATGTGACAAGATGATGCAAGAGAAAAAAACATAATGAGAGACACAACAAAGCAAGGAGCAGAGGTGTCTAAGGTGATTGGGTGCCTCCCTCTCACATGGGAGGTCCCGGTGGTTTGGTTCCCGGTGCCTCCTAAAAAGAAGACCTGCACACAACAAACAGACACAGCAAATGCAAACAATGAGGGGGTGGGGAGAAATAAATAAATAAATCTTAAAAAAAAAAAAGGCTGGGAATCTGATTACCAGGTTGTTGTTTTGTTTGCTTTTACAGAACAGTATACATAAATCATATGTATGGTTTGCATATTTTATAGTAATTGATTTAAAACTAACCTGCATACAATTCTGGTTACTAAATTTTTAAAAAAACAACCTTGTGAGCGGATGTGGCTCAAGTAGTTGGGTGCCTGCCTCCCACATGGGAGTTCAACGTTCTGTTCCTGGTGCCTCCTAAAGAAGATGAGCAGATGCAATGAGCTGATGCAATGAGCTGATGACCCATCAGACACAATGAGTAGACACAACGAGGAGGGAGTCAAGCAGTTGGGCACTTGCCTCCCACATGGGAAGTCCTGGGTTCAGTTCCCATTGCCTCCTAAAGAAGATGAGCAGACAATGAGCGGACACAATGAGCAGATACAGTGAGCAGACAGTGAGCAGACAGACGAGGGAGCCATCTCAGTGGGGGAGAGAAACAACCTTGCAGCTCATAAGAAATAAATTATATTTTATGATTTGTGCTTTAGTAGATTTTTTGCAGGAGGAGTATTTCATCACAGAGCAGCCATATGAATTATGAATTAGAATCATGGATTCATATAAATGACATGATTTATTGAGAGGCACTATAGTATAGTAGTAAATATCTCGAGTTCTGGAGTCAGATTACTTCTATGCAAATCATGGTTTTAACACTTGTTCATAGTATAACCTTCAGAAATAATTTGACCTCTCTATTCATTATTTTCTTTATAAAGGAAAGATAATAGCATGTCTTTCAAAGAGTTGAGGTAATGAATACATGGGACACGAGTTGAAACATAACTTGTTTTTTTTGGAATATCTTTGTTTGTGGTTCTTTGGCCGGGCCACACTTCCCCAGGTCTTTTAATAGCTCTGTCCCTTATTACATTCAGGTCCCTTCTCACTGAACATTCTTTCTAAAATTGCACCCATCTCCTCCCCATTTGCTTCCTTCCTTTCTCCTATTTATTTTTCTTCAGAATCTGAATAATAATAACATATTTGTCTGCCTCCCTCCACTGGAATGCAGGGACTTTGTCTAATGTGTTTCTCACTATATCCCTAACACAAAGATGTTCCAATAAATAATTATTAAATGACTAAATGAATTGACAGCATTCATATAAAACACTCAATGAAAGAAACCACCACTAACCTTAAGGTTAAATGCTAACAATAAATTATTCATTCCTTCATTCTATTTTTGCCTTCTATTTCCTATTTTTAAAAAAACCCAAATATTAAGTAAATTTCACTTTAACCTTAAGGTAAAGTTTCATACTACCTTCATAAGTGATTTCCAGTATCATTGCTAAATTGTATATTAGTTGTTTAATCAGTTTATTGATATTTGAAGACATTAAGAAATATGGACTGGCTTCCTTTTCTGAAGGTTTTATAATTCTGGAATGTGTATATTTAAAAACCAACTAGACACTTGTCCTTTCATCTGTGAAATTTATATGAGGAAATGATACGGAAAAATAAAATTTTTAAGTTTTGAAAGCTGTATTTAAAATGTGAATCATAAAAGTGAATGGTTTTTCTTTTCTGTAAGTTAAGTCAATATGTATTTTTGCTAAGCTTAACAAGAAGGCTAAATATTTTTCTGCCTATCAAAACTGAAAATAGATTAAATTTCATTGAAATTCAAATAAAATTAATAAAGTAATACATTTTTTGTGGAATGAGTTGCTCATCGTAAGTGAATTTTCTGGATGACTAAAGTTTATGTTTACCCTCCAAGCACCTATACACACAAACACACATTCAGAATTGAATTCCCTTTTCTTCTTAAACAAAATGCACACATCAGAGTTGGTCTCAGTGCAATTCTGAGTTAAGCAAGGACATCATTGCATGTGTTAAAAGAATGGCAAAATTTGGCAACAAAAGAACCATCCAAGAAACTTAGTGCCAAGATATAGGTATCATGGGATCAGATCACAGACACGGAAGAAATGGGATGATATGGACATAACTAGGGAAGGATGGAGGAGTAAAAAAATACAATGATAAGAACCACAATTTATCGAATACTTATATGTACACGTTACAATTCTAAGTGCTTTATAAATATTGTCTCATTTAATCCTTAAATGGTTAGCCAGTATAACCCATTAGCTAGTTTTTTCTTATAACAATCTTTAAGATGAGGAAATTCACACGCACAGAGGATCAGTAATTTGGTCAACACCAGTAAGTAGATAAGACAGGATTCAAACCTAGGCATTTTGGACCCAGAAACCATATCCTAAACTAGTATTCTTTTCTGTCTCTCTAATGTAGTAACAAGTAAAACAAAGACAACAATTCACAAATATTGGGTCTTTAACTATACACCACGTACTCTTCTATGTGCTTTGCCTAATTAACCTAATTAATCCTCAAAATATCCAAACATGTTGTAGTACAAATTAAAACTTCATCCATTTTTATGGTTGAATAATATTCTGTTATATGTATATACAATATTATGTATATTCATTAATCAGTTGCTGGACACTTTATTTGTTTCCACCTTTTAGCTATTGTGAAAAATGCTGCTATGAACATTGGTGTACAAGTAAGTACAGCCATATGTTGGAGATATTGTGTGTTCAGTTCCAGACCACTGCAATAAAGTGAATTATCACAATTTTTTGTTTTCCAAGTGCATATAAAAGTTATGTTTATGCTATACTGTGGTCTAAAAAGCAATGTGCATGCAGTAATTTAAAAATTTTCATTTCCAAAAATTGCTAACCATCATTTGACCCTTCAGCAAGTTGTAATCTTATTGCTGGCAGAGGGTCTTGCCTCGATGTTGATAGCTGCTGATTGATCAGGGTGGTGGTTGCTGAAAGTTGGGGTGGCTGTTACTGTTTTTAAAAATAAGACAACAATGAAGCTGTATTGATTTCTCTATAGCAGGTGATGCTATTGATAGCATTCTACCTATAGTAGAACTTCTTTCAGAATTGGAGTCAATCCTCTCAAACCCTGCCCTTTCTTTATCAACTAAGATTATGTAATACTCTAAATTCTTTGTTATCATTTCAACAATGTTCACAGCATCACCAGGAGTAGATTCCATCTCAAGAGACAACTTTCTTTGCTCATCTACAAGGAACAGCTCCTCATCCATTCAAGTTTTACAGTGAGATTGCAGCAATTCAGTCACATCTTCAGACTCCTCTTCTAATTCTAGTACTTTTGCTATTTCAACCATATCTGCAGTTACGTTCTCCACTAAAGTCTTGCACCCTTCAAAATCATCCATGAGGGCTGGAATCAACTTCTTCAAAACTCTTGCTAATATTGATATTTAGACCTCTTCCAATGAATCATGAATGTTCATAATGGCATCTAGAATGGGGTATTCTTTCCAGAAGATTTTCAATTGACTTTGATGAGATGCATCAGAGAAATCACTATCTATGACAGCTATAGCCTTACAAAATGTATTTTTTCAATAATAAGACTTGAAAATTGAAATGACTCCTTGATCCATGGGCTGCAGAATGGATGTTGTATTAGCAGGCATGAAACAACATCAGTTTCATTGCATATCTCCATCAGGGCTCTTGGGTGACCAGGAACATTGTCAATGAACAGTAATATTTTGAAAAGAATTTTTTTTTCCGAGCAGCATGTGTCAACAGTGAGCTTAAAATATTCAACAAACCTTGTTGTAAACAGATATGCTGTCATATAGTTTATTGTTCCATTTATAGAGAACAGGCAAGTTGATTTAGCATAATTTTAAGGACCCTAGGATTTTCAGAATGGTAAAGGAGCATTAGCCCCTAGTAAGAAAGCCTATCCTTTGAAGCTTAGAAGCCAAGCATTGACTTCTCCTCTATGGCTATAGAAGTCCTAGATGGCATCTTCTTCCAATAGAAAGTTGTTTCATCTACATTGAAAATCTGTTGCTTAGTGTAGCCACTTTCATCAAATATTTTAGCTAGATCATCAGGATAACTTGCTGCAGTTTCTACATCAACACTTGTTGCTTCACCTTGCACTTTTATGTTATGTAGATGACGTCTTTCCTTAAACCTCATGAATCAACCTCTGCTAGCTTCAAACCTTTCTTCTGCAGCTTCCTTACCTCTCTTAGCCGTCACAGAATTGAAGAAAGTTAGGGATTTTCTTTGGATTAGGCTTTGACTTAAGGGAACGTTGTAGCTGGTTTTCGTCTTCTACCCAGACCACTAAAATTTTCTTCCTATCAGCAATAAGGCTGTTTTGGTTTCTAATCATTTCTTGTTCCTTGGAGTAGCACTTTTAATTTCCTACAAGAACTTTTTCTATGTATTACAGCTTGGCTAACAATTTGACATAAGAGGCCTAGCTTTTGGCTCATCTCAGCTTTCAGCATACCTTCCTCACTAAGTTTAACCATTTCTAGCTTTTTATTTAAAATGAGATATGTGTGATTCTTCCTTTCACTTGAGAACTCAGAAGACATCGGAGGGTTTCAACATTGTTGTGTGTCAGGAAATATGGAGGCCCGAGGAAAGGGAGAGAGATGGGAACAGGCAACATTTATCGTTTGTTTGCAATCTTATATGGGCACAGCTCGTGGTGCCCCCAATTACATTAGTAACATCAAAGATCACTTATTACAGATCACCAAAACAGATATAATAATAATGAAAGCGTTTGAAATATTGGGAGAATTACCAGAATGTAACAGAGATACACAAAGTGAGCACAGCTTTTGGAAAAATGACACCAATATATTTGCTCCACATAGAGTTGCCACAAACCTTCAATTTATAGAAGTCAGAATATCTGCAAAGTGCAATAAACGGAAACACCATGGAACTACGTATACCTGTATAAATTTTAGCACTATCTCTTGACTATTTTGATTACAAAATATGTGTTATTTTTGGAGTTTACATTTTAAGTACTTAGTTTTGTCTTATGAATATGACAAGCAAGAAGTCAAAACCTGCTTAAATATATTTGGTAATAAACTTCCAAATCAGAATTTTCTAATTTACTAATTTGATTAACAAAAGATTATTCTGAATATTTATAAGGGAAAAATTTTGTCTAATTCCATTAAAGTTCAACTGTGCTCGGATGTAACACTATTGACATATTCATTATAAATCCAGAAGGAAAAAACTGGAATATATCAAATATTCTCTTGAAATATTCATTTGAATATTTGGGGTGGGGGGGCAACTAGAACTTTAGAGAGTAGGTAGAATGTGGGAAAAATAGTGCAATAGAATATAGGAAAATTTCTTATGTTGTCCAATAACTTCATTTATATTAACTTTTTTAGTGACTAGGAACAGTGGTTAAAATTGAAAATCAAAGATATGTAAACTGATATATAAAGGAAACTCTTTTATTTACTATTTACTTCATATAGAGTTATAAGAAGTAGACTTACCTTTATTTATTTTTCAATTTTGAAGCGATCTTTAGAAAAATTATATCATATTTAGAAGACTAATGTTTTCTGACCAATTCTTTTCTTTATGAAGAGGATAGAGAAAATTTCACACCCCTCGCACATGACTGCATGCCTGCACCCAAATTTACAAAGATTTAAGGAAATGTCATTTTTAGTTGTCAATTTCTGGCTAGACCTGACATATTTTAAGAAATTAAGAAATTTATATTGGTAGATCTTCCCTCGGAGCAGTAATTTATAAAATCTTAGAAATTGCACTGGAAGGACAAGTGTCAGTGTCACATGACATCAATGAGATGGTCATAGAAAACTTGGCTTTCTATTTGTCTCATAGGATTCACACCACATTATTAGACAGTCACAGAGTGGAATAAAAGCATTTGGTGTCAAGCTACCATGAAATTTTTTTCTTACCTGGAATTTTATTTACTTCTCATGTATTCCATGCAAATAACACACTCATCAGTCACCACAAGAATTTTCTGATCCTCAGAATTGTGGTACTTTTCACTCTGATGTTTCCATGTCTGCCAGTTTTCTGCCCTGGTCCACCTGTCAATCAATGAATCATTTGAGCTCTGCTTCATGATACCTGCTTAGCAACCAATTGGCTTTGCCACGTGGGATTTTAGCTTTATATTCCACCCTCCAAATGACCACCACTTTTCATTCAGCTCAGGTTCTTTGACCTCTAAATGATTAAAGTTCTTGTAGTAGCTATAAAGACAGACTTGTACTTTCAATTTTATATATTTGTCTAAAAGGGAACCTAAAAGAATGTTAGAGGATACGAAAAAGATATCATCAAATAAATTGCATATAGATATAAACAGACGCACATGCACACAATTTAATAACAACTTCACAAGATATATATTATTATTTCATTCAGAGTTAACATATGAAAAAAATGGGTCACAGAGACATAACATGTGTAAAGTTATAAAGCAAGCTAATGCTTTACAAAAGGAGGTTCAAGTTCATAACTCTTATCCAAAAGTCCATGTTTTTCCACAGCTGCCATGCTGTGTCTAACCAGTTATTTTTTACTTCACTGGTCAAGCCAAGTTAAACAATTGAAGTTTATCTCCCCACTCACATGTTCCCCATTTATCCCAGAGCCATGAATTAGTGGGGGGTTAATAAATGATATATGCTAATTAGCATCTATTTATAAATGGAATGGAAATTTTCATGGCCATGTTTCCTAACCATGGAAAAAGAGGCCCTCTAATATGAAGGATTCTGGTGAGTAATCACAGAACACTTGTCAGCATTATGAAAACACTCTTTAGAAAGTTGTGACTTTTTAACAGACTGTCATAAAAAGAATCCGTCTTTTTAAACTTCATGTGGTGATGATACCTTATTGTTATGACTCAGCAGGTATTTATTTTTATAACTCCCCAAGCATAAGAAAGTTTTGAAATGATTGCATCAGATCTTCAAATTCTGCAACCTTCTAAGGAAATTATTTTAAAGTGATTTATTCATGTCATTAAATAGATGTGAGAGGTTAGGTTTAGCTTGAAATGAAATCTTAGAGTAGGTGATGTTTGTCTTCATTTTGCCAACTTTATTACATATTTCCTTCTTTCATGACCTTTTCTCCAATTATCGCATAGCTTAGCTTTCTGAGATTCTCCTACAACAGGAAAATTAAAGATGGATTGTTGTATAACAAAATGACATGCTCAAGAATTCCTTTTTAAGTCTAAATAATGAATCTTCTCTTATGAAAATAGCAATGGAGCACTTGTATTTCTACCAGAATAAACTGCCCCCACCCAAAGTACATGATACTCTTGTCTGTCTCCAGTGGTAGAGATGTAGTGGAAAGCTTTGTCTGGTGATACAAAGCCCAGTCTTCCATACTAACAGTCCCTGCTACTTTAAAGACTGGAAGTAAAAATTTTCATATATTCATCTTGATTCAAATGAAACACCCTTCTTGTCAAAAATTAAATTATGGTTTATTGTAGAGTTGCTCTTTGGGGGTGTTATAAAAATGATGGCTGATTTTATATCTTTTCATAATGTAGGATGATGTAAGTTGATGATGTAACTAGTTTTATTAACTTATTCAAAATGTTCCTGGTTCTAATTCTACATTTCTTTTTTACCATTATTTAATTACATATGCTGCTTTGAAAGCCATCTCAACTCCATTGTGAAGTGCATTTCAAAATGGTCATTGCTTTAAAATTGCTTTTGTTAATAAAAATCACAAAAGAAAAATCATTAGAATTGGTACTTACCTTGGAAGTGGAAGGCATGATTGCCATTTTAAATTTGATTTCAAAGTTTATTATCTATATGCTGTAGAGATAATGCTAAAATTCCCATCTTCTGGCTCAGACAATATTAAAAGAAAAATGTCCAGTCTCTAAGTAGGGCACAGGAACTTCCCCTACAATATCTGTTCTTATCAGATTCTGTGATAGTTTGAGGCTTTATGGGCCCCCCAAAATTGTGTTCTTAGAGTTAATCCATTCCTGTAGGTGTAAACCTATAGTAAGTAGGGCCTTTTGATTAGGTTACTTCAGTTAAGGGCCTTTTGGTTAAGTTACTTCAGTTAAGATGTGGCCCAAATTGGGTCTTAATCTTCTTACTAGAATCTCTCCTTAATAAGAGAAACTCATGGAAGAAGAAGCTGCAAGCAAACCTGGAAGAGAAGGGACAGACCAGCAGATGATACCATGTGACTTGCCGTGTGACAGAGGAGTCCAGGATTGCTGGTAGCCGATCTTCAGGAAGAAGGTATTATCTTGATGATACCTTGATTTGGACATTTTCACAACTTCAGAACTGTAAACTTGTAAACTAATAAATCCTCATTGTAAAGGTCAACCCATTTTTAGTATATTGCATTTCAGTAGCCTAGCAGACTAAAACACAGTCCAAAAGGGAAGATGATTTTCTGTGGCTGCCTTTAATCTTCTCTCTGATTCCCATCAGGGAAGTTAGCCTCATTCATTTCTTCTCTCTTCTATTAAAGATCTTTTATCTTACTCTCTTAGGACCCCAGAGTATCAGGCACTTCTCTCAGATTCTCAACTATTTTCCCATCTGCCTTATCCACTCTCGTGGTTTTTAAACAATATACTTTTAAATTATGAAATTAATATTTGCTTATTGTAGGTTTCATTTTTTTCCAGTAAAAATAACATTAAATTATTTAGAAGTATCATAATTTATTTTAAAATTCTGTATCAATGTTTTAGGATTTTTTCAAAATCTTTGTCATAAGTTTTTGACCATATATCTTAAAAAATATTTTGGTCAGTTTATTGTATGTGAGATTAATGGCTTGAATGAAAAGACTTTCAAATTTTTAAGACTCACATTGTTTTACAGAAGGTTATCACAATTAACATTCCTCCCCATATAATGTATGGTTTTGTCTTTCACAGCACATCATTTATTTTTAAAATATCTGTCAATTTGATACGTCAAATTATTATCAACTTGTACTGATGCAGTTATTACAGAAACTGAACATTTTAATTTAAAGTAGTTATTGTCCGATTGTTACTTTTGATAATTAAATTTGTTTTCCTTGTTAGTATATTTGTAATTTGAGTTTTTCTTAAACTTGTAAGATATATGTATACATTAAGGCTATTAATCCTATGATATATGCCGCAAATATTTTTCCACTGTTTTTGTCTCTTAATATTGTTAATTATTTATGTTATATACATATGATTTACCATGTAGGTATCAATTCTATTGATTTTGCTTTTGTGATATCTCTATTAACAAAGACAAATTTAAAACAATGCCTGTTTTATAAATATTTCTGGTTTTCAGTTTTGGGAATTTTCCTTCTAAGTCAACTCTGACCAGGAAACTCTTACAAGGTGTTTTAGGTTGCTAAAGGCTTCTGGGAACAATATACCAGAAATGTGTTAGCTTTTAAAATTGGAATTTATTAGGTTAAAAGCTTACATTTCTGAGGCTGTGAAACTGTCCAAATCAAGGCATCATCAGAGATGCTGTCTCACAGGAGGCTGGCCACTGGTGATGCCTGACTCCTGCCATGTGGCAAGGCACATGGAAGCATTTGCTTGCCTGGGTTCTCCTCTGGACTTACATTCTTTCCAAGCTCTGCTATGCATGATCAAGCATATGGTTCATCTCTCCCCTTTCTTCTGGGCCTCTTCTATTTGAGCCTATCAGGGACCTCGTTCTGAGCCTCTATGCTCTGCCAACTCTAGTCTCCTGCCTCTGGGATCTCTCTCTCAGCTTCTCAAGGTTTCTCTGTCTCTGCTACTTTTTTCTGTGTGTCTGCTATTTTTACTCCTCAGTTTATAAAGGACTCCAACAAGATGACCAAGACCTACCCTGGGTCACGCCTCACTGAATCAATCCAACCATAGCCCTTTTCCATGCTAAACAGCAGAAGGACTAGCCAAAAAATATATTGGGCTACTTAGTATGAGAAATAGTTCTTATCTCCTTGAAGATAAGACTGACTGACTGTGGTTGGCAGAATTCTAAAAATCACCTCCCAAAGACTGGTGTTCTTTTATAATCCCTTATGTGGATAGGATCTATAAGTTTTTTCTAAATAAAAGAATATGGCAAGAGTGATTGTATATTACTCACATTATTATGTGAATAATAATGAAGATATTTTACAAATGTAATTAAGGGCCTAAAACAATTCACTTTGAGTTAACCAAAACGGAGATTGCTCTGGGTGAGCCTGACCTAATCAGACAACCCTTTAAAAGAGGAACTAAGATTTTCCTGATGTCAGAGTGATGCTCTTGATGATTTTGAAGAAGTCATTAAATTTGTGGTGGTTTGTTACACAAAATAGAAAGCTAATACACTGTCAAAATATTTATCCAATCTAACACATATCTAACACATACTTATCCAAACCGACATTTATATCATTTATACTTGCGTTGAGATCCTTAACTCACTGTACCCATCAACCCAAAACTATTGCATCATAAACTCTGTCCAACCCAACCAGTTCCCTGACTTACATGACCCATCTTAAAAACACTCAGCCCAGGCCCTAAAGTTCCATAAATATCTTTCCCTGACTACTCCCTCTGAGACATCACTAAGAATATAAAATTGGTGTTTTTCCTTAATGTAGTAGGTTTCATAAACTTAATGTTGCTTAAGCTTTAGGTTTTCTAATGATCTTTTGGGGAGCCAACATAAGCATGATAAATGGTTTAGCTAATAAAGTTTTAAATAAAGTTGGTTAACAAAATGATTAGGTGACCAAAGAAGTATAAAACAGAGTTTAAATGTCCATTGAATTAATAAATATATACTTCATAAATGTAAAGAGAAATATATGCTCTTCTGTTTTTTTCTAAACATTTTTAGAATATTTCAGTTCTGGCTCATTGTAGGTAGAACGGTAAAGAGTTACAATTTGGAAATATATTATAAGTAACTCCTACATGTTTATTTCCATAGGGGTAATATATTGAAGAAGGATTCATTTTCTAAAGGCACCAAAATAGAAAATGTTCCAATTTGCCTGTATGTCCCAATTAGTTTTTAAAGCATATTGAAATTTCCAGTTGTTACCACAGAACACAGTGCTCCAATGTAGAGAAATACATTATTTACCTTATGCTGCTTTCCTAGGAAGCAAATCTAAATGATGAAAATCAGATAAGTGAACCTTATTTAAATTTAAATTGCTGCAGTTGTTATTCCATGAGTTCCTTCATAGAAACAAATTAAGATAATTATTTTTAAAGTTTAGATACATAATAAATGAATGTTTTGATATAGATTTCAAACAAACCATTGTTTATCTATATAATCCTTGACAAACAGGTGGAAATGGATGAAAATGAGCCCAAATAAGTTTGGTCTTAATTAATTTTACCAGTCCACAGTAAGGAGTATGCTTCTTTTTACTAACACACAGAGAGTATGACTCTGTTTCTCACTAAAAAAAAAAAAAAAAAAAAGCCAACCCATTTCTGATACTTTGCATCATCAGCCCTGTGGCAAACTAAAATATACCCCCTTTCCCACTTTGCTGAATTCATATATTAGTTCTAGTAGCTTTGTTGTAGATTTTTTAAATGTAGGATCATATTATCTTCAAATATGAAAAGTTCCAGCTGGGAAAGACCGACTTGGAAAACTACTCTCCAGAATGCAGACCTCCCAAGAATTTAAAATGGAACATTTCAGCAAACCAGAATTTCTTTAAAACAAACAAAAATGAAGCTGCACACAAAGTAAGTTTACAAATGTCTAATTTGTTAACTAAGAAGGGAAAAACATTTACCTGAGTTCATTAAATCATGTTTTATTGCAGAAGCTGAAGAAATGTGAAACTTTTAAAAGATATCTCCCTTTAGATAAGAATCTTGTTTGAATTGTTGAGGACCTTGAGAGGAATATCAAAAGGCAATTTATACATAAGGATTTACTGTCATATACATATGTCATATACAACAGTTACATATTACTGTTTTTAGCTTTCCTTCTAGTAATATACATGACCTTAGACTTTCCCTTTCAATGGCTGTCATACCATACAATAGCACCGCTAGTTACAAACCTGATGTAAAACACAAATATGGGTAATACTGCATATATAGAACTATTTTTACAAAATATAAATACAAACATACTAGAGAAAGAAAACGAATAGTAGCTATGTATGGCAGGGGATTCATAGAAAGACTGAGAGATAATGAGTTTTAGTTGTTTGCTTTTTGCTTTATTATTATTGGAATAATGAAAGTGCTCTAAGAATGTTTGAAGTGATGAATGCACAAATACGTGATTACATCAAATACTATTGATTGTATACTTTTGATGGATTTATGCTTTATTAATATGTACCAATAAAGTTGATTTGTTAAAAAAAAAAAAAGGTTATTTATAAAACAAAGCAAATGATTTTAAGTGGTTTTTCTTGGTTCCTGATGATTGATGGATCCTACCAGCAGTACGCAGTTGTTTTTGTTTTGTTCAAAATCTCAGTTTCAAATTTGATATGACTGAAGCGTTAGCCTATATGAACGTTCTGTAGGAATATTTTCAGAGAAGTTAGACACCTCTAATTCAGTTACAAACTGAAGTGGGATCTGCTAAGATGTAGTGTCACTGATAGTGCTAAAAATATGTGGTCAGCAGAAAACAACATAGTTGAAAGAATTTACAAAAGTTGTGAAAAATGTATTGCATTTAAAACCTATGATTGTCCACTGCATTATTCATCAGCAAGTACCTTACAGAAAATATTTTAATCTACCATGTGTTATTGAAACAGTAGTGTTGATACATTTCATTCTCTTGTGGATTTAACCTCATCTGTTCCAGGAATTTTTGTAATGAATAAAAGTTGAATATCCTGACTTGCTCCACTAAACAGCAGGTTGATGACTTGGCAGTGGTAAATTTTATTGCATTTTTTAAAGCTTATCACTGAGATTGAAAGCTTTCTGACAGAGTAGAACTTATTACAAATATTAAACGGTTTTGGAAATCACTTTTTGCTGCAGACATGATAAGGTTTTTCAATGAGTTCGACATAAAATTAAAAGGCAAACAATGTATATATGTGAAACTTACATTAAAGTCATTTCAACATCTAACATATTTGAATCACAGGGTAATGTCATGTTGCTTTATACACTTATGTTGTAAAAAGTTTAAATAAGAAGCAAGATCTCCAATCCCTCACAAGCTGTAGGTGGATGTATTCGTCAAACTACAGTTTTAATAACATTTTTTTTCAAATCTCAATACAAGTGAAAAATAAGTTTATGTATTTCAAAATCTGTTTAACTTTGTAATTGAGGTACTTCCATTTAATCTTCGGTTGGAAGTGATTAAACTGTAGTATAAGGACAGATTAAAAGGCAGCTCTTTGGCAAACCAACACAATGGTATTTGGTCACCTACTATTTTAGAGACCAAGAATTGAACAATTAGTAAGGTAGCTCTGTTCTTAAGGATGCCACTATATGGCAGAGGTAAAAGACAAATTGATAGCTGGAAAATGTGCTTGCTAAAATTTTCTTCACTAAAGCAGCTCTGAAAATTCTAATACAATAATTAAGATAGTTTTCTATTAATCTAATTTTAGAAGCTTACTCTTTGCACTTAGTTCCCTGAAAGATATTAACCAGAACTTCTCAGATTTGTTTACAGGAATAAGATAATGTCTCAAAGCAAAACCAGACAGAATGGTGTCAGAATCACCTTATGACCCAGTAAATCTGTAAAAAGCTTGATATCCTTGAGTGGTTGGCTGAGAAAGGAGCCATAAGCCATAAAGACCTTGCTAAACTCTGGTTAATTAGCTGCTGAAACCGAGGACAAGTTTGATGTGCTTGAGACAATGCAGGACTGAGAAATTGCACATACCTCTTTTTTCTTTTTTCTTTGCCTTTAAAAACCCTAGCCTCCAGTCTCACTTTGAACTGGTTTTGGGAAGATTCTCCCAGTTCCTTGCTTGTGCACTTGCAATAAATCATCTTCTCACTGAGAGACATGTTTCTCCTTTGTGATGTTGGATCAGGTAGGTAGGCCCTTCTTCTGGAAATAGCCACGATTTTGGTAACAAAATGACCCAATAATTATAAAGCAGTTGAATATAAAAAAACAATAGTACTATATTCAAAAACCTATGGGTGCAGAGAAAGAGTGTGCAGCTAATTCTGTGGGAAAGTTAGGCTGCACCAGGGATGCAATATTTGAATATTCTTAAAAAACAAGGGGACAAAGTTGTGGCAGCAATGCCAGTTAACCAGAAAGCATAGTCAACAGCACAGGGAGAGAAATTGTAATCATATTTGAGATATCATGAATTATGAAATGTATCAAATGTCTTAGGTTGAGATTGTGATAGTGGCACATTGCATAAAACTGAGTTGGGAGAACGGATATAGTATCATATGTGGAAGGGCTTTGTATACTATACCAAGGAATATTCACTTTATCTAACTGATAAGATAGAACTATTAAGTATGAGTGTACACAATCAGATGTGGGTAATAGAAGTATGTAACTGGTGAAAGAGACAGGGGAGACTTGTAACTTCAATGGACAGGACAGGGAAGACACTGGAATAGGAAAAACCAGTCATAAAACTATTGTAATAAGGTGCTGGGGGCTGAACTAAGGCAACAAACCTCAGTAAGGTGGAAAGAAAGAAATAGGTTCCAATTTAGGGAATGAGGAAGAGGTCAGAGAGGAGGGCACAGTGTTAAAATAAGAAATTCTAGTCACTTGATAGAAGAGCTTGGAGTGATTATAAATATCATTTGGTTAATAGGAGAGTGCTCTCTGTATTACAGCACATTTTAAAAACATGTACCTGTCTTTCAAGGTTAGGTTGCACCTTTTGTAAACTAGGTGTACAAATGCAGATTTACTTGTTCTTTTGGGCCACACTGCATTGGCCACTGGCTGTATCCAGGGAAACAGGTTGGGTTATAGCAACATAAAGATAAGTTGACATAGAGGGAGAAAAATGCACTCCATCTCAGCTTGACCTCTAATCCACCTACATGAATTCCTGGCTATCACTTCTTTCTGCTTGTGATATCTCTTGACCACTCAGGAGACAGACCTATTTTTCACACTGATTTTCCAGCTAATATGCTTTTGTTTTCCCCTGTGCCATTCTCAACATGTGGACTTATACATGATGATTAATACCAAGGATATTTCTCTCTGAGTGCTTTGTTTTGCAAGAAAGAATGCAGACATGGATAGATACACAGAATAAGGTTAACATAAGTTAAACTTCATGTTACCTCCTTTTTGAGTTAGTACACTAGAAGTACTGAATTATGTTTACTGATTTGATAGAAAGACCCTTGAAACTTTAAAAGATGGATTTTTATTCCATTTTATTGCTTATTTGATTTAATGAATGCCCTTTTATTTTGGTAAATGGTTCTTGGAAACCCCAAAGGTACAAAATCAGTGCCTATAACCTGAGGAAATTGATTACCTTATGACAATACCTAAAAAATAATAAAATGTTTATTTTGCCTTTTGGCATACAAATATTATATAATCAAACTGAAAATTATTATATAATCCAACAGAAATTTGTTGAAATCTTTCTTCATATATACCTCACTGAGATAGGTTCTATGAGTATCCAAAAACAAACAAGAAAGGGCTGCTTACCTTGAAGATATTATAATAAAGGTAGATAGAAAGAGATAGATAAATAAATAAACATCCAAATACTGACATTGTGTGAATATCATGTGAGTGTAAGCATATTGAGTGAAGGGCTTGTTGAGGACCCCAGGTTGGGTTGGCACACAGGGTGCTCTGTGGAGCATTTGGAGACTTCAGTCCTGTGTCTTATTTTAAAATATGTGTGAAGTCCTGCTTTTTCTTTTATGCATTTTCTCCACCAACCTCCAGAACACTTTAAAATATATTTTAAAGCTTTCACAAGCTCATCTCTTAACACCTTCTTCACTCCATTTCTGTTCCTGCCTCTCTACTTCTTTCAGCTTCCCTTTTTGAACATGTTCCTCTTGACCCTGAGAAAGGCCTCATTTTACAGTATCCTTACCTGTTCATCCATCAGAAAACTTCCACTTCACCTATATGACCTCCCCAGACCAAGTCGGATTCAGATCACTCACAAACCACTATTTCGCTCGCTCCATGAGGTGGGGATTGTCTGTGTTTACTAGTGTGTTTCTAGGTGTCAATGATTATCCACTGACTTCCTGGCATTTCAGTCCATGCTTCTGCTTCTGATTTCCTCCTCACTTACTACAACACAAAATGCATTTATTTCTTAAAACAGAAAGTGAATACTTGGTTTGTTTTATACTGGCTGAAGAATTTCTTCTTAAAATATCAATTCCTGTCAACATAACTCTCTACCCAACTTTTATATTCCTAGAGGACAGGTTTATGACCACCAGGGCATGCTTGTACAGCAAGACGAGCACTGACAGATGCCTTCTAAAGGAACAATGCTGATGATGGCAAGAGACTTTCTTCTACAATAAATATTATGGTATCTGATAAATTAAGAAGCTGAAGTGTTTTTGAATTGTGTCCCCCAAAAAGATATGTTGAAGTTTTAATTTCCAGAACCTCAGAGTGTGACCTTATTTGGAAATAGAGTCATTATGGACACAATTAGGTAAATTAAAATTAAGTCAGGGAAGCAGGTGTAGCTCAGTAGTTGAGTGTCTGCTTCCCCTGTACCAGGTCCTGGGCTCAAACCCCAGTATTTCCTGAAAAAAATAAAATAAAATAAATTAAATCACACTGGAGTAGGGTGGACCCTTAATCCAATGTAACTGGAATTCTTGTAAGAAGAGGAAAATTGGACACAGAGCAGAGAATGTCATGTGATGACTGAGGCAAAGAATACCATGGGTTGCTAGCAAGTCACTGCCAGAAGCCAGGAAATAGGTGTAGAACAGATTCTTCCTGACAGACTTCTGAGGAAGCACAG
Organism: Tolypeutes matacus; assembly: GCA_026826555.1. Classification (NCBI taxonomy): domain Eukaryota; kingdom Metazoa; phylum Chordata; class Mammalia; order Cingulata; family Chlamyphoridae; genus Tolypeutes; species Tolypeutes matacus. Next base: position 11,343,423 of record JAKSZT010053783.1, read on the forward strand.
CCCCGTCAACACTTGATTTTAGACTTCGAGCCTCCAGAACCGCCAGACAGTACATTTCTGCTGTTTTAAGACACTCAGATTGTGGCACTTTGTTACCGGAACCCTATGACTCTAACCCATAAAGTAAATAGTTCAAACATCTCAGGGCTTATACTGTAAAAAGCAGTAAAAGTAACTTATTTCTTGGTCCTATAACCAGACCACCAATACATATTTATTATTCCATTTCCAATTAAACTTTGAAAACACCAGAATTGCAAAGCATTTCCTAACCCAAACATCATCCTTATATACCTCTGAGAATCTTAAAACATTTATCCTCTCCTGTGGAACAACACTTACCATGGCATTCCTTCATTTCTCAACACAAAAAACAAAAACCAAAAAAACCCTGGAATTTTTGCTTTAAGATACATGTTCCTTTACAAAAAGATAATGTTCTGTTTTTTCATCAAGTTTCATAAAGTCTAGAAACTTTTATTTGTCTTCCATTTGCCCTGTTAACTGATACTTAAAAGAACCTTTCTACTTAACAGTCATGAGTTTCTTGGATTTCTCACTCTTGTGTTTCGAGTGCCAAAACTTCTAGAATAACTAAACTAATCTTTATGTAAATAGAAACATGCCCCACAGGGCTCTGCAGCTGCTAGGGAGTTGAAAATACCAATTTTTTCACCTTACTCTGCTTACATCCAGCTAAGCAGCATATGTAGCTTAACCTCTTTTGCTTCAAAACAAATAATCGAATGGTTTAGTCTAATTTTACAAAGTAAAGATTTGTTTCTTTTTTTTTTTTTTTTTTTTTTTTTCCATTTTCAGAGATGGGTAAAGTATTAGCAAGATCAGATATTAAAGTATTTTTGCAGTCCTTAAATAACTCTTCTAAATATAATATCTTTGCTGTGGTACAATATGATCCCAACTGGTCATGTCTGGTGACTTTGAATACAAAGTATTAGTGTATGTATTTCTAATCCAACTCTAGGAGGAAATCCTGGGATGCTATTCAGCCAGGATTGATTCTAGATGCTTTACTGATAGAGAGGTAAAAGCTCTGGTATACTGCCATGAGAACTGAGGCTGTGCTACCAGTTGAGAAATGCCTTTTGGAGATAGCTATCAAAAGTATGAAATACCAGTGTTATTGCAGAATACAGCTGGTATAAATTTTCAGAGAGAGAATTTATTATTAGAGCTGAGAATACAAATGAAAAGAAAATCCAGAGTAGCCAGATATGTGAAGTTCGAACATCTAGAATGAGTGTACTATCTTCAGTAAATTTTTTAAAAATGTAAAACTGTATACATGGCTTCACTTTAAGTACCTGAATGTCAGGGCAAATTAATTACTTCACAGTTAAAAAGATTAATATAAAAATGAACATGACTCAGAGCTGGGAGTGGGAAGTGTGAGAGTAATAGTTTGAAGACAAGAAATGAGTCTGTTAAAGTGTCTTACATAATGTTCATAACAAAGAATACAGGGTGATGCAAGAGTTATCTTTATAGCTATTGATGTTAGTGCTTATGAACAATTTGGGTAATTTTAGAATAAATATATACATTTTTCTGAGTAAAATGGTATGCTGTATTATGCAAACTCAAGCAGAAAAATCTGTGCATTTTTAAAAAAATAAATATTATCTTTTACCATAGGTCTCTGTGTAAATAATATATTGCCCAACTTCCAACTGTAATTAATTCAATAAACATTTTTTATTTTATTCCTTTGTTCAACAAATATGTAATGAATATGTACTGTGTGCCAGACCCTATGTTGAATTTTGAGTATAAAATGCAATTGAATCCCTATAATCATGGAGTTCACATTCAAGTAGGAAAGTCAGATGTGAAACCTTTTAATTTCAGCTATGTGCCTGATGCTCTGACACTCTCCAAAGTGCTGAAAATTTAAGGATGAGTAAGACATGATCTCTTCAGTGAGCTTTTGGGTCCTCCAAAAATAAATTAGATTTGCAAGACATTTATAGTGGGAATGATAAAGAATAAATGAGAGGAAGCTAGAGAAACTGGGGAGAGTCTTCACACTATGATGAAGGTCTGACATCTTGGAAGGGAAATGGAAGGATTGGAAAAGAAGGTTCTCAGAGAGTAGTATGGTTCTAAGAAAGTTTGGGCCAGGCTCAAGCCATGGTCACCTGATAATCAAGTCCAGCATGAAAAATGGTGTCTCCATTAGCATCCCCATGTCATCCATTGGTTGCTGGCAGCGCATGGGAAAAATGGTCTCAGCACAAACTTGAAAGTGGACTCAGAAGGGCAGCATCTGGTTTGTTAGTAAATTATGCACTCTGCAGCAGGAAAGAAGTATGGTGAATTCTCATGGCCACCCAGGTCTACTTCACAGCAGTTCTCCATGCAGGTTTGAGGAGCAGGTTCTCTATGGTTTCCATAGGCCTCTCATCCTAAGGAGAAACTTGAAAAGGGGAGTTTAGTGGGATGAGCTAGACCTCTTGTTGTTGCAGTTGGTCTTGAGACTGAAAATGTTACCCATTCTATATTCTTCTTACATTAAATTATCACTTGAGTTGGTTTACCAAGTGCATGACCAAGCCATCTGCTTAAGGGGCCTAACCCTGGGCAATCATATCCTTTTCAGGCTGTGTTGCTACATGTCTATTTACAGTTAAAAGAGAGCAACTTAGAGCCACCAGCTAAGCAGGGGGATCACATTGGTTCCACATGTATTCCTCCAAGATATCACTCTGTAAAAGCAGTGCCATGTCTTTCCGCTCATCAGGGTAAATTTCCCGACACATAGATAACTTTTCTTCTTGCTGCTATTACCTGGACACAAGGGGTGGCAACCACAGCTTATATATCAATGGAACTCTTGCTGTGCAAGCTGGCTAGAATATGGTTCTTTTTGGCATTTCCAAACCTCCAAAACCTAGAATTGTGGAGACAGGATTGCAAGGATTAGTAGCTCACATACCCAGGGGTCATGGAAAGGGATGATAAGAGGGGTCTCTCCTGCTTTCACCCATTATCCCTGTATCTATATATTCTATTTTGGACAAAGTGCCATATACAAGCCTCTGACTGACTGCATCTATTACTTTCTGAAGTATGGCACCCCATTCTTTCAAAGAGTTTCCTCCAAGGTGAAACTATAGTTGTGCCATTAGAAGGCTATTCCCATGCAAATATTCTTGCTGTCTTGATTTTGTGATAATCAGGGTAGGCTAAACATTAGCTATATTAGAAACCATATATGTGTCCCCAGACCTAGTTTTTCTCCCTAGGTCTGGTTTTTGGAATGCTGGTGATAAACTAAGCCTGATTTATTATATGACCATCCTGTATGGGAAATGACTGTAACTCTAGATATCTTTGATCAACCTTAAGAGATATAACAGGGGGACAGATGTGGCTCAAATGGTTGGGCATCTGTCTCCCATATGGTTCAATCCCCGGGACCTCCCGGTAAAAATAAAAAAATAAAAATATAGAAGGCATGTGGGCCACCAGGCCCTGTGTGTGAGTGCGCCATCAGGCCCCATGCATGGGTGAGCCGCCAGGCCCCATGAGCTGTGCAGCAAGACGACGACATAACAGGAGAGTAACACAAGGGAGAGCCAAGATGAGACACACCGAAAAACCGGGAACTAAGGTGGCACAGGCAGTAGTGTGCCTCTCCCACACATCGGAGTTTCTGAGGATCGAATCCCAGTGAAGACAGGAGGAGAAGGATGAGAAGAGAGGGCAGGAAATGGACACAGAGTCACCCAGTGAATGGACACAGAAACATCAAAAATGGAGGGGGCGGATAAAAGTGGATAAAAATAAATAATAAATCCTTAAAAAAATGTATAGGGGAGGGAGATACAGACTATAGTTATTAGTAATACTTTGATGATGCTCTTTCATGATATGTTAACAAATGTTTCACAGCAATGTGGAGTTTTTGTAGGGGGTGATGTGTGGGAGCCCTGTATAATGTTATGCATGTTTGTTTTGTAAGTTCATGATGTTTGCTGAACACTTATAGTTTATGTATGTTCATGTATGATTGATATACTTCAATAAATTGTTTAAAAAAAAAAAAAAAGGCTATTCCCGAGTTCAATGAAGCCAGCTTGCTTCTGGATTTTGTGGTATATGACATGACCAGTGTATACTATAGTCAAGTGTCCACTTCAACAGCACCTGGCCGATACTATATTGTCTGGAATTTCATACCTGTGAATCAGGCATTTTGTCAGATTCCAGAGAGTGGTACTGTCTGAGACTCTGTGGAAAGGAAAGATAAACACATGCATGGAATATCAATCTATCCCTGTGAAGACAAATCTCTGCTTGTTCCAGGGGAAGGAGCCTGATGTAGTCAAATTATCACTGAGTGGCAAATTTTTCTCCTTGAGGAACAATGACTTATCAGGGGATCAGCATTCATCTCTGTGTCTTGTAGGTTGGGTATCAGAGGCAGCAATAGCTAGACTGGACTTGGTAAGTAGAAGTCCATGCTGTTGGGCCCATACATCATCACTATCACTGTCACTATGGACAGTTAGTTCATGTGTCCATCGTACAGATTTGGACCGATAGATATTCTCAATTGGAGGAGTCATTTCATTCACTTTGCATTTCAGTGCTTTTTTCATTGTGGATGATTTCTGGTGGGCATTAATGCACAATATCAAAATCTTCACACTTTGTGCCCACTTCCATAGGTCCCTTTATATGCCTCCATTTCAGATATCATTTTTTGTGTTCTTCTAATTCTTTTCTTTGTAGACTCCTGACTAGTCAGGCTATTGGAAATAATGAAGGAATCTATATATATTCCAATCCCAAGCCCTTCTCATTTCATACAAAATAGATAATCAGGTGAACTGCTAGAAGTTCAGGACAGCATGAAGCTTTTTTATCCCCTTCTCCACTCTCTCAACTGGGGACAGGCCAGAAGGGACATCTCTTATCCAGATTTCCCTATGACATCAGCTAGGGTTTGGTTCCAAGAGCATTGCTGAATGAACCTTCTGTATGCAAATGACAGAGACTCATAGTTGTTTCCTGAGGAACCTGATTTGTTATAGTAATGCAGTAATTTGCTTACTTTCCATTTTTTCCCTTTTAACTGTGAAAGCATGCTGGATATGTATCATACTTACTCTAAGTATCTATACTTACTTTTGGACAGCAGAAGCTAGCATGGGGAAAAGCAAATAATAGGCACTCAATATGTGTTTCATGAATGAATGTGTGGGAACTGTTTTGTAAGTTATATTCTACAAAGTTAATACATGATCCTTAATTTACTTTTTAAGTTTTATAGAGAACTGAGGACTTTCCTCACGTTTCCTATGCTTGGTACTTTTTCCTCCATATATGTTCACCTAGTCAATATTTACATATCCTTTAAATTTAATTCAAATATTTCCTCCTTTCAGAATCTTTTTTTTTTTTTTTGACATTCCAGACTGTGGCAGTTTGATAATATTTATGAGTTCCAAAAAGATATATTGATTGTGTTTGTAAACTGGTCTGTTTCTCTGGGTGTGATACCCTTTGTGTTAAATTCAAAGGCTTTATGTTCACTTGATTAATTCAAGATTATGGCTTTGATTCGACCACATCATTAGTGTGTGCAGGGTTGAGTCCTCACCCCCTTGGTGGGCTATATAAATAGATGCTTAATCAAAAACACAGAAGTAGATACACAGAAGAACACAGAGGAAGAAAGACAGAACCTTAGACGTGGCAGAGGCCCCAGGAAGAGAAATGAGCAATTTGCCTGATAGTTTACAGATGGCCTTGTGAAGAAACCAGAACAGCTGAGCGCGGAAAGAAACCAGAGAAAAGAGACGAGCCTTTTGCCAGCCTACAGCTGAGATCAGAAGAAGCTGGACCCACGGAGCCTTAAGAGAAAAGAGGAAGGCTGAACCCTCGCAGATACCACCCACCATCTTGCTTCAACACATTGCAACTTTGGGTGAGAATGTACCTCTTATGGTACCTTGAGCTGGACTCTTTGGGTCTTGAAACTGTAAGCTTTTACCCCAAATAAGTAGCCTTTATAAAAGCCAGCAGAGTTCGAGTACTTTGCATCAGCATACCTTTGGCTGACTAATACACAGACCATGTTGAAATCTCTCTCCTCTGTGTTCCCCTAGTACTACATTTGTATAAAAGCATTAATATTTGTTATAATTATTTGTTTATATATTATACTCCTCACTATTATTTCTTGATTTCTAAATTCTGACTTTTCTATTTTTCTGATTTTCATTTAGCTAGAATATTTTCTCAAAAGTTTTTAAAGAACTTGAGCAGTATTATCCTTCGCCTTCATTTGTTTATGATAGTTTGGGGCTGGGTATCGAAATCTAAGTAACAATGTAGATCAAACTTGAAGACATTATGTTGAGTGAAATAAACTGGACACAAAAGGACAAATATTATATGATCTCATGGATATGAAATAATATAATAATAGTAAGCAAACTCATAGAGTCAGAATCTAGAATATAGGTTATCAGGGGACAGGGTGGGGATATGAAATGGGAAGTTAAGTCTTAAAATGTCCAGGGTTCCCATTTGGAATGATGGCAATGTTTTGGTAATGGATGGTGGTAATGGTAGCATAACATTGTGACCACATTTCAGAGCATTGAAATACATACCTGAATATGATTTAAAGGGGAAATGTTAGATTATATATATGCAGAGCAGATGTGGCTCAAGCAGTTGAGTGCCCACCTCCCACATGGATGGTCCTGGGTTCAGTTCCCAGTGATTCCTAAAGAAGACAAACAATGAGCAGACATCGACCAAAAAGTTCCATAAAATATGGGGAATCCTGTATTTTATGTATGATTGTTCTGTAGACCCACAACTTCTCTAAGCACAAAATCATTTATCTTCAAAACCAAACTTATTGCTAATTTGTTTTCCAGAATATAGCATCATAAACAATAGGCTGATGCTAATCTGATTATCTTTATTTCTAAGTAATAAATTTGTCCAGAAGTTTGTATGTCTTTTTTCTTTATAATTGGAATTTATACATTTAACCAAACTATATATGATTGTTTATATTTTTTCAATATTCATCTTTGAAACTCAACCTTTTTGTTCCTTCATTCTTTTCAATCTCTTTTTCTGAAAAGCCTACCAAATGTTTTTGCATCTTCAATTTTTCTTCTTCCTCTCTAATCTTCATCTTTCTAAATGTCCATTTATAACCACAATGAGATGGTATTACATACAAATAGAAGTTCTACAATCCAAAAGATAGGTAACACCAAGTGTTGACAAGGATTTGGAAAGACTGGAACCTTCATACACAGTTGGTGGAACATACAGTGTAAACTTTGGAAAACAGTTTGATAATTTCTTAAAAAGCCATAAAATCATGTAATTCCATTTCTAAATATCTACCCATGAGAAAAATATATGTCCATACAAAGAATTCCTTATGAATGTTCATAGTATCATTATTCATAATAGTCCCAAACTGGAAAAAACCCAAATGTCTATCAACAAGGGAATGGATTAAAATAAACATGGTATATCTATGCAATAGAATATTACTCAGCAGCAAATAAATAAGTAAAATCACTGATATATGCAACAACATGGACCAACTTAAAAAATGTTTTATTAAATTAAAGTAGCCAGACACAAAAAACTACATATTTTATGATTGTATTTATGAAATGTCTGGAAAATGCAAGTCATAGGGGGGAAAAAAAGCAGATCGGTGGTTACTTAGGGCTAGAATGAATTTTAAAGTGTCACAAGGGAAATTTTTGGATTGATGGGAATATTTTAAAGATGGTATTGTGATGCTGTACAACTGTACACATATCTAAAAATTATTGAACTGTACATTTAAAATGAGTAGTAGGTAAATAATATTTCATAGACCTGTTAAAATTTTAATTTTTTTTCTTGTTACATTTGACAAAGATTGAAATCCTTGAGTTGATCTCCTAAACCAAAATTTTTATTTTAGCTGAGTTTATTCACTTTTTTATGATCACTTTTTTAGAAAAATTCCAAGAAACTAATTTTGTTCTTTTTTATATGGCATCCTACTCACTTTATAGAAGAGTTCTAAAGGATTTTGCAATGATGGATACAGGCCATATTAAATTTCATCAAAAATTTATAAAAGTGTATGGTCCAAAATGTAAGCCATAATGTAAATGATTGACCATGGTTAGGAGCTGTGTTTCAATATTTGTACATCAGTTGTAACAAATGTATCATCCACGTATAAAAATGTTATTAATATGAGAAGGGGGAAAAGGGAAGGATGTTGGGTAAATGGGGGTCCTCTGTATTCTGTATGTGATTTACTGGGACCTAAAACTTCTTTGAAGACAAAATGAAAAAAAGTAAGGCACTGGGGGAATAAATGGAAGAGAATGTCACTGTACATACAGGACAACAGATATTACAGTGATGAAAGGCAAAATGTCAAAAAAAATTTTAAATATTTTTCATTATTCTTTAATATCCCAATTTTGTAAATTTCATTTTATTTTTAGTTTTTAAAAATTTTTCTGTATTTTATTTCTTATTTTTAAAACTATCATTATTATTTCATTTCTTATTAATTGTATTTGGCTATTTTATTGCCTTCAATTTGGAAGAAGTTTTGCATCACAGAAGGGTTACAACGGTGGCAGGGGGGGATCATTGGTGTGGTATGTCAGTAATGAGGGATACATGGGAGGAAGTTCACCTGGGCATACATATAAGGCATATAAATGTGTTCAAATATTCATGGGGCATTGTCACAGTAGGTGGAGATCCACACAATAACCAAAAGAATATCAAATTCCCATCCTGGGAGCTCTGTCACATTCTCTAATGGAACAGCAACAATCCCCCAAGTACAGGGGCAATGACTAGTGAAGGAGAATGGTCTATTGATGGGCCCTTGAATATTGATGACTATGCTTATGAGCCTTTGCTCTTAAAATTGAAACTAGCCTAGTGTTGTGGGGTGTCTAAGAGTTACCTACTCGGAACCTCCCTGTTGCTCATATGTGGCCTCTCTCTATGCCAAACTCTGCATATAAATGCAGTAACTTACCCCCAGCATGGGCCATGACTCCCAGGGATGAGCCTCCCTGGCACCGAGGGATTGCTACAAAGCACCAACTAGCAATGCGACTGGGAGAAAAAAAAGCCTTGACCAAAAGGAGGAAAAGGTAAAAACAAATTAGTTTATATGGCTAAGAGACTTCAAAGTGAGTCGGGTGGTCATTCCAGAGGTTATGCTTATGCACATCTCAAAAGGACCTCATTGACTGCCAAAGTAGATACTACCCCAAATAGCAGGGCTCCTGAGGGCTCTGGAGACATCCAGACACTATAGTCAGGGCAGATCACTCAAGAATTTGGTCCCTTGCCAGTGGGCCCTTCTTTGCAATTTATGCTCCCCAGTGTGAAAGAGTTGGACTCAGTTGTGGTTTCCCTACACATGGCTCTTCTGTCCTTCTATTTGAACTTATAATTAGTACTGAAGTTGGTATGTGTACGTCCAAGAGACTTAAATCTTTGGGCTGTCCATGTGCCAGCTGGAACCTGAATATAAACAGAGTTGCAACACCTACTCCAGTTCATTGGACTCACCCAGGATGACTAACAAGGAGGAAAAGATGGATAACTAACATACCAAGGAACTAAGAGTGTCTACAACTGCAAGAAAGAAAGTCCCTTTTGAAGCTAAGAGCTTTAATTGAAGCTCCCTTCAATTAAAGGTGGAGTAAGTATCACCATCCAAGAATCCTCAGGATTGGAGAATAAACTATAGACTAAAGTAGACTTACCTAGCATTCTACTATAGACTTATTGTGATTCAACAATGGAAGAAATATCATTGAAGTGGAAGGCAGTGGCCACTGGAGGTTCTGAGGGTAGGGAAAGGGAAAAACAGATATAATACAGGGGCATTTTGGGGACTTGGTAATCGTCCTGACTGGCATTACAATGGCAGATAGAGGCCATTATATATCTTGCCATAACCTACAGAATTGAGTGGGAGAGAGTATGGACTAGAATGTAAACTATAATCCATGCTTAGTGGCAATGCTCCAAAATGTATTTATCAATTGCAATGAATGTACCACACTGATGAAAGATATTGCTAATGTGAGAAAATGTGGAAAGTGTGGGGAGTGGGGCATATGGGAATCCCCTACATATTCTCTGTAACATTTCTGTAATTGAAGTATCTTTTAAAAAATAAAAAAATGAAAAGACAAAAAAAAAGTCTATGATTTTTATAAAATTAGTTTAATTTTGCTTGCAAACGACTAATTTAAGGTTTTTGATGATACATATTAATAACTAGGGTAGTTTCCCTACGCAATTTTGTTGGTTACTGCTTTTTCTCTCCTGGGGGCCCCCTTGCAACATGAATGTGTCTATGGGAATCTTGAGAGAGCTTCAGCCTGTATTTAGCAATTGGGCACTAACAGTGAGCATTCCTTCTAGGTCCTGAGACATTCAACAGCTTAGGCTGTTAGGTTGCTATGGAGTAGTCAGCTGGAGGAACCATCAAGTTTTTTTTTTCTCCTCCCATCTCATATTGTGTTCTCATCTTTCTTGCCTCTGCTGAGAGAATTTTAGGTAAGTCGGGAAGCGGCTGTGGCTCAATCAGTAGGGCTCCCGTTTACCATATGGGAGGTCCCGGGGCCTCCTGGTGAAGGCAAGCCCGCCCGCACGGCGTGGTTAGCTGACCCAGTGAGCACAAGCAGCAAGGGGGGGATAAATGAATAAAGAAATAAAATCTTTAAAAAAAAAAAGAATTTTATGTAAGTCATGGTTAGAATATTTAGTGCCAATATGATTTATGAAATCAATTATCCTGGTGTCTTGGGGATTTTACTACTGTCCTGTGCCAGATAAATGATTTCCTCTTTATTTGTTAAACTGCCCAAACTTAAATAGGAAACTATTCTCTTTCTATCTTCATGATTTCATGGCCCCATAATCCCTGTTCCTACTACCAAGGATATTTAGATGCCCTATGTAAGCCTTTCTGGTCACCATTTCAATTTAACAGGCCCGTAAGTTATCCTCAATGATCAACTAAGGCCATAGTAACTTAGGGCCTACATTTCTATGCTTGAGGTTTGAGGCTTTCTATTATTTTTTTATTCTTGATACCTTCCCTGCATATGAAGCCACATAGTATGTCCAGCAGTTATTGTTTTATTCCACTATTTTAATCCCTTCTTGCTCATCTCCTCCAGAAATTCATCAGTGCTTTGGCACATCAGTAATGTCCTTCATAGTCTTCCAGTGGTTCTATGAGATTTTTTTAAGAGATTTTATGGGCTAACTTCATCTTTGTGGAATAAAGAGTTCTAGATTTAAAATATGTTTTTTAAGTCCCTTAAATTCAATACCACAATCCTATTTGAGTTATTTTGAATACATTAAATTTACATCCTTATGACATTTAAAGTTTTCATTTAAAAACATTGTACAACTCTAAATAATATTGTTGAGATACAAAAGAGCAGACTCCTTTCCCTTATCCAAGATAATTGCTTGTTTTTAAAAGGAGTACATATATACATATATAATACATACACACCTTTCATATATAAAATAAGTGGTAAGTATTCACACAAAAGGTTGGTTTTAAATCTGTTTGTATTAATATTGGAAAATCCAAGTGATAAGATATACTTGTTGTTATTTTTAGCTTAGATCCAGTGGATATTGACATAATTGGAACATTCAGAGACTCAATTTTTGACAGGGTTTAATCAGTTAAATTCTCATCTTCTGCACCCCAGGGTTCTTCTCCACAGGAAGAGCACAACTAAAGATCCACAGAGATAGAACCAGAAAAATTTGGCCATGGAAAACAAATGGAATGTCCATGACTTAATGACAGAATTCTGATAATTTTAATTAAAGCAGATTAAAATTTGTAAAAGTCTTAAAATAATAGAGTACCATTTATACTTTAGCCACTAAACGATTAGGATTATAATTTTATGGGTTATTGAATGCTAAATGAACTCATACATAATTATTTTTTATTATAATTTGATATAACTTCCAGTGTCATTTAATTAGAACATTTTTTCATGGTTTTTAGCTCTTAAATGATTTGAATACTATATTAGTAATGTCTATAGAATCAAATCTCATATAGACTATACTATTTTATAAGTATAAAATAAATTAATTTTTAAACACATAAATATACTGGATAACCAGTTGCACTAAAATGAAAACAGCCAATTTACATTGCTTGTCCTGAATCTGCAGCTCCATGGTTTCTCTAATATGACTTCATAGTCTGTAGGTAAGGCTGGGTTCCTATCATAGAGAAAATAACCCAGATGCTGACTTTTGGTAGTGCCTGTGAATTTGATATTGGTTATTTCTACCAATGTTTTTCCATGTTTTAGGGAGCAGGGGAAGGGAAAGGGCAGTTAACAGAATGAAAGGTAAAATTCTTATATTATCAGTACTCTTAGCTTATTAGTGTTGCTATTTCTGCTATTGTCCAAATGACTTGAGATTAGCAGTGTTATCAGGTTTAGCCATCTGGGTTTGTGCTGAAAAAGTGTTCATCTCTGGGAAAACTCAACACGTTAGTGTCTGGGACTCAAAGCAGTGAAATTAGTCTTCATGAGCAGGCTGGTTAAGCTAGACTTGTCAGAGAGGCACTGGTTAAAATTTTAAGGAAAAAATTTCCAGCTTTCTCAACTGCTGCCTACAAGGAACAGGCACCCAGTCCAGAAATTTCTTTTAACTTTAATTTATAATTTTTATATTTAAAACTTATGCTATGCATGCATATACATATATTATATGCATATGTATATATATAGAGAGAGCAGGTTGATAAGATTTTCTCATTTTTTTAATATTAAGATTTTTGCTTTTATTTTTTCAAAGGTTGTTACATTTTTACATTTAAATTCAATCATATTATACTTTTACCTTTCATCTGCTTTGTTTTCTTTAATTTTGCCCACCTAAACATTGATTTTATTTACTTTTTATTTTACTTTATCTTTTATTTTTTATCACAAGTATTGTTAAATAACTCATCTGATCTCAACTCATTGTTTTCCAGGTATGAAACTTCTTTCTTTTATCTTATGTTTAATTTTTATTTCTTTTAAAAATTTCCAGTTTTCATTCTTTTTTCCCCATTGGTTGCAATTTCTCTTCTCTTTAATTTTAAATGCTAGTAGAGTTCTCCTTTAAACATTTTAACTCTTCCTCAACTTACATTTTTATTCTGAAATTTTTATGGTTTTCCTCCCATTGAAATATTTTTGACTAATTTTAACTTTAAATTGTAGCATAATTATTTTGTTATGCTTCATATTGTCTTTTGATAATTAAGGAATGAAACTAGGAGCAGGTTTCCCATCTCTGCAGACTGTGATTTTTATTTTTTATTTTTTTACCACATTGCTTCCCCTAATAAAGTGATCTGACCTACTGCTAGAGGACATGCAGCTAATCTTCTTTATCTAGGCTATTAAAGGAAAACAGAATCTTACATACCTAATCCAGTCAGGGTGAACCATATTCACAAAGCCATCTCCCCTCTATCATCTAAGATTCTTTTTTACCACACATTTTGGAGACATATGCCTAAGCTCCAGTATATGGAAATAGTGTATATCGTCTTTGAGAAGCCAATTAACCAGTATATGATGTTCGTAGATCTAATTGAGCCATTATATCCTGGAGCATGCTTTGTAAACTGCATGGTTTAAAAAACAATATGAGCTTCTGCATAGACAGAGAAATGACAATTAAAACTCTAAACTATAATGTAAACTATAGTCCACAATTAGTAGCAATGTTTCAATATGTGTTCATCAATTGTAAAAACTGTACCACACCAATGAAAGATGTTGTTTATGTGGGAAAGTGTGGGAGGGGTAGGGAGTGGGGCATATGGGAATCCCCTATATTTTTTATGTAACATTTATGTAACCTAAAGCTTCTTTAAAAATAAAATTTGTTTTAAAGAACCAAAGATAAACAAACAACACACAAAAAAAACCTGTTAGATACCATTTCATACCAATGTTATAGAAAAATGAAATAAAAACTCCCATTATTCCAAGTGTTACTAAACTTGTGGAAAAATAAGAAACCTTGTAAACTATTGGTGACATTTTAATTGGTATAATAGTGCTGAAGAAAAGTTTTTAAGAATCTTCTAAAATTGATCATGTAACATATATATCTTACACCTCATCATTTTCACTGTTAAGTATATACACTTATAATAGCAATATTAAAACTTATTTGGTTTCAGGAGAAATTTACACTCTAAAAAATTATTGAGGTCCTAAGAGAGGTATATATTTTTGTGGTGTATATACATATATACACATTTGTTATAGATATATTTGACATAAAAATCAAATCTGAGAAATTTTTAAAATATGTATTATTTTATTTAAAAATAACATAATAAACTCATTACATGCTGAAACAATATATTTCAGAAACAGTAACTGTAATCTTCAAAATAAAAAATTGGTGAGAAAAATGGATTGTTTACATCTTTTTATCTACCATAATAGGAGGCAGTTTGATTCAATCTGATTCAATATATTGTTTTGGTTAAATTATTTTAAGAAAGTATGGCCTCAAACAAATATGTATTTGGAAAAAGGCAGGGTATTTTAATAACTTTTTCATATAATTATGGATACTCTAACCTACATCAAAACTTAGTAGGTCATAGTTATTTAATATTTACTTGCAATATGGAAACTGTAGACATGTAGATAAATATTTTGTACTCTTTTACAATAAAGTCTATTGATTTGTCTTGCAATTTGAATGGGTCTTATACCTATGCATAATATCATGCATTAAACTTTTGGAAAATATTGGTTCATTGAGTTATGCAAATCATCAAAATGTATTCTTATGAGTAATGAAAGTGAAAAAAGCAATGGATTTTTTATTATTATTATAAAGTGGTCTTGACCTTGCATAGCCCTGAAAAGATCTTGGGTACCCCACAAGTCCCTAGATCAAGCTGTGAGAATTGCTGATTTAGAGTAACTCTTGCAGATTTGCACAAATACACATGAATAATGTGGTTAATTGAAGTTTTAATTATATTGGGAAAAAAACTGAATATTCAGTAGGAAAATAGAGAAACAAATTATGGTAGAGTTACACAGTTAAATTGAATGAACTAGGCAAAATGTGTCCTCATGGAGAAATTTAAATATATATATAATCATTAGTGGAAAAATTAAGTTTGGTACAATATGATGTATATAAAATTGAAAAAAAAAAAACACAAAAATGCTATACTTTATTTCTGGATACAAAAGTACCTAGTGAAATATAAAAACAGATGGGAAAGATTAATATCAAACTAGATGGGAGGGAGGGAATTGCCTCAAATACAAATAGCTAAAAAGATCTGGAGGGCTCGTCAGAAGAAATTAATTAAAGGTTTCCATTTATAGTCCTATACCTATTGAGCTTCTAGCTTATGTAATGAAATCTGTAATAAAGTCCTGGAAATAAGTCCTAAACAATATGAAGTCATTTACCAGAAAATTTCTAGTGTGTTTGGGTTGTAGAGAAGCTCAGACCCTGCATTAATCTCAAATAGTTGCATGGATTTGAGGTGATACAAGGAAGGGGAGAACTAACCCTTGTGACCATGGATTTACCTCTAAGATAAATCCAAAACTATTTCTCTCTGAAGTGCAAGTTCTTGATACCATGTGCACCCAGAATTGCTGCTAGACTCAACCTGAGAGGTAAGATAATACACCCAAGTATCAAGAATTCCCCATTGGGAGTAGTAAGGAAATACTGGATATCAATACTTAATCCAGGCCATCTACTTCAGATATGAACAGGCAAAGAAGAATCAACCATGCTTTTAGAAATTAAAACTGCATGAGAATGAACACAAATCTCAAAAAGCAGAATAACTATCACTACCTTTTTATATTTTAATTCATTTTAATTTACCTTTATTAATGAAGTAAAGCTTATCTATAATTCAAATACATATTACTCAACCCTATATATTGAATGGGTTATCTTTTCATTACTACTTTGAAATGTTTTCATCGTCAAATTCTAAATTTCCAAGTACATACAGGTATGTTTCTGAATTTTATTTTACTTCCACTAACCTATTTGTCTATTTTTGTACAAAAAGCACATTTTAAAAATTAGCAACTTTATTTCAATTTCACAAAAATAAAAGAACAGAAAAATGTAGCTTAACAAGTTATGGAAACACTTTCAATAACTCTATAGCATAATCTGATCTGATAGAGATAAAGAAAATTTAAATATTTCTCTATTTGATATGAGAAAGTATCATATCAAAATATCATGAAAATAAACAGTGCTTTTTAAAAATTAAAATATAATTACTATAATTAAATGAACCTCAGTGGATGAATACAACTGAAGACAAGAAAGAATGAACTGGAGGGTGGAGCCAAGGAATTGCCCCAGAGAACAGTGAAAATAGACAAAGGTTGAAAATGTGAGAGAAAAGTTAATAGACACAGAAATTATATTCCAAAATTTTAAAGCATGTTTAATAGAAATTACAGGAGGAAAGAACACAGCAAATGGATGGGAAAAAATGATGAAGGGAGGAAGAGCAGAAGGAAATAAAATAACCCAGACCTGGAAAAGAAATGAGACTTCAGATTCAGAAAGTCCACAGAATGCTTCCAAAGTAAAAAACAAATGAAACTTTATAGGTAAAATAAAACTTTTAAAAGTTTTTAAAAAGCTTTCCTACTAAAAGTCAGAATGTCACCATATTTTATGCATTTTTCATCCAAAGTACTTATATAGATACACGCATGCATACACACATTTATATGCAAGGCATATCTATGGGCTTTTCATTTGCGTCATCTGATTTTGGAAAGAGGAAATATCACTGAAATTCTAAGTGTCAGTGCAAAAAAGAAATAAAATGAAGAGTCCCTGAATAACTGAATGCTCATACCATGTTTTGATAGGTGTGAGAGTTTGAAGCTTTTTTGTGAATCCCTGAAAAGATCATGTTCTTAATCCATTCCTGTGGGTATGGGGCCCTTTCATTGCATTCAAGTCCTTTAATTAGGTCACTTGTTTAGATAGCTTTAAGGCCTTTGATTGGACTACATCAGTGAGGTGTGACTTAGGGTGGTCTCTTCCCTCTTGCTGGGGTCTTATATAAACTGAGAATGAAAACAGAGACACAGATAGAAAGAGAACTGCCATTTTGACCCTGTCACGTGAGAGAGAAGATTGCCTGCAGTCACAGAAAGACAAAGGAGCCCTGATGGCTGAGAGGTCCCAGAAGCCAGAGGCTGGAATCAGCAGTGCACTGAGGCATGAAAAGAAGTCCCTGAGAGGCTAGGCCTAGAGAGCAAATCAAAGCTGGATGAACCCTGCCATTTGCTTGATCTCCCACAGCTGAGTTCTGAGAGAAAGTGCCTGGAAGGTAGATAAAGACCCAGACGGAGAGCCACCATTTTGCTTTGCCACGTGTCAGGAGACCAGGATCCAATCAGCAGTTGACCTTTGGTGAGAAAGCATGCCTGATCATGCCTTGATTTGGACATTTTCACAGCCTCAGAACTACAAGTTTTTATCCTAAAATAAATGTCCTATTATAGAAGCCAACCCATTTCTGATATTTTACATCAGCAGCCTTAGCAAATCAAAACAATAAATAAATCTCAACATACTATTCTTATATATTATTTCCCTCTGTTTAAATGTAAATTTAGTGTAATCGCAATCACAATCTTATCAAGAGAGTTTATGGAATTTGAATAACTGATCTGCAGGTTCATTTGAAAAAGTATTTGTATTCACCATTTAGAAATATGGTTGACTTTGTTCCTTCAGAACTAAAATTATGCTATAAAATTAGAGTCATTCAAAGTGTGCTTTTGTTGTAAAAATAGACAAATAAGTTATTTGAAGTAAAAGAAAATTCAGAAATACACCTGTATGTACTTTTTAATTTAGAATTTGATGGAGAAAACATTTCAAATTAGTAATGAAAAGATGATCTATTCTTGGGGAGCCAATGTGGCTCAGTGGTTGGGCGCCAGCTTCCCACATAGGAGGTCCTGGATTCAATCCCAGGCCCTGGTACCTAAAAGAAAAAAAAAAGATAATCTATTCAATATATGGGGTTAAGTGATATATTTTTGGATAATAGATAAAATTTACATAATTAATAAAAATAAACTAAAATGGATTAAGGCATGAATAAGATGCATAAGAATATTTTTGTGATATCAATGGGGTTTTTTTCCACCTTATATTCCCACCCACTTGCTGTCTAACATGCCCTATGCTCCATAATATTTACTCTATTTTAAGCCATAGCAGTCATTTCCACCTGACATTATATATTTGTTTAGTGTATGCCTCTTCTCACTAGAATGTACACTCCACAAATGAGGAGATTTTGTATGTTTAGTTACGGATGGTATCCCCAGCCTTGAAAACTGCCTGGTATGTAATAGACACTCAAACATTTTTACATTACAAAAAAAAAAAGAATTATCATGACTATTGACAATATGTTTGACTATAGTCTGCTTTAGTATTTGAATAAAAGTGCAAACCTCTATTATAGAATGGAATATAAACAAATATATCTTTAACTTAGAGTAGAGATATAAAACTTATGTTTGAAACCCCACAATTTCATTCCTAAATAAGTAAACCAACAAAGCTTTTATTTTCCACTCTTTGCACCACTGCTATTTCAACACATAAAGCATTCTTTCAAGATAGAGGCTTTGTGGGAAAAAGAAACAGTGTTCTTAACCTATCTTGCTTACACAAAAATAGCTGCCTGAAAATGATAGATTCATCTTAGTAAAATGATATTGGTGACCAAAATCATTGCCTTGAAAGATCAAAATATTCTACTATTAAGATCAATTCCTCATTTTGTCACCATATCAGTTGGAATATCTACTTATTTTGTCTCCTTCATGGTTTTTTTAAATTTTTATTTACAAATGAGCATTCTTACCTCATCTTTGATTAAGCAGTTATTTATTTTAAGTTAATTTTAGAAAAAAACATTATTTTTATTGCTTTTTGAAAAATGCATTAAGGATAAGTCACGACTTGGTTTGTGTCAAATGTTGAATGAAGCAACTTGCAGAAAGTATAAGAGTTGATAATTTGATTTACAAAATAAGTCCATAACTGCCTGTGAGCATCTTCATCAATAAATGAGTAGATTTAATATAAGCATTTCTTCATCATACCTGATGCATCACAATTTTACATATGTTGATTCTTAATGTCTAAGAAGGCTTCACCAAGTTGGATACATATAAAATAATGGATGATCCCAATTACATTAATTTTCATCTTTGTAATGCAATACTGATCTTGGCAAGTAGAATTCAATCCCATTAGGGACATTTAAGAACTACGTAGAATTCACCTCAGAAGTGCCTCTCTTAGACACAGGTAGGCTAGGATATTAAGCTACCGTTAGGGTTTGTCTTTGATTAAAAGTTTTCCATGGTTTATAAAATTTCTAATGCTTCCATTCTGGTGTGTAGGCTAAGCAAGCTCTGGAAGCACCAGAGAAGTCCTCAGGCAGAAAAGCAAGGTTTTGGTCAACTAGATGGGAATTTGTCAGCATGATTACCCACCATTGCTGTAAGTGAATTAATGGTGGGCACAATATATATGGATCATGGTATTAACAGTCCATCTTTGCACTGATCAAGTCCTTCACATTGGGTGTACTCTGTTACTGATGATTCAAGATATTGGCCAGGCACAACTTTAAAAAAAAAAAAAAAAGGAAAATCCACAAAGACAAAAAACAAGACATAGTCCTCCTTTCCTTCATCATGTAACAACCAGTGACCTCAGGAAATCTGGGTCAATTTTCTAATCAATATAAAAACTCCTTTCTGCATGTTGAGCTATCAGCATCTGGAAACCAACATAACAGGCAACTATCATGTTATTTAGGTTCAGTGGAAATCTTGTTAAGTCTCCTGGTGGAAGTACTCCTCCCACCCACCCTTCCATTAATTCACACCCATAACCCCTTTGACCCTAGAATAGGGCCTTTAATTCTCTGGAGTTGAAAATTGCAGAGATGAGAAGCACAAAATACTCAAGCAGATTACTAGAAGTGATATGTGAGAGTCTACTGCTATTTTCTCCTGTTTGTTCTTAGAACTAAATATTTTAGCGATAGGGGATACAGAATCAAATAATGGTCTTTGCATCAAAATATATATCACATCTGGAAAATAGTGCTCTAAACCACCAATGTGTTGTACCCAGTCTGGTGTGGGATAAAGTTCTCCAGCAAAGGAACAGACTGTAGAGAGTGTTTTAAGTGGGAGGTTAAAATTACAACTAGGAACTGTCCAACAAGCTGCAAATGAATTCAGGTTGGTCTTAGGGATATGAGGCAGAGTCCCAGAATCATCAGAAAAATTAAGTGATCAACACATTTTTATAGAGTGGCTAGTAATTACAAGATTCTGTCCTGAGAAACTATTGTTTATTATCAAATTACATGATATTAATTTTATTAGCAACATTCTATTACATTTGTTAACATAAAAATATCAAAATATAGAAATGTCCTTAAATCTACTTGTTCCTTACAAGTTTTTGAGTCACTAATTATTTTTATCAATTATAAAATATTTTAAAGTGATACATATTAATATTTATTTTTATATGATCTAAAGAAAGGGCAATACAAGGAAATATGATTCTTGTTCAAGATTTATATTAAGAAAAATAAGGATGAAAAAAAACATCTATCTATCTATCTGTCTATCTACCTACCTACCTATCTAAGCTTCCTGAATGAACTGCAAAACCTAGCATACAAATTTAAGAAAAATACCCTTTGTGAGTACGGAAAATTTCTTATTTTCTTACTTTGAATAAATCTTAATTAAGAGTTTTAGGTGATCAAGTATGTCCCAGTTACATTAGTTGCCCCCAATACACCATCTCCCAGAGCACAAAGGAATTAGTCTGTGTGTGAGATTTATATTGGCAAACATTTATTTACACAGCCAAATATTTTATTCATTCCTTAGCCTAAATAATAAATAGCTATTCAACATATCTGCATGAAATTTGTCATAATCATGAAGCATTGAGTTACTTTTTGTCTTTCTTCTAATCTGTTCTCAATTATAGGGATGCTGTTTTCTTTTTATCCCCATGCCAGACCTTGTAAATATAGCTGAGTTGTGCACAAAAGTTAATACAGTAAGTCCTATTTCCCCAAACTATTTTTTTCTCTTCTATACTAGGATTTCCCATCATTCCCCTGACCTCATAGTCCCATCCTAGTGTCTGCTTCAGATCTTCTTTGCTCTTGTGCTAATCTATTTGGCCTCATTTCTCTGGCTTTTCCTCTGTCTCCTTCTTATCACTAAGCACTGTTCATGACATTGTTCTTTGATTTAATTGTTACTTACTGAGTCTCTGCTATCTTATACTCTGCACTCTTCTCTCATGTCCATAGGGAGTAAGACCAAATAATTCTCATTTCCCATTATATCAATAATACAGAGAAAACATGTCCAACTAAACTAAGACAAAACAGTATTACATCATTAAGAATGAACATTTTCATTCCATCTTGATGAGTAAATTAATCCAGTGTTAATTATCAAATAACTCTACTCTAAATAGATAATCAAAATCTGCAGCTAGCTTGGTTGTCATCTCAATCAATATAGCAAAGCAACGAGTTTGCATTTCACTCATTGCCAGAAAGATTTATTTGCATTGATACGCATTTTAAGTTTTCTCATAGGATTTATGAGAAATTCCTGTATTTCCTCCAAGTCCTGAGTGAATTCATAATACAATTTTATTATACTCATTTTACATAAAATAGAAACATGATAGAAGACACTCTAAGATCCAAATACTAAGTGGCTAATAACATTCACTTAACATTTCCTGAAGTAAATTACATTGAAATTGTATTCAATGATTCAGGAATTCTTATTACAGCAATTTCAAATGCCCTCAAATTTATACACTACATTTGATTTGCACTGGGAAATTAAATCTACAGTTTATTTTCTCAAAAACTCTTAACTATCTAGGGGCAAATATATAGTAGAGAATACAGGGGGAATGCTTTATAATTACACATAAAATCTGTTTAAATTATTTTGTGAGGACTAAGTTCTTAAGAATTCTAAAACTGTTTTAATTGGAATGGGGGGGAAAAACCCTAAATGAAAAAAAAAAAAAAACTTTTAAGCAGTAATTTTTCTCCATAGAAACAGTGAACTGTATCTTTAAATTCTTATATTGAAAGAAAAAAATAGTTATCAGGGTTTAATTCACCAGTGCAAATATATCAGTAAATTACTCTTCTTACTTCTTCTCTTTACCAGTACAGATATATTTTCTAAAGATGGAATTTGACACTCAATTCTTGAACCGAAAATACACACTAATAAATGAACACATATAATTAAGGAAGATATTTAGGTGATATAGACCAGAACCAACAAGAAAAACCCTAATTTACAGGGCAATGACCATAGTAGTTTAAGACCTTTTTATTCTGAGGACAATTTTCACAGCTCTGAGCATTTTAATTTGGGAAATGTGAACGAAATACAACAAACTGGTTACTCATTAATCATAAAGCATCAAGGATGAAAGCAAGAGTCTTAGTTTACTAAGAAACTTCATAGCATATTAAAGAATACTTTCACTTTGAGAACTGCTGATCATGAAAATGATAATTGATTTAAATAAATATTAATGTGTTTGGGATTCAGGCACAGAATTCTGGGAAAATGACTATCAATAGGCAGTTCTTTCCACTACCAATTCTCATTCATCCCTGAGTAAAATAAAAGCTTCACAACTGATTCTATCATGCCATCTGTGGCAGTTTGAAATTATTTTATGAATCCCAAAAAGAGAAATTTTATGTTTGTAAACTAATCTATTCCTCTGGGTGTAAATACCCTTTGATTGCACTAAATTCAGTTGAGGGCCTTTTGATTAGATTATTTGATATGATTGATTTTAATGTCTACTTCAAAAAAACTTTAAAAATACTATAGATCAATTACCTGATTAATATAGATGCAGAATTTAAAAGAAAATGGTACCAAATAAAAATTTAAGAAAATATCACTTTCAGGGATGGTACAAAGACCTAAAAGGTGGATATCAGCCTTGGAGAGGTAGAGCCTGGCCCTTGAGGAATAAGGTATTTAAACTGTGTAATTAGAGGAAGCACTAATCCCTTCCCTGTCATGATCTGGTGAAACTGGTGTCCATATCTTGTTGTTACAGTTGTATGATATGACAGAAACATATCATATAGCCTATTCTGCTCCCTCAAAATTCATGGTTGGGCAAGCATATGGATTTAATTGTTATAAGCCCTCAGCTATAGCCCATTTCCTTGGAGATTTACCAAGAGGCCGTCTCTCTCAAGTAGGCCAGTCTTCAAATGACTAGACTTAGACCAGTTAATACTGAACTCTGAAACCCAACAGACAGAATATTTCAACTGCATCAACTCTTTTTTTTTTTTATGAGGACTGAGAATTAATGATTGGATTTGTCTATGTGAGATCATTTGTCACCTTGAGGTGAACTGTTCTGGTGGAGCATTGGGGTGAACTTTGGGTTGAAGTACATTCAAGAGCGGATGGGTGGGTAGGAAGAGGAGAAAATCAGTAGGGGAAATATTTAGAAGTGTTTTTTTTTTTAATTGAAAAGAGAAATTGGTTATAGCACTTATAAAAACTAAGGATCTTTTCTTTCTTTATGCCTTCCTTTCTGTTTCAGTTTGCTAAGGGCTATCAAGGCAAAATACCAGAAATAGGTTGGCTTTTATAATGGGAATTTATTAAGGTAAAACCTCAAAGTTCTGAGGCTGTGAAAATGTCCAAATAAAGGCATTATCAAGAGATGTTGTCTCAACAAAGATGGGCTGCTGGCAGTCCTGGACTCCTGCCACGTGGCAAAGCAAAAATGGCAGCCAGTCTCTGCCTTTTCCTCCAGGCTCACTTTCTCCCTGAGCTCAGCTGTGGGCCATCAGACATATGGCTTGTATCTTGGCCTTTGGGACTCTCTCCCTTTCTCCACCTCTGGGCTGCAGGAGATCCTGGAGTCCTCTCTCACATGTAATTTAAAAATGACAACTCTTTCTCTGTGTGTCTCCACATGTTTCTCCCATTTATAAAAGACTCCATCAAGGGTGCCAACATCCACCCTCAGTCAGGCATCACCGAAGCAGTTGAATCAAAGGTCCCCAATGAATTCAATCCAATCAAAGAGCACCACACCCACAGGAATGGATTAACTCCAATAATATGATCTTTTTTGGAATTCACAGAAAGCTTCAAACTGTCACACTTTCTTTTTTTTTTTAAAGATAGGAGATATTTAGACACATTTGTTTGTGATAGGAAAGATATAGTATACTTATTGATGATTCAGGAGAACATGTGAACAATTACTGGAGTAATTTCCTTGGGTGGGTAAAAGAAGATGGGATCCAGTGCAGAAATGGAATTCTTCCTAGATAGGAGCACTGATGGTTTTAAATAAATAGTAACTTGAGGAAAGATGGAGTTGTATTCACAGTGGCAGGTAGCTACAACTATCATTGTAGTGTCATTTTGTGGAAATTCTTTTCTGACTGCTACTGTTTTCTCAGTAAAATAAGGGGCAATGTTGTCAGCTGAGAGAGGAGAAATAGAAAAAATTAGAATGTAGAAACTTCAAGAAGCTAGGAATCAAATAAAATTTAATACTTATGTCTTGTAGAGAATATTTTTAAATTCTCATTTTTTCTTGTTCAATGATTTTAGGACTACATAGGCTTCATTCTGGTTTGGAATGATTCCTCAGTTTAAAAATTGGGCTTTCATTTAAGATTCAGAAAGCAATGTGGTTTGTTTTATTTTGGATTGATGGTTAACTTTCCTCTAATTTTGGTCTAGAAGTCTTTGTTCTACAAGTTATTCTTGACATAGATATATAGTATATCTTGACATATAGTACATATTTGACATAGGGTCAGATAAACTCTGTGATGTGATAGGGCTACAAAAGATGGGTTAATCTAACTGAGAAGGATATGGAAATGGCATTTCATGTTTGATCCATAATTATGCATGATATTGATAAGAGAAATTATGTATGAGAGAAATAGAAGGTCCAAAATAGAACCTTGGGAAACATTTATAATTAGAGGATTGGAAGAGGAAAAGAAGGAAAGAAGACTGGAAAGAGAAGAAATCAAAGAGGTAAAAGGAGATCCAAGACAGTTTCAGTTCATCCAGTTATTGAAACATTACACCAATGTCAGGTACTCTGCAAAGCATTGGAAACATAAGAAAGATTCCTAGAATTAAGGCATTCACCTTCCAATGGGGGAGACATAATTAGATATCTCCCCCATCGTTGCATTTTATTAGGTGGTGGGAGTCCTGAGCAGGTTTTTAAGGAGAGAATAAAGAGCTATAGAATACTGAGAAAATTATACATTGAAATGTGAGCTGCTTAATCCAAACAGATATTTACTAGCACATAGACATAAGCTATATACAGATACAGGTAATATAGCACATAAAACCTGGCTATTTTGTTGAATTATTTTTGTTAAAAATTCATTTTGCCATGTATATATAGAAACAACCTTTTATTGACTATTTTGAATATCTAGTTTTTGTTTCTCCTTGTTCTATGGTCTCAGGACACAATGTTTTCCTTAGCTTGGCTACTGTGAAATTTGTATGCATACTTGTGGACTGATTGTACCAGTTAGAATTATCCTTTGAAATGTTCCCATTCAGTGGAACATGAGGCCATTAAAAATGAAATTCTCTTAAGGCAAGCTGAGAGCTATTGGTGAGTTGCATAGGTCAGAACTATTATTGAACTTCATTTTCTTCTGTATCAAAGAACTTCATTTTCTTCTACACTAAAGGGCTTTCTTGTTTCACAAACATGTTTCCACATTTACTTTGGTATAAAACATTAACTCCATTAGTTGAATGTCTGTATTTAGTTGACTGGATAATTTAAACTATGAACTTATTGCAATTGAGTTTTGCTCCATAAAAGACTGCAAATTATTTTCTTCCTCCAAATAGTATTGATGAAATGTAGCGAATTCTTAAGCCTGTCATTGAAAGAATATCACAGGCATTTTTAATATGCATTAATTAAAATCTTATGCCTAAGGTTCTCCCCTCCTTTTAATGTGATTTCCCATAACGTTTACAACTTTTATGATTTTCTTTTGGCATTCTTCATAGTGGCAAAGATTGTGTGTTGGGGCCAAATTTATCTCACTTTAGAAGTTTCTGTCCTTAGGTATTAATGAAAAGGCCGTTGGTATCTGACCCGTACCCTGACTGGGCTTTCAATGTCAAACTCAAACTTAAGCCCAAGACTTCAGGCTCCTGGTCCAATGCCTCAGCTGTGGCTTAAAGTGCATCTTGTTCTATTACTGATGTAACTTATGTGTCCTTCTTTATCAGTTTGGGGTCTCAATTAAGGTCACATCTATCTTAATAGTTCAATTAAGCAACTGTGAACTCCCTATTCCATCTCTTCTGAAATATCTTTCTTCCCTCCTTTATCAGCACCAACCTGGTATCTTGGTGTGCCATCCCATGCAATGGGGCATGCAGGGAGGCATGGAAATATAGAATTTTGGGTTAACTTCTTTGACGACTACAGTAGGAATTTGTTTAATTTTTTCAAAAATTAAATCAATCAGTAAAAATAAAATGTCCAGGTCGTAAGGCAATTGAAAATCTGACAATGAATTAGATATAGCAGAATAGGCATTTTTCTTGAAAGGAAGAAAATACATGAACTCTTTTACGAGTTTCAGGTATCCCACTCCCTGCTCACCACCTGTCTTTTGTGAACTTTGCGTAACATAGGGAAGAGAGAAAAATTGAGGCTTAAAAATTTTAAATATACTTTATTGATGTCATGATGCATACTTGAATGATTAGAATAAGACAATGGATGCTTCCAGTCCAAATATATATATTTTGACTAATATTCGTGTAAGTAAGAAACCTCTTCTTCCACTGGAACATTTCATTTTTTTCTCTTCTCATGCCAGGATATCATTATGGATAAACTATGGACTGCTGGGTTTAAATTCCATTTCCACCTATTATTTCCTATGACACCTTGGGCAAGTTAAACTCAACTTTCTGATGTATAAAACAGGAGTAGTAATTGTATCCATTGGTTTTCTCCTGGATCACATTACACAATACCTTGGTAATGAGTAGGGGAGGGGCAGGGAATGCCTTGCATAGAATAAATGCACATTTGTTTTTAGTCATTATCATAACAATCCCAACAACTGTGATAATCGATAGGAGGGATCCTGTAGATAGTTTGGATGCTGCTCTTGGCATTTTAGAATTAATAGAGGCATAGCACTCTAGCACTTTCAGGTTCCCAAATTGCTTTTCTTAGCAGCTTGACATCAACTTCAATTGGTTTCTCTTAGCAGGTCGAGTATCAGTAAGTCAGATAAATATCAATAAGGTAGATAGGAAAAGCACAATGTCTAAGGCAGATGGGAGAGCAAGTTATAATTGAGTGGCCTTGTTTAATACGTAAGGAGATTCCAGATAACAGAAGTTTCCAATAGCTGCTAGTGTTGGGAAAAAGAGAAACATCAAGCAAAGCATTTACGACAGAATCTGTAAATGTATTTAATTTCCTGTAAATCATGATTCACATTAAATCTTAATATAACACTTATCAGAGAAACATAATCAATTAATCATTATTTGAAATTTGTTTATCTTTCAAAACAAATAGGAGAGTTTTATGGGCAAATTAGATAAAGTTAACAGGCTTAAAAGCACATGAAGTCAGCAGTTGGAACAGAACTGAGGCGTTCTGATTCACACCCTTTTATTCAACTCTCAATAATTTACCCTCATGTCTGTGACTACACAACGATTTGATCATGTGAATAATCTGTAGACAAATATAAGTATGTTAATTCCAAGAAGAAAAGTCACTCGTTCTCAAGATTGTCCTAGAGTCAACAGATATTGGAGAGTTTTTATAATGATTATAAAGTTACTGCATTTAGCATTAGTTTGGTCAAGAAACAGTTCCACATATCGTTTCCTCTCAGAGCTTCCATTTTAATTGTGTACCTGGCCTTGTACATGTAATTAACTGATCCCAAAATATAATAATCTAGATTCTCTAAGGGTTATTTGATGGACATAAAAATAAGAACATTTGAAGTTGCTTGGTTTTTATAACTAATAAAATTAACAATAGTATGTTTTAATAGCCACTGTTTTCCAATTGTGTACAAAGTTCTAGACATTGTATGTCTTAGGTCAGGTTCCTCTGAAGCAACCCTGAGATAAGGATCCTTGTATCAGTAATTTAATAAGGAAGTGTTCCTAGGTGAATCCACTAAGGGGTAATGGGGGGGGGGGGGAGTAGAAGGTTGCTTAAAAGAACTTTCTCTTTCTGAGAAAATTATGTCTCAGGGCAGGCTGATTTTAGGTGAGGTGACTGAGCTTTTGTATTCTGATACCAGTCAGTCTATGGGTTAGAGATGGCTTTGAGGGGAATGTAAACTCCCAGGTACTCCTCCTATCTATTCTGGCAAAGAAGCCCCATAACTCAAGGCAAGTTCTCAAAGAAAGTATAAAAAGGATCTACAGAATGATCTCCATTCTTTCTATGAGCTAAACATTATTATTCAAAATTTAGTAGAGCCAAAAAAACTGAAAGAAGTTTAGTAAATTGTCCAAAATCACACAATAATAAAGGCCAGAGGTTGAATTTGAATATTTTTAAATCCTCCGCAATGATAATAGCATCAGTGATTCAGAACCATGAATTAATTCTAAGGCACAAAAGTAAATATAGATTTACAGTACATCAAAAATTTCAGGGGATAAGTTGAGAAAGTGACAAGATATAACTTAATACATATTTTTTTCTGACATTTTCAGAGAAACTAATTTTAAATGTTTTAATACTTCTCAATAAAATAACATGAGGTAACTACTGACCATTATGTAGAAATTGCCCTGAAAATAATTCCAGAAGACTTTTAGTTTCATGATTGGCTTAAGTGAGCAATACATTTTGAAATTTTGAAGGAATTTACTAAAATGTACAAAACAATGTTGCTTGGACCCAATATTGGAGATGAACTTTCCTTGTTTAAAAGGGCAAGAGTCTCATTTAAAATTAAAAAATTATCCTGGAAAGGCTACTGATGTTTAGAGTTTACAAGGAATTTTCTTGAATACTATCTCATTTAATTCTATTCTTCTGTAAGGATTTTCATTGTTCTGACTTTATCAATGAGAAAATTTAGAATAAAAAAGATTAAGAAAATGTTCCAAGTCACTAAACTAATTAGGTATATGATCTGAACTCAGGTATTTTGACTCAGGAATACCCTAGTAGAATCTGTTACAATGTGGGCTAATACTACAAAAGGTATGCAGTATGTAGCTACCATTTTCAGTGTGCCACTGGATACTTTCATATGCCTGGTATCAGAAATCAGCAAAATATTTGGATTAAAACAGTGTTGGAGGGTAATTATAGGCCCATTTGAGAATCTAATGAATACCAGTAAAATTTTCATCCCAATAAAAATTCACAAACACACACATACAAACCTTATTTGCTTAAACTTTCAGTTGACCGGATATTATCTGTTAGTCCCCAGATTAAATACCCTGTTTTCTAAGACTTTTCAAATATAAGATCCAGGATATGAACATCTTATTGTAGCTTGAGTGAGTGATAAATGCCTAAGGAGGCTTAACCATATGGCCCACAGCTGTGAGAGAAAACTGGCGCTCAGAAAGGAGGAAGGAGGTGTAGAATATGGAATTAGGTTACTAAAGTCTGAGTCTCATGTCTCATTTGTGCTCAGAGGTAAGGCTCCATATATAATTATTCAATTTTGGAGAGGAACTATTCACAATCTTTTACCTTCTCAAAGTTAACATCTCTGTTCTCCCAATATTTATAATCTCTGTATCCTGATCATCTTACTATGTACACACAATTCCCTGCCCCTCCCCTACTCATCACCAAGGTTATGTGTAACAGTCAGTGATCACGGAGAAAACCATTGATATACTAATATTAGGATAATTTAAGAAGCATTTCATTAAGGACTTATTTACAAAGATTTGGGCAAGGTACAGAGAATCTGCAAAGAATAGTGCAATATCCTAGGGTTGGTAACAGTGTAGCTATTACTAACCTTAGTTATGGGAAGGTGAGGTAGTGGATTATTTACTAGAACTTGGAAGGAAAGAGTTGTGTGGAAATTACTCTCTTTAAGGTAGCATGACTTTGGTCCAGAGACCTCACTAGCCTGGAGCAATCACTCATTACAGTAAGGGATTCAGGGGAACAAATTTTCTGACTTCTCCCTTCTAATCCCTCTCATCTGCTACATGGCTTCCCATTGTCTAGCCAAACCCAACCCGAAGCATGAGAAAATCCTTTGCTGTAGTTCATCCAGGTAAAAAATCCAAGTTGGCAAAATAGTAGGTTGGAAAAGGATGAAACCTGAATCTAAATGTGCAAACAGATAATATCCCCAAAGCCAGGCACACATACACACAGCACGTTCCTTTTGCCTCAGTCAAATCCTGGTTAACATTTACTCAAGGTAGAATTCAAATAGCTCCTCCTTCAGGAAGTCTTTCCTGCTGCCCTTCCCCATGCTAAATTTAAAGCAGACCTTATTTGTTTTCAAAGGCACTCTACTTTAACTTTAGCCACTCTCTGGCACTTGATCTGCCCTTCTACCTAATTTAAAGAATTATTTGTCTTCAATTTTATCTTCTTCCTTACTTGAGAATTTCTTAAATGGAAGAATTTTGATACCTCCCCAGCTCCTAAATAAATGTTTGAATGATAGGCTGAGGGCTCTGAGAATTTAGTTTTATCTATCTTTAAGTGGAGTATAATTACCAGTAATTTTTCTCTTAAAACATACATTTCACCTTTTTTGCTTTTTAGTTTGCCGGATTAAAGCATTTTATCTGGGTTGCTTGGATACTAATGTTTTCTTCTATGCTTTGTGAAAAGACTTTGTAATGCCTTTCAAACAATTTGTTCAACCTTTTAATTTTCTCAAGCATGGAAGACATAGCCAGATGCATTCTAATTTTAATTTAGTTCCTATACCGGAATAAGATCAACACAGTACCTTTTCATGCATTCATTAACGTATTCATTCACTCATTTCATACATACTTTAAGATAAGGTATGCATAAATAATAATAATCAAAGGTAGAAATCATCAAGTGATTGTAAGAGGCTACAGCATACTACCTGGGTGAGATCAGAAAGAGTTTACTTCCCATGGATGGGAATCAGGAAGAAAGGCCTTCTGGGAAGCTGTGTGAAGGATTGTGCTGACTGAGGCTTTTTGGGGTGACCAGCATCAGTAAAGGTGTACTAGATGATCTACGCCTTTGTGCCTTTGCTGATACCTACTTTTTACTCCCTTTCTCCACTCATCATATTCCTAATTATTTTCTTGCACCCACAGATTCATAGATTGTTAGATTTAAAAGGGAGCTGGTTCAACTCATCAGTTGTAAACATGCTACCCGGGGAATTGAGCTGGCTTAAGGATAAACAGCCAATTTTTGAGTCTAGTTTCATTTAGAAACAAGCTATTTTACTTCCCAGACCAGGGTTCAAATTGCCCACAAATTCTTTTTGCTGGAGAAATATACTTGACCACAAAGCTCAAGAGAAGTGTGCTAAATGTATTGACATTGCA
The DNA here is from genome assembly GCA_026826555.1 of Tolypeutes matacus. Taxonomy (NCBI): domain Eukaryota; kingdom Metazoa; phylum Chordata; class Mammalia; order Cingulata; family Chlamyphoridae; genus Tolypeutes; species Tolypeutes matacus. Next base: position 11,375,261 of record JAKSZT010053783.1, read on the forward strand.
TGAGAATAGAGGGAGTAAATATTTCAGAGAGGAGATATGGATACATTGAAGATCCTGCCTGGTTTCTTAATATAAACAATGATCTGTGCAGGTTCCAAAAAAGTGGTTTGAGATTCTGATAGAGATATAAATCATGATAAGAGATTCCTTTTTCCCACCCTGGAACAACGTTTCCAATCTGCTCCTAGATTGAGAATTTGGAATCTAGAGAAACTGTAAATGAAGAAAAGGACTCAGTGCTGAGTGGACAAGCCAAATATTTGAAAAAGTGAGTGAGAAAGAGCACATTATAGAAGTGATTTGTCAGAGATGCATAAAATGTGTAACTTGGCTCTGCTTGTAAATGGAAGATGGAAGTTATGTACAAGGCAGGGCTTTGGCAAGTATTGAAATACCGTCTTACTTCCTAAACCAGTTGTAGATAAAAAGCAATGAAATGATTCACAACATAAAGTTCACACTGTAACTTAACTAGAACATAGGCTTTTTATAAAAGTGGGAAAAGAGGCTATATATAATGTAGGAATAAATATTTTATAACATTTTCCTACATTTATAACAAAAGCAGAATTTCTTCTCTTTTCCTCATCATTGGAAGAGCTTTTACTAAAAACTGAAATGGCATTTAGCAACATCCCAGTGATCTCTAATAGAGTTTGTAAGGTGAGGTATCATGTTTGGGTAAGGAAGTTCTTGCCTTCAATTTAAAAAAATACATATTTTTTATTCATATTTCCTCAGGTTTTACCTAATAGCCTTTAATTGTTCCAACATTCTATCTAAGATATCACAGTTATCATCCTGTCTTCTTGGGGTCCTCTTTTTGCCATCATTTTTGCTTAGCAAAAAAATCCTTTGTTGCTTAAATGATCTTCAAATGTTCTTAACTGGAATAAAGAGGATAAGCATAAATAAAAAGTGTGAACATCAAGATGACAAGAACAAAATTACTTATATTTTATATTTATATTACATCTGCCTCAGTATTTCTGTGCTTTGGTTTTTGCTTTCTGGCATTCTTAATATAAATTCAGTTTACAAATCAATTTCAGTTTAGAGATGCCTTACCATATTGAAACACAAGAAATCACACATGAGGAGGGCTGTACGTGAGATTAGGAAGTTCCAAATGAAAGCCTCTCTCTCTGTGTCATAGAAATGCAACTTAACAATGTTCAAGTCTTTTTATTGAATCTGCCAATTACACATTTGTCTCTGGGCTCATTTGAAAGGATCACAAGAAAACAGGCAGCTTTTGCCAACATAGCTAACAAGACAAAATTAATACAGAGCATATTAATGACACTTTAAAGAAGATGGTAATTGTGATATGATATTCAAAGAAAAGATATGCTAAAGGAACTATAAAATTAAGTGGGGGAACATTTTTAATATAGTAATTTAGTTTGGAGGAATCTAGGACCAATCTAGGGCTGTTTAGAATATATCTGTTTCTATCTATAGATCTAAATCTATACCTAAATCTATATCTATATCTGTATCTAAATCTATATCTATATATCTCTATATCTATCTATATAAATATAGATATAAATATGATTACTACAGAGCTTCTTGTTATCACAATGTAAATGGTAAGGAAAATGACCAATTGGTGGCTCTGTAAGAGGGCAAAGATATATTTTTTGGTAGTTTTTTAAATAGATAGAGATAGAGATATAGAGATACATAGATATTTCTATATAGATATATAGAGAGAGATATTCAATCTATGCTCTGCATGAATGATTTTCCAAGGTACTCGGGAAGAAGAGAACTCAAGGTAAATTAGATAAAATCTCTGCTTTTAAAGCAGCTTGTATTGTAATGGGTAGGAGCCATCACACATGTGTACAAATAATGAACAGGGCACTGTTATGCAAGGAAGTGCTGAATGTGAGCTGACTGTGGAAGTGGCCATCCTCAATGTTCTAAATTAGGTACTTTCTATGGGAGGTCCACTTTTAAATTCTATTCCAGGCTGACACTGAGATCAAAAGAGAAAAGCAGATGGAACAACCAGAAGGCAGCCTGCAAGGAAAGGACATTTAAAGTCCAAGCATATGCCCATGGGGAATGAATCTTGTCTCTTTAAGGACTATCAGGCCCAGAAGAATCTACTGAACATCATTGATGGCTGCAGAGGGTCTTGTTGTCACAATGTAAATGGTAAGGAAAATGACCAATTCAATTGGTGGTTCTGTAAGAGGGCAATGATATATTTCTTGGTGTTTTGTTTTTTGTTTGTAATATTCCCCATTTTTATTAATAGTTGATTTTATAATAGAGTCAAATGGATAGTTAATGGTCTTCTTAATTCTGGCTTTCATTCCTCTTTATCCAGGATTTAACCTGTAATAGAGTTGATAAAAAAACGACAGACTAAGGACAGCAAGCTATAGTGGCAATCTCTTTCCAGTGGTAGTGAAAATATAGAGTCTTAACATCTTTGAACTGAGTTCATATATACGAATCTCCTGAAAACAACACAAGAGAACTCCAAGGAGCACTGGCCTATGTACACATTATATACCACATCCAGAGTAACAGTGGAGCCAGTAAGTGTATAGAATTGCCTCAGAGAAGCATTCATTCACCAGAGAAAGCACTTATGCTAACCCTGTTTGTTTACTTTCTTTACAGCTCATTGAATCTCTACAAGAAAATGAAATGGGGTGGAGATGAAAAGTTGCTGCATATTTGCATACAATCTTGATTGATTTTGTTTCCCTTATGCGGAGGAGGCTAAAATTATTGCAGCTTTACTAAAAAGAATTTTCTTTTGTAAATGTAAAATAATAAAATTGGATTCACCATTCCAGAGTGGGTTTTTATTTTCAAGCAAGAAAAGAAAACCTATGGATATCTGTTTTATTGTTACGTTCTCACAAAACAAATTCTTCAGAGTAGACGCAGGGCAAAGTACTTAAATGTAAATATAAGGGAGCCATGTAGTTCATTGAGAAGAACTTTGAGCTTTGTATGAAATTGAATGCATTAAGATAAGATTTACTACAACTGTGCAATACATTCTTACTACAGCTCATTACATCTTCCTATAAGACACACTGATACTTTTTGTGAAGCTTAATATTGCTGCCTGTTAAGTGTATCCAGTGGTGTTAACCGTGGCTACCAGCAATAGAGCTAAGAAATGTTCACAGATGTCAATGATTCAGGCAGAGGCAGAGAAATACAAAAGAAGGGAAGGAAAGACTGAGCAGGAAAGACTGTGAGAATCAGAGAATAGAAAATACTTACCGTGAGGAGAGTTAACTTGCTAGCTACCATGACTCAAGTTCCAGTCTACAGCAACGATGACCAAGAAAACAAATAGTTACTCATTTGGGGGTTTAAAACTAAACTCTCACAGGTCATAAATATACACTGAAATTTCATAAATAGAATTAAGATGCTAATTTCTGGGAAATATTTGTAACAAATTCTTACAAATAAAAATGAGCTCATGCAAACAATAAGAACAATACCAACCTACCAGGAGACGAAGTGAGGAAATGACAAGAAAAGACACATGTATTATAGGTCATTGTAACTTAATTTTTTCATTCTATTGACAAATATTTAATTGAATAACAAAGATTTTCCAGGCATATCGCTAGGCCTATGAGTACAGGGGATGACTGTGATGTGTTTCTTATTCTTGAGATTTCCTCAGTCACTTCATAAGATACTAAAATGTAAACATAGAGCTTATATTGCAAAGATACTAACAAACCCTCATGAAATAACATGTGAGAGATTTAGGGGAGAGGATCTTAAAAAAAAAGGTTGCCAAGTAATGAAGCAGTCAGTAAATAGGAAAGTAATAGGAAAATAGGAAAGAAAAAAGTAACAGGTGAGTGAGAAAGATATTCCAGGTAGGAGGAGCAACATAAAGAAAACCTTTTGTGTTAGTGAATGTGGGAGTCCTCTGACTCAACTATAAGTAATTAGTTGCATGAGACTTTTGGCTTTCTCCCTCTTCCTCTCTGCCTCTGTGGATATCTATAGATAAGACTGGAAATGTAGCCATGAAAACAAGACATATTACACATCTAACGCTTCATTTCCATTTATAGTAAAACCATATGATGTAGATATAAGAAGGATAGAATTTTAGTAAATAGATATTTGAAACAATTCCAAAACAAGAACAGAAGACATCTGGGCCATAATGGTGCCATAAACTTTGAAACAGTAAAACTACTCTAGTACCAGTGCATAAAGAAATTGCAGTTTATTTATATTTCCCAAAACAAATTTGGATTCTGGAGATTTTCTGAGAAAAAAAAAAAAAAAAGCTCTATCTTTATATATGAGAGAATTAAGGAATTGTTTAGTATAACTTATGATTTTTGTTTGTAAACAAAATTTATGTGCCAATTCTAAGAGTGTTTTGAGTATGCAAAGATACTCTTTCCTAATCAGTAGCTTCATGATCCCAAAAGTAGCTACAGAGGGTATATAATCTTACAAATAATAATTTCCATATTTCTGCATCATTTCTCTCTAGATACTTGCCTTCATGGTTCTTTCGATATGTGATTACTCCTACCTCCTTCTTAACTTTCAAATATAATTGTCTTAAATGGTGCTTATTTCTGGTTCTTGTATAGTGTGTTGGAGGATAATGGGAATGAAAGTAGGTTGAAATTTCTGCATGAAGTTTTAAGAGACAAAAGAAACTTCTTTAATGTGATTTTGTTATATTTTGAGGTCAGAACTATTGTTTCCCAACCCAGAGATGAATTACTTCAGTTCAGTAATGAAAGCAATAAAAAAATTAATCTTTTGTATTACCATTTTCCTTGTACTACTTCTCTACAATCTCAGTTTTGCAAAAAAATAATCACTTATCTTAAGGAAATCTTATGGTCTATATCTCCTTCAATACTATGTTTTTCCCCCCACAATCTATTTCATTAAGAGCTGATGATAAGCAATGTTCTCAAGCATTAATTAATTGTTTATATATTACCCAAAAAAGAAATCCCCTTCCTTTTTTCTTAGTGATATAGAGTGATGAGGATATATCATTATTTACATTTTCTGCAGACCTTGCTGATAGATATAAAGAATTAATTTCCTATTCACCTTAAAATTCCCCTTTCTAATTTGGATCTGTCCTCTGAAGATTGACACAATTTTAGGTTACTGAATCCTAACATATTCAACTCTATTTAGATTTCTTGATGAAAATTTCATGTTGTTAGTATAGTTAATTACTGCAAGGGCTAAGAGCCCCAAAATGCAAATCCCTGCTCTATCCCTTCCATTCTGAATTTCACTACTCATTGGGAAACACCTCTGTCTAGCTTTTTCCCTTTGGTATATGCTTTCAAATTTCTAAATACTGTGCTTATAATGATATCTTGGTTGTTTTTTTTTTCTTTCAGTTTTAGATAATATGTATTGATTTCCCAATATAGAGATGTGTTATGTTATTTTATACCACCACTCCCCCTGTTCAAAAAACACAAACACCTATTTTTCCCCTCACTTTCTCAATGAGTTTTATATCTTAATTGTTGTTAAATCACAATTCTGACTTAACCTTATTAAGGTTAGGTAAATATCATCGTAACCGAAACAAGAATGTGCGATGGTTTCATTTTCTTTCTTCTATACCTTTGGTATTCCAAGACTTAATAATTGCTTGTTTTTTATTCAGTTCTATCTATCATTAGTCCATCACCAAAATCTCTACAATAATTTGTATTCCTTCTTAATATGCACTAACAAATCTGGAAATTAATAAAATATTTAAAGTCTTTTTTTCTTACAGATATTTCTCTTGAAGCCCTCTGCCTCTTGGGTCTGATGCATAGATGTCATCTTGGAATTTCTTTCATCTTTCTCTCTCATGGGTTGTTGCTTTGTTACCTGTCCTCTTCATGTGGTTTCTTCCTTATTTTGATGAATGGTCATGATTCCTATGAAAAAATTAAGGGGAAATATATTTTTTTTTGAGAGCTTACATGTCAAAATACTTTCTATGCTGATCATTAAAAGACAATATGGCTATTTATATGATTGTAGTTTGGAAATCCTTTTCTTTCAAAACAGTGAAAGCATTATTTCATCTATTTTTTTTTTTTCTAATGCAGCCAGAGAAAGCCAGTGTTGTTATGTGTCTTTATTATTTCTATGGGCATTGATGTTTCTTTTTCTTTCTTGATTATTTGGGTCATCTAATTGTCTTCAACATTCTAAAATTTCAGTGTGGTATAATGGAGCATGGATTTTTTTTTCACTTTTAAAATAAAGGTTTTATTTTAAAATTGTTTTAGATTTTCAGAAAAATTGCAAAGATAGTACAAAAAGTTCCCATATACTCCATACCCAGTGACGCTGTTATTAACATCTTATATTAGCATGGTATATTTGTTCCAGTTAAAGAACCAATTCTGATAACATTATTAACTAAAGTCCATACTTTATTCAGATTTTTTCACTGTTTTTATTCAATGTCTTTTTTGGTTCCAGAATAGCCTCCCGGGTACATTACAGTTAGTAGTCATGTCTTTTTTAGGTCTGCCTGACCATGACAGTTTCTCTGTCTTACTTGCTTTTGATGACCTTGATTCAGTTTTGAGGAGTACTGGCTAGGTATTTTATAAAATGTCCTTAAATTGATATTTCTCTCATGTTTTCCTGGTAATTATACTGGAGTTATGACTTTTGGGGAGGAAGACAACAGAGATAATGTTAAATTTTCATCAAATCATATCAAGGGTACATGCTATCAACATGACATATCTCTGTCAATGCTAACGTTGATCATCTGGCTGAGGTAGTGTTGGACAGGTTTCTCCACTGTAAAGTTACTCTTTTTTCACTATTTTTATTCTCTACTCATTGGAAAGAAGTCACTGTGTACTTTCCACAACTAATAAGTGGGGAGTCATGTCCCCCCTTTTTAGGACAGTGAATTTACATAAATTCCTTAGACGTTTATACAAGAGATTTGTTTCTTCTCCATTTATTTATTGATTCAAACATTTATTTATATCACTATTGACTCATACTTATTTTATACTTTAGGTTATAATCCAATACTACATTATTTTGATACTCAAATTTTTCCTTCATTAGCCATTTTGAGATCATCAAGTAGGGCCTGTGCTTGTTTGACATACCCCATCACTGTTTTTTGTGTGTGTTTTTGTTTTTTGAGTTTTTTTCTTCTTTATGGCACTACAAGATGTTCCAGGCTGTATATTTTTGACCCATTCCAAGAATCAGCAATTCCTCCAAGGAGCTGTGGTTCATTTTATTTAAGAATGGTTCTAGAAAACAAGATTTGGGCACTAGGTGTGCTCAGTGCTACAATGTGTCATCACTTCTAAGCTTTCTAGGTTAGAGCAAGAAAATATGTGTGTATAATAACTTGGGTATATATGCATATCTGTAAATATTTCTATGCATATCTATATGTATCTATATTAAGATAAATGTGTGTTCATGCTGATGTGTCTGACACTAATCTATTACCACGTGGATCATTCTAGCCTCTTCTACTGTAATTCCCATTCCAACATTGAGAAACCCACTTTCCACCATCTGCCATACATTTATTTAATTTTCCAATTACAGTATACATATATGTCATCATCAGAATTATTAACTAAAATCCCTGGGGGAAACACTTTATCATCTAGAGTACAGTGCTTAAGTACATTTTCTTTTGCCTTTAATATTATTGATCTCATTCATTTCCAAAGTTACTTAGGTCAGCACTTTTCCTCTCACCCCTCTTTCAATGAAGTGGCTTCATTATTTGTAATAGTTGTTTGGCTACATTCTGCATTCCATTCTAGGATTCACAGATCTCCTAAATGATTTTTTTTAAATGTGCATACAACAAGTTTCACTCTTTATGATGTAATGGTTTTGACAAATGCAGTGTCATGTAACATTGTTACAATATCATATAGAATATTTAAATGGTCCCCCAAATCCCCTATGCTTCACCCATTCAACCTCCTTTCCACTGAACCCTTGTCAAACACTGTTTCGTTTTTTGTTTTTATAAAATGAGCTTACAATTTTGCCTTTTCTAGAATGTCATATAATTGGAATCATGTAGTATATAGCCTCCTCAGACTGGCTTCTTTAACTTAGCAATAAGCATTTAAAATTCATTTATGTCTCTTTCATGGCTTGGTAGTTCTTTTATTGCTGAAAAATATTTGATTGCATGGATGTATCAATTTATCCATTCAGTTATTGAATGATTGATTGTTTTTGGCAATTATGAATAAAGCTGCTGTAAACAGTCACATGTAGGTTTTTGTGTGAACTTAAGTTTTCAAATTAGGTAAACACCTAGCAAACTCTGGTAATACTAAGGCTATGCTTAACTCTGTAGTCTTCCAAAGTAGCTGTATGTACCATTTTGCCTTCCCACCAGCAATGAATAAAAGTTCCTTTTGCTCCATATCCTCAACAGCAATTGGTATTGTTAGGATTTTTGAGGGGGTGGGGTAGAAGGGGCTAGCTTTTCTAGTAGGTGTGTGCAATGGTATCTCGTCGTTTTGTGAATCCTTAATGACAAATGATGGTGAACCTATATGCTTATTTTCTATCTGTATATATTCTTTAGATACCTGCTCAGATCTCTGTCCTGTTTTTTAATTGGGTTGCTTTTATTGTTGAGTTTTAAGAGTCCTATCTATATTTCACTGAGCAGACTAGATTTTAATATAATTGCACATAAAATTGAGTCTTATAAAGTATAAATAATTTTTCCAAAATCAAATATGTCATATATTTTGAATACATTCCTTTATCAAATATGTATTTTGCAAATATTTTCTCCCAGTCTTTGGCATGTTTTTTTCCTTAACAGTGTCTTTCCAGAACAGAAATGTTTTTTTTGTTTTTGTTTGTATTTTTTTAAACGTTTAAAAAGTCTGTATTAGTTTGCTAAAGGGCTGCTGATGCAACAGAAATGGAATGGCATTTATAAAGTGTATTTACTTGGGGTAAAAGCTCACAGTTCCAAGGCTGTGAAAAGTCCAAACCAAGACACCATCAGAAATGCTTTCTCACCAAGTGAGCGACTGTTGATCCTGGCGTTTTGCCACGTGGTGAAGCAAGATGCCACTCATCTCTGCCAAGGTCTCTGCTTCCTCTCCAGGTGCACAGTCTCCTCCTGTGCTGCTCCGTGGGCCAGGTCTCTTGGGGCTTCCTGCTTAAGTGATCCTGTAGTCCTTTCTCTTACAGGGCAGTATGATACATGGTGGCTTCCTTTTCCTGTGTCTGTCTGAGCCAGTCTCTCTCTCTGTGTTTCCCTTTATATCAGACCCAGCAAAAGGCCTGAGAGTCAACCTGAGTCATGCCTCACTGAAGTGGACCAATCAAAAGCCGGAAATTCATCTCCTCAAATCATCTGCTCAAAGGCCCCTCAACTGAATTTATTGCAATTGAAGAGTATCATACCCAGAGGAATAGATTCGTTTATGAACATACTCTGTCTCTTTTTGGGTTTCACAAAATAATTTCAAACTGCCACAAAGTCCAATTTATCAACATTTTTCTTTCATGGATCACACTTTTGCTGTTGTGTACAAAAACTCACCACCAAATTCAGGTTGTAGAAGTTTTGCATTTTATGTTTAGCTGTGATCCATTTGAGTTAATTTTTGTAAAAATTATAAGATCTATATTTAGATTTTTTCTTTTTCCTTTAAAAATATCCCTTCATTGTTATTATTATTACTATTATTATTCTTTACATACTGGCATCGAATTGTTTCAGCACCAGCTGTTGAGGTAATAATTGTTTCTCCATTGAGTTGCCTTTGCTCCTTTGTCAAAGATCAGTTTATTATACTAGTGTGGGTCAATTCCTGGACTTTCTGTTTCATTATTCTATATTCTATTATTATATACAGTATTATCTATCATCTACTATTATCTATTATTCTATATATTCTATATTCTGTTCTGTCACCAATATTATGCTGTCTTACTAGAGATTTATAGTAAGTCTTGAAATCAGATAATGTGAGTCCTCTTTGTTCTTATTTTTCTTTATTATGTATTGTAGGCTTTTGCTTTCCCATATAAATTTCTGAAGTTTTATGCTAATAATCCCCTATAGTTGAAGAATGATATACTTGGAGGGAAAATACTGAGACTGTGATACCCTCTAGCATAGTATAGTTCTTGGCATACACTAAACACATAATAAATCATAGCTTAAAAATGGACATGAAAAGAATATAAGGGTGTATTAAGTAGAAATGAATGCCATGTCAGTTTATGTCAATAAACTTATTTGTTATCATAATACATGAAATCCTGTTTTAATAGTAATGGAATATTTATTCCATTATATATTATATATATAATATATAAAAATATATATATTTAGTTATTTTTCTATATCAAGAGCCATGTTGAAGAGTTTGCATACACTCTCTAATTTAACTGTAACTATTAATATTTGAGGAAGATACTGTTATCCCCATATTTACAGATATTAAAACTGAGTCACAGAGAGTTTAAATAAATCAAATGTTAGTATCCTGAATTCCAGTTTGCAAGTAACTAGCACACCTGCAATTCCAATTTTGAGAGTCTGACTCTAAACAAGCCTTTTGGTACACTAATTCCAATTTATCCTTTAACCATTAGGTATACTTTCTTTTTTTTTTTTTTTTAAAGATTTTATTTATTTATTCATTTATCCCCCCCTTGCTGCTTGTGCTCACTGGGTCAGCTAACCACGCCGTGCGGGCGGGCTTGCCTTCACCAGGAGGCCCCGGGAACCGAACCCGGGGCCTCCCATATGGTAAACGGGAGCCCTACTGATTGAGCCACAGCCGCTTCCCTAGGTATACTTTCTCATGTCAAATGTCTTCAATGAATATTTTTAATTTAATGTGAAATGATTTAAAATCAAATATATTTTAGGTTTCAGATTTTCAAAGAGATTTTGCCTTGGATATTTCAATAATAATCAGACTTAACAATGTGCTCTGCATTTGGAGAACTAATATAGGAAGGAGTGTAATTAAAATTCTAAACAGTAGCTTTTACTGTGGGCTGTGAATTTCAAATTATTTACAAGATTAGTGCCCTTAACAAATGACCAAGATCTGACTTGGGTTTCAATTTTTTTCATTAAGTAGAGTAAAATGGTCTATTTTTTTTTTTTTTTTTTTTTTAAATTTTAAATTTCCCCCAAACTGTAAAACTTAGAGCTCCGCAAGGGTAGATTCTTTTTCCATAATTTCTTTTTTTGCCAATTTATATGATGCTATGTGTATGGCAATCACTTTCCCTTTTCTTTCTTTCCTTTCTTTTTCTCTTCCCCTCCCCTCCTCTCCCTCCCCTCCTCTTCCCTTTTCATTTTAGCTTTAATAGGGAAGTAGAGGAAGATCCTTGATGAACTAAAGCAGAAAGTCTGCCTTTCCTTCAAGGCTGCTCAGAGGGAAGAGTCTCTAGCATTTCTGAAAATGGCATAGTGGCTCTAGCTGCAGGGTCTAATATCCTTTAGATTCTCCATTAAACCATCCCAACCTTCTCCCCAGCCTCTTTTATGTCTTCTCCACTCTTGCCTCCTCCCAGCCGTTGTAACCTTATTTCATGTACTGTAATTCCAGTGTTGCTAAACAACTTTGTAGAGAAAGCATGTAATTTTCTACTTCTATATTCCAGAGCTGCCCCAAATTCTCAAATTGCCTATGGACAAAACGATGAAAATCATTCAAAAGAGTCAGTATATATAAGCTGATATTATGAGATCACCACAGAGGATCAACAGCCTATGGCTCACAGCTCATAAAATGCAACTTAGGCCTTTGTAAATATACTATTTATTTAAATCACATAATTTATAAGAGAAAGTTCTATTTTTAAAGGGAAAAAAAGATTTAGTAATAAAGGCAATTTCTATAAGGAGAGTTTTTGAGTTCTTATTAAAATTTAAAATTCTGATTGTTCAATAAATAAACATATGTCCTGAATAATCACTTCTATTATTTTCAATTTAGTCTTTAAGCAGCTATTTCAACCCATGTTGCTGTTTTCACTTCGAAATCCTCCTAGTGGGATAGCAATATTAATTTTCTTTATGGATAATACAATTTTCTAAAATTGCTTCCCTGACCCAGCACTTTTAAGGCAGTTTATTGTAATATACAACAAAAGAGGGAGCCTGGTACAATGGAAATTAGATAAAAATTAGGACACCAACATTTATTATTCAGTTTCACTGTTGTCTTGCAAGATGAAATTAGGTAAACCATTTAATTTCCTCACAATTCCAATTTTCTATCTGTAAAATGGGAAGGCTATTAGTGCTTTCTAATGATGCTTCTTATAAATCAGGTTTATGAACAGAAAGTGAAAAGCATAGAATTCACCCAATGTTTTGAGGCAGATTATGCTAATTAGTTGGCTAGTATGTAGATTAGTTGGTTAGGGAATTGCATAACTGGGCAATTTGTTGGGCAGCATCAAAATGAATTCTATCCCATAGCATAGACTATAACTACTCTGCTGGCATAGCAAAAATATATTATTAAAAAGATTCATAATTTATATTTCTCTTAATCAAAGATGACAATATTACAAAACCCAAAACCACAAAGAAAGGAAGAAAGAAAGAAATTAAGAACCAAGAAAAACCCAAAACCTAGATTACTTATAAAGGTTATCATCTCACATCAATTTCTTATCCAGAGATCTAGAATGGTCTTACTACCTGACAGCCTTAGAAGATGTTAGTATCTTGAATCTCACCTCTTGAGGCAGTTTAACACATTCTGCCCATTTCTCACCCATGCAGAACAGCTACTACCTAGAGTACTTCATATAGAAAGAGGAGAGCTTGAGATTTCCACACAAATATCACTGCTCTTTCACCAAAGTCCCAAACTCCAGCATTGGTGTCGGATAAGATTCTCTTTCAATAGAAATGGATGTCCTCATTCAACAATATATTTTCCTCTGCTCCCTCAGAAGTTCACTCAGTAGAAGGATAATTATGTATGTCACAGGATGAATCCTTTTCTCCCTTTCTAAGGATCTTATCCTTTTTGAGCTATACAAATGCAAATAAACCAGCATTTATTTTAATCAATGGGACTGAAATTCACTCTGATTCTAGTGTCATTCCTACCTTCAACAAAAAGAACTGAAGGGTCTGTTTCTTCTACAGAGATATCAAGCACTTATTTAGTACTATTAAGTATACAACGTTTTTATATACATCATCCTACTTTCAGTGGGCAAGTTAATTTGACTCCAAAATATGATTTTCTTAAAATACCACCTGTAAAGTGATACACCTAACACTACAAATTCCTTTTTATTGGTTCTGGCCAGAAACTTTACAGTTACAAAATCTGTTGACTTCAGTTATAAAGGCTGGTTGCCACTCCATAGCCTTTGAATCTGTATCTCAGAGACTTCTAGGCTATTTGAAGAAGGAGACAGATAAGTGAAGGCTACGATTGCTCATTCTTGTTTAAAAGGCTTCTCCTAAGTATAGTATAGGGTATTTAAAGCTATTTACCTACAGAAACAAATAAAATAATTTATTTGAAAATACCAGATGAGAATGTACACACAAATATATCTTTATCCTAGGGAAGTTTTTGGAGAAAATTTCAGTAAACAGTTAAATATATCCTTTTATACTTCTAGTAAAGAAAATATTATGGATGTTAAAAAAAGGGGAAAGTAAAGTAGAAAGTAAATGTGTCTAATTATTGAGCTACTAATAGAATACCTCAAGTATTATTTACTAATCAGACCATTTAAAATCAATCAGGAGAAGCCTGTGTAGCTCAGTGGTTGAGTGCCTGCTTTGCATGTATGAGGTACCAGGTTCAATCTTCCAAGTTCAATTCCTGGTACTGCCTTAAAAATATACACACAAAATAAAATAAAATAAAATAAAGTAAAATAAAATAAAACCAATCAGGTATTAGACATAATAAAAACAAAGTAATCAGAAAACTATTGTTTTAATTTATGATTTTGTACTTTCTAGACACAAGTTGAACACTCCACTAATCAAATAAGCTATAAATCAAGAAGTTTTATTAGAGTTAATTTAAAACATATTTTTTACAGAACAAGATATTTGAATCATTCTGATACTAAAAGAACATTTTCCAACTTGGTTTTTGGTGCTTCTAACACGTATATTTAAATTAGAAATAAAAATTTCTCTGTTTTGGTTAGACTATGGGTTTCCCCCGATAAGACTTGTTATTGGAGATGGTGTCCAGGTGCCTAGGTTCTTGGCTTCATCATGAGAAAGAATTCAAGGGCGAGCTACAGATTAATTAAACAAACAGAGGATTTATTGGGGGATAAGGCAAGAGAACAGAAATATACCTTCAGAGAGGTGAAGGTGGGCATTTTCAAGGGAGAAAGTGCAAAGCTCTGCCTGGGGTTCCCTGTTTTATGGGGGTACAGGACTCCGGGGTCTGTGCTGATAAGCAAGGGCTTAGGGAGCTGAGACCCAGGGGTGTGGGGTGCCTAGGGGTGTGGTATGTGCTATCCAGTGTTGACTGTCCATGAGTTCTACAGGGTGTGTTGACCGACGGTGATTAGCCTCTGGTCACTGTCCATGAGGCATGATGTCACTGTTCATGACGTGTGTGGGAAGCTGAAAACTGGGTGGGTGGGTGGTGGTGGTGCCCCTCTTGCCCATTGCCTCTTTGCTGGCTGCCTTCTGACAACGCAGCCTTTGGGTGTGTGTGCTGCAAGCTACCTCTTCCTAACTTGCCTTGTGACTTAGCAGGCTAATGCTAGTAACCAAGCCAATGCCTCAGTTTCTCTTTACAGGCTTATTAGGTTTTCTGCCCCCTTCCTCCTCAGGTCCTTATTCTATCCTGCCTCGGACTGACTATATTTTCTTAAAGGAAGCTGAATGGTACAGCAATTGCCACTAAGAAATGAAGAGATGAGTAGATACGCTGGAAATTAAATAAAACAAGAAAAGAAAGCAAGCAAAAGATGAGATCTTAATTTTGCTGTGTGTGTGGGGGTATGTTTGAAGGTGTTCACTTGATTTTTCAAAAATCCCCAGATAGTTTATAGCAGCCAAGGCAAAGATTTAGATTCTGTGTTGTCTAGTGTGAAATTGTATGGTCAATGATTTTATTAACCATCTTGATTTGTTTGAGCTTCCATTTTATCGAGGGAATTATAAAGAAATGGAGGTTAACTGAAGCAGTTTCACATACCAATAATCCTTTGCAGTACAGATAAAATCCACCTGCCCCAGCCTAGGAGGAAGAACTGTAACAAAGAGTTCAAGCTGACACCAGCAAATTCTGCTGATCTTCACTAAATGGCTACAATCTTACATCAACATCCTGCTTGCTAATTAAAAAACAGGCCTCAAGGACAGCTTGCCCAAATAGCCCCTGTAGCCTTTGTCGTAACCATAAATCATGTCCTCTTTATCCCTCCCCATTTCCCCCAAAACTTTCCCTTTGTCTCAAGCAGCCATATAAGCTGCTCCCCCAGCTCACCCCTTCAAGCATAAACCTCTTTGGGAGCTGCTCCTGCATTAAGGCAATTTTTGCTCAATAAACTTTCTCTGCACTCCCTTTTTTCACAACTGTGTATTTTATTTTCAGCACAACTCTAGAAAGGATGCTTTTGCAAAAACAAAGGTAGTAGATATTGAATTATATTATATACATTTCTAAACTCATACATCAAATTGATACAAATAATAATCAATTTGGAATGCATCTATAATGGCCCCAATTCATCTCCCCTTCTTGTGTGCACTTCAAGTTGGACCTTGTTATTTGCTTTGATCAATAGAATGAAGGGGAAGTAATAATGTGCTGTTTCCAAGCATAAAGGCTTAAGAGGCATTGTGTGTTTCTGCTTGCTGCCTTGGGCTTCTGCCATTTCATTATGAGGAGCACAGCCACTTAACCTATTTTATCAGGAGACAGATGAAAACACATAAAATTGGGTTGCCCCAAATAAGCTCAGCCAATGACAACGCCACCCAATTCCACCTGCAGATGCATGGGAAGTAAATGTTTATTGTTTTATGCTACTGAGAGTTTTGGTTATTTCACAATAGCAATAGCTGACTGATAAGCATCAAAAAGAGATTGTTTTAACCCAGATTGCAAAAGAAGAAATTGTTTGTGTGAGCATGTGAGGAAGAGAAAGAGAGAGTAAGAAAAGTAACCACAAGTCTTTGACTCTTGAAATCCAAATGGTTCTTCTTATATTTTTATCTTTATAAATTCGGTAAAATCTATGTGTATACTATCAATCGATACAATGGAGCGATGACAATCTATATTATGTCTGTGTTTTCCTGGAAGCAAAGAATTTGATTAAATATTCTTTATGTTTTATACTTGCTACTATATATATATATTAATAACACATAAAATCTAAAAATCTGGGTTATTTTCACCTCTTTTTGAAAACTAAATTTTTCCTTGACACACTGGCTTTGGAAAAAGTCTATTCCCTGTTTTGGGGTATTTTAATGTGTATGATATAGCCATTTTGCTCATTAGTTTTATTCTCTGTTAAAAAGCACTAAGGAGATTTTAACATCTGACAAGGATAGAAAAGTTTGTTTCAGACTAAATCTTCTTCCAAAAGTAAGAAGGCAGGACAAAATTATGAAAAGATATATGCGTGGGGTTAGTGGAGCTCTTAAATAAGCAGAGATTTGAGGGACAAATATCTCAGAAAGCAGGAAGAGATTTGCTAATGCTTTTTCCTTGAGTTCTTTGACAATTCCAAAGGGCATCTATGAGACAGAGAACATGAGTCAAACCACGAAGCCTGAGAGTATAAGAAGCTAAGCAAATCTCTCAGTGCTTTCCCAATGATGGGGCAAAATTACAGTTGAGGACTTGAGACACAGGAGATTCAGCTGGGGACCTCAGAGTAACAGTGGTAGAAATATACACATTCTCTCAGAACCTAGAGACTGGCATTAAATCATTTTATTTCCTGCCTGAATTAAAGTGATCTATACCATTACTAATTGCCTACCAGTAGGAAAAAAAATTTTTTTTTGAAGGAAAATAATATCATTCAGAGTCTCAAATGTCATTAAATTTTTCGTATAAAGTGTCTGGCATTCATTAAAATATAAATAGACGGGAAAACGCCAAAAGTTTGCTTAACACCAGGAGAAAAACTGAGAATAGAAAGCTACGCAAAGGATATCCAGTTATTGCAGTTATCAGAATTGAATTTTAAAATAATTGTTATTAATATTTTCAAGAAATTAAATGCAAGATGAGAAATTTCAGGAGACACATGGACAAATTCACTAACTGAAAAATATAATAAATGAAATTATAATTGTATTCTATGCAGTGCTCTTTCTCTCCATTCTTCTTGGTCTAAAATTAGCTGCTTTATTCCTCTCCATATATAATTTAATTTAATGTGCTTACTTGATTCTACAAAGCTCAGTGACTTTTGCTGTGATCCCTCCCTCTTAGGGTAATGGCAAGGTCTAAAGACTTACCTCTATTGTTACTGGATTTAGTCTAGGTTCTTGACTTATGCTACAGAAATGAATTTCAGAGCATGTCAGGTGAGTGAGGCCAGCAATTTATTAAGATAGGGAGAGAAGAGAAATGGGAGAAAGTAACAGACCACAGGTCTCCGGTAGAGGGTAAGGGGCTGAAAAGTGATAGAGAGGGCTGATTTATAGACTACAGTTTCCCATTATAGATTATAAATGCCCAGGTTTTACTTGCGTTTTGGTCCACACAGGGGCACATGGTGAGAGCAGGGTGCAGAAACCACGAGGGCATAGCAGCAGGGAACAGAAGCCGCCGCAGGGAACAGGAGCAGGGGGTGGCAGGGGTCAAGAACAGTTGCAGAAGAAGGGGCGATTTGACCTTTGCGCCTGCTTTCTAAACTGTTAATTATTCCACCCCTTTGCTAATGGCATGGGAGGAGTCCCAGGTGTTTGCTGTTTTGATTGATTACCCCACCCATCAATCCCCTGGGTGGGGCCAATGATAATGTCCTGGGAGAATTATCTGGAGCTTCTGGCTTCTGGGAGAAATCTCATGAGGATTTTCCAGCAGCCATCTTGGGGTATTGATGTCCACATGGTCCTTTCTGCCAGGTTCCAGATCCATCGATTCATTCCCTATATGAAGCCTGCTTCATTATCCTGCTTCATTCTCCCTAATTTCCTTATCCCCTAAAGCTGTCAAGATGAAGAAAGTTGTGCAGTTCTCACCACAGTTGTTTGGCTACCCAGTAAGTGGTTAAATGTATTAAAATACTATATGTCTGTTATGCTAAAAATAAAATAAACAGACTACAAAAGGGGGTACAGAGCAAGTTTACTGAGCTAAAGTTGTATTAAACAGCATGAACGGCACTCAAAAGGTTGAGCTGGGGGAGCAGTTTATATGTTTGCTTGAGACAAAGGGAAAGTATGGTGTAAAGGAGAGGGGGTGAGGACAACAGATATGTGAGATACATGAACTATGGGAAGTGGGGAGCTGTGGACTGTCAGGCAGGGTGTCCTTGAGGCCTGGTTTGTTAATAAGCAACCAGGATGTTGGGGTAAGATTGAGGCCATCTGGTGAAGATCAGCAGACTTTGCTGGTGTCAGCCTGGTTCCTTCGTTACAGTTCTTTCCAGGCAGGGGTAGGGGTCTCTATCAGCACCACAGAGGACCACTGGTATGTCAGCCTGGTTCATTTAATCTCTCTTTCTTCTTTGCAATCCCCTGGGTAAAATGGAAGCTCAAGCAAATCAAGATGGTTAGTAAAATCATTTCTCATTCCACTTTCACATGTCACATATTATGTGTATCTTAATTTATAACTGCTTATGTACTGCCTATGTATTAGAACATTTTATATTTATTTTAAAAGTATTTAAAATGAACTATTGAACTAAAGCTGACTATAGCTTCAATATAGTTCATGTCCTAGTACAATGCCAATTATACATGTAATATTTTAAGATGGTATGTTAACCTTTTTTTTTTTCCCAAAATAAAAATTGATACTTTATTATAATTTTTTTAATTGCAGAACTCCAGGCTGAATATCAATAGACACACACACACATACACACACAGTCACTAATTTCTAGAGTCATCTTCCATACCCCCTTCAAAATCCCTTAAGGTAATTTTACAGTTCAACCCCACAGACCAACTTGGATATATTGAAACACTGAAGTCTTTTGGTTTTATCCTCAGGATCAAAGTGCTGTTACAGGCAGAGTATTTCTTGTGGGAGATTTTTTGTTGTATTAGAATATACTTAAGAATAAGAATGGTGTGTGGAGAGCTCTGGGTGTGGTTAAATATGAATTTGTGTCCCTGGTGTCCTGCAAGCTTTGTTCTCTTTCCTCTTCATTGTTTTGTCTCTTTGTACAGGAGTTGCCTTACACTCTGCAAGAAAAACTGTATCTGGACAGCTGGTAGTTCAAATCAGTAATGTTACATCTTAAACCACTGAGTCTACAATTGAGAAATCTGAGCCCTCAGGATTCAACTCAAAACAAATCTTATTTCAAGGTAAGTAAACAAATTTGTCTGGCAAGCAAAATGCTTCATTCTTTCTAAAATCATAATTGTAATGGAGACTTTTGTTTCATGGTGTATCACAAGACAAAAATCAGGCAACCTACATTTCCAAAATGATTCACAGAGCACCCTCTCTTCTATTTCCCTGCCTCAGTGCTGAGAAATTACTCCAGAGCCTGGAAGTTGTAATATATGTGGCTTGGGTTACTTGGTGCTCAGGTAAAACAAGGCCCAACCTTGATTAGCACAGATTATTTCCTTAAATGTGATGGAACTAAAATAGAGACCCTTACTCAGAGAAGCAAGGATCTGTAGGAGCTAGGACAAGCTGAAAGCCTGAGGATCACTAAGCTAATAGACTAAGACAACACAATGGTCCGTGAATACTGAAGCCAGTTATCTTCTGAAAATATCACTATCATCTTCAAAACCATATGCTTCTTTTTTTCTAATCAGGAAATCAGGTGTGTGCAGGGGGGTGGGAGAACATTCACATATATTGCCCACCAACACATCCTTTTCAACACAGGAGAAGGTATTTTAAGAAAACGAAAAGCTTTTCAAGACATCTGTTTTCAGGGAAAGATCATAATAACAGAAATACTTTTCAGAGTTGGTTCTTTTTTTTTTTTTTTTTTTAAGATTTTTTTTATTTATTCATTCATCCCCCCCTGCTGCCCGCGCTCGCCGGGCCAGCCAACCACGCCGCGCCGGTGGCCCGCCCCCACCAGGAGGCCCCGGGAACCGAACCTGGGGCCCCCCACATGGCAAACGGGAGCCCCACTGATTGAGCCACAGCCGCTTCCCCAGAGTTGGTTCTTTCTAAAGCCTATCTCAATCAAGAAAAAGGGCAGCCACCTTTCATGAGGTACCAAGAGATGTTCTGGCAAAAATATTTTCACCTTCCTCAAGTTGTATGCTACCTTCAAGTCCAACTATAATGTATATGATCAGTTTCTGTCAGCAAAAAAAAGGTGACTTTAAAAAAAAATCTCCAAAATTAATATTTGTGTAGAATGAAGGTAGAATTTTGGTTGGTTGTTTTTGTAATTCAGAACACAGCTGAAATCAAAACGTCTACAAGTGCCCCTTAAATTCACATCTTTAAAAGGTCCTTTTCACCATTCACATGAATTCATCTGAATCATTGCCATCCTGATTTGAAGACATATTCTCAACTTTCAATAATGATGAATAGCTCCTAAGTTCATCCATTTCCCTCTTCTTCATTTCTTCTTTTTCTCTCCTTTTCATTTCCTGAATTTGGGCTTTTTTTTCATTCCTCTCCTCACGGTCTCTGCATTCTTTCTCTGCTGCTAGGTCAGGAAACCGCTCCAATTTGGTCTTTTCTAATCGATTCAGTATCTCATTTACTTTCTTCTCCACTGTCACAATTTTAACCTTGAATGCTATTGGCCTTCACAAGATGTGCACAGTCCATCAGCACTTCCTTTGGAATGTCTTCTATCTTCTCCCCCTTATGTAATCGAAGGTATACATGTGCCGAAGAGAGTTTGTCCACATGAAACCGCTGCTGGTGGTGAAGTAGAGCACCATGATCCCCTCAGGCGGTGCGGGGACTCCTACACGGAGCTGCAGCGCTCAACTCTGGAAGCTCAAGATAACCAGAAGCCCCGCGACCACTCTGTTAACCTTTTAAAAGACAGTTTTTTAAATAATGTTAAATACTTAGAGTAGGCACCTCAAAATGTTATTTAAATTATTATGCATAAAACATTGAAATGCTGTATTAGTCAGGGTTCTCTAGGGAAACAGAACTGACAGGAGGTATCTGTAAATAGTATGAGGTTTTATAAAGTTGTCTCATGCGACTGTGGGGATGTACAAGTCCAAATTCTGTAGGGCAGGCTGCATGACAGGGATTCAGATTAAGGTCCTCCATGAGCTCCCCAGGAGACACTGGCTGTCTAAAGTAGAGATGGAAATTTTCTCTCTGAATGCTGAAATCACTTCTGCTTTGAAGGCGTTCAACTGATTGGATAAGATGTCTCTCATTGTTAAAGACAATCTCCTTAGTTGATTGTCGATGTAATCAGCCATAGATGCAATCAACTCACTGATGATTAAAGTCTGTAAAATGCCTTTATATTACAATTAGCCCAGTTCTTGCTTGACCAAACAACTGGGCACCATTACCTGGCCAAGGTGACACATTAGTCTAACCATTCCAAATGCTTTTCTAGTTCAAATTAGTCAATTTTCTATTAGTTTTGGAGGAAAACTTAAGTTTTTTTTCCTAAATTATACATCCTTGAAAATCATTATTATTTTTATTTGAATAATGCTGTGTTTAAAAACTAGGAAGAATGTAAAAAATTAACTTATCAAAAATCAGGAAATTTCAGGTTTCAAATCTACCAAGATGGTGGTGTAAGGCACTCCAGAATGATATTCCTTCACAAAAAACTTTGAACAATTAGCCAAAACTGACAAAATCATCTTCCTTATAACTCCAAAAAATAATTAAAGGTTGCATTAATTATTTTTAATTAATTAAAAATGGGCAATGCTGAATCAAGAAAACAAAGCTTTACACTTTACACTTTGCACTGTACACTTTTTTAGGTTTAGACAAAAATGTATAAAGGCCTGTATCCATCATTGCAAAATCATGCAGAACAATTCCCTATATTTTTTATGTAACTTTTATGTAATATAAAACTTCTTTAAAAATAAAGGAAAAAAAAAAACATGTAAAAGAAAAAGAAAAAAGAAAACACAGATTTAAAAGAATAATAGGAGAAGCTTCTAGTGAGTTTGCTGATTTTCCCCCAGTCCCTCCCCAGTGCAGTGTGGAGCCAGCCAGGACTCCCATGGTGGGTCCCTGGCCAGGTTCTCAAGGAGCAGATTAACCCCTTATGCACATACTGCAGTGCCTGTATGTGGGTGCCATTCATTAGTTGGCAACTGAACTTACCCTTCAGGTAAGTTTAACTTACAAACAATTGCAATTGCTCTTTGCAGTTCAAGAAACAATTGAGTTAAAATGTCCTGGAGCAAATGATTAAAAGCTTTAAGCCATATAATAAAGCACTAATCAGGGGAGGGGGAGAAAATATTTGTCATAAGGAGTAAAGGGTCCTTCAAATTAGCGAAAACAGGGAAATTCCTAACGTCATGAACACGCACAAGTCCAGGCAAAGAAACAGGATCAGAATAGCTGGAGAGGACCGTGAACTTCTTGCCTTGGACTAATCCTCTTGAAAAACTCCAAAGGAGGGCATCAGCCAAGTCAGAGCCAATTTTCAGAATATGAAAGGTGATTTTTGCATTAGTTTATTTGTTTTTGTTAGCTTCTGGCATTCAAATATATCACTGTCATGTCACTAGCTGGATACAAAGTTAAGGAACAAACAGATCAAGGACTAAATTCCAGTAATAACATTTTAAAATATTAAATTATACAATGTGCAACAATAGGCTACTACTTTTCCACATAACTGAAACACATTCAGTTTTAAATATCAATATGAGGGAAGCAGATGTGGCTCAAGCAATTGGGCTCCTGCTCACCACAAGGGAGGTTCCTGGTTCGGTTCCCCGTGCCTCTGAAAGAGGATGAGTAAGACGTGACAGGCAGGCACAGCAAGCTGACACAACAAGAAACACAAGAAGAAAAACACAATGAGAGACAAACAAAGCAGAGAATGGAGGAGGCTCCCTCCCATATCGGAAGTTCTGTGTTTCGTTCTTGGAGCCTCCTAAAGACACAAGGAAGACAAACAGACACAGCAAGTGTAAACGATGAGGGGGTGGGGAGAAATAAATAAATATCAGTATAAGCTTCTATTTTATTTTTCAACATATAAAGTGGAAAGAAAGCAATTATAACTACAATTTCATAAATAAAACCTGCTGAAATATCAAAATTCAATAAATTTCTTCCTTTTTAATAATAACATTAAAAATCAATCTCTTTTAGATATATAAATAAATCAAATGTCTCTTCCAGAACAATTTTCTGTAATTTAAACTTTTAAAAAATTGTCTAAATCGGAATAATCTTGTGCTGTCAATTTCCAAGCTGGCGAAAGTAATTTTTGACCACTGTTCCCAAGGTAATGGGATACTATTATGCTATTTTTAATAACTATTTTTATAAGCATTTTCAATTTTGCTTTTTTCCTCAAAATATTATGCCTCTAGCTCTTTCTGCTTCTTTAAGTCTATACATGCTTACTTTGTATAAAAAATTCATGAATGTGGTTGTTCATGGTCATAACTTTGTAAAATAATAACTTACTTTCATGGAAATTTTATTCAAAGACATAAAAACCATTTATATATCATATTTATTCATCAATATATTCTTTCTGTGTGTCTAGACAGGAATTGTGTTTTGTTTTGTTTTTCACAGCATATCTGAACTCTTGGATAATGAGAATAAAAAGAATACCCTTAATGTGGAAACCTAAATACATAGTACAATGTGTGCTTTTCTATTAATGCAGTTTTACATACATACATATTTATATCTATACACATATATACAGATAGTTACAAAAATATTTTAAGTAGCTTTAACAAATGAAATCACAACTTGAAAGACATAAGGGCAAATATACAAAGATTTACACTATAGAGGAATACGGAATGGACAAATAATATTATGTCTATATTACTGCACCAACCATCTAACTATTATCTTTTCTTCTATTCTCTATTGATACAATTAATTCCCCATATTTCTTCTAGAGTAAATTATTTAATTCGTAAACATGATCATTTTACTTCCCAGCATAGGCCACTTCCATGAGGTTTTAATTTTCTATTGACTTCTTGAAATTTCTTAGGGACACATTCTACGCCTCCAACAAAACAGTTTCTAAATGTCTGTCTCATCTTTCACCATTCCAGATACCAACTACACATGCCAGGCATACAAAGCTAATAATTATTACACCAATCCACTCTGGTGTTTCACATCTCTATGGCTTTGCATAAACTATTTCCTCACCATTAAATGGCTTATCTCTCTGATTAAATGTGTGACTCTTAAAATACAGATTAAGCAAATTTTCCTCTTGACAGATAGTTCAGATCTACCCATGCAGGGCAAAACACTTCTTATTTTTGCCACCAGTGTGCTAATTATTCAATTAATAGATAATGAAAAGCATTAATGAATACACTTTTTAAATAAAATTTATTTTTGGAGCAGTTTTATTTTAGACCTACAGAAAAATTATACAGAAAGTACAGCGAGTTCCCATAAACCCACCGAACTGAACACAATTTTAATGTAATTATTTGCCTCATCCAATGGCTCATGAGCACCATGAAAGTGAAGGTTTATTCCTCTTCATATTTAAAGCACGTAACAGAGTTACTGGAATATGGGAAACCCTCAAAAATATTTTTTAAAGTAATTTTATAATTAAATATATATTAAGATATACATTATCTTAATACATTAGAAATGTATTAAAAATCTAATCTTATTTTCCTTGATCTTAAAGCAAAGAGAAAAACATAGTGAGTCTCTTTATCAGGAGAAAAAAGCACACTAATATTTCATGAGAAATAACTCTTTCTGTCCACTGTCCTCTAAGATGAATAACAGTCTTCAATTTTCCTACAAATAAATCAAAGATATGAACTAGAGCTTCTAAATTGCTTCACACTTTATTCTTTTATGATTCTGAATAAAGTACCTTATACTCCATATATATAGATAAACTAATAATAAGCAATCTTTCATTGCAGGCTTCAATAAATGACATATTGAACCAAATATAAAGGAGAGATATCAGTAATATATTTGTGATTTTTATAGTGTTGGAAAAAACAAACAAACTGCCTTTTCATGATTTTAAAGATTTCAGTTAAGATGGTATTTTTAATCGTTTTTATCAAGTTAATCAGTGTTTAGTCAAATCCCAGTAACATTTGAATCTTGATCAAAATTAATCCTATTCATAATTCTTATTAAATACACAATACTGAGCATTTTTCCTCCCTAGAAACTTGATGAGTTTCAACTTATATAACAGCTTACAAGTAAAGAAAGATAAATAAAATAAAATAAAATCACAACAAAATAGCCTGTCTTGTTTTTGAAAATGAATACGTTTTTTCTCCTGTCAGTGTAAAAATAAAGTTGATTCTCATCCATTTTTTTCCATCAAATAGTCTTCATTCTAAATACATAGCAAAGAAAAAGCTGGCCATTGCTTTTCTTCTCCTGCAAGAAAGATTAAACATCATTTCCTTTGGTTTTAAATTATCATTTAATGTCAGCTGCTAAAATATGTATTTCTGGTAATTTAATATACAAGGAAGGGATCACTTTTATTTTATTTTATTCTAATCTATTTTATTTTTTACAATACATGACTTGTTTTAATCACAACTCAGTAGATTATTGACAAGTGAATATTTGAAAACACCTATAGGCAATTTTTTTTAAAGAGTAAAGAACAATAGCAAATACTGACCACAGAGATTTGTGCACAATTGATTTCCACTTGAAAGAGAAAGTATTTTGCCCATAAAAGGAAGGAACTGATGACAATGGCCATCCTCCTTTTCTTTCCCGAGGCTCAGAAAAACTCAGAGGACAATTAGTTTGATTATAAAATGTGTTCTGTTGCAGGGTATAGATTTTTAGTTAGTAGGTATATAAAGCCTAAAGGAACTTTGGTTTCATCACACGTTTTCAGATCCCTCTACAATTGATTATGCAGTTGGTTTATCACAAGGCAAGAAATTTACTATATCTTTAATTTTTAATGTATTATTTAGAATAGAATGACCATACAGCGGCAACTCAAACTTGACATGGCACAAAATAAACTTGTTAGGATGCCCAGAACATCATCAAAAGTGTTTTTAAGACTAACTTCCCCATTTAAGAATGACATCAGCGTTTAGGCAATCATTCAAACTGGAAACCCAAGAGTCACTTGCAACTTCTATTTACTTCAATGCTTATCAAATAAACCTCTTAACAATTAGGATATAAGTTCCCAACACCCACCACATTTCAACTGTCAAAAGACAGATCAGAGACAGAGACTTAGGTTGGAGATGATGAAAAACTAAACCCAGCTTTCATTTACACCCCAAATTAATGTTATTTATGTATCTTTGATGCATATGAGAATATATGTATTTTGTTTGAGGCAATTGAAGCTGTTTAGTAACTTCATGTACCTATTTATGCTAAATAGTTCTTAAATTTGAAGTTGAATGCTTAACACAGTGGTACAAGTCTTTGAGGTAACTACATAAAAAGCCCAACTATTCACATTAATTTCCCTTCCCATAGAATCACCCCTCATGCCTTTGATTCCCTTCCTTTAGTGAATCAATATTACAGCACAATAAATTCTTAAATGAGTGATTTGATGATAAACAATTGTAGTAGAATTCCATGTAGACAAATGGCTGGCCAGTCTCCCAGTAATCTTAGTCAAAGCTAAAGTTCTGTTGATGAAAGGATTAGAAGCAAATATTGTCTGTCCTCAGGGGAAGGGCAAGAAATGTCTGCTCTTGATTTGCAACATGGAATAGGCAACAAAATTCCACTGCTGGTGAAGGAGCAAGAAAGTCTACCACCAAAAGTCCTAGGTAAAGGTGTCCT
The DNA here is from genome assembly GCA_026826555.1 of Tolypeutes matacus. NCBI lineage: Eukaryota > Metazoa > Chordata > Mammalia > Cingulata > Chlamyphoridae > Tolypeutes > Tolypeutes matacus. The sequence continues at coordinate 11,402,404 of JAKSZT010053783.1, forward strand.
TCCACAGAAGTAGGAATGGAAGTAAAGACATTTGTCCTTGCCAGAGGAGTGGGAACCTGTGTGGACCTAGGATCATGCACTGACACAAATGTCTGCTATCACTGGGAGAGAGGCAGGAAACTTGCTACAGGAATACTACTGAGTTTCAGACCACTTCAATAAAGCAAATATTGCAATTAAGTAGGTATTACAATAAAGCAAGTCACACAAATTTTTTGGTTTCCCACTGCATATAAAAGTTGAGTTTATACTATACTGTAGTCTATTAAGTGTGCAATAGCATTATATCTAAAAAACAATGTACATATTTTAAAAATAACGTACATAACTTTATTGCTAAAAAATGCAAACGATCATCTGATCTTTCAGTGAGCCATAACCTTTTTGCTGATAGAGGGTCTTGCCTTGATGTTGATGGCTGCTGACTGATCAGGGTGGTGGTTGCTGAAGGTTGGGTGGCTCTGGCAAGTTCTTCAAACAAAAATGAGCATTGCCACATGGATTAACTCTTCCTTTTATGGAAGACTTCTTTGTAGCATGTGATGCTGTTTGATAGCATTTTACCCACAGTAGATCTTCTTTCAAGATGGAGTCAATCCTCTCAAATCCTGCCACTGTTTTATCAACTAAGTTTATGTAATATCTTAAGTGCTTTTTTGTCATTTCAGCAATGTTCACAGCATCTTCATTAGGAGTAGATTCCATTTCAAGAAACCACTTTCTTTGCTCATCTGTAAGAAGCAACTTCTCATCCATTCAAGTTTTAATTGCAGCAATTCAGTACATCTTCAGGCTTCTGTTCTAATTCTAGTACTTTTGCTTCTTCCACCATATCTGCAGTTACTTCCTCCACTGAATTTTTAAACCCCTCAAAATCATCCATGAGGGTTGGAATAAACTTCTTCCAAACTCCTGTTGATGGTGGTTGTAGCAGTTTGGCATTGTTTATGAATTCCAAAAAAATAGTTACTGGATTACGTTTGTAAACTGGTCTGTCAGAGGTATCACTTTTAATTGATTAAATTATGATTAGGGCTTTGATTGGGCCATGTCAGTAGGATGTTAAGTGCCTGCCCCTTGGTGGGTGGGGACTCAAAGATATAAGACATGGCAAAGAAAAGAGTTGGAGTTCTGATGCTGAGATTTGAGCTGGAGCCCAGGAAATGAACACACAGGAGAACACAGAGGAATAGAGACGGCTCTTAGACACTGCAGAAGCCCCAGGGAGAGAGAGAGAGTCATTTGCCTGATAGTCTACAGCTGGCCTTGTGAAGAGAGGCAATGCCTAGAGAGCCTCATAGTCTACAGCGGGCCTTGTGGAGATAGCAGAGGAGCTGAGCCCAGAGAGAAGCAAGTCCCGGGAAGAGAGGAACCTAGGAAGCCTGAACCCTCACAGATGTCGGCAGCCATTTTGCTCCAACATATGGCAATAGACTTTGGTGAGGGAAGTAACTTAAGCTTTATGGCTTGGTAACTGTAGGCTTCTACCCAAATAAATACCCTTTATAAAAGCCAACAGATTTCTGGTATTTTTCATCAGCTCCCCTTTGGCTGACTAATACAGAATTATTTTGACCTCCTACCATGAATCATGAATATTCTCAATAGCATCTAGAATGATGATCCATATCAATTTCTTTCTATATTATTTCAGTACTTCCTAAGTGTTACATTGACAAAAATAGTAAAGTGTTACTATACTACACAGTGAACCCTGAGTTAAACCATGAATTTTAATTAATAGTACAATTATTAAAATGTGCTATCATCAATTGTAACAAATGTTTCACACTAATGCAAGGTGTTGGTTGTAGGGTGGTATCTGGGAATCCTGAGTTTATGAATGATTGTTCTGTAAACCCACAACATCCCTAATAAAAGAGAAAAAGAGAAAAGAAAAAAATAGTATTGGCATTTGTCATGATATTTTAAACTTCTTTTGTAGATTAGTAACTTCCACAAAAATTCTATAAATTCCATTATTTTTGGTATACCCTGTAAAAGCATGGGTCTGAAACTTAAGTTTTCATGAAAATTACAGATAGGAGTAATTATCTGTAATTTTCGTGAAATTACATGAAATTTACATGCATCTGAGTAAGTATTTCTGAGATAAACTCTTTTATGCAAGAACTCTGGTGACATTGATGCTGATAATCCTTTGAACCATGTTTAAGAATCTACCTAACATTACCTTCACTTTAGCAGTATTAACAAGGACTTCAGTATCGCCTTTGATCCCTCACATCCAATCACCTGTCAAGTTCCATGGATGTTTATCCCCACGTTTCATTTCTGCTGGAATAATAGTAGCATAAATACTTGAAACTTTTCACTTTGACCATTACAGTAGCAACCTGAGGTTTCTTGACTTTAACCTTGTCTTTCCAAATCACTCCACATATGACTTATCTTCTATACCTTGTTTCATGACACTTGTCCATTTAAAAATCTTTTAAATCCCTTTAATTCCTACTTAGTAAAGTCCAAACCTGGTATTCAAGACTCTTTATGAGTCAACTTTATTTGTGATCCTGAATATTCTGTTATGCTACAATCTTTCCTTTGCTTGAAATGTCATTATTTGCAATCTCTACCTGATGAAATCCTCCTCAATTCTTTAATCTCTAATTCAAATGTTGTCTTCTCCATACAGCCTTTCACAATCCCCTGAAGCATAATTCTAAACTTCTACATTTTATGTACATGTCTGTCATGTGTATTGTACATAGATGCACAATAAACATTTTTAACGTGAAAAAAAGTTTACATGATTAGCTCTGATTTCTATGACTCATTCTCTCTTCACTTCCAATTAATCATTCAGTTATGTTTTTTTTTTTAGTGTAATGCTTATTCAAGTCTAACAATCATACAGATACTGCACTAAACAAAAGTGTACAATCAGATGAAGTTTCACAAAGTGAATACACTGTTGTAACCAGTACCTAGATCAGGAAACAGCAAATGAGCAGTGTTTGAGTTGGCTTATCTTATCTGAAAGCAGATAAGAAAAAATGTGTTGGCTTTAACTATGGGAATTTATTAGCTTACAAGCTTACATTTTTGAAGCTGTGAAAATGTTCAAATCAAGGCATCATCAAGACAATGCTTTCTTCCTGAAGATCAGCTGATAACCCTGGATTCCTCTGTCACATGGCAAGGCACATGGTGGCAAATGCTGGTCTTTCCCTTCTCTTCTGGGTTTTATTGCTTTCAGTTTCTTGTTTCTGTGTCTTTTTCTCTTTGCCTTTTACAAAGGACTCCAGTAAGAGGATTAAGGCCCATCCTGAGATCCTACTAAACAAAAGATCCTATATATTATGGATCCACACCCACAGGAATGGACTAACTTTAAGAACATATTTTTCTGGGGGTACATACAGCTTCAAACCATCACAACCAGGTCATCAGAAGTAACCCCAGAAACCATTGTAAAGATATCCCCTATCGAGGCTAACCATTATCCTATCTTCTAACAATATAGATTAAATTGCCTAGTAATATAAATGAAATCATACAGTATGTACTGTTTTATGTCTGGTTTCTTTTGCTGGGTATTGTGCTTGTGAAATTCATCCGTGTTGTTGCATTTTAGCAATTATTTCTTTATTCTCATTACTATGCAATAACCTATTGTATGAATGTACTACATTTATCTACTCTATTTAGGCATTTGAATGGTTTCCAGTGTTTCCAACTTAATGGTAGTGCTACAATAAACATTTTATACCAGTCTTTTGGAGATTATATGTACACATTTCTGCTGAGCATACACCTAGGGGTGGAATTGCTGGTTGCAGCACTATTGCCTTTAGTTTCTAAGTACTTCAACAAAACTGTTTTCATCCTCACTTCTAATTCTTAAGTTCATGTTCAGATAAATTTTTTTACCCACACTAGTAAAAGGGCCTCATAACTGGTCTCCCCACCTCTATCCACCACCAGCATCCATTTCCCCCACTTTGGCAAAGAAATCTGTATAAACACAATTTTCATCATATCTTTAACTGCCTGAAAACTTTTTTACAGATACTCTGTTACTTACAGAATAAAACTGAAATTTTATATATGACATATTTTTCTTCATGATCTTATAGGTGCTAAATTTTTTTCAGCCTCCTAATCTCTAATTCTTCCGCTCATAGCTAGTAATTCACTTCAGTGATCTAAAATTTCCTTACAGCCTCTCTCTGATATATTTAGTCAACAAAAACCTTAACTTAAGTATAGAGGCATTTACTCTTCGTTGATTCCTAGGGAAATTCTTCTTGATCTAGGGGTCAGTCCCATTGAATTCTGGCCTCAGGTAGGCATTGGTTGACTCTGGACTTGAGGAGACAACGATGGGCAATGGCCATCCCAGGGAATGGAGAGGGCCTGCATCTGCAGGCAGGACCATCCCACCCACCAGATCCATGGGACATAAGGCCTCTCTCACTTGGAGTTGGAGTGGACATCACCATCCCAGTCCCCTCAGGATTGGGGAAAGAACTATGGACTAGAGTGGACTTAATGGTATTCTCTTGTTCACATATGGTGATTCTAGCAATGGAAGAAATTATAACAATGAGGTGGAGCCAGTGGCCACTTGACACTTTTGGGGTAGGGAGGGGATGAGCAGTTGAAATACAGGGGCTTCTTTGGGAGTTGGAGGTTGTCCTGAGTACTGTTGTGGCCACGGATGTAGGCCATTTTAAATCAGCACACACCACTCAGAACTGAGTGGGAGAGAGTGTGGTCTACAGTGTGAACCGTGGTCTATGGTTGGTGGCAAGGCTCCAGGAGGTGTAAGTTCATTGA
>JAKSZT010053783.1:11407754-11558381 GCA_026826555.1 Tolypeutes matacus
ATATATATATAACATTTTTGTAAGCAAATACACATATATGCATATATGTTTATATATCATTTTACAAATGTTTGTATGTATTGTGAGAATTTTGATTTTTACCCACAATAAAAATAAATTAAAAAAAAAGGTTTTGATATTCTTTGGGTTATTTAAAAAATATTGTTGGAGACCTTGGGCATTTGTTTTAATCATAGAAGTTTCCACACGCTGTGTTCACCCTTTAGAGGTAGAAAAATATTGATCCTGGTAGGATGAGTTCCCAGGTGGGATTAAGACATACAGGTTGCAGAATTACATATGAATCCATTAAAGAAGTCTGCCAAATAATTTATGGAAATGTCATTTAAATGGACAATAATTGGGATTGAGGGATGCAGGAGGCAGCCAGAACTCCTCTCTTGACTTTCTAGAACTATTTCTCTGTCCAAAAAGGCATTTTTCCCAAACAGCAGGGACTGGAAGGCAAAAGTCATGATTATTCATGATAAGAAGATTGTTTTGAGGGTAAACTAGAACTTTGGCAGTAAATGAATTGGGAAAGCTAATATGAGCCAAGACTTGGAATTCATCTATGCAGTGGGGAAATAGCAATTATTATAGATTAAGCAGGACACACCAGTGAGGTCAATTAAGGCAGAGAGAAGTAAGATAGCATATGTCCTGGAAGGCAATAGATCAAGTTTAGGAAGCTGGTAAAAAGGAAAAAGGGGACTATGTTAAAAGAAAGGGGAATAAAGAGCCAAAGAATCACTCTAAAAAATGAGCTGCAAGTATAAAGAAAGTAATTAATGTGATTAAGTAAATAGAATTCCTTATAGAGCCAAAGGCTTTTGGGAAAATAAGGTTCTTAATAAGGTATTCTCCTGCCTGGGAACTCAATAAATCTCAAAATATGGGTGGTTCTGAATGTGCAGATGAGGTAAAAATATAAAGAGCTGATTAATTATATACTCTGTGGTAGGACTCAGAAGACACTGAAACACACCTTATAAAATAACTCCAGAGGTCAAAGACACTTGATTTTATAGCATTTGATCTCAGTTTTTGCCTCTGGAGTGTCAACCCCAGTTTTTTGTTTGTTCTGTTTGTGTGGGGGAGGGACAATAAGCTTAGCATTACATGACTGTAGGAACTGGCACTCAGTCATTAGGCTGCTAGACTATGGTATGCTCTAGATCAATCATTGATGGTCAACTATTTATCAAACTAAGATCCAAGAGTCACTTTGAATACTTGTTAAAATGCAGAATTTGATGTTCCTGCTTAGATCTAATTGACTTGAGACTCTCCAGAGAATGGAGGGGTGGGTAGCTTCAAGGGAATTATATTATAAAATAAGTAGTACAGGTGATTGTTTTGTGTAAGAAAGTTTGGGGAACACTTTTTAGGCATGGGTCAAAATGTGGTAGAAATAAGTAAGAACATATAGCTGGTTCAACAGTTAGTGGAGGGCACACTAGAAAGAATTTCAGCAAAACTCTTAGGATGAATTGAGAAATTATTATCCTGTAGGTCAGGACAGGTGAAAGGTATAAAGATAACTCAAATCAAAAGAGTTAATTTGAAGTAAAACAAAAATAGAATGGCATGACGTGATCTGGTCCAATGTAATAAAGTGGATTTTAGGTGAGGTGGAATCATTTTCTGTAGAGTCAACATGGGAATTTGGTATTCAGGCTTTTCCTAAGTATCTTCAGCATATTTTCAAGTTGAACCTCAGGTTGATGAAGGACTCTCACTCATTTATAACAAGGTTTCCCTATGGGAAAAAGAATCCTCCTAATTCTCTCAAGAGGCTATAATATCCTCTTCCTAGAAAAAGCCGTGACTGCAGCCTGGCTTGGTACTTTAGGAGAATGCCTACATTCTCAAGGATGACTATTGTGGTCATGGACATAGTATTGTGTGTCATTGTCTGGTTCACTCTGTGTGTGTGTGTGTGTGTGTGTACAGCAATTCTAATCCCTCCTACTTTGTCCATAGTGAGGAAGTTAGCAGTTGATATTTTTTAAATGCTAATCACAGAAACACCTTTTCCAAGTGTTTATTATAAAATACATAATGACCTGCAAAGGTCTTGCAGAAGAAAGAATTTTTTTTTCTCCCAGCAAAATATTACACGATTTTTTTCAGTGTCTTTCTTTTTTCTTTATTCCATCTAATTCTCTCAATTTCTTCCTTTGTCTTCTCTTCAATATTCTCTTTCCTTCCATAATTTACTCTGTGGTATTCTATGTTATGAAAATTATGTGTATTTGAGACTGGAAATAAAGATTTAATAAGTTAATGATTTTTAAAACCTTAACGATATATTAAAGGTAAATCATTTATTATAATATATTTAGAAAAAAAAAATTTTGGACATTTAATAATTGAAAACATAAACAATTAAAAACTAAAAAGTAAACACTTTTATAAATATATACATTTCTCAATTAGATGTAATGGATACATGTAAAATTTTTTTTTCTGAATCAAACAATATATTACACAATATATTTGGTTCATAGTAATGCATTCATACAGTATTTGTCCTTTTGTGTCTGGCTTGCTTCACTCAACATAATGTCCTCCAGGTTCATCCATGTTGCCATATGCTTTATGACTTCATTTCTTCTTAAAGCTGCATAATATTCCATTGTGTGAATAGACCAGAGTTTGTTTATCCATTCATCTGTTGATGGACACCTGGGTTGTTCCCAACTTTTGGCAATGGTGAATTGGGGAGATATAAATGTCAGGTTACTTTAACAATGAAATCTGGCTCTGGCTCCATTATTTCACACTCAAAAGTTTATTATGTCAAAAGTAACTCTCCCAGAGATTTTCTAAAATGTTTATTTTTGACAACTATATTCGAGAGTATGAAAAACAAAACAAAACAAAACAAACAAAAAACAAGAAACTTCCTGGCTTCAAACTTTATTTTTAAATTAACTGAGCAGTACCTATCATTAACCACTGGGAGGTAGCATATGTATTGTGTTTTCATTATTTAATGTGTAAAGTTGTGAAAGAAGAGTTCATATTACCTGGAGTTTAGGATACTACTTTTATTATTCGCATTAAATTTTTGTTAGCATAAATATTTAATGACTGGTCAAATTGGTGAAGAGAAAAATTTAAATAATGCAAGGCAGCAAATGGCATCTCTGCTGTGTTAGGACATGAGTGTTGTTCATTGAAGAAATTATATACAATGCAGAAAATGTTACTATTTTGCCATTTCCATGACTTTCTGGAAAAGTAGGTAATAGGAAGTCTTACACTTATTTATATTCAATTAGAAAATGCTTCAGAAACAAAAACGGATAGGGTAACATACCTGAGTTAGAAAATAGCATTCTATATAGGAAGCTAATATATAGGTCTGCATACATAATATCCCAGTGGAAACAGTGAAATCTCTGCTCTGCATAGATTTTCTATTAATATCCATTAAATTTTACCTTTACCAAAGTGTATTATTGAAAATTTGTGTAGTATAGATCTTTTGGAGACTCACCACAATAATTAAATATCCTGTTCATAGCATAAAGCTTTATTAATATGAAAATTAGCCTCATAACATTTTTTTTTTCAGTAGATGCTAATGCTTTTAAAAGTGTCCAATATTTTGAATTTTTGCCAGTTTTAGATAGGTCAAAGAAACATTTTTTCCTCAAAGTCTCTGGAGGAAAAGACTGATTTTGATTGATCCTGAATAAAATTCACTTATTTCTCTGTATTATCTATAAGCCAGCAATAGTGTATATAATAAGATTTTGATGTAAAATCAAATTACATATAACACAAATTTATTTATTTTTAATGTATTTTTTATTTATTTTTAAGAGATATCTAGATTACATAAAATGTTACATAAAAAATTATCAGGGATTCCCATAGGCCCCATTCCCCACACCTCCACTTTTCCCCACATCAACAACTTCTTTCATTAGTGTGGTATATTCATTGCAATTGATGAACACATTTTGGAGCATTGCCTCTAAGCATGGATTAATAGGTTACATTGTAGTTTACACTCTCTCCCACTCAATTCTGTAGGTTATGGCAAGATATATAATAGCCTGTATCTGTCATTGCAATGTCACTCAGGTCAATTCCAAGTCCTGAAAATGCTCCCCTATTACACCTCTTTTTTCCTCTCCCTGACTACAGCACCTCCAGTGGCCACTGTCTCCACATCAATGATATAATTTCTTTCATTGCTAGAATCACAATAAGTCTATTGTAGAATACCACTAAGTCTACTCTAGTCCATATTTTACTCCCCAATCCTGAGGATTCTGGGATGGTGATGCCCACTCCACCTCTAATTGAGAGCAGGCCTTGATCCCATATGGCTGATGGATGGGACTCTCTTGCTTGCAGTTGTGGACTCTCTCAGTTCCTTGGTGTGGTGGTTGTCCATCCTCATCCCCATGTTAGTAGTCCTGGTTGAGTCCAATGAACTGGAGAGTAAGTGTAGCAGCTCCACTGAGCCTCAGGGCCCAGCTGACACATGGAAAGCCCAGATATTAAAGTCTATTGGACGTACACCAACCAACTCCAGCACCAACTATAGGTTCATATAAAAGGGACAGAAGAGGCATGTGTAGAGAAGTCACATCTGAGTCCAACTCTGTCACACTTGGGAGCACAAACTCCAAAGTAGGGCCCACTGGCAAGTCACCAAGCTCCAGAGCTATCTACCATGACTGTAAGACCTGGGGCCCTCAGGAGCTCCACTATTTGGGGTAGTATCTACTCTGGCCATCTATGAGATCCTGCTGAGACATTCATAAGCATTACCTCTCTGATGAACTCCCGACTCACTTTGAATTCTCTTAGCCATATATACTCATTTGTCTTTACCTTTTCCCCCTTTTATTCAAGGTCTTTTTCCAGTTGGATCACCAGCCAGTGCTTGGTAGTAATCCCTCAGTGCCAGGTAGGCTCATCCCCGGGAGTCATGTCTCTCATTGGAGGGAAGGTAATGCATTTATATGCTGAGTATGGCTTAGAGAGAGGCCACATTTGGGCAACAAGGAGGCTCACAGGAAGTAACTCTTAGGCACTCTATAACACTAGGCAAAGTTGCAAATTCAAGAGGAAAAGGCTCATAAGCATAGTCGTCAAAATCAAGGGCCCATCAATGGACCATCTTTTTTCACTAGGCATTCCTCTGTACTTGGGGGATTGTTGCTGTTTCATTAGAAAATGTGGCAGAGCTCCCCAGGATGGGAATTCAGTAATTGTTTGGTTGTTGTGTGATTCTCTACTCACTGTGACAATGCCCCATGAAGACTTGAACATATTTATATACCTTATATGTATGCCCAGGTAAACTTCCTCCCATGTATCCCCCACCACTGACAACCCACCTTGATCCTCCCTTGCCATATTTGTAACCCTTCTGTGATTCAAAACTTCTTCAAAAATGTAGCCAAGAATATTGTCAAATTCAATTAATAAGAAAATGAAATAATAATGATAGTTTCAAACATAAAAAATAAAATACATAATAATTTAGAGAAACTAAAACTAAAATAAAATTTTAAAAATTGGGGTAGTTAAAAAATGAAAAATATTTTAAAAAATAAAATAAAATAAAAAAGTTTTGATGTTTTGCCTTTCACCACTGTAGTATCAATTGTCCTGTATGTACAGTGGTATTTTCTTCTATCTCTTCCCCAGTGTCTTTTTTTTTTTTTTTTTTAATATTGTCTTCAAAGAAGTTTTAGGTCACAGAGGAGCTACATACAGAAAATATAGGGGACTCTCATATACCCAACATCCTCCCAATTTCCCCCTTCCCTATTAATAATCCTTTTACATGTGGATGGTACGTTTGTTACAACTGATGTATAAATATTGAAACATAGCTACCAACCATGGTCAATGGTTTACATTATGGTTTACATTTTAGACCACACACTTTTATAATTTTTTGATGAAATTTCACATGGCCTGTATCCATCATTGCAAATCTTGCAGAACACTTCCATTGCCCCCTAAATACCCCCTCTTCCATCTATTCTATTCCTCCCTCCCCCTACCCTCAGGGCCCACGGTGATCACCAGGCTTCACTCCTTGAAGGACAAGATTCATGATACTTGCAACAATGCTGAAGGATGGACACATTAGTCTGTCCTCCCCTATTAGGAACTGCTCATGCTCTCAAAAGACACCCTCCCCTCTGTTTGAGAACATGTCAGTTCTCCCCAGCATGTGAGTCCAACTCCTTCCCACTCATTATGTGGGTCTCCCCTCACATAGCACACTATGACAAAATGATCACTCACATATTCTTTAGAAAACTGTCCCAGGTGTACCCTGTCCCAAAGGCCCCCCTCCCAATCAACACCCTAAACCAGTAACCCTTTCTTGTCATATTGCCTTAAGAGTTTTCTCAATATTGTACTTTCACCCCTGTACCCACCAATCCCCAGTGTTCACCTGCTCCCTCCCACAACCCTCCCCCCAGTTCCATGGACCATCCAACCCATCCTCCCCACCCTACCCCCTGTCAGGCTTGTACCACCTAACCCAATAGTATGTCTACACCCCTGTCATATCTCTTCACTGCACTACCACTCCTACCTTATCATAAATTTCACCCATATAGGCATTGGCTTACAACCTTTGTCTCCCTTCCTATTTCTATAAACCTATCTTCCAGACTCCAGCTTTCTGGGTCAGCTTGATTTGCTTAATTCATATCAGAGAGGCCATGTAATATTTGTCCTTCAATGCCTGGCTTGCTTCACTCAACATAAGGTCCTCAAGACTCATCCAAGTTATCCCGTGTGTTAGTACTGTATTCCTTCTTACAGCTGAGTAATATTCCATTGTATATATGACATTTTGTTTATCCATTTATCTGTTGATGGGCATTTGGGTTGATTCCACATTTTGGCAATAGTGAATAATGACACATGAACATTAGTGTGCATATATCTGTTCACATCTTTGCTTTCAGTTCTTCTGGGTATATACCCAGCAGTGGAATTGCTGTGTCGTATGGCAGATCTATAGTTGGTTTTTTGAGGAACCGCCAAACTGTCCTCTACTATGGCTGGACCATTTTGCATTCTCACCAGCAGTGAATGATGGTTCCCATTCCTCCACATCCTCTCCAACACTTGTAGTCCTCTTTTTTCAAATGACCGCCAGTCTAATGGGTGTAAGATGGTATCTCACTGTAGTCTTGATTTGCCTTTCCCTAATAGCTAGTGCTGTTGAGCATCTTTTCATGTGCTTTTTAGCCATTTATATTTCTTCTTTGGAGAAATGTCTGTTCAAATAACTTACCCATTTTCAAACGGGTTGTTTGTCTTTTTATTTTTGAGGTATAGGATTTCTTTATATATGCGGGATATTAAGCTCCTATCAGATATATGGTTACCAAATATTTTCTCCCATTGGGTAGGGTGTCTTTTCACTTTCTTGACAAACTCTTTTGAGGGGCAAAAAGTTTTAATTTTGATGAGATTCCATTTATGTATTTTTTCTTTTGTTGCTCGTGCTTTGGGTGTGAAGTTCATGAAACCATTCCCTATTATAAGGTACTGTAGATGCTTCCCTACATTATCTTCCAAGGTCTTTATGGTCTTGGATCTTATGTTTAGATCTTTGATCCATCTTGAGTTGATTTTTGTATAAGGTGTGAGATGGTGTTCCTCTCTCATTCTTTTGGATATGCATATACAGTTTTCCAAGCACCATTTGTTGAAGAGGCCATTCTCTCCCAGTTGAGTGGGCTTGGTGGCCTTGTCGAATATCAGATGACTGTATATGCGAGGATCTATATCAGAACTCTGTATGGTTCCATTGGTCAGTATGTCTATCCTTGTGCCAATACCATGTGGTTTTGACCACTGTAGCTTTGTAGTATGTTTTAATCAGGTAGTGTAAGTCCTCCTATTCCATTTTTGTTTTTCAATATATCTTTGGCTACTCAGGACCTCTTGCCCTTCCAAATAAATTTCATAGCTAGTTTTTTCAATTCAATAAAAAATGCTGTGTTGATTTTTATTGGGATGGCATTAAATGTGTATATTGGTTTAGGTAGGATAGTCATCTTAATGATATTTAGTCTTCCTATCCATGAACAGGGAATATTCTTCCATTTATTTAAGTCTTCTTTGATTTCCTTTAACACTGCTGTGTAGTTTTCTGTGTATAAATCATTTACATCTTTAGTTAAATTTATTCTTAGGTATTTGATTTTTAGTATTGTAAAGTGTATTTTTTTTTCTTGATTTTCTCCTCTGATTGTTTGTCATTGGTGTACAGAAATGCTACTGATTTTTTGCATTGATCTTATAACCTGCAGCTTTACTGAAATCATTTATACATTCTACAAGTTTTGTAGATTTTTCAGAGCTTTCTATGTATAGAATCATATTGTCTGCAAATAGTGAATTTTTTACTTATTCTTTTTCAATTTCAATGCCTTTTATATCTTTTTCTTGCCTCAGTACTAAAGCAAGTACTTCTAAGACAATGTTAAATAGGAGCGGTACAGTGGGCATCCTTGTCTTGTTCCAATCTTAGAGGGTAAGTTTTTAGGATTTCACCATTGAAGATGATGTTAGCTGTGGGTTTTTCATATATACCATTTATCATGTTCAGAAAGTTTCTTTATATTCCTATCTTTTCCAGTGTTTTTATCAGGATTCTGTATTTTGTCAAATGCTTTTTCTGCATCTATAGAGATTATCATTTGACTTTATTCTTTCAGTCTTTTTATGTGGTGTATTACATTGATTGATTTTCTTCTATTTAACCATCCTTGCATACCCAGGATGAAACCCACATGTCCATGGTGTATAATTCATTTGATGTGTTGTTGAGTATAATTAGCAAGTATTTTGTTGAGGCTTTTAGTATCTAGTTTCATTAGAGAGATTAGTCTGTAATTTTCCTTTCTTGTGGCATCTTTGTTTGACTTTGGTATTAGGGTAATGTTGACATCATAGAATAAGTTAGGCATTGTTCCTTCTACTTCTATTTTTTGGAAAAGATTAAGCAGGATTGGTGTTAGTTCTTTAAGGAATATTTGGTAGAATTCATCTGTGAAGCCATCTGGTCATGGACTCTTCTTATTTTTGATGACTGATTCTATTTCTTTACTTATGATTGGTCTGTTGAGTTCATCAATTTCTTCTTCCATCAATTTAGGCTATTTGTGAGTTTCTAGGAATTTGTCCATTTCCACTAAATTATCCTTCTTGTTGGCATATTATTTTTCAAAGTATCCTCTTATGATACTCTTTATTTTTGTGGGGTCGGTGGTGATGTCCCCTATCTCATTTCTTATTTTGTTTATTTTCCGTCTTCTTTCATTTTTTCTTTGTTAGTCTAGCTAAGGGTTTGTCAATTTTTTTGATCTTCTCAAAGAACCAGCTTTTGGTTTTGTTTATTTTTTCTAGTGCTCTTTTATTTTCTATTTCATCTAGTTCTGCTCTAATCTTTGTTATTTCCTTCTTTCTACTTCCTTAATTTAAAAAGTGGGGTCGGGGGGAGAAAGAGGGAAGAAAAACAAGAAAACAAACAACAATAACAAAAAGCAAACACGCAAGCAAACAGTCAAAGAAAACCTAAGGAAGAAAAGCGTTCCCTTTTATGCTCCTGTGGAGCTTCTCAGGCTGCCAGTGTTATGAATCAATTACCCTGCAGACTTCTCTCTGCAGGTTTAAAAGTGGGTTTTAGCAAGTAAACTATGTTAAAAATTTTTTTGAAGTAACCTTTTTTTTTTTTTAGGAAAAATAAGGGACCCAAGAGAAGCTGATACAAAAATAATGTTTATATTTTCCTTGTCCTAAAGTATCAGCTGGATGTTTGACATCCCAGTCGATCACTACTCTAAGAAGAGCCAGAATTGAACTAGGGACCTCATATATTCAAGGCGGAAACGCCTCCATTGAGCTAAACTTTCTTGTTGGGTCACTTAGCTCTTCAGAAAGATATCCAGTCACTTTCCCTTGGGTAGGTTTGACTCTTTGCAGTTGGATAGATTCCTGCTGATTAGAACCCTCTCTATCCCTGCCCCCTTTCTATTCTTATTGCTGTCTCTCCCAGGGCAGCAGGATGCAACAGCCTGTGCCTACTTGAGCAGATCCCCTTCCCCTCTCCCAATGAAGCTGAGTTCCCTTTTGAAATTTAAATGGGATGCTGATGACTGAATTCACTGCAGAAAAATGACTATCAGCCCTCTTCCAGACCACCCCTTCCTCCCAGGGGCCCCTAAATAGGCACTTAGAAGCTTATTAAGTGCTTCGTACTGCTCGCCTCCCTTAGGGGAGTTGACATTTTGATAGTTTTCAGCATGGGACTAGTCAGTTGCCTGATTCCACCCTCTTCCACACCAAGAGAGTCTCCCAGGGCAGATAGGTAAATGGGGCTGCCTCAGCAGATTCACTTCTCCCCTTTTTCTGGTGCCACCTCGAGCCATCTGGTATGTTCCTCAAAGCTCAAAGGGGGTCCAAGCAACCAAACCCACAGAAAGGAAACCCCACTCCACCCTTCACCAGTACCCTCCCACTCTTGGAGAATGCTCTCTCCCACTGGGTGGCCAGCGGGAGTCCTGGCTCTGTGCTCACAGCAGCTTTGCCTTGAGAGTGGGTCTTAACTGTCCCTCAATTTCCAGCCTCCAGGGGAAGAAACTCAGGGTTTTAACTTGAGCAATTTATCTCTTTGTCCAGCTTTCTCCAGATCAATGCCCTGAAGCCTCCTGCTTTGTGGGTTCCTAAAAAAGCTTGCTCCAGCAGGATCTTGCCCTCACTCAGCCATTTTTTTGTGAGAGAGATGGTGAGTGCACATTTAAACTGACACCATCTTGCCACTCCTCCCACAATTTTAATTTTCATAAAAAAATCACAAAATTAAATGAAGTACAAGTAATTAATTATTAGTTCATTCACTACATTTTTAATAGAAATAAAAATATATAGTTTTACTTGACATGAAGTCTTCATTTGAATAATCTTAAATAGTTTTTAAATTTTTTTTTTAAATTATTTTTTTATTAGATAATTTGTAGGTTTATAGAAAAAATCATGCAGAAAATGCAGAGTTCCCATATACCACCATATTATTAACAACTTTCATTAATGTGGTACATTTGTTACAATTTATGAAAGAACACTTTTATAATTGTGTTATTAACTATAGTCCATGGTTTACATTACCATTTCGCTGTTCTGTTGTATGTCACTATGTTGCTTTACAATTTTTTTTTATTCTAGTAACATAAACTACCTCCCAGACCAAAGAAAGAAAGAAAGAAAGAAAGAAAAGAAATGTAAAAGAAATTCCATTTGGTTTCTTGTGTAGCAAAGGAGGAAATATCTTACACCAACCACAGTTAGCAAATTTCAGCATGCCCTTAAAATGACATGTAAAGACTCTTTTCCTTTGCTATTGACTTTACCTTTTAGAAAATCTGAAAAGTAATATTTATTAATTATAGGTGTATAACATTAAATGCAATAATTACTATATTTCTATTTTGAATATTTATCTTGTACCTTTTATTATCCAAATGTAAAAAAAATCATGACAATGTATCGATCTTTCAGACTAGAACTCTGGGAAACTTTTTTCTTTCTATTTGATTTATAGTTATTTTGGTGCCTACTAGACAGAATGACAGAGAATATCATCATTTTGTCATTTACCTCCCCCCTAATTTGCCTACATCTCAACTGCAATGGAGGTTGACCATGAAAATTTCAGAGAAGCATAACTCATAATGTAGGAAGTTTCCCAAACCTAGGAAGAATGTTCAATACTGTGCATGGCCCCAAAGACCTTCAGTATTCTCTATCCTTAGTGTTAATTGTGCTTTTTTCTCCCAAAGTTGTTCATGTCAATTGTACTAATTTTTCAGTTACATAATTTAAAAAAACGTTATGTGACCTTAAAAGTGAGTGCATAAAAAAGAAAATTATTTCTTTAAAACAGACTTTGGAAAAAATTAATGAAGGTGAGTTGCTTTTAAAATGCTATTGAATTAGGTGTGGGTAGAAAAAATCATTAAACTCTAAAAATACTCTGCATTAGATTGCTAGTGGTTTTCAGTTTTCATTCCTATTTAAAGAAAGCAAAGCTGGAAGTCAACTATAGATGGCTCATTTTGGGCGTGGATAATGAAGGAAAGGCAATAGGTTACTTCAGTTGGCAGATCCATGCTTGAAAAAAAAGGATGTTGGCCCTACATTAAGAGATTGTTAGCATAGCATTTGTCAGCATTTGGGAGAAAAAAATTGATAGTATTGACTCTAGATGAGAGCTATCCATGTATCAACCTGCTACCCCAAATCTTACAGAATCATTAGAGTCATTTAGTGATTGAGAATAACTCCACAATATAGATAATCTTGTTTTATGATTCCTCACTTGAACTTTTTAAAATTAATCAGCTAAGTAGTCTTCATTCCATTGAATAAGATGGCCCAGCCAATGCAGCCAGATGATTAAAGTTACATATGTACCTTGAATAGTTGTATTAGTTTACTTTATCTTTGGTCCATATTAATTTACAATGGATTCAGTTATACCATGTTTAAGAAATTGGGCAAAACAAAAGCCTCAAATTATTTTTGCCAATTTTATACAAAGTGAAATGAAATTTGGAAAATATTACATATGGAGAATTAATTAAACCTGCTATAAAGACAAGGGATTGGCAAATTTTAAATAATGTTTATTATTTTGGATTAAATTACTATTTCTATATAAAAGGCCACTAAAGCAATTATGTAGCTAATTATCTTTTTCCTTTTATTCTACACGATCAAGATTTGTGTTATGTGAATTGTTGGCTTTTATTTACACATACACCATTTCACTCAGTTGTTATTCAAGATTAATGAATATTTTGGATGCATTCTGCTTTTTAAAATGAGGCTTTCTTGGCATGTCTGTCTTGCATTGTTTCCTTTGGTACATTTAGTTCTGGTCACTTCCAGTTCCTAATATTTATCTGGACTCCACCTTCTGATATTTGTTTCTTTCTGGGTCATTTTTTTTTAATTTTATGATAATTTTATTATTAAAAATTAACACTATTTTATTTAAAGACTGCTTTCCAGAAAATATAGTAAGTTCACTAATAAGAATGTTGCTTTCTCTTTTTTTTTTTTTTTTTTTGGCTTTTTTTCATTTATTTTCCCAATTGGGTTCCGTGTAATATTTTGGGTAATCTAAGCACCTCTGGGTCATTTTTGATTCTTGCCCTCTGTCCTTTGTAATCTGGCTTAACTATATGTGCTAACAATTAGTGAAGCTGTTATATGCAAACCCGCACTGGGGTCCGGCTTAGTGCAATTCACTCTCATGGCCATCCTCTACTCTTTTATATTCTCCCTACTTATAACATTTTCAGTTATAGTCCCTTTCCTTCCATTTATCACCTGGTGAACTCAAATACCGAGACTTTTCAGGGGACTGACTTGTCTCAGAATATAACTATTAATCCTTTCTTCTTCCTGGTATCATTAGTCTTTTCCTTGTGCTGCTCTGCTATATTTATTTTTCCAATTTGTTTTGGTTTATCAGCCTATATTTCTGAAACAAATTGATTCTATCTTGTCGTTTCTAAGCTGAGCTCCATGTACAATACCTTAATATTTTTATGTCAGAATTGCATCCAGCTGCATATAACAGAAAACCCAATAGTATCTTTAATAATTAGTCATTTATTTTTCATCCAGTGCCAGAAGTTGGGAGTTAAGAAATCCAGAATTTGTTTATCAGCTGAATACTAACAACAGGGACCCAGTTCCTCTTTTTTGGCTTTCTCAAATAATGTAGTCTGTTACTTTTGACTTCTTGGTTGAATGATGGCCACTTTTGTTTTTACCAATTTTCTGGCTTCTTATTTTCATAAAGCACATCCTTACTGTCTTTGAGCGTTTTAAATAGCTTTATTAAGGTTAAGTGCATATGTAATAGCACGTATATATTTAAGTACACAATTTGATAAATTTTGACCAATATGTACATATGTAAAACCATCACCACATTGAAATAATTTACATATCCATTACCCTGAAAGTTTCCTTATGCCCCTATGTTTTCCTTTCCTCCTGTCCTCCCCACGCCAAGGCAAATCACTGGTGTGCTTTCTGTCACAAAAAATGATTTTGCATTTTCTAGAATATTATATAGATGGAATCATACAGTATGTACTCTTTTTTTTCTGGCTTCTTTCAATCAGTATAATTATTTTGATATTCATTCATGAGATTGTGTATCAACAGTATAGTTCTTTTTATTGCTGAAATACATTTCATTGTATGGATATAAGACAATTTGTTTAACCATTCACCCATTGATAAACAGTTGGGTTGCTTTTAGTTTTGGGTTATTACAAATAAGGTTGCTATGAACATTTGTGCAAAAGGTTTTATATGGATATATTCTTTCATTTCTCTTGAAATGACTGGATATGGTAGATATACTGTATGTTCAATATCTTAAGAAATTTCCAATCTGTTTACCAAAGTGTTCCATGTTATATTTCCATCAGCAAATATAACATTTTTTATCAATAGGAGAGTTCCAGTTTCTCTTCATCCTCACTAACACCTGTCATGATCAATCTCTTTAACTTTAACCATTTTAATAAATATCATTTAATAATATGCCATTATGGTTTTAATTTGCATTTGTCTAAAAACTAATCATATTTAGCATCTTCCATGTGCTTAACACATGGCAAGAATTTTCATATCTTTAGAATATCAGCAGGACTTCTGTTTGCCTTGAGTGAGTATACTGGATTCCTACCTTAAAATTTTGGGGTCGTAAGTTATAATTGCTCTAGGATTAAGCAATATTATAGATAGATGGCTTGAACTTCTTTATACATTAAATGTAGTTACCTAGCTGTAAGCTGCATTTATTTTTTTGTAGAATATTTTATGTCTAGCTTATCATAAAAAGGACACAAGAAACTATAAGGATTTATCTGTCCTATTAATGTTGGTTTTGGGAGTCAGGCCCAATACCAAGGTCTCTAGTCACATCTGAATTTTGAACCAGATATCAGCAGACTGGTCTTTTTTTTTTTTAACCTTCTTTTTTGTTTTCCCTTCTCCCCCCCCCCCCCTTTTTAAATTTTAATTAGAGAAGTTATAGATTTACAAAAAAATCATGCATAAAATACAGAGTTCCCATATGCCACCCTATTATTGACACTTGCATGAGGATAGTACATTTGTTGCAATTCATGAAAGAACATTTTTATCATTGTACTATTAACTATAGTCCATCATTTACAATAGAGTTCACTGAGTTGTATAGTCTTATGTTTATTGTTTTTTAATTTTTGTTCTAATAACACAGACATAATCTAAAATTTCTCCCTTTTAACCATCTTCACATATATAATTCAGTGATGTTAGTTACATTCACAGTTTTATGCTACCATCACCACCATTAGTTACCAAAACTTTTTGATTCATCCAAATAGAAACTCTATATAAATTAAGCATTAACTTCTCATTCTCTCCCTATATCCTGTTCCCTGTTAACCTTTATTCTAGATTCTGACTTTAAGAGTTTGCTTATTCTAATTATCAGACTGGTCTTTACGATTGAAATAAGCAATAACTACAAATAAATGCCATAATAACTACCATTAAAGGCCATATATAATGTAGTATATTGATTAAGATCCTATTTTTTATTCTATACCTATGTATTAGCCTAGAAAAGACAGAACCAACAGGAGATATCTGTAAATATGAGATTTTTATAAAGAATTGTCTCACGGTTCTGTGGAAAGGCACAAGTCCAAATTCCATAGGGCAGGCTGTAAGTCCAAAACTCCAATGAAGGTCCTTGATGAATTCCCTAGGAGAAGATGGCCAAAGTGAAAATTGGAAATTCTCCCTTCTGACTGCAGAAATCATCAATTCTATTTTAAAGCCTTCAACTGATTGGATGATATGTCTCTCATAGTTGAAGTCAGTTGATTGTGGATAAAATCAGCCACAGATAAAATCAGCTTACTGATGATTTAAGTCCATGAAATGTCCTCAAAGCAACAATCAGATGAGTGCTTGCTTGACCAAACTACTGGGAGCCATAACTTGGCTAAGTTGGCACATGAACTTAACTATCACAAGCTGGTATGTGGTATATCCTGATATAACCTAACATAGCCCAGAAGCAGAGTGTAGGAGAAAAACTAAGGTCCTGTCACTAAAGTGAAAAAAATGATTCTTTCCCAAGAATTGTTTTCTTATTCTGCCTGAAATGTATTATTGTACAATGAAGACAGCACAGGGCATCCTGGGGTTCTAACACTAATTCTGTCACTCATTAGCTGAATGAACATGGGCAAGTAGTATAATCACTGTTGGGTTCCTGATATGTAAAATAGGTAATAAAATGTACATCATAGGGTTGTAAGAGTTATTGATAATAAATGTAAAATAACTTATGATGACTAAATATAAGAATATATGGTAATAGGGATAGTATTTGCAAAATCCCAATTACTTCCTTTACATATTTCTCTAAAACAAAATAAATATTGGATCCTCTTTTCCCTTCTATTTCAGAGTAGAGATTTATATCATCTTTTTTCATATCCCCTTAGTCCATCCTCTATCCCTAAGCATAAATGTCTCAGATTCAATTCTTTAATAAAAAGGGTAAAAAACAAAACAAAACATGGCACAGAAAATAGATCCCAAAATACACTGGCTCACTGTGGTTGAGTTTTAATAAAATATCCTCTTTCCCTTGGGTTTAGGACAAGAAATCACAGGCAAAAACATGAATTTATGGAATCAGTAAATTAGTAAATCATCTCGAATAGACGATTTAAATAGAAATCCAGATAACTAATTTCTGGGGCTACAGAATGAATTTAGCCTAGTTATGAAAGCATTACTGTTTTATGAAATTTGTCCTGTTGAAGCCTGTGTAACATTTAGATATTGACTAGATATTTTCAGTCATTGGAGCTGTCAATTCCTTTTTGCTCTGGTGGCAATTTTATCTCAAAATTTAAATCAATTATGTTAAGTGTCGTTGGAGATTTTTCTTGTAATAAAGCATTTGTGGAAAAAATAAAGAAAACTCTGGTGACCCAAATCAAATTCAATAAGTAGACTGTTGAAGAAAAATGGCATCTTATGCATCCTGGATCATTATTGGGATCACGAAAAACTATATAGGATTCATAGCATATAGCATCAGTCACCAGTTTAGTTAACTAAAACTTCTTATTCCGTGATTATGGGAAAGGATAAATGATGCAGTGACCAGGAAATAGAAAGAAGCAGTGTGAAGAGTCTCTAGTTAAAATACTTGATTTATTCTTATAATTCGTCTCAGTGGGCTCAGACACAGACATACTAGTGCTCCTTCCATTTTAAACAGAAAAAATGTTATGTCTTAGGATCTCTATATCTCATTCCCTAAATATTGTTATTCTCCTCATAAATGTACTTGATGCATAATTTAAAATGAGTGGCTGATACATCAAAATTGAAGGATCTGAAGTGGTAGGGAAGGTGAAGGCTGTGGAGTAAAACACAGCTGGATTCAAACCTCAGCTCCACTGTGGATTTGCTTACTCTCACACCAGGGTTAGAGTTTGGATCAGAGTCCATATCAAGTAATTAACCTTCTGATTTCAGTTTTCTTCCCTGTAAAATGTGAATAATAATAGCTATTTTACAGAGCAGTGGTGGGTAATAATGAAGTGCCTGACACAAGTCAACATCAAAAATTGAAGCTATTATAAGTGGTTTTACTTTGTCCATAGCATGCTATTACTAGCTAGAATGGGTTTAGATTATGTGATATAACTGCTATTTCTCCTCCAATTTACATAACTGTCTGACTATGAAATTCTGCATACGATGAACCTTTTTGTCATGATTTACAAGGCTTCTGTTATGGGAGTGAAATTGATAGAGGGTAAAAAGAGTGTTCAACAAATTTGGGACTGTAAAGGAACTTTTCCCAATGAATTCAGGTATTTGCATGGTAGAGTGGAAAACATTTGTGGGGTAAGGAAGCACAGAGCAGTCAGAAGATGTGCTCAAGAGAGGAGTATTTGCTCAAACTCATGTTTAAAAAAAAATACTATTCTGTAAATGTCATATCATTGGAAGGATTTCAAATAAATAAATATTTATGTGATATGTGTTTATGAGTGTGTGTGGGGAGTATGAGTATTTGAATGTGTGAGTGTACATCCACATATTTTGCAAAATAAAAACTGATATTTATTGCTTCACCCTATAATTATTTACCCCCCTCCTCTTTCATCATTTTTCTCTTCCCACTCTCCAGAAACCTGGTCCTTAAGGAATATGTCCATGTATGTATGGATAGATACAAAGATTCTACCCAAGTTTAAACTAACAACCACCACCACCATAACAAATTGGGGATATTTTAAATTCAAGAGGACTATTAGCTCTTTTTGGAAATACTCTAGCAGTTTGCCGCCTGGATGAAGCTCTATTGTGCTATCCTTGACTTAAACTTCCAGAGATTGTTTAAAATATTACCTTAGAGCTCCAGGAAGAAAACATCTTGGACATAATAGCTATATGCATTTAAAGGCAGGAAATTGCTAATTCGGCTATAAAATGGTTTCATCTGAATAAGATGCAATTTTTGAGTGAGCTCTTTGTTTCTAAAGTAGAGAGAATGAATACACACATTACAGTGTAATAAACCATGTTTAATTTAACTATAACTGACTTTATTAATCTCTTCCATTTCACATAACTTCCTTGTACTGTAAAAGTATGCAAGTTCTGGTGCATGAAACTCAGAAACAGTCAAATGATTTCACACATTTAGCAGAGATTCTAGCTTAAAAATTGCACAAATAATTGAGTTTGAGGCTATAACATTTATAAGCATTAGTGAATATTTTGATAGTTACTATGCTGTGAACAAATTTGAGAACTCTTTACTTCCTTTGATTCCAGGCAATTCAAATAATATATTTTCCAGCAAATATTTTAGAAATCATTATAACTAATGATGTGATATTTTCAAACAATAGAAATATTCACTGCACAGGAGCTATTTTTAGATATATGGAAATATATTTTCTTATAATATATTCTGAAATACTCATTCATTTAATTTCAGGGTCAAGGATAATGGTTCCCTCATTTCAAATCCAACTTCTTGCTCTCCAGAATAGTTTGAAGCACCAATTAAAAACTAGCTTTTTTTTTTTTTTTTTTTTTTTAAATACAATGCATATGTTCAGCAAGCTATTGAAATAATCACAAAGGCTTACTTGTAAACCTTTGAGCCACCAATACTTTCAATAAAACCTGAGAAAGCTGAGTTGCATATAAGACATAATCTTACCTTTATATGAGTTGTACTGATATATGCTTTTCACACCTAATTTTTAATAATCAAAATTAGGGTGGGTAGTCAATAAAAGAAAATTAAGTTTATTTTTTTTTTACTTTATTCCCACTCATATCATATTCCTGATATGATACTTGATGATCTGAGTTACACATGAATGAAGAGCAATTCAGAATATTCAGTGGACAGTTTGGACTCACCTCTAAAGCCAGACCTCCATTAGTGATAGAAAGCACTGATAATTTCAGAGAAATTGTTAGACCTCACTGGTGTTATGCTTTTACTTTCTTTCTTGAGGACTTGCTAGAATTGAAACATGAAGTCACAACCTTCTTCTTTGGGTAAAAAGATACAAAATATTATAACCAGTATTTCCATACCCAGAGAGGGGGCACCAAGACAACCAAGTCCTCTTGTTACAGAGCAATGGGCTTTTTGCTGAATACATACAGAAGTCAATGCCATGACACCAGGATTTTGAGAAAAGAACGAGTTTTATTGTGAGGTCAACTAGCAAAGAGAAGGGAGGCAAGGCTCATATCTGTTTCCTTGAGTTGAAAGAACTTAGGGTTTTTATGGGATTCGTCCATAGGGTTGGCCTTAAAGGATTGGATAATGTAGGCAGGGAAAGAGGGAACATGCACAGATCTGTGTCATGCTAAATCATACATTGCATGATCAGAAAATGTCATTCTTCATATGATAAGTGGGTGGAGATTTAATAGGACAGACATGTTAAGTTACTTTAGGTTATACTTGGTAACAAGTGTGCATGCGTTTGGCTAGGAATTCCTGTAGACTGATTAGGGATGGTTCCTGCCCATGTCAGGCAGTTTTGTGGTAAGGGTTGTGGTAGTTTATAGGAGAAGGGATGTTAAAGCACCTTCTGATAACAGCAGAAGTTTCACTCTCACCCATCCCACACGGAACAGACGGAATTAGCTTAGAGAGAAGAGTGTTGTAAGGACAAGTACTATAGTGAAATTCCTTCCTTATTGTTACCAACTGCAATATTTTAAAGGAAGTTAGGCCAGACTGTCTTGTTGAAGGACACATTCTTTTGTTACCTCTATTGCCTTTTATCCAATGTAACCCATTCAAATTCATGACTGATGCCTTTATGCAGTGTTGTTCCAGGCCACAGTGGCCTGAGGGTAGTTTAATGGTGATGCCTGGATTTTATGCAATTGGGGATCAGTTTTTCTTTAGGTCTGTAAACATAAAGGAAATCATCCTACCACTATTGTCCCAGTGTCCAGAGAACACACAATTCTCAGTTTTAAAATTGTGAGCTATGGCATTATGCCTAACTTCTGCAGTTTATAAGAAAAAACTTCTAACTATGAAAAAATGATGCTATGTAATTATTTATATTCTCAAGTTATTACTAGCTCTCTTCATGAGAATATGAATGCTTTTTTAGCTCTCTGGCTCATCAACATATCCACTGTGTTGTAGAACAAGGCCTGGCACAGAAAAGATGCTCAATAAATGTCTGCTAAGTGAATGAATGACAATAAATGATCTGAAACAAGAAGTGAGAATTTGGCACAGATAAACTCTGATAACAGGAGAGTAATATAGGGTACTTAGAAGAGACAAGAGCAAGTCAAGTCCAGATAGAACAGTTCTCTAAACAACAGATAAATAAGGAGGTTTGAAACTTAATATTAAAGCCTACACCATATTACTTATATATTGTTGCATATAAATAAGTATATAAAATATAAATATAAATGTTCCATATATATAATAATATATAATATATATATATATATATATATATATATATAAAATCTTGGCCATAAATAGAAACATTCAGGCAGTCTCAGGGGGTTTATCCAACATGGTTAAAAGTTGGAGCAAATGGACTTACAGCACCCCTGCTCCAACCCTTCACACACACACATGTGCACACACACACACACACTTATAGAAAGCCTACTCCAGGAAAATTCCCCCAAGAAAAGATCAATGGGAACATAGGTATCATTGACTCACAGATAGAAGGGTGGGATACTTGTTACAGGACAGTTTATTTTTCTTTCTTTTTAATTTTGGTGAAATGGACTGCACTGAGAGGGAGATACCAGAGAGCAGAACTAATTTATACCATATGATGTTTGCAAAGGCTGCTGAAGGCAATAGAAGCTCCAGTGTAAGACTACCTGTGAATAAATGACTGGAAATCTTTCCTATTGAATAACAGAGAAGAGGAATGTGAAAGAGGTCAATGTGAGATTTCTGTGTGTCTGGAGGTGAAAAAGTTGGACAATGCAAGAAAATTTAAATTTTTGCAAAAATTGGATAGTGGAAAGTGAGAAAAATAATTAATGGAAAAAGTGACATGGACAAAGAAATACATTGGGATTGCCATGCCATGCTGTGTTTGCAATCATGATTTTATAGTGGAACCTGACACTTGTTTTGTATATTTTTCCACCAGTTTTGCTTCTATGGAACAGGCATGGAAAAAATGGCTTATGCGTGAATCAGGGTTTACCTATGGAAAGGTATCATATAAATAAAATCTTCCTCGGAGTGATTTATCCCTAGGATATTTCAAATCGAAAGAACCCAGAATTGGGAGAGGATGTGGCTCAAATGGTTGGCATCTGTCTCCCATATGGAGGGATCTGGGTTTGATCCCCAGGACCTCCTGGTAAAAAAAAAAACAAAAAAAAAAAAAAAAAAAAAAAAAAAAAACCAGAATTTTCCTAAATCGAATGGCATATATGTAAATTTTTTTTTGAAGAAAACTAAAACAGGGCAATGCAAAACTACTTGCTTGATAAGGACATTGGTAGAACTATGTATTTGTCTCAATGGATTTCAGAGAAGGTAGGTCATTTAGACCATCAAAAAAGAATATATGATGCTATGTGAATGGCTTTTCTTCGTAAAATTAAGGGAAGAGTTGGATCCTGCTCCCAGGTTGGAACAGGGATGCTAACACAACATGGAGGACGTGGTCATAACTGGGATATATTTGTACTGATTATAGTAATTATCGGTACAATCCAGGATTACTGTATGAAGTTGCCAAAGTGCTGAACACTTTCCCTGACAAATGAGCTCTATGTACAGTAGCTATTCAATATTTTAAGAGGTAGAAGTATAAGCAACAGTAATAGATAAAGAAATGCACAGGTGAGCAGTAGTTGCATTTTAATGGAGTTTAACAAAAAAGCAGTTTGGATTTTTCCTTCTAAAAATCAGCTTCTATAATGAATACATTCTTGAATGTCATGACATGCAATCCCTCACTATCAAAATAATCATTATCTATATTTGACTTCATAGCTAAATATGGTGTCTCCTGCTGAAGACATACTTTTTCTTCTTTACAACCTGACTAACTAAGCTTGGTGCATTCCTAGTTTCTAAGATTTAAGTTCAAATCACTAAATAAGTGCTTTAAAGAAGACCTGTGGCATAATGTTTGTTAGGTTTACAGGATGTTATTTATTTCCACATAGACTCTGTATATGGAATCTTAACGGTGCTGAATAATTTATTTGACTACACATGATGAAAGTGGTGTTGTTTGAAGAGACTGATGGTACATATGTGGAGTTTGGGGGTGGTCATTCATCCCTGGTGAGCTAGCAGCAGTTGCAATTTATGACAGTGTCAGCACAATGCTCTAAGCTGTAGCTCCCTTGGTACTTCACACAGTCCATGTTGCTCAACCACTGAGTGAAACCTAAGAACACTTTAGCACTGGGAGAATTTGCATTTCTCCAGAGAGGCACTCTCATGCTAGGGAGGCTCTTCCTTGTACTCTCTGGATAAATAAGGCAGACATTCTGTCACCAGAGTCAGGTGTTACTTTAAAAAATTAATAGCACCTAAGGAAAATAAAAATTCCCTGAGGAAGTCAGTTCTCAAAACTAGAAAAGAAAGAGGTGAAGGAGGAAGTGAAGGAGAAGGAAAATGGGAAGGAAAAGAAGAAGAATAAAAAAGAATGTATTTATAATATCTACATATCTTTGCATATATATATATATATATATATATATATATATATATATATATATAAAGAAATATAATCTGCCACAAACATGATGTTTTTCAAAGTATCTCTTGAATGTGTGGGAAAATCAGACATTATTAGTATACTAAATACATTCCCCCAAATTCAAAAGTATACTTGAATTGAACAAAAATCAATAGTTTTCTAGTTGTATTGGCACTCAGCAATTATAGAATAGGTGGCCATAATTAATCCTTTAATTAACTCTTTCATTGATTTGTTAAAACATGCTCTTTACAATTGAATTGTGTAACAAATTCCATCAAGCTGAATGGAGGAGAGTGGAAACAGATTCAAGAGTCAATTCAGTGCAAAAGAGAGACTTTCTGACATAACCTAGAATATCTATTATATACAAATATCGTGTAACGATGATGTTTTCTAATTTCATTTGTTTTAAAATGCATATAATAACATATAAAATACTTATGCCATCTTCTAGATAAATTATGGTATAGATTAATATTTTCTAGACATATTGTATAGAGCACTACTTCAAGGTATGTTAATAGGTATACAATGTTTATCAAATGAGCTGCATTGCTCATTTAACAAATCTAGATCTCAGTCTAGATGCTTCTTGGTGTACATCAGTATGGCTACTGAAACTCCTATTGTAAAGAAAAAGGTGCACTTCAATGTGAAGTGAAATTTATAACTTTGAATTCTGAGAATAAAATATTACATAAGCCACAGGGTCTTCGTTTGAGAAAGAGACAGGCAAAATCATCACAATGAACCATTGAAATTATAATGATACATTCAATAAGAATCATAATAAGTAATAAAAGTCATGTGCTGCCAAAGTAATAAAGAGTGAATTTTCCAGGGAGCTGAGATTTCACAGAGGAAGTAAAAGTAAGATTTTGAAAAAATTCAAATGAGCTTCGAGCCTCCTTGTTGCTCAAATGTTGCCTCTCTCTAAGGCAAACTCAGCATATGAATGAATTACTTTCCTGCCAACATGGGACATGACTCCCGCGGATAAGCCTCCCTGGCAACGAGGGATTACTACCAAGTGCCAATGTCAATACAGCTGGAAAAAGACCTTGAATAAAAGGTAAAGACAAATGAGTTTATACAGCTAAGAGACTTCAAAGTGAGTTGGGAGGTCATCCCAGAGGTAACGCTTATGCACACCTCAGTAGGATCTCAAAGAACACCAAAGTGGATATCACCCCACACAGAGGGACTCCTGAGGGCTCTGGAGACACCCAGGTCCTATATGGGGTGGGGGGGATAGCTCCAGAGATTGATGCCCTATCAGTGGGCTCTACTTTGGAATCTGTGCTCCTGAGAGTGACAGAGTTGGACTCAAATAAGTCCTCCCTGCACGTGGTCCATCAGTCCCTTCTATTCAAACCTACATGTGATGTTGGAGTTTGTAGGTGTACTTCCAGAGCCTGGAACCTTTGGCCTGCCAATGTGTCAGCTTTGCCTGGAATCTTGGTGGAGCTGCAACTCCTACTCTACAGCTCAATGGACTCACCCAAGTCACCTGGTGAGGAGACGATGATGGACAACAGCCATCCCAGGGAATGGAGAGAGCCTGCAGCTGCAGGCAGGATAATCCCATCCATCATATCTATGGGATATAAGCCCCCTCTCACTTGGAGGTGGAGTGGACATCACCATCCCAGACTCCTCAGAATTGGGGAAAGAACTATGGACTAGAGTGGACTTACTGGTATTCTTTTGTAGTCATATTGTGATTCAAGCAATGGAAGAAATTACAACATTGATGTGGAGCCAGTGGCCACTGGATGCTTTGGGGGCAGGGAGATGGAAAAGCAGTTGTAATACAGGGGCTTTCTCAGGACTTGGGGGTTATCCTGAGTGACATTACAATGACAGATATAGGCCATTTTACATCAGCATATACCATATAACTGTGTGGGAGAGAATGTGGTCTACAATGTGAACTATGGTCCATGCTTAGTGGCAAAGCCCCAGAATGTGTATATCCATTGCAGGTGATGCGCCACACTAATGAAAGATGTTTAAGTGGGAGGTTGTGGGAGGTGTGGGAGGTGGGGAACATGGGAATCCTTACAATTTTTGTGTAACATTTATGTAATCTAAGCATCATAAAAAAATTTTTTTTTTAAATGAGCTTGAAAGGGGTTGGGAGAAGCAGTTCAGTCAAAGGAAACAAATTTTTGACATTTTTTAAGTAAGAAAGATACTGATCAAATTTATTTGATGTTAGATAAATTGATCTAACAGAAAATTTAAGGATGAATAGAAAAGGGCAGTGACCCAGTATATAGGGCATAGTCAAGAGATGGCAAGGAAATCCCTAGACCTTTTCTGCATCACTTTGCTGATGTAGTCTTCCCACTTTTGCAGCAGAGAAGGATTTGATATACAAAAGGTCCCTGAACTTAGTACTTAAGCAGGTTCCTTTCACTTCTAATTCAGCTAGATTATGGGTTAACTTGGTTTGTATGGAGTTGTCTACAAAGCTGACCATGACTGTGTCTATGGCATCTATATTCCAGACAATTGAGGCACAAATAATATTTTCATAGATCAAAGGCTGCCAGGATAATCATATGTTTTCAGGGGGCTAGGAGCTGGTTTATTCAGTTTCCAGGCAACAGAATGTCTGATAACTGCTTGAAAGTACATAGAAAACCAAATGAAGAATGCCCTCATGACTACTGAGAAGTGGCAAAGAGAGCACAGTGCCACATCAGGCTCCGTTCCAAATATAAGGGCAGCTGAGAGCCAACGAAGTCCAACAACCTTCTGCATGCTGGTGAGGCATGGATTTTCCACCCACATCACAGCTGGCTTCTTGAGTCGCCTCATCAGTGTCACCTACAAAGCATTCTTTGCCTGAGATAATTTGGCAGAATCTCCCACCCTGGGATATTGGAATGCAGCCAGTCTCTCAGCATGGAAGTTAGCTTGCAGGAAGCCCACATGGCTGACTGAAGTAGGGTGATTCTGAGCAGCTTGGATTGTAAAACCTCCTTCTGGACATAGTAACTCATTACTTGGAATGTTGTGAACAATGCACACTGTTTTTGAGGCAGTGAAAGGCTACAAATAATCAGATTTTACTTATTTATTTTATTTTGTTTTATTTTTCATTTTGTTGAATTATATCCATTTGAAATAGGGGAACTCCTATCAGCAAAAGAATTCTGCAGACCACGAAGCTGAATGTCCTGAAAGACTCTTAATCTGAAAATAATAGTACTCTATTCACAAATTACTCTGCCATTACGACCCAGTAGCAAGTTTTTTGGGCAGTATTTTGGTATTTAACTGAGGATAATATGTGGGAACAGCTAGTTGGCCTCATTGACATCTCTTCTAAACACACCCTTATGCTTGTAGACTGTAATGATACAGAATTTATTTGCCCTGGTTTAAAAAAAACAGAGCTGTGACAATGCTCATAAGGGCAAAATCTATGGTAAGGTGGAAGAGTATGGTTGAGCAGTGGATCGGTGTGACAGTGGTACAGTGACATGATTGGGTTTGGTGGTGCTGGTCTGTGATGGGTAGTAGGGTGTGGGGGGGGTTGTAATATCCATGGGACTGGGGGCAGGGTCAAGGGAAGGAGCAAATGTACTCCGGGGATTTGCAGGTCTGTGGTTAAACCTATAATGTTGGAAATGTTCTTTTGGCAAATATGACAGGGGAGGGTTACTAGTGTAGGGTGTTTGGGTGGGGGTTATATGGGATAGGGTGCACCAGTGGCAAGCTTCTAGGAATATCTAAGTATTCATCTTGTCATAGTGTTCTATATCAGTGGGTGGAGACCCACACAATAAACAAGGAAATATGAAACTCCCATCCTGGGGAGTCCTATTATGTTCTCAATTAGAGGGATAAGAATCCCTCAAGAACATAGTCAGTGCCTAATGAAAGAAAAAAGACCAATATGTCAAGCCCTCAATATTATTGCAAGTAACTATGAATCTTATTCTTCAAAAATTGAAAATTAGTGATTACCATAGGTTCTGAGGGGAGAGGGAGGAAGAATAGAGTAGAAGGAATGTAGGGCATTAAGGCATTAGAACTGTTCAGCATGATATTGCAATAACAGATAGAGGCCACTTCAAATTTTGTCAAAACCTATAAAAATGTATGATCCAAAATGGAAACCATAATGTAAACCATTGACCATGGTTAGTAGCAATGCTTCAATATTTGTGCATCAATTGTAACAAATGTACCATCCACATGTAAATTGTTATTAATAAGGGAGAGGGGAAATGAGAGAGGGTGTTGGGTATATGAGAATCACCTGTATTCTCAATGTGACTTTTCTGTATCCTAAAGCTCCTTTGAAAATAAAATGAAAAAAATAAGACACCAGAGGAATATATGGAAGAAAATGTACCTGTCCATACAAGACAAGAGATCTTACAATGATGAAAGACACAATGTCTAAATTTAAAAAAAAAAGTTATTATTTCAAATTGTTTTAAATATTTTTTATTTTATTGTTTACTTTAAAAATTATGATTTCAGTTTCTTTTTTATTTTATTCAGTGATTTTGTTGGCTTCAATTTTGGAGAGGCTTTGGATCACAGAAGGGTCACAACAGTGGTGGGGGGATCACTGGCGTGGTGATATGAGGAGGCATGGGAAGGGGTTCACCTGGGACATGCCTCTAAGACATATAAATATGTTCAAATGTTCATGGGACATTGTCTCGGTGGGTGGAGATCCACACAATAACCGAAAGAATATTGAATTCCTGTCCTGGGGAGTTCTGCTACATTCTCTAATAGGACAGCAAGAATCCCCCAAGTGCAAGGGCAATGTCTGGTGAAGGAAGACAGATCATTATGCCAGGCCCTTGACATTGATGATTGTACTCATGAACCTTTTCTTGTGAAATTGAAACTTATCCTAGTATTATATACTGCCTAAGACTTTAGTCCTGAAAGCCTCCTTGTTGCTCAAATGTGGCCTTTCTCTAAGTCAAATTCAGCATGTAAAAAAACTACCTTCCCCTGCCGGCATAGGACATGACTCTTGAGGATGAGCTTCCCTGGCACTGAGGGATTATTACCAAGCACCAACTGACAATGCATCTGGAAAAAGACCTTGATCAAAAGGGGGAAATGGTAAATATTTGTTACCATTTATGGTTAAGAGATTTCAAAGTGAGTCAGAAGATTATTCCACAGGTTATGCTTATGCATGTCTCAGTAGGATCTCATTGACTGCCACAGTAAACAGTGCCTCAAATAGCAGGGTTCCTGAGGATTCTAGAGATATCCAGAAACTAAAAGTAGGGCACACAGCTCAGGAATTTGGCACTCTGTCAGTGGCCCTTCCTTTGGAATTTATGCTTCTCAGTATAAGAGGGTTAGACTCAATTATAGGTTCTCTATGCATGGCTCTTCTGCCTCTTTTATTTGAAACTATAATTAGCACTATGCTTGATAAATATATGTCCCAGAAACTAAAATCTTTGGTACCCATGTATCATTTGAGCCCTGAATTTCAGCAGAGTTGCAACACCTACTCTCCAGTTTATTAGGCTCACCCAGGACAACTAACAAGGAGATGATGGTGGACAATGCCCATTCCAAGCAACAGAGAGTGTCTGCAACTGCAAGCAAGATAGCTCCATCCATCTGCCCCATGGGATCTAAGCTCCCTTTCAATTAGAGGCAGAGTGGGCATCACCATCCTCAAATCCTCAAGATTGGGGAATGAACAATGGACTAAAGTAGACTTATTATTCTACTATAGACTTATTATTATTCTAGCAATGGAAGAACTTTTATCATTGATATAAAGGCAGTGGCCACCAGAGGTTCTGAGGGATGGGAGAGAGAAGAATAGGTGTATTATGGGGGCATTTTCAGGACATTGCATTTGTCCTGCATGGCGTCTCAGTGACAGATACAAGCCAATGTATATTTTGTCACAACCTGCAAAATTGGGTGGGACAAAGTGTAAACTATAATGTAAACTGTAGTCCATTAAACAAGAATGGTTTGATTTGAAAAAGAACTGTGAGAGAAGAAGTAAAAGTCATTGAGATTGCAAAAAAGAGGAAAAAAAAGGCAGGACTGAAAGACAGGAAATCCATAACACAGAGCAAAGAAATACAGAGGTAGAAAATGAGAAAAGTTAAGATAATTTAAGAAATCAAGCCATGAGGCCCAAAACTTATCAAATAATAGATTTAAAAGAAAGAACATAGAAATGGTGAGGAGGCAAAAGGTAAAGAAATAGAACACTTTTTAGTAAAATAAGAAAGAAGATGTAGGCTTCAAGCATATTTTATCAGTGCAAAAGAGAAAAAAAAGCAAAAGCAAAAAGTTGCAGAATGATGTACACAATGAGTTGTCATTTTTAAAAGTTCTATAATAATAAATATTACAGTATTATAAAATTATACAAATAATATTGCAGTATGTAAAATCATAGTATATAATTTTATATAGATAGAGATGAAAACTATTAAAATGTGTAAGAGAGTATTAAGCATCAAATTCATGGTGATAGTGAGCTCTGGGAAAGGAGAGAGGAGAAAGGGTTTGGGGAATGATGTACTGAGGCCTCAAATGTACCTGCAATTTTTAACTCTATAAACAAAGATGAGCAAATATGGCATCATTTTAAGACTTGATAAAGCTGGGTAATGAATTCAGGAGTACTTGTTATATTTTTCTTTATTTTATGAAGTTTGATATAATTAACAATTTTGAAAAGGGAATCTCAACTACAGATATAGCTATGAACTTTCTGAGAAAATGCCTTTCAAAAACTCATCTTTCTAAATAATGTTTCTTCCTCCTTTTTTCTTTACTGCCTGCGGAGGTGATAAATTAGAAACTAAAGAGATCATCTTGGAGAAAAAATTGAGAATAAAATGGAACTGAGGAAATAGCTGCAGTCACATTGATGAGAAGCTGTACACACATTTAAATTTATTTATTAGACTCAGTGTGAGATTTT
The DNA here is from genome assembly GCA_026826555.1 of Tolypeutes matacus. NCBI lineage: Eukaryota > Metazoa > Chordata > Mammalia > Cingulata > Chlamyphoridae > Tolypeutes > Tolypeutes matacus. The sequence continues at coordinate 11,438,097 of JAKSZT010053783.1, forward strand.
GCCTAATTCCTTACGGTGAGAAACCTTTCGGAGCAAAGTCAGTCTGTCTGTAGCTTATTGGCTCAAGAGTGAATTGTTTAATGTAGTGGGACAGAAGAGTCTTCTCTGACTTACTTTAAAGAATTGTGTACTTTCTGCCTGACTCACCAAGAATCGTAAGGGTATTCAGAATTGCATTTAGTTTGTGCATGTGATAATGGGAAATTTCAATCATTTTTCCCATTAAAGGCATTGTGAAATATACTATTTTTTTCAGGTACATCTGGGACAATTCACATTAAATATCCATTACTTGTTCCTACTCAATTTCAAGTCAGCAGTGGAAAATGAAGGTAGAAGAGATAATACAAGTAAATGCTCTGTACTGAGCAGTTGAGTCCGTTTGCTCTCTGCCTCCAGAAACACATATGTAGATGGTGCTATGAAAATCTTGATCATCTATAAGCCATGTGAAGTATGCCAAGCAATAAGGATTTCACATATATTACAGTGAGATAGAAAGATGAGACAAAGGAAGGAGAAGGTTATGAAGGTTTTACTGATCCTTATACTGGCATAAATCATTGCCCATTTTTAATATTTGTTTTCAGTATTTTAAAAATGGTCATTATTTTCTATTTCTAATTTGTACAAAATGAAATCTTGCATCCTGGAGAGTACATGTAATGAAGACAAACAATCCAAATAATATAGATTTGAGCTAATTTTACTTTTTATCTTGATACGTATCTATATTTTTATATTTCTAATATTGTCTATGGTTGTTTTTGAAATGGAGCTATTTTATGGAATATCTTGCAAAGTGCTTATGAACTCAATCAAGTTACACCAATTCACTTAACAAAGTGCCAAGCTTAATGACATAGTAGTGGAGGAAATTTTTTTTAGTAGTTCTTTTAAAGTAGTTTTATTGAGATATAATCACATACCATACAATCTATCCAAAGTGTACAACCAACAGCTTCTAGCATAATTACAGTGTTGTACATTCATAACCATAAAAAATTTTATAGCAATTTCATTACTACAAAAAGAAAAACTCCAAACCCCTTAACAGTCACCTCTTAATCCCTTTATCCTTCCCCAGCCCTTCATAACCACTAATCTAATCACATCTTTATAAATTGATTTATATGTACATTTTATATAACTGGAAATATACAATATATAGTAATTTGTGCCTGGTTTTGTTCACTTAGCATAATGTTGTGGTTTTTGTTTTTGTTTTTGTTTTTTGCTTGATAGTAACAACTTATAACATTAATATACATTTGTTCAGTTTCAAAGAAAAACAGTCTTATATATGCAATATTACCCATATTCATATTGCACACATGAGGTTTTACTAGGCTATACGGTCCCATGTTACATTTTTTAGCTTTCCTTTTAGTAATTTACATGACCTTAGACTTTCCCTATATTGTGCTTTCATCATTTCTATTAATTTCCAAAAGAATTAAAACATTCTTTTTACCAATTCTACATAAGTTAACCCTCAGCTTTCCATTCTCTAACCTCTTTCTATTTTTTGGTGACCCATATTCAAGTTATTAACTCCATGAGATTACACTATATATTTAGTTCCTACTAGCCCAATCATACTATATTTGTCCTTTTGTGTTTGGTTTGCTTCACTCAATATAATGCCCTCCAAGTTCATCCATGTTGTCATATGCTTCACGACTTCACTTCTTACAGCTGCATAATACTCCATCATGTGTATACACCACAGTTTGTTTATCCATTCTTCAGTTGATGGACGCCTGGGTTGTTTCCATCCTTTGGCAATTGTGAATAACAGTGCTATGAACACATTTGGCAGATGTCTGTTCATGTCACTGCTCTCAGTTCTTCTGAGTATGTATCTAGTAGTGGTATTGCCGGGTCACGTGGCAAATCTATATTCAACTTCCTTAGGAACTGCCAAACAGTCCTCCACAGTGGCTGTACCATTCTATATTCCCACCAACAGTGAATAAGTATTCATATTTCTCCACATCCTCTCCAACACTTGTAGTTTTCTATCTTTTTTAATAGTGGCCATTCTAAGAGTTGTGAAATGATATCTCATTGTAGCTTTGATTTTCATTTCCCTAATCTCTGGTGATATAGAACATTTTTTCATGTATTTTTTTGCCATTTGCATTTCTTCTTTGGACAATTGTCTATTCAAGTCTTTTGCCCATTTTTTAAATTGGGGTTGGCCTTTTTTTGTTGAGTTGTAGCATCTCTTTATATATCATAGATATTAAACCTTAATTGGAGATGTGCTTTCCAAATATTTTCTCCCATGAAGTCGGCTGCCATTTCACCCTTTTGACAAAGTCCTTTGATGTGCAGAAGTGTTTAATTTTGAGGAGTCCAATTTATCTATTTTTTTCTTTTGTTGCACATTCATTGGGTGTAAGAGCCAAGAAAACATCATTTACCATGTGATCTTGAAGATGTTTCCTAGTGGAGGGAATTAAAGGGCACGTTTTTGTATCTTCTCCACCCAAATCAAATCTTGTGGTATTTGGAGTTTGAATCTGCATTTGTTGTTATTGTTGCTTTACTCTCTTATCATAACCCATATCTAACCTCTTTACCCTCGACATTTCTTTCCTTCCGATATACAGAATACTTCTCCTAGATCCTTGCATATGCTTGTTATGATCCAACCAATGTGTTTTATGCATATGCTCATTTATTCAAGGAATACATATTGATCACTTTACAGTATCAGGTTTTGATCTTGGCACTAAGAATGTAATGGTAAAAAATGCAGACATGCTTCTATACAGTGTAAGAGTAATTGCAGTGTAATAGTTACACAGAAAAGTAAGTAGATGATATAATCTCTAATAAATAATATAAATAATTCTGGTGAAATAAAAGCATATAGCTTTCTTCTGAAGAGAATTTAAATTGAATTATAATATAATAAGTAAGTAGTCTTTTCAGTTTCATAGTCAATGTATTAGTTTCCTATTGCTGCTGTAACAAATTACTATACACTTGTGGCTTGAACAACACAAATTTATTATCTTCCATTTCTGGAGCTCAGAAGTCAGACACACATCTCAGTGGGCTAAAATGAAGCTGCCAGTGGGGACTGAGTTCCTTTTTAGAAGCTTTAAGGAAGAATCCATTTTCTTGCCTTTTCCAGGTTCCAGAGGCTGCCTGCATTCCTAAGAGCATGGTCCCCTTGCATCTTCAAAGTCATCAGTGATCGGGAGAGTCTCACAGTGCATCACTCTGACACTGACCTCCTCTTCCATTTCCCTCTACCGCTTTAAAGGATACTTCTAATTATATTGAGTTCATCAGATAATCAATGATAATTTTCCTATTTTAAGAGCTGATTAGCAACCTTGATTCCATCTACAACCTTAATTCCTCCTTGCTATATAATATAACATATTCACAGGTTCCGGGGATTAGGACACAGACATCTTTTGAGGGTCATTATTCTGTCAATCTCAGTCACCAAATACAGTTGGACAGATTGACCCCTCCACAATGGTGGTCAGGTAAAGGGGTAAGTGGGAGCCAAAAATCCAGCCCAGGCTCTTTGTGACAAACTATATAGTGCTGTACATATGTGCGCTTGGAAAGGGTACTTTTTAAAAATATGTACAAATGTATCATGTGGGCTCCAAAGGCCCTACAATACAGTATGGCAATTCTTTGAAATAACATGTGTAATGTGCCCCAGAGGAGGACTTTTTATCCAGACGTATTTAATAGTTAAGTAGCAGTAATTGTTGTAACACATAAACCTTGAAATCTCAGTGACTTACAAGATAGAAGTTTATTTTTCATTTATGTAAAGTCCAACTGGGTGTTGAAAGCAGAGATAATTCTGTTCCATACAGTTATTCAGTTACCCATGCTGACAGAGGCTGTGCCGTTTTAGACACATGGCTTTCAAGTTCATATCAAACAGAAGAAGAGAGTGGAGGGTTAAGCAAAATTTTGTGGGCCAGGCCTGGAAGTGACAATCTTTATTTCTGCCCACATTCTATTGGCCAGAATCTAGGTACAAGACCATAACTAATTAGACAGAAAGTGAAGGTAAGACTTATAGCAGAGTGCCCAGCAGTAAAAGGAATGTCCTTTGTGAATAGCCTAGTGAGTCTCTGCCACATTGTCAGGAAAGCCTTCCTAAAGAAGGTGACATCTATGTTGATAGCTCAAATATGAGAAGGAATTAGCCAGTTTGAGGGGTACAGTATTTCAGAAAGAGGACATACATTGTGTGATGATGCCAGGGGTGGGGGTGGGGTGGGGAAGAGAACATGGTAGAATCAAGAAACAAATAAATTGTAGATGTTGGGACACAGAGTTCAAAAGGAGGAAGTAGGTTCGATATAGGCCAGATCATTAAGGCTTTGTAGGTGCTGACAAGAAATTTGAACTTTATCTTATGAGCAATGAAAATCTTTAAAGGGTTTTATAATGAGGAATACCATGACCATATTTGTAGTTTAAAATAATGATCACTCCAGCTGAGAGAATGTTAAAAATAAGGGGGGGTGGGTAGAACAGTGTTCACAAAAAGAAACATTAAGAAGCCAGCCATCTCAGAAAAATAGGTAAGAAACAATAATGGCCCATATAAAGGAGTAAGTAAAGAGGAAATAGAGTTTTGAGGGTTATCAAGGAGGCATAATCAAGTGACCACAGCACCACTGATTCTATGTAAGATGGCGAGAGAGGAAAATAAATTACGACTACTACCCCAGGTCCAGTTAGAAAAGCAAAGTTTATGGCTGAACCATTTTTTAAAGATAGGGAACATGGATGGGTGGATTAAGTTTAATACCTACTAGATTCCCACTCCAGATTGAGTTGAGAATTCAAATAAATATATGGATTTTATATATAAGACCACATTTTATATATGAGACCACAAAATACATTTACTTCAGAAAACATAAAAGCAAATTTAATATAACTGATAAATCTATCTTACCCAGCTTGAGGTATAAAATATAACCTAATATTTAAATTCCATTCTTGGTGTCTTCCCTACCTTGAAAACTCCCAAGCCAGCTGAAAACAATTCTAAGAACTCCCTGGGAGTTATTTAATCCAACAGATCTATCCTGGTTTCCATCATCTTCTGAACTAAGCCTCCACAACAATGGTGTTCAAAGTTTAGTGCATATACTCTAGGTACATACAAATTGATCTATCAGAATACAGGGACAACATTTTAACAGTTCCATTTATGTTACGTTATGAAATCTTTGGAATATATATTTTAAAAAGCTCTATACTGTATATTCATATTACATATACATTTAAAAATATATTAATATATAAATACATAAATGTGTATGTATTGCAAGCCCAGCTGTTTAACTCATAGGGGTGTGCTAACACAGGCTGCTCTACAAGATGAAAAATTTTACTCACACTGTTCACCTTAGTATTATAATTTTGCTGAATTATTGTATCTACCATCACCACCACAACAAAACAGTCACTTTACACCATCTTAACAAATTGGCTTTTCCCATTAGGGATAAAGAGGAGAATAAAAGAAGGGTTGAAAAAAAAATCAAGGCTCACCCTGCACTACATAATTAATGATTGAAGGAAAATATAAAACAGCATGACAAATTTAAAGATAATAAAGAGTTGTTGATTTTCAAAGAGCTTGTCAACTCTGGTAAGAGGAAGGAAGACAATGCAGGAAGAAGAGTGGGTGCTCATGTTTCCTTTAACGTTGTCTGTGTTCTAGCTGGTCTCCTTGCTTCCCCTCTAGCCTCATAGATCAAAGTCCATCATTGCCCTGCTCTCAGCCTTCCATCATTGCCCATCTTACTCAGAATAAAATCTAAAGCCCTGACCATGTCTACATAACCCCATGTGATCTGGTGCTGGATACCTCTAAGATCTCATTTCTTACTGTCCTTTTGTTACTGCCCAAGTGGGTTCATTTGTCCTATGCGCACAGAAGCCAATACTGAGTCACCAGGATTTTGAGAAAAGAAAGAGTTTATTGCATAGTCAATCAGCAAGGAGACCAGAGGCAAGCCCCAGATCAGTCTCCCCAAACAAAATAGGTGCTGGGATTTTATACCACCTGGGGAAGGTAGGCTTATGGGAGTGGCTAGGGATAGGGTGTGTATTAGTCAGGGTTCTCTCAGGAAACAGAATCAACAGGAGATATCAGTTAATAATATGAGATTTCGTAAGAGTCTGTCACGCGACCGTGCAGGCTGCAAGTCAGGGGCTCTGATGAAAGTCCGATGAAAGGTCCTTGATGAGTTTCTGGGAGAAGTTGACTGTCCAAAGATGAGCTGGGAAATTCTCTCTGAATGTTGAAATCACTTCCCCTTTTAAGGCATTCAACTGATTGGATGAAAGTGTCACCCATTGCTGATGTAATCTCCCTGATTGATGCAGATGTAATCAGCCATCCACGCAGTAAACTCACTGGTGATCTAAGTCCATAGATCCTCTTGTATTACAATTAGCCCAGGGCTTGCTGGACCTAACACCTGGACACAATTACCTGGCTGAATTGACACATTAGCCTAACCATCACAGGGTGAGATGATGCAGGCCAGTCCAGTTTGGGAAAGGTGACCGTGTGGCATGCTTAAGGATTACGTGAACCAATCCAGTTTGGGAAAGGCAAGGTTAATCAGAACATGCTCAGTTGCAAGTTATGCTTGGTTTTAAAATGGAATCCTAGCATTCTCAGTGACTAGAACTAGCCAGAGCCAGCTTTAGCAGGTACTGAAAAGAGGAGAAGAAACAGTAACTTATCTCATGAGGGAGCAAGCCTCTTAAGAATAAATATGAGGAGGTGGGTATTTGAATGAAAGGAAAGTAGAAACTTCTACAAACGGGTAAGGGAGGGGGACTCTGAAAAGTGGGTTAGTAAGTGACCGTGTTACTTTCCACTTTGCTCACCATCCCAGAACAACAAACACACTCCCTTAGGCCTTAAGGATTTGCTTTACCTCTTCCTGTGTGGCACAGTCACATGGCTCTCTTTCTCTCTTCTATTTACATCCCCCTTCAAATGCCACCACCTTTCCAAATGACTAGTGTAGCTGAACTAAGATCCCCAGGACATTTTTATCTCTTATTCTGATTTAATATTCCTCTTAGCACTTAGTATGTGGCAAACTATACATATATTGAATAAATGAATGAACAGGGAAAATTCACTCATTCCTCAGGACTTCAACTTTCTCATCTAAAGATAGGAAAGATTTCATCAGAACTATCTCATGATCTCATTGATATGAAATGATTAGAATAATTAAATTCATAGGGTTAGAAAACAGAATACAGGTTATCCAGGGCTGGGGTAGCGGTAGGGAATGGGGAGTTAATGCTTGATTGGTACAGAATTTCTCTTTATGGCAATGGAAAAGTTTTGGTAAGGGGTGATGGTGCATGTAGCACAATGGTAGAAATATAGTTAGCATCACTGAATTATCTTTGAATGTGATTATATATTTATAAATGTGTTTAAAAGGGGAAATCTTTGGTTGTATGTATTTTACTAGAATAAAAATTTTTAAAAACCCATAGGACTGTACAACACAAACAGTTAACCCTAATGTAAACTATGGCTATAGTTAATAATACAATTATAATAATATTCTTTCATCAATTGTAATAAAGGCACCACACTAATGCAAGGTGTTAACAGTGGGTGTTTGGGAACTTTGTATTTTCTGGATGAATTTTCCGTAAACGTACAACTCCTCTAATAAAAAAAAAAAATTATGTGTAAACAGAACTATCTCTAGGATCCTGTCAAATTCCATATAAGTTTGTAATGAAAGGACTTTTGTCATATTTAGTTTGGTTTAGTAGCATTCTTTTGAGCTCACTGAACAATCACATTTTTCTGAAGCTTCTTGGTGAATTGGTATTCACCCTCCAACATTAGGCAATGTTAATGTGTTCTTTCTGAGATGAAACAGGCTTCTTTTCAAATTGAAAGGAGAGGGAAGTAAGATAATGTGGTTAGCTACAGGTTCTCTCCCAACATTTGCTGAGCCTAGGGCAGGAAACTCACAAATAAATATCCAAATATGCCAAAGTTTATAAATTAAACTATTCTCAAGGCCCAGACTAGTTCTTTATCATATCCTCTACCCCAATTCCTAATCCAGGCTGCTCCTTGGTTATCAACTTCAGGGTCTGGAAGCTAAAGGGAGCAAAATTTTTCTCCAGCCTGTCCTCCTGTCTAGAAGCCTAAGTGTTAGCATGGACCTGACAGGGCAAACCACGGCCACCTGAATCTGAGACTGGGACCTACTGAGTCAAACTTCCCAAAAACCAGAATGTGCGGGTTTCCTCCCCCACACATCACTTTCCTGACTCAGAGTTTCCAGGCAGTTCTAAGTTATGCCACCCACTTCCAAAGATTTTGGGCCACCAGACTTGAACAAAAGCAGTCACTCTTTCTCTGTTTTTCCCCGGCAAAGGCTGTAATTTTCTCATCCTACCATCGTCTAACAACACATGCATACACACAAACACACACATACATGCATCTTCTGGCAGGGATGCCCTGTTCAGCTTAAATGCCCCTCTCCTGTGATTTTCTTAAATAAATTTTACCAAACTTTCCAAAATTCTTCTTATGAGACTGAAAACAACAACAACAACAACAAAAATCTCTGTGTATTTATATTGATATTTGTAATATTTAAAACTCTTTCAGGCTTGTGTTCTAAAGCAAAAGCTCCTCTTGCCCAGGTCTGAGAGCAGGACCCATAAACTATGCCATGCTGATTATCTGGAGAATCAATCAGTACTCAGGGTTTCACTCCAGCTTTTGAACATACCACTTAACATCTTGTGACGTAAGGCTTAAGATGAATATTATATGCTGCCTTGACATCTGGTAAAATTGAGAGGGCCTCAAATGGCCTAATCACAAGTTTCCCTCCCCACTCTGCTCCCACAGATAAGATCTCTTAGCCGACAACTCTTCTTATCAGAGGACCAGGCACAGGTCATGATTATCCCTGAGGAGCAGACATCAGTTGCCTACCAGTCTGCAGAATTATTCAAACAAGCCAATCATATGTTCCCACAGAAACCAGGAGCTTCTCACTATCTTGATACTGCAAAGCCCACCTCCCATAGTCCCCATTGTTCCTTCTGTTCCCAAGTGCATTCCCCTTTGTGGCCTTTGGTGGTATGTGGTGCTCTCCTTTCCCAGACTGGGAGTATATGTAACTAATAAACTGCAATTGATTTCATCTGCCCAGTGTTAAGTGTCCTATGTTTGAGCATCCTCACAATCCTAGGGATGGAATCCCTCTCTCACCAATGAGGTGAAAAGAAGTCAGTCAAAAAAAGTTCTCAATAATATTATTTCCCTTCTTTATATTATTTTTAAACAATAACAACCTTTCCCACAATCCTGAGGACTTATAAAATGCCTGCATTCATACTTAGAGATCATTTCTTGAGAAATTAAAAATAATTTAGAAACATTGGATATCAGAAATAATGTCCTTAGCTGTTCCACACAAAATGTTAATACTTTGTGTCTAAAAGATTTTATTGAATAATGTTAATTTATATTCCACTTCATGGAGAAAACATTTCCTTAAGTGAATCTAAGTTTAATAATAAAGAGATAATAACTAGAAAATAACTAGATAAATAAGTAAATTGGTTGATAAAATACATTATTTAAGTCATAGGATAGTTGTCTATAATTAAATTCTTGTTTAGGGTAATGAGACTTTCTTTTAAGAGTAAAAGACCAGACCATTTTATATGCCAAGATTGAGAGAGTATGGATACAGTTGAGCAAAGTTACCCACCTCGAAAAATAAGTCGTCGTAATAATGATTATAATAATAAAATAAAACTAAAGAACTCTAAACACATTTCTGATAAGTTAAAGGTGATAGATATTTTAAATTTTCATTTAAAGATTGCATGCTTAAACATATTCTCATTTTGGTTTATACTGAAAGATTGAATCTAAACAATAAAAATGTCAACATATTTACTGAATGTTTACTTAGAATAAAACATAGTGCTAGGTGCTGTGAGGGATACAAGCTAGGTAATACAGTTCTTGATCCAAAGAATACTACTCTAAGATAAGTATATAAATTAGTATAGTATAACCCCAAATATGATGAAGTAATATGGATGTTTAAGAAGAAACTATTCCGAGTTAAAAGGTCAGACATGGCTTTGCAAGAAAAGTGACATTTTAGATGGTCCTCTAACATTCAGTAGAATACAATTTCTACTGAAAATACATTTAAATAAAGTATATTTGCCTTGATATCTATATTTAAATATATTTTCATACTTCTATATAAGTGTTTGTGTGTATACTTGTGTGTATGTGTGTTTATATGTATGTGTGTGTATATATATATATTTGTATATATATGTGTATCATCACATATATATGTATATACATCATCTACAAAAGGCTTTTCTACATGCATTATCATAAGCATCTTGAAAGGCAGATAGACTTTCCATATTATTAGTGATATTACTGATAAAATGTGATTTGACGGCTTTTAAGCTATCATGAGTTAGTAAAAGAGGGGACTGGCATTAGAACCAATAGATTTTGGCTTCTAAATTGAGTATTCTTTCAATACCATGACACTTTCTTTTTCAAATGAGACATAGTGAATATTACAGGCTAAATATTTTGCTTCCAGCAAAATCTGTTTTCAGCTGATGACAGTTGATGGTATCAGAGAAAACACATTTATTTTAATATATCTAAGAAATGTGCTGTTAAATAAAATTGACATAAATCAATTACGGATCCATAAACTAGATAGAAATTAGATTATTCAAGTTTTTTCTAAATGGGAGTTGACTAGCCTCAGGGCATTTCTCAGGCATGAGTTGAGAGTGGATGAGGGTGCATTTCTTTAAGTAGATTTATGATTTGAGAAGCAATTAATAGAGAGTCTATATTTTGTAAGTGCTCAATAAATACTAGATATTATTATTTTTAAGCTCATTTTGAATTCAACAGAGAGTTAAGTAAATTTTCAGCTCAAATGAAATCACAGCCAGCAGGCACCAGCAAGCAGCTCCCTGCTCGGCAGGGGTAAGGGGCAGAAACCTCACCAAGAGGCTCCTGCTCTGAGCCAGGGATATTTGCCAGGGAGGCTGCTGGTGAGAGCCTCTTTGCAGCAATTGACTTCATAGCATCTAATTCATCATACGTTCTTTACTGTCAAAAGGGAGAAAGGCAGAAGGAAGAGGAGGAACACTTGACATACTATGCTAATAACTGTTCTGCCTGGTATCATCCCAGGTCTTGTGTTAAAGAAGTTTTAAAACTGCCACTAAGCTTGCAAAAAATGTGCCTGGATCTCTAGGGACCACCCAGTCCTGGTCAAGCTCAGGGAAATCTTATCATTGTCAGTTTACAAATAAATATTTTGTGAGTATAATTTGATTACTTTCCTTTTTTCCTATAGTATTTCTGCAAGGAACAATCTGCTTTGCTCACAATAAACTGCCTTTTATTTGCCTCCACATTAGACTGTGGCCCTCCATGGTGGATACCAATGTATGCTTTTCATTGCAGTATGCTCTATTCCTATAATGATGCTAGGAACATAAGAGTTAAGAAATGAATGATTAAAATGTAAAGTAGGTCAAACACCAGGACGCCAAGTCACAATCTCATGAAATTATCTAGACACATTTAACAAAAATAATTGAGTATAGTTCTGTTAGATAATCAAAATATAAATTATATAGCAAACACAAAGAAAGAATCCATGAAAGTTGAAAAGAAACATGGGCATTATAAGCAGTTTTCAATTTGTCAATTCTACAAAGATCTGAGTAAGATTATAAGTACAGATAAAACAATTAAGTTCTTGTTCTGATAAATAGGCCTCCAAACTCAGAATCAAAACACTTCCTAATGGCTGTGATACCCTTTGTAAGATGCAATTTTATCTGCTTGTTTGGAAGTCACCAAATTCTTCATGTGACATGTGGGAGTTGATTTCTAGGCCATTATTTTCTAGTTGCTAGAAGAATATAATACATCAGAATGTGAGGTTTTGTATAAATGGTTCCTTATGTTATATTTGTAGTACAGATGCAGGGCAAATTGAAGTTTGTTTTCAGAATCATGTGTATTTTTCAGGTCATCCTGGGTCTGTGCAGTTTAAATGTTTTATGCTCATTTCACACTGGAGTGGTATAAGCCAATGTTTCCCTCTCCCAGAGAAAAATTCATTCTATTGTAAGTTAAGCGGTTGGTTATATCTTTTTCACTTTCAATCTGTGTTAAATAAAACATCAATTTCAGTAAATGGGTGACTTATTTGAGGCACATTAAAGAAATTCAACTTGGTTTTTTATTGGAAAGACTTTCAACATTATTTTCTGAATAAAACTTTTGTCATTGTAAATCAAATATCTGTTCAGATACTACAGAATCTGCAATTAGAATGCTTTAGAGTTTTATGATGGTAAACTATCAGCCAATTCTTCTTTACCACACTTTTTTCATTTTATGCACTTTCTTTACCACCCTTTACTTGTAGAGCACAGCACAGTATTTAGTACATATTGACAAGCATATCCTCAATTTGTTAAACACAATATAAGTAATTAAAAAATGGTTTCATTTTAAGGAGCAGATGTAGTTCAAGCAGTTAAGTGCCTGCTTCCCACATACAAGGTCCTGGGTTCAATCCCCTGTACCTCCAAAAATAAATAAATAAATAAATAAATAAAAAGATAAATAAAAATAAAATAACACAGACAAATTAAACTATTTTTAAAATTATTTATTTGAGTACCCAATTTAAATAGCCACTTTCCAATATTATTTATCTTCATAGAGCAAAGCATCCCTATATTTCTGATTATAATGCTGAGACTGCCCAAAGATATCGGCAACGATGAAATAAACATTTTAAACTCCCACCCCCAACTCCCAGAGATCCATTTTTAACTGAGTACAGACTTATTTTAGGCTGGCACAACTACAAAGTGTGTGCATATAAGACAAATAGCACACATAGTCAAAAGCCTAAGGAATTGTTGTAATAATTAATTAATGACTAATTAATTGGACCACCATTTGTCCAGCAGCATGATGTGGGAATCACATCTATTTGAATTGATAATGTTAATTTTCATAAATGTATATATTTTCACACCCCACTTTTTACGAGGTGAAAGAACAAATTCTTTTGTAACAGTTAGCGATTAAAGATATCCTTAAAGGTTTCATTAGAATATTAAAAGTTGTCAGGTCTGAACATTATATTTAAACAGGCCTCTTTTTATCATAGTGACAACTAAGTTAGTAATATAGTTTGGAAAAGTCTTAACTTCCAAAATAGCAGTATTTTGCTCTGTATTTTTTTTAAAAACCATTAAGGAAATGATAAAGCCAATCTGATAAGGCACAGATTCTTTGTTCTTTATATATATTGATTATTTCCAAAGGATTTTTATATTCTTCCACTCAAAACAGACCAACCATTCAAGAAAACTGTGTTTCTTTAACAGAGACAGAAAGTCAAATTTTAGTTTTGCATCAGAACACCATTCAGTAAACAAATCTTGGTTAGCACAGATCGTAACAGACTGAGTGGCCATCAGACAGGTTTTTCTGCTGTGCAAGTGAAAATGGCGCTCACTGGGATGCGGAGACTGATGATTGCAGGCAGGAAATTTACTGAGGAATTCTCCCAGTGGAGGGGGTCTGAAGAATAGACTTCAGCCTGCCCCTGGAAGGAGTAGTTATGAATTTATACAGTACTTCAAAAGGTGGGAAAATGTTAATCAGTGAGAGGAGGGTTAGGATTTGGGTAAGATTTAGGGGCCAATAGGGGACTGTAGAAGCAAATTCTTTCCCTTGTATAGTTAAGGGGTAGAGGGCTAGGGAGTAACGTACTCTTGGGATGCAAGAGGGGCTGACAGAGCTTTGGTCAAGAAGGGAGTGGAGATCTTTATCTTGCTTTTCTCTGTGGCCATGTGGTTCCTTTGTTCTTGTGAAGAAATGGTTGTTTGCATGTACGCACATAGGCTGTGGTTTGTTCAATCAACCATGTAGGCTCTGGATGGGGGTCGCCATTCTTTATGTCCCAGTCTATTAATCATACATTGTGAACCCTCCAATAGGGAATCTCTAACATTCCTAACTCTTTGATGTATATAGGACTTGGGGGCCTGGGAGTATAAGGTGTTGGACTGGATGACAGGGTGAGGGGATTTGGGGCCTCGACCCAGTCTGGCTACTTCCTGCTGTCAAGGGGTGGGGAAGGGTTCCCTTCTATCCTGTCCGGTGGGTTTGGTTTCTGGTCCCACAGGGGTTGGTATTGTTGAAATCTCTCAGTTTAGAAAATGCTTTTACAGACTTCCTACAACCTATAATTTCCTGTAATCTTTTATAACCATTTATAACCATATAAACTAGTTACTTTACCTTAAGACAAGTTTCACTTTTAAATAAGCTTATTGAATTACAGTCAGCAACAAGCAAAATTTACTTCCACTAATCCTTCTACAACTTTCCATATCCATTCAAGTCTTGCCCTACATATTTCCACCCTGATTTTAAGAAAACCAGCCCTCTCCTCTTAGGACAAAATACACGCCCTTAAACTAGCTTTCACAAACTTTTTACTTCTTTTTATATCCACTTAAGTCTCGTCTTATATGCCTCATTATGTTCTGTGAAATACTAGTCATTTCATTTTAGGCAAAAAAATTATTTTTAAAAGACTTTTGTAAAGATAACTTTATTAATTAAAAAGTTACAAATTTTATCATCTTAAAGTTTTGACAGACTTTGTTAACTCAATATATGGACAAACTTAGAGAGATTATACCTAAGTAGAATAAAATTAAAATAATGATATTTTATGTAAATTTTTTTTTTCCTTTTCCTTCATAGGAGGTTAAAGCTTCTTTATTTTTATAATACCTTAAAATTATAAATAACCTCAAAAGCATACTATTAGGCTCTGGAGAATATATTATAATTATTTTATTTGTTTTAGTTATAATTTAGAAAAACCTTTTCATAGCTTTCATGGGTTTTTTTTTTTTTTTTTTTTCTTACTGAAATTTGGTCATCGGGTTGTTAATTACTCCCATCTCAAGACTTTTAAAATTTAATTGGGGAATTATAGGACAGATTATACAACAAAACAAGGTTCATTCTATTATATCTGCTCTGTCCCTATCATTTTAAATTTCCAGGCCTCATAGACAGAATTCTAAGCTAAACACATCTCCCCCTATCTTTCCATACCTAGCCCATCCCCCATGGTTTCCTAAATCAGTTCTAAGGGGTCATCGAATTCAGTCAAGATTAGGAGAAGACCCTGGGGGTAGGACAGGCTGTACAAAGATTGTTGAGGAAGTCAGGACAACATTTTTAGTTTTAGGTTTGTTTTTGTTTTTAATAGATTCTATAGTCAGATTTTTATATGACCTTTTTCATCCTGTTTGGCTTTTCTAATTTGGGCTCCAGGACTCTTCATTTTCATATGTAAGCACTTACTTAATTTTTAGCAACTTGAATGGAGCCCTTTTAAGAATTTTCAGTTGTTAATTTGATATTACCATCCAGAGGTACGAAATATACATTGAACAAACAGACAGACAAATAGAGTTAGACACACCAACAGAAACATAAAACTCACTAATTTGATTCATAATTCTCACTTTTTTGGTATGGCTGTCTCCAGGTTTTCCATCATTCTACACCTCTGGTTTTTACTGCTTTTAAGGTCTCCTCTGTGATCAGTGTTGTCTGTAACATGCAAGCCCATTCTTGGAAACACTTTTATATATATATAAAAATCGGGGATAAAGCATTATTTAGTTATCAAATTTTTAGCCAGGAAGGTACATTTAGAAAACTTTGCTTCAAATATTTGGTTTTAATTTAGTAGTAAATCTTCCCTCCCCCTGACCTTTCATTCCAGGTTTCTTTCAGTTCCCACCTAAAAGTTCTTGGGTTCTTGGGGTTTTTCCTGGGGGTGTCTAGGACAGTACTTTGAAAGTGTCCTTCTTTGCAATATGCACATTGGTAGGTCCTTAGTTTAAAAATTTCTCCCATCCTTGGGGGTGGGAGAGGTTGGATCCCCAGGTTGGGCCCCCAGGCCTTACCTTTTTGAGACAGTCTTCTTCTGATTGTTTTCAGTTTATTAGAGCTTTGAGTTAGGGTCACTTGCCTTCTGAAGTACAGGTTTTCTTTAACTTGGTCCCTGTTGCAATAAACTTCATGGGCAATGCTAACTAAACTAGAGATATGTAGTTTCAGTCCCCTATCAATTTCCTTCTTACAGCCGATGAACTTTGAGTACTAAAGGTTATATTTAAAAGTCTGGCATTTTCTGGACTTTCCAGATATCTGTTAGTGTATTGCCCATAGACAGTATAAATTCTTTCTAGGAAAGTGGAAGGACTTTCTTCAGCTTCTTGTATTACTTCACTTATCTTGTGTTAAGTTTATAGCTTCAGGGACTTCTTTTTGCTCTAAATTAGTCCAGTCCTCAGCACAATTAGCATTCCATTTACTGGTGTTAATTTCTTTTAGCTTACCCTGCCTTGTCAGGATTTTTCTCTGTTTCTTATCTGTTACCTCCTCTGCTTCTTCATTTACTATTTTCCCTTCATCTCCTATTATCTGCAAAGCCCCAGTGCCAGTCCAATTACAGGTTGGTCGTTTTTATTTTATTCTGGGTCCTTTTTATAGAGTGGGCCATTATCTCCCCCCCTGTGTAAATCTCACAGGGGGACTGGGGTAAGCATGCACACAGATTCTTCATCTATTCCTAGAGAATTTCCCAGAGGAGTAGAAATTTTCTGGCTCGGCTGCTGATCTTAGCCATCCTGGCCAAATGGAGATACAGAGTTCTTCCCTATAGAACCATACTCTGTCCACTTTTTCCCTGATTCTAAGTTATATTGAGGCCAAACTTTGTTACAGGAAAAAACGATTTCCTGCTTTTTCATAGTCCCATGGCTAAGATTTTCCAGTCTTTCAAAATACAGCTTGCAGGGCTAGACTTAGGTATGCTAGTAAAATTAGAGTTTCCTGTTTTAAAGAATTTCAGTAACCAGTAACCAGTTAGGAATACTTGAACAGTAAAAATGCAGTTAAACACTAATTTAGCAGTTTAGACAGATGCTGAACATTTACTAAACCAAAGTAACATATACCATTTAACGAATAGACACAACACTTCCCATATTCTGGATTGCTTTTCAGGAGTATAATTAATTGACAGACTCAAAGTTCAGCAGAGCACTTAGCAGAGACACTTAAGGTGGGGTCTTGGAATCCCAGAGCGAATGGTAAACCCCTGGAATCAGGAAAAGACTGAGAGGTCAGAGCAAGGGGAATCGTTCTGAAAGGAGTTTAAGGGGACTCAAACCACTGAACTAACTTCTCGATTCACTTCTACCTTGGTGGCCCACTCCCCTGTTGCTACTGTTGGGTTTAAGATGTTGCCAGTGTTGGGTTTCCAGGTTCTTGGCCATGATGCAGAAAAGAATTTAAGGATGTGCCATATATTAAGCAAGCAATAGAGACTTTGGATACATTTTTGTATAGTACATGTAATGTATATAGAGTTAGTACTTTATTTTTGTTTTAAGAAGTAAAGCATTATGTTAGGGGGGAAAAGTAGGGTGGGTTTCAAAATTGCATTTTTTATATTAAAAAATGAAGTCAAGATTTGAAAAAAAAAAAAAAGAGTTTATTGTAAAGCAAAAGGAAGTGAAAGTACACACCCAAGACCTATGTGTGGGCATGATCGAGGGAGAGATTGGCACTGGGCCTGGGGCTGCTAGGGCTGGGGCCTTTTTAAGGCCGGTCTTCACCCTACCCTTCCTTCCTCAATGTAAATAAAGACTGGTGAATTGAAGCATTCTCATTGGCTCTGAGTATGCAAAAGTATGAAAAGTATGCAACATTTTTATTGGTTCTGAGTGTCTGCCAGCCTGAGTAGGGGTCAGGGGAGGGGGACAAATGGGTTTCTCATTATCTATTTTCTTCAGATATTCAGCCTTGGGTTCCAAGATATGTGAGAATAGGCATTTCTTCCATAAGTAACTGTGAGGAATTTGTGAAGAGAAGTCTTAAACATAATTCAGTTATTACACAAATTAGAAACCAAAGCAGTAATTGCCCAATTAGCCCTACTCAGTTTTTTACCCTTTTCTCAAACCACTTGTCCATTCCATGTTCCTTCCACATGTGTGACTATCCTTTCAGAGTCAGTTGTGAAGAAATAGAGAAAATAGTTGTTAAGAGTAACGACGTTCCAGTCAAACATATCTAGTTTTGAAGCTCCAAATCACAACTTACTAGAGTGACCTCTATCAACAACCTTACATATTTACCTACTTGGCAAGTTAGTTTTGAATTAATGAACAATTTCCAGAAAAGTTTTAGAATAAGGCGTGGCACCTTAGAAGTATTTAATGATCGTTAGAAACCTGCATATACAATTTAATCTCCTTAGAATCTTAGTAGCTTAGTAGCTTTTTCTAAATCATGGAGCTATCTCCGCATTTTAACTGTATTTCAGAGTTGAAACTCACTATAAGTCGATTGTTATATTTCAGTCACACAGCCTTTAATAAAGAGGTGAGTGATGGAGTCAGTTTTTAATTTCCTTCTTCATTTAGTTTATTATAAAATAACTTGATGGTTTGCATTTGCTCAAGGCCATAGTATTGCCTAGTTCCTAAATAACACATAGATTCATTATTCTTAAAATGCATCCAGTAAAGAACTGACCTTAAAAATAAAAAGGTTGTGAAGTCTAAAAAAGAAAGACATTTAAAAGCTATAGGTGAGAGGAAGTCAGTCCATAAAGTGCTGACCTTTCATCAAGTACTGATTTTTCTGCTTGCCCTGTGGAAGCATTAAGGAGAAAGTGATCTCATAGATTTCCACTAATGCCGTGACCTATACCTTCCGCCCAATATTCCTGCCAATTATGAAGACTTCCTATCTTCTTGGTGATGTGTTTACTGGATTTCTTATGTCAGGCTGACAGCTTGTTCACTTCTCCTGGCCTTGACCTTGGCTTTTACATCCACAGGAGGTAGGCAGGCTGTCAATACTAACATCAGAATAGTGCAAAGACTGTCTGGCAGCTAGAATCTGGGACAACTTTGGCAGCTCCTGCAGATTTGTATTTTCCTTGTGATTTTTCAGCTTGTTCCCACCACCCCAAAATGTTAGAAGGCATCCCAATGCTAGAGGGCTAATACATGTAATTAGAGAGGCGTGGGTTTTGCTATTCCCATCTCATCTGCAACAGCTTGAGTACCACTGTATTACTCATTAGGAGTCATAAGTCCTGACCTACTGGATACCCAAAGGGCACAAAGGCTAGGGGTGGACAGCTTGGAAGGGAGCCAGCATTGCTTCTGACCTTGGGTGGCCAAATCAGCCCAAACAAGATTCATATTCTGCATCTCACATTTTAAAAAAGATTTTAAAAGATTCCACTCTTATGTACTTCCATGAGACCTATTATTTTTAGCTATTTTTATTATTTTATTTTTTTACATGTTTTAAATTCAAGGAGCAGTATAAGTGCAGGGACATAGTCTAGCAAATTAATAGTTTCCAAAAAGAATTCAAAAAGTCAAAAATATGATAATGCATATTGAAAAAATAACCTTTAGTCATCATTTCCACACTAATAATAGAATATATGCTCCTTGTTAATATTTGGGAATAAGACAAAGTACAGGGGACTGAGAAGAACTGAATTTGCAACTTTTTAATTTCTTTCTGACCAAGTGGTTAGAAATAGCTTCCATCCAACTGGCTTTATAATTTGGGCAACTTGGTACATTAAACAAAGCGGGTCAGGTGGTGTATATGAAAACAGCTGTGGAAAGATCATAGACTTTTGGAATTCTTACTATTCTTGCTTGACTGAGTCCCCAAAACAAATGATGAATGAAAGCTTCCCAACAATGCCTCTTCTCACCATGTTCCTGATATTGAGTGGAGTCTCCCTAACAGTTATATAATGAAATGCTACCCTTACTCTCTATCCTCCACAATCATGACCACTGTGATGCCTGAAAATGGACAAATTATCAGGAGAAAAATTGATTTCATTAGACACTGGACCGGACCCCTTCTTGAACTAGAATTGGTGGCAGTAAATACCTCCTGGCGATACAACAGGGACCTATTATGATTATGAGATTTTCCCAAATTCCCACATGGAACAGGATTCAAGTGAAGAAACACCAACAGCACAGAACTTACACATTTCCCTGGTTTCTTTCCCTCTCCCAGCCTGCTTCTGCCACTCCCTCACCAGTTTTTCCTGAGAGTGCTTCCTCAGTAAATCACTTGCATCTGAACCCTCATCTCAGGGGCTGCTTCCAGGGAACAAAACCTAAGAGACTCCCCATAAATCAATGTCTGGATGGAGTACTGATCAGTTAGAACCTTGGGTTACTCCCTGGTTGTTTTAATGTGAAGAATGCTTTCCCAACCCTGAAGCATTCTTTTAAGTGATTTATATTTTCTAATGAATATTGAAGATTTATAAAAGAAAAAGACTATCCTGTCCACCAAAGGGACCTGAATTTTCAAAATTGGAATGACTTTATTTTTCTCCATTCTTTTGATGAGGTTGAGGGAGAAAATCAGGTCCTGGGTTGTACTGTATGCTCGTTTGCTTGTTTTATTTTTGTGCTTGCTTGTACCAATATAATTTTAAGATTGATCTCTAATACTCAAAGATTACTTAATCTTCTCCTTACCAAGAAGGCCATCTCCTTCTGTACACAGCCCACTCACCCCTCAAGCTCCAGGTCATTCCCTCCTCTATAAAAATTTCTCAAGTAGATTCACCTGAAGATATTCTTTCCTTTCTCTAGTTCTTTCTGTACTAATTCTCTGTGTAATACAACTTAACATATTTTTAAATACTGTTTTTTTTTCTCTCTCTTACTTTTTAAGTTTTGTTGCATATGAAAAGAGCCTTTTTTTGCTTCCATTTAAAAAATTAAATGTAAATCTTGGGATAATTGTATATTCACTTGCAGTTTTATGGAGGAATAGTGAGAGATATCATGTACCCTTTACCCAGTTTCCCCCAGTGGTGACATTTTGTAAAACTACAGTTCGATAGCACAACCAAGATATTGAAATTGATACAGCCAAGAGACAGAACATTCTCCCCACCACATGGATCCTTGTGTTGCCCTTTCCCATTTCAATAATTTTGCTATTTCACGAATGTTATATAAATGGAATCATATAGTACATGCACTTCTGTACTTGGCTTTTTTCAGTCAGCATAATTCTCAAGAGAGAATTATCAATAATTATCAATAATTTGGTCATTTTCATTGCTGGGTTGTATTCTATGGTATGGCTATACCACAATATTTTTAGCCATTCAACTATGGTAGGGAATTTTCATTGCTTCCAGTGTTTGGCTATTATAAATAAAGCTACTATGACCAATTATATATAGGTCTTTCTGTGAAAATAAGCCTTCATTTCTCTGGGGTAAATACCCAGAAGGAAAGCTGCTGGGTGGTGTAACAATTACATGGTTAGATTTTTGAGAAACTGCCCACCTGTTTTCCAGAGGGTTTGTACCATTTTACATTCCCATCGGCAATGTATATGTGACTAACCTGGTTTCTCTGCATTCATGCCAACATTTGGTGTTGTCATTATAATTTTTTTTTTCTTTCTTTATTAGATAAATTGAAAGTTTACAGAGCAATCATACATGAAATACAGGATTCCCAAATACCATTCTATTCTTAGCAACTTGCGTTGGTGTGGAACATTTGTTATAATTGTTGATAACACAATTTTATAATTATACTATTAGCTATAATCCATGGTTTAACTTAGGATTCATTGTGTAGAGTCATTTCATGGATTTTTTATTTTTATTTTTATTCTGTTACTGCATATACATTTTAACATTTCCCCTTTTAATCACATTCAGATATATATTTCAGTGCTTTTAATTACATTCACTACCATCCATTACCAAAATATTTCCATTATCCCAAATAGGAACCCTGTACATTTGAAGCCTTAACTTCCCATTCCCTATATCTACCTCCTCCCCTGATAGATTCTATCACAGATTCTAATTCTGTGAGTTTCTTATTATATCAAATCAGTGAGCTCATACAATATTTGTTCTTTTCTGTCTGGCTTACTTCATTCAGTATGATGGTCTTCAAGGTTCACCCATGCTGTCACATGTATTATTCATTCTCTTTTGGCTGTATATACCTCATTTTGTTTATTCATTCATCAGTTGATGAATGCTTAGTTTGTTTTTATCTTTTGATAATTGTGGTAGATATACAGTGATATTTCATTGTAGATTTAATTTGCATTTTCTTAATGGCTATTGATATTGAAAATCTTTTCATATGCTTATTTATCTTCTTCAGTACAATGTCTCTTCAATTTTTTTTTTTTTTAAGGTACCATGGCTAGGAATTGAACCCATAGCCTCATATGTGGGAAGCCAGCACTCAACCACCGAGCCACATTGGCTCCCTCTTCAGTTATTTTGTTCATTTTCTCATTGAACCATCTGATTTCTGTCTTACTGTTGAGTTTTGAGAGTTTTTTATATATGCTAGATACAAATAATCTGTCAGATATGAGGTTTACAAATATTATTTTCCGTTATGTATCCTATCTTGTCATCTCTTAACAGATTCTTTCACGGAGAAAAAGTTTTTAATTTTGATGAAATCTAATTTATCAATTTTTTCTTTTATGAATTATGCCTTTTTTTTCAAGTCCAAGAACTACTTGGCTAGTCCTAGATCCTGGATATTTTTCCTATTTTTTTTCTAAAATTTTTTTAACATTTTCTGTTTTACATTTAAGTTCTTGATTTATTGTGAGTTAATTTTTTGAATAATCTGTGAGACTTAATTTGAGTTTCATTCTTTTTCCCTTTGTATATTCAATTGCTCCAGTACCATTTGTTGAAAAAAGACTTATCTTTCCTTCATTGAATTGTTTTTGCATCTCTGCCAAATTCAATTGGGCAAATTTATGGGAGTTTATTTATACATTTTCTAGCCTGCTCCATTGATCTATTCCTTCACCAATGCCATACAGTCTTCATTACTGAAGCTATAAGTCTTGAAATTGGGTAGACAGATTCCTCCCATTTTTTTCTTTTTCTTTTTTTCAAAATTGTTTTAACTATTATAGTTCCTTTGCATTTTAATATATGTTTTGGAATGATTTTGTCTATATCTATAAAAAGCCATGTTGGGATCCTGAAAACATCTTTCATTCATTTTAGTGATTGCAAATACTATTGAATTTTTAATTTTAGTGCCCACATGTTCTTTGCTAGTATATAGAAATGCAATTGATTTTGTATGCTATTTTTGTATCCTTCAAACTTGCTGAACAGACCTCACTTGAACTCATTTCTAGGAAGCTTTTTATAGATTTCTTGGGATTTTCTACATAACAATCATGCAAATGGGTCAGTTTTCATTCTTCCCTTCTGATCTGCATTCCTTTAATTTCCTTTTCTTGCCCTGTTGCCCTGACTAAAACCTCCAATCCTATCTTGAAAAGAGCAGATAATCTTACCTTATTCCTAATCTTAGGGGGAAATCATTCAATCTTTCACCATTAAGTGGAATGTTAATTATATGTTTTTGTAGATGGCTCTTTACCAGGTGAGGAATATCTTCTATTCCTATTTTTCTGAGAGTTTTTATCATGACTGGATATTGAATATTATCAAAAACTTTTTCTGAATCAATTAATATGAACATATAAATTTTCTTATTTAGTTTGTCAATATGGAGGATTACATTAATTGATTTTCAAATATAGAACCACCTTTGCATCTCAGGAATAAACACCACTTGGTTATGTTATGTAATTCTTTTTATGTATTGCTGAAATCTATTTGCTAAATTTTTAAGAGAATTTTTGTATCCATATTCCAGAGGGATATTGGTCTGTTATTTTCTTTCTTTCTATGTCCCAGTCTGATTTTGATATCAGCTTAATATTAGCATCAAGAATGCACTGAAACGTGTCATCTCTTCTTCTGGGAGAAATTGTGTAGAATTGATGTTAATATTTCTTCAAATATTTGATAAACCTCTCTAAGTGAAAAGTTTGGACATGGAGATTTCCTTTTGTGGAAATTCTTAAATTATGAATTTACTTTCCTTAGTAGTTATAGACCTACTCAAATTATTTATTTCATATTGGGTGAGTTGTGGGAGTTTCTGTACATTGAGGAAGTAGTTTACTTTGTTTATGATGTTAAATTTATGCATGTAGAATTGTTCTTTGTATTCTCTTATTATTCTTTTGATATCTGCAGGTCTGTAGAGATATAACCTGTTACATTCCTGATATTGTTAATTTGTATCTTCTCCCTCTTTGCCACTGTTACTGGAAATTTGTCAATTTCATTATCATTTCAAAGAAGTGTTTTTGTTGTTGTTGTTGTTCATTAATTTCTCTCTATTGTGTTTTTCTGTTTTTGATTTTGTTGCTTTCTGATATCTTTACTATTTCCTTCCTTTTGCTTCCTTTGGGTCTCTTTTCCAGGTTCCTGAGGTGGGAGCTTTCCTTTTTTTATTATTATTATTATATACATTTAATGCTATAAATTTCCCCCTCAATACTGTTTTGGCAATCTTATATTCCAAAAATTTTATGCCATATTTTATTTTTATTCACCTCAATGTATTTATTTATTTAATTTCTCTTAGATATCCTCCTTGACCCATGGATTATTTAAATGTGTATTGTTTTGTTTCCAAGTGTTGGAGATTCTAATGTTATATTCCTATTATTATTTCTATTGGATTCCATTGTGGTCAGTGAATATATTCTGTATGATTTAACTTCTTTAAATTTGTTAATGTTTGTTTCATGGTCCAGGATATGGTGTAATTTGTATATATTTGGAGGTCACTGGAAAATGATGTGAAATTCTGTCGTTTGGTTGACTGCTCTATAAATATGGATTATATTCTGTTGAGTGATAGGCTGTTGAGTTTTTCTCTATCCTTGCTGATTTTCTGTCTAGTTGTTTTATTGATTCTTGACAGATGGGAGTTGAAGTCACCAACTCTAACCATGGATTTGTCTATTTACACAGTTCTGTAAGTTTTTGCTTCACATATTTTGAAACTCTGTTGTTTGAAGCATACACATTTGGGGTTGCTGTTTCTCCTTTGTGGGACTGCCCCTTTTTCATTATTAATGTCTCTCTCTACCTGGTAATAGTCTTTGCTCTAAAGTTTACTTTAACTGATATTAGTATAGCCACCCCTGCTTTCTTTTAATTGATGTGTGTAAAACATATATTTTTTCATTCTTTGACTTTCAACCTGACTATATTGTTATTTTGAAGAGAATTTCTTGTAGACAGCATATAGTTGGGTGATGTTTTTTATTCTACTCTGCGAATCTTTGTCTTTTAATTGATGTATTTAAACCATTTACATTTAATTTAGATTGATATGCTTCAGCTTAAATCTGCTTTATTATTATTATTTTTTTTTTGTTTTTCATTTCCATTTTCTTTTTCCTACCTTCCTGTGGGTATTTGGTTGGAGTAAAGTGGTTATTATCTAAAAGCGTCTGTCTTGATAGGTGACACTATACTGGTCCTTTAACTAGAGAAAGCAAATTTTGCTTGAAGCATTTTTGTTGGCTGCCATTTGTGTTTTCTGGTTGCTAGCTACTTCTACTACAATCTGGGATATATAAAGCTGAAAAACTACTGATGTGTTGCTTCTTGGGTCCCAAAGTCTCTAGTTGGTTTGCCTTCTCTCTATCTCTCAGGGTCTTATTTCAGGTTTGTTTTATATATAAAACTAAGGTTTTTTTTTTAGTTGTACTAAGCAGAAGGAATAGGGAAATTTATCTCTTCTCCATCCTTCCAGAAGAAGTCAGAAGAGTCTTTTTGTCAAAAATTTGTGTTACCAGAGGGGCTCCTGAGCGCTCTGGAGATACCCAGGTCCTATATAAAGGGGGTTAGCTCCAGAGATTGATGCCTTATCAGTGGGCTATACTATGGAATCTTTGCTCCTGAAGTGACAGAGTTGGACTCAAATAAGTCCTCCCTGCACATGATCCATCAGCCCCTTCTATTCAAACCTATATGTGATGTTGGAGTTTGTAGGTGTACTTCCAGAGACTGAAGCCTTTGGCCTGCCCATATGCCAGCTATGCCTGGAATCTCGGTGGAGCTGCAACTCCTACTCTACAGCTCAATGGACTCATTCAAGTCACCTGGCGAGGAGATGATGATGGACAACGGCCATCCCAGGGAATGGAGAGAGCCTGAAGCTGCAGGCAAGATAATCCAATCCATCATATCCAT
Organism: Tolypeutes matacus; assembly: GCA_026826555.1. Lineage (NCBI taxonomy): Eukaryota > Metazoa > Chordata > Mammalia > Cingulata > Chlamyphoridae > Tolypeutes > Tolypeutes matacus. The sequence goes on from JAKSZT010053783.1 coordinate 11,464,472, forward strand.
GGGATATAAGCCCCCTCTCACTTGGAGGTAGAGTGGACATCACCACCCCAGACTCCTCAGGATGGGGGGAAGAGCTATGGACTAGAGTGGACTTAATGGTATTCTGTTGTAGACATATTGTGATTCAAGCAATGGAAGAAATTGCAACAGTGAGGTGGAGCCAGTGGCCACTGGATGCTTTTGGGGCAGGGAAGGGAAAAGCAGTTGTAATACAGGGGCTTTTTCAGGACTTGGGAATTATCCTGAGTGACATTACAATGACAGATATAGGCCATTTTACATCAGCATATACCATGCAGAACTGTGTGGGAGAGAGTGTGGTCTACAATGTGAACTATGGTCCATGCTTAGTGGCAAAACCCCAGAATGTGTATATCCATTGCAGGTGATGTGCCACACTAATGAAAGATGTTTATGTGGGATGTTATGGGAGGTGTGGGAGATAGGGAACATGGAAATCCCTGTAATTTTTGTGTAACATTTATGTAATCTAAGCATCTTTTAAAATATATATATATATATAAAAATTTGTATCACATAGAATATCAAATGTGTATCAAAAAGTCAATAACTGTTTGCTAATATACTGTTGCCTAGTATATGGCTGAGATATATGAATTGGGGTATAATTTTGGTAATTCATGGCCTTAAAAAAATTTACCCACAGTCATGATATTCTAGAGTTAACTAAACAGTGATGAACTCTCCTCATACTAGCGATATGAAGGATACTTCAGTGTTTTAAAATAGTGGACATAATAATTTTCAGGCCTGATAAATATTAGGTTTTTACACTACTGAATCCATATATTCTGCCAAGCCACAGGAATCTTCCCATGCCCTGAGGAAAACTTACCAAGTGTCAGTTCTTATTAAGGTAACCATATCCTATCCTCAGAAAAGCTATTTAGGGGCAAGAAAGAACTTCACCAAGGAGTCCAATAAAAATTTGTTCCAGTAATTTTATGTAGAACAAGCATTTGGTGCATAGGTCACATTATGATTTATTTTAAACTCTTAGAGTTACTGTGAAGGAACTTTGACATTTCAGAGTACACTTATATAAAATGAACATTACCAGGACAAACTTTAATGATAATGTATATTTGAGTTGTAATATCTGGTAACTTCTTTACTATAGTTACAAAATAAAGTCTGCCTTTACATTTAACATTCTAAGTAAACGAACTGCCTCACAAAATATTTTAAATTTCATAAAAATGCCTAATATGTGTTTAGAATTCAGGTAGTATGTATAAGCAAGAGAGAGAATACTAAGAGTTTGCCTAGTTATGGCATATAAGTAATATTGTGAGATTCAACCTTAAATAAAAAATGAGCCCTTTGTTTAAAAGCTTCTCCTTTCACTGATCCTTCCACTAGGAAGAATAAAAGTATCACACAGTGGAAGGGAAGAGGGTCAGATTTTGAGTCATTAAGGTTCTTTAACACAAAGGCTGTTAATATATGTTACACTTAAGTGTTACTTTGAGCTCTTAACAAGAGACAAGAGAGTTGTAGTTTACATATAGTGAATTGAAAACAGTTTTTGTAGTGAGAATGTGACATAATTTCCCATTAAATATAGATTTAATTGCACTTATTGTGCTATCATTATCTGTTTAGTAAATGATTCCTTAATGCTCATGCAGTATACATCCTTAAGAACTCATTAAAACTGGGGCAATTTCTCTATCTAAGCTGAACTCTGCATATAAATACATTACCTTCCCCCCAGCGTGGGGCATGGCCCTGGGGAAGAGCCTCCCTGGCACCAAGGAATTGCTACAAAGCACCAACTAGCAATGGAACTGGAAAAAGACCTTGACAAAAAGGGGAAAAAGGTAAAAACAAATGAGTTTATATGGCTAAGAGACTTCAAAGTGAGTCAGGAGGTCATTCTAGAGGTTATGCTTATGCACATCTCAGCAGGATCTCATTAACTGCAACAGTAGATACTACCCCAAATAGCTGGGCTCCTGAGGGCTCTGGAGACATCCAAACACTATAGTCAGGGCCAATAGCTCAGGAGTTTGGTGCCTTGCTGGGCCCTACTTTGGTATTTATACTCCCCAGGTGACAGAGTTGGACTCAGGTGTGGTTTCTCTACACATGGTTCTTCTGTTCTTCTATTTGAACTTATAATTAGTACCAGAGTTGGGAGGTATATGTCCAAAAGACTTAAATCTTTGGGCTGTCCATGTGCCACCTTGACCTCGAATCTCAATGGAGTTGCAATGCCTACTCTCCAGTTCATTGGTCTCACCGAGGACAACTAACAAGGAGGTGATGATGGACAACTGCCATACCAAGGAACCAAGAGAGTCTGCGGCTGTGAGCTGGAGAGTCCCATCCATTGGCCCTAATGGATTGCAGCCCTCTCTCAGTTGGAGGTGGAGTGAACATCGCCATCCCAGTGTCCTCAGGATTGGGGAATGACCTATGGACTAATGTAGACTTCCTGGTATTCTACTATAGATTTATTGTGATTCTAGCAATGGAAGAAATGATATCATTGGTGTGCAGGCAGTGGCCACTGGAGGTTCTGGGGGCAGGGAGAGGGAAAAACAGGTATAATGTGGAGGCATTTTTGGGACTTGGGAGTTGTCCTGAGTGGCATTGCATTGACAGATACTGGCCATTATATATCTTGCCATAACCTACAAAATTGACTGAGAGAGTGTAAACTACAAGGTAAACTTTAATCCATATTTAGTGGTAATGTTCCAAAATGTGTTCATCAATTGCAATGAATGTACCACACTAATGAAGGATGTTGTTGATGTGGAAAAATGTGGGAGGAGTGGGGAGCAGGACATATGGGAGTCCCCTATGTTTTTTGTTTAATATTTATGTAACCTAAGTATCTTTTAAAAAAACATAGGTGTAATATGGTGGCATTTTCGGGGCATTGGAATTGTCCTGAATGACGTTGCAGTGACAGATACAGGCCATTATATATCTTGTCATAACCTACAAACATGTGTGGGAGAAAGTTTAAACTATAACATAAACTATAAACCATACTTAGTGGCAGTGCTTCAATATGTGTTCATCAATTGTGACAAATGTACCACACTAATGAGGGATGTTGTTGATGTGGGAAAGTGTGGGAGGGGTGGGGAGTGGGGCATATGGGAATTCCTTATATTTTTTGTGTAACTTTTATATAATCTAAGTATCTTTTTAAAAAATGGGGCAATTTGATATTTCAGGCTTGGAGAGATGCTGCAAAAGAGGTATTGATGTGTTGTAAAATATTTATCTTTCAAGTATTTCTCACATTTATTAATTGATTGCAACATCTCAAAACTCCCTCAAGTGAAGGAATACAGGCATATTTACTTCTAAATTAGAGGGGATGCTACTGAAATGCATAGGTAAAGGCAGCCCTATAACTGGGCCAGCAGTTAGACAATCTAGGATGTAGCTCTACATGTGACTAGTTCAAAGCTCTCTTACTCTCAGAAAAATCACTTAAATTGGTCAGAACCTTTTTTCCTCATCCACAAAATACAAAAGTTGCTCTGGAGCAGTGATATTCAAACCATGCTCTGTGGAGTCTTAAATTTTGCAACATCAGGTGTTGCATCAGGAGGCTGGGTCTTTGGGCTTTCTTCTTCTTTTAGCCAAAGCAGACTTGATTACACCTGGTTGTAAATAAGGACTCTATATAAAGACTTATTTTTAAAAATAGGTTCTAATTTTTAAAAAAGACTTAGAAAAACCATGTACAAGATGCTGTCTGGTTTCTTTAGGTTCTATGATTATCTGATTTGTCCATAATCACAGAGGAAGATAGGGGTAGATTAAAAAATAAAACCTTATATCAGAAGAAGGAGACTACATTTACTATTGTACAATTAGAATGATAAAACCCAGGATATTTTAAAGCAATAGGAAAATTATGGTGATTCATTTTAACAATGAAAAGAATTAAGGCATGCAATTTAAATGCCATTATTCTTATTTTCAGTTTTAATCAATGTTCAAGTGTACCCTTACGTCCCAAACATGAAGCCTCTTTCTATTAAAATAAGCTTTCATTAAAAAAAAATCTGGGGTTCAGGGAGATTTTATCAAGAAATAAATAAACATTTGCTGAAGATATACCATGTTCCTCTCATGACATCACTTTAGGAGGAGAGTTTCCCTAGTCTCTAAAAAGAATTTCTTATTCGAAAGATCAGGGATTCTTGAGAAAGAGTTGATTCCAGAAATGGGGCAGGAGGTGTATAGGATGAACCTGAAACTTCTTGTCTCAAGCGAAACAAGCAAAATATCAAAAATGTTTATGGCCATGTCAGAAAGACTTGGCAGCCAATCTGAAAGGGCACTCTCTGGCCAACTATGGAACTATTTGAGCAGCACGTAATGCTGATAACTTCAATGGATTGAGATACAACAAATATGTTTAGATCTATGAGTTCATAATGGTACTTTCCTCCAAATAAATTCTCATTTCTCACTTTTGGAAGATGTTAGTGAACCAATGTACTATTCTGATGACTAGTAAATAAAGGGGAGAAAATAAGCATTTATTCTCTCTCTTCTATATAAGGAATACCCTTTAGTGTAACAGTAGTTTGTGAAGAAAGTTTCTTTCTTTTAAAATACTTCACCAGCTAATGAGAAAAAGAATTATAAAAGTAGAATATCACCATTTTTCCATATCCAATGAAATAATGGATCTGAGCAATGGTCATCAATGGCCACTGACATCACAGAAAAGAACAACAACTAGATAGATATTGCTCCTGATAGAAGTATACAATACAGTCTATGAATTAGCATTGCAAGAAAAATAAATCTAATGAAGCTCCTAGATTTAAAAACAAATTTGTAGTAAACATAGGGACATGTGGCTATCAGATCAACAAATTTCAGACTACAGGTAATTCTATACTATAACCAGCATCTTCAACAGATAAATTGTGAAAAAATAAGTAAGCATGCATGAGCAGTAGAGAGAGAAAGAGTGAAAGAGGGAGAGAGAAATAGGGAGAGAAAAACTTAGAGATTAAGTCATAAAGCTATACCAACTAATTATGATGAAATCTTATTTCACACTTGATTAAAAATATGAGACAATAGGGGAAATTGGAATGCTGACTGGATATTGTATGATATTAATAAGTTAGTTTTAAATTTTAGAGGAGATAGTAGGGTTGCAGTTATGTCTCATAAAAAGAATTTTTTTTTTTAAGATATACTGAAACATTTATTAATGGTATTATTTGGTATCTGGGTTTCTATTCAAATAATTTTAGGTGTGGAGGAGTGATTAGGAGTATGAATGAAACAAGATTGCCTATAAATTGATAATTGTTGAAGCTGGGTGATGCTGTGGATGCATTATACCATTCTCTATACCTTGGTATATGTTTGATATTTTCCCGTTAAAAAAAACTTTAAGAAGTAGTATTACAATTAAAAATAAGTATATGTTCCTAACTAATACTCTGATGCTGAGGTGTCAGTACTATGGCTCCACATGTAGGTGATTTTTAGAAGAAACGTCAGGCCATCCTTGACTCTGAGTTAAGCTGCTGAAACAAACTATAATGGACACAATTGCATCCTCATTCTGTCTTTGGACTTTTCCTTTCCATATTACCTCTGCTATTCCGTGTCTCAAAGCTTCTTGCAAAAGGAGACCTTCTGAGTGCTTAGGAGGCAGTGGAGAATGTGATGGAGGCAGGGGTATGAATGCATTCACACAAGTCAATTTGTTCCCATAATCTCTAGGACAGGCAGTCATCCTACTTCTGGGCCACACCAAATTTGCTGTACATGAAGTTGTCCCTGTCCCCACAATGAAGAGCAAACATGGCCCTTTAGCTTAGACATGCTTTGGTTCTTCTTCATATGCTAAAGATGTTCTCCAACACTGGCCATGTGCCTCTCTTATGGTGAACCCTTACAATGCTTGACAGTCTCCAGAGGCTGACCCTGGTTCACTACACTGAGTCACCACATGTCAGGAGCTCTTCTCTGATTCCCAGTCCCCACTAAGATAAGCACCAACCCCAATATCTCTGCTCACAACCAAGTTTGACACTCCTTTATATGATGTGGGGAAAGGGAGGAGTTATTATCCCCTTTGCCCTTTTTATATTCTATCACTATGGTCCAAAATCTGCGCTTGACATGTCTTGGATATTTTGTTTGATGCTTCAAAGACTGATTTGGAAGTTTTAAAAAAACTGAATATGGATTCTACCCCCACCCATTACCTTCTAACAATCCTACTTCTTTTTGAAGCAATGTGGATGGCTCTGGTGAAAATAAAAGAGAAATGGAGCAAAGAAATAAATGAACATTTACATTTCAAAATACTATCTCACCATATCAGAGGCAACTTAGAGTATATTCCAGGTCAGAATGCAGGATTATCAAGCAGGGTTCCACTGAAGCCTATTGATGTTTGTTTAATGCACAGATCCCTTGCTATGCTCTAGGAGTACTAGATGAATAATGCTCGATCTTTGTCTTTGTGGGTCTCACAGTCCATGATACTTTAGATACCAAATGAAAGGTATTCCCACAGTGAAACAGTAGTTTAGAGAAACAGCACCTTAACTAGACTTTATGAAAGGCAAAATGGAAGTGAGGATACCAGAGATGTGCCTAGAACGAGGAGAAAGTGTTAGTCAGATTAAGTAAGGAGAAAGGATGTTTCACATTGAGGGGGTGGGAAGAAATCTGGTAGGAATGAAGTAGTGGTGCTCTGAGCCAGTGACTACAAGAAGCTCTGTTATTTGTACATAAAGAATGAAGTATTGGAGATGAGGCAAAGGAGGATCAATTGTGTGCTAATGAGTTTTCAAGTAGCTTTCTCTGACTATGAAAAATGGTCTTCGAGGAGTAAGACTGAAGCCCTGGTACAAGCTTGCAGACCCAAACCAGAACGGAGATAAGGAGAGATAGAGAGTAGGGCATAGGTTTGAGGAAAAAGCGTCATTGTCAGGAGTCCACACAAAGGACTTAGGAATTCTAAGGGCTTAGGAATTCTGCATGCTCCCCTAAAATGCCCTTCCCTAGCCTGCACATCACTGTTGGACAAGAGTGAATGAAATGCCTCAGGCATTTTTTTTTGCTCTGGGCAAAAAACACTCGCCCCCAGCCAAATACTCTCTCCCCGGACCCCCAGCCTCACCACCATTATCTGTGTTGACATCATCAGTAAAAACCTCATTACGCCCAGGGACTCCCAGGTCAGTCTTCATCCCTGGATTCAAATCCCCAAATGGCTATTTGATCAGTGAGACCCTGCTTTCCTTTTGGCACTCCCTATTCTTTTCTCCAAGATTCATTTTTCTCAAAGCACTTATCACTTTCTGACATACTATATTTTACTTACTTCTTAGATTATCTTTTCCTCTGTCCCATATACACACACTAAAATGTAAGCTACATGATGGCGTCAATTTTCACCTATGTGTTTATGACTGCTTCCCCAGTGCTTAGAACAATATCTAATATAATAAACATTTGTCATATCAGGAAATTTATAAAATAACAACAGGGCTTGGCTAGCAATTGTGCTGGAGGATACGGGAAAAATAGCAGTTGAGGCTGGTTTCAGGTTTTTAGATTAGATTATCTGATAGTATAATTTTAAATATTTCCTAAAATCAAAGGTTATTCTCTTCTATATGCTGCACACATTTGAGATCTTTTAATTTTGGTCAGTGAGCATTCTCACAGAACTTTACATGCATTGCATGTTTCATTTGCTGCAACCAGTGAAATTCATCTTATGGGAAAATTTCACAGAGATTTAAACATGATTATTTTCAGTAAAATAGTCAACAGAAATAATTTGCTAATCCCATTTATTTCCCAAGAGTATGAGAATTCATTAATTGTACATTAAACTTTAGGGGGATTTAGTCTATAAAGATAAATTTATCCAAAATTTGTCCTGGAACAGTGACACCAGGAGACAAGAGAACATAAAGGAAGAGGCAAAGGAGGGTGTTCAGAGTTGCAAGGAGGAAAGAAAAGAGATCTTTTTCTTTGACATTTCTGATGAAAGACAGCATCAACAAGGGCAGTAGATGAATATAGAAGCCCAGAAAAATAAGGGGTAGATAACTGGCAGGTGACATTAAGCCCTGCTTTAGCCACGGATAGAACTTCCATGAGAAACTATTTGATGCTTGATTTTTCAATTAAAAAAACAACCTCTAAGTCCCTTGATCCCCAAATACACACTAAATCTGCCAATATATAGATGACCCAAACATTCACATACAAAATCTTCTATGAGAGATTTTATCTCTCATATGAAAGATTCACGTTACTCCTGATTTATGCTGGTTATTGTAGAATCATTATAAAAAATTAGATATAAATAGATACGGAGATAGAAGGATTAAAATGTATATAGTCGATCAGGAAAGGAAGTTAAGTGGGTAAGTGGAAAATGGAGCGCTCACTTATTGAGTGAATTTTTTGTATCATGCAATATTTATATGCTTTAAACATATTGTCAGTTAACCATTACTCAAACCCTGGGAAAATACATTATTTTCCCAGCTTTACAGATGAGAATAAAGCCAAAGGAATGGGAATCTAATCCTCATTGTCTGAGTTGACAGTGACTGTTATTTACCATATATATCATACAGCATCTCAAAAGGAAAAATAATAATTCTTGTGTATTAGGTTGTTTTAAAAGCCTAGTTGCACGAGATGTAGAATGTGGTCATCATGTTTGGGTTTCCAGGACTCATATGCGTTATGAGCATTTATGAAATTCTACTAAATTTGGCTTAGCAGCAGCACACATATCACAAGGAAGCAGTTGTTTTTGTCAGTGTTTTGGGAAGGAGGAGAGTAAGCAAGAATGTATTGTGGGAGTGCAGACAAAGAACAATGTTCTTAATGTGAGGCAGTGACTAGGGACAATTTCAAGCTTAAGAAATAGTGTGGGGAAAATAAAGCAATAAACAAGATTAACCTCCATTAAAATAGATTGTGAAGGCTAAGAGTTTCCACCCGATCTGTCATGCTCACAGTTTTTAAAATGATTTCATATCAGTGTATGCCTCTTATTCACTATCAGCATGTTTATTCATTGCCTAAAATTAAGTAAGGAAAATAAATGAAAGAAATTCAAAAAACACTTTTCTATTGAAGAAGAATAGCTGATAAATCATGTAGATATACCACTTAGGAGAATGGAATGATGCCATTGAGATGTCCTGTAAAAATACTGCTAAAGCCATTCTTCTGTTACATTGTAAGTTTAACAGACTGAACTATTTGGCATTTATTTTTGGCACGGCATGCATAGCTTTATTTTATATTCTAAGTTTTAAACTAATGGCTTGACAAATGAACTTCTGAAAAATAATCATTCCTAAATGTGCCTTCGTTAGGAGCTTTTGGTAAAGTTAATGAACATGCATATGCACAGGGGACCCAGTTATAACATTGCCTCGAACCTACTCCCTTTTGGGGAAGAAGAAAGGGTTTTAATCCTGTTTCTTTTGCTTTCTGTGATTTGAGGTAATTAATTAGACCTTTTGCCTTGTCTCTACCAGCATGGTTGAGAAGATTAAATGAGATAACATGTAGCAAATCTAGCTTAGTGCCTGGGATTTGGTAAGGATTCAATAATGATAGTTATTTTTCTTGCCTTTTAGCCATTCTTTGGGAGATGAGAGATGAAGGGGGAGGAAAGAATGAGTAGGAAGAGAAAGCAAAAGTAGAAGAATGGAAAAAGAAAAAATAAATATGCATAGTTTTATTATTATACTTTATATGAAGGAATCATTCTATGCATTCTTCAAAAACATGCATAGAATTAAAATTTTTAAATGAGTGACCTAATAGTCCATGAGATAATAAAAATACACCAGATGAAATATGCCGACTAAGTGTCATGACCTTTCAGAGATACCTACAATATTTCAATGGTAATCAAGATCCTCAGGTGGAAAAAAACTCTTTATTCTTACTATTTTGTGAGGAAAAAAATATTTTATAATTAGAGTGTTGTTATACATGAATCAAAAAATATTGCTAATATTTTTATTAAAAGGCTTTTGAAAGTAAGCAATGTGACAAGAGTTTGTCTTTGCCTATATTTAGCTATCAGAGTTTAATTCAGTATCATCTTATGGTCTTCAGAATGGCTTATTTCTATAAAATTCCAATGACCTGAAAATCTATAAGTAACAAAGAAACGTGAGTCTTCATGTATGGATCAAGTATTTCTAGGAATGTGCAAATAAAGTTCATTTTTCTTTTTATAAATTATGTATTGAAATAATAAAATTATATGTTAACCACTTGACTTTCAAGAAAAGCTTAGTAAGTCATGTCATTTCATTTTAATATGATTAAACCATAAATGATTTTAGAATTATGGATATTCTGTAAGTCAGAAAAAAATCTAAGACATTTACTGTAAGGCCTTCTGGGTACCAATTTGGCACAGAATACTCTACAGCAGAAATATTAGGAATGTAAGAAATAATGTAATAATTCAAAATTCATTCCCTTGAGAAAGGACCATCAGTCTCTAGCAATTTAATCATTGTATCATCTGATGGTCTATAATTTATTAAAATGTGTTTCCTAGTCAACACAAAATTGGAAGCATCAGCTTCCTTTAATAACTCAGGCAGATTTGTATGCATAATATGTTCAATTTAAAAAAAAAAAATTTTAACATTTTGCATAGGATTTGCATTTACTGGCATGGACCTGCCTAAAATGCAAAGACTAGACTATTGTCCTTCCTCATCCCTCTCTAGCACTTTAGTCCTTGGAAACTCGTTACCCTACTCTGGAACTTATTAAAAACAAGGAGAATGAATAAAGGAGTTTGCAATTTTAGACATTTTAATCCTTTAAAAATGCCAGAAACAACAGATAACTTAACAAAGCAGACTTCTGCAGTGGAAGGAAGTTCCAGAGAAAATTTCATAAATAAATATAGAATTATGATGTGAAATGAGGTAGTTTCTTTGTAGGTTGATATAGGATGCTCAAAGTATTAAAAGCATTTTTAAAAATGAATTTCAGATGTGAGAAGTGGAAATAGTTCATTTCCTGTAATGTAGGACCCAGTGTGCTGTGTGGGAAAAGAGGGAGTATTACCGTACAACTAGTATGATTTCTAAAAAAACAGAAATTAATTCAATATTATAAGAGTGTTCAAATAAGCTTTGTGAAAAATCCTCTTTCCTTTTCATATGTATCTCATTATTGTTCCCCCTATGAATTAATGACACACTTATTGGGGATGGTAGGTGGACAAGAGTGGGGGTAAAAGATGACACTTTCTGTATTCAATACTGCATTCAGAAGAGAAAGGAATAATAAATTTTATATTGTTTATATTAAAAAAATAAGATTATTTTTATATAAATTTTTATTTTTATATAAGATTATTTTTATATAAATTTTATATTGTTTGGTACCTATGATCATTTGGTAATCTTACCAGAGTGCTGTTTAAAAAACAAACAAACAAGCAAATAAACAACAGAAGACTGTATCAAAGGCTTCATCTGGACAGAATGACGCATAAGGCCAAGATCCATTAGTAATGTCCAATGACATGGGTGAAAGGAGTGACTTAGTACATTGCCCACAAACGGTTGTTGAAAATTTCATGGGACGATCAGTATTTGTTACTAATAGCTTTCTATTTCATCCAAACACAGGGTAGGGAAAAATCCAATTTGGGGAGTTCTTGTTATATTGATAACTATTAATTCTTATGTTGTTTAAAGATTGTGATTTTGATTATGCAATAGGATGGTAAAATGAAAAAAGCCAGTGTCCTAATAGAGAAAAAACGTAATCTGTCTTATTCTTCCTCCTGAATTTCTCTTTTACTCTTTTACCTCCCTCTGCCCTGTTCTCCCTCTCCACCCCATTTTCTCTGATCTCTCTTCCTTTCTGAACAGTGTTATTTTAAAATGTTCTTCTCTTTGAAGCAGCTAAATTTGAATTGATGTATGCAGTCTATCATTTCCAAGTTTATCAGCATATCCTCAGCAGGGAACTACCCCTCAGAAGTGCACTTCGGGTTACTGGCAGCCACTATGCTTTGGAAGCTTGCCTTTCTTTATTCTTGGTTAAAAGATGCCACTTGAAAAGATGAATACCACTATAATTCCTATTGAGTTGGGACACCAGGCTTCATCTAGCACACTATGATTTCATGAAAGCCTAAATCAGAACCACAAGATAATATCTGAGTCAGCTGTTCCTGCTTTTGTATTGAATCTAATTAAAAGCATGAAACAAAGCTTTCCACACATTTTGTCTCATTGAATAAATAAGTACATAAATACCAAGACAAAGAATTGAAAGACAAGGCAATTGGAATGACAATAGGTAATTTTACCCAGAGGGGCCTCAGTCAGCTATTTAAAATCCAGAAATCAATTTAACTAAAAGTGACACAAAATATGTTAAACCAGTTAAATATTGAAAGATTCAAATTAGTACTAAGAGAAGATAGTAGGGTAGAAAGTTTTCAAATAAATCATTGATGTATCTAATGTGCCAATAATACGTCATGATCAAAATTTTTCTTAGTTCATTATACCTGCAAGCTTAAAATGCTTCTGTATAATGAAGATTATGCCAGAACACAAGAAAATAAGTGACTTAATGATAAATGCTGATGGTCCCTGCAAGTATTGTGGCTACTAAAGCTGAGAGATGATGTTAGAGTAATCATAGGTCCGTTCATTCTTTGATAGTGCTGTAGTTGAGAATGTAAAGCCCTGAGATTGTCCTTTTCTTTCTGTAAACTCTCCAGTGCAATCAGAAATAACTAGACCTTCAATAGTCCACATAGCCATCAATTCCATTAAAATATTTCATTTGTCTTTCAATATTTTTGTTTGATTGCTTGTTTGTTTTTGCCTTCACTAAGGTCTTAATTCCATTTAATTCTAAGTAATAATGATCAGTTTTGCAATAGCTTGGCCTCAACTACCATTACCCCATTTTCCAGTTGCAAAGAACATACAACTTCCTTAAAATCTGACCAAGTTAAGTAAGCAACCCAAGTGTCCCACCTTTGAGAGACAGTTTCCTGAAATTTCTTCTGGTTTCAATTACTATATCATTCAGGATTCAGTCAGGACAAGAGGAACCATTTTAGATAAAATACAAAAAATAAAATAAAAAAACAGGAAAGTGCTTGAAATAGGGAATTAGGTGCTTACATATTCTCTAAGTCCAATCCTTTTTAGGCACTGGAAAAAATAGAGTGTGAAATTCAAATACTCTAGGAACAACAGCTCCATATCTTTCAGATGTGAAAAGTAGCACCGATTCGTGTGACTCCCCAAAGAACATGGCCTTCTTTTGATTTAAAATTTTGATCAAGATAAGGACCTCCAGTGATTAGACCTGGCCCTTCTTACAGCTTTTTCTATAGGTCAAGAGTCCACTGAGGTTCTTCTGCCTTTTGCTGAGGATATTTGGCTCTTGGCCAACCATAAAATTATAATACAACTTTGGACTCTTTTATAGTGAAAAGGAGCACCAAAAATTAATCTAGGTTATTTTTCTGAGTTTTTATTGACTGAAAAATTCATTTTATTATATTGATGGACGTATAGTTCTTTCCAGAAACTATTTCAAAAATGCAATTCTTTGTATAAGTTAAAAGTAGCAGCTGTATATATTATAAAATTATTTCTATCAATTATATGAAATTAAGAGATAAGCAAAATAATAACGATTTTGGTAATAATTATTATTTTTGGAGGATTTTCTCAATTTGATATATAACCAAAATATATTCAAATGTACAATATTTTCACCCACATTCAGGGTACCATTTAAAATTAATCTTTTACATGATAAATCTCATCAGTGTTGTCTATATTTTTGCTTTATAATTTTTATGATATATATATATGATTGATTATTTTTTGCATTTCTTGATCTATTTTCTATGCTACAACATAGAGCCTCTTGATTTCATTTCATTTGCATTCAACATATGCTTTGTAACAAAATTTTGCATGAGGTTACTCCAACATCACCAACTGCATTTTGGCAGTTTTGTGCATCCTGCAGGTTCCAGTGTGGGCCATGGTAACTCAGACCAGGACATAATTGCCTGTTTCTTCCTTTCCAATTAGTAACAAAGTATTTCATGTCCAAGCATACTTGTTTTATCAGTGAACAGGTTCATGCTGAACTTGCAAGAAAGGTGTTAGATGTATCAGCCTTTGAAAGGGCTGGGGAAAGACATGCAAGTTATTTCTGGTCATCTGGAAGATTTACTGTGCATTATCTTAAGAACTCAATTGACTGCACACGTGTTTCACGTATTACTAGATGATGCCATACATATCTACCAAACTCTTCTTGCTTTATTTGAATGCAAATATTAATAATACGCTTTACACTTTATTTAAAAATGAAAAACCCAGGACAAATGCTGAACCATACTGAGACTAAGAACACACTGGGGCAATAAGTAATAAACTACTGTCTTGAGCTAACAGGGTTTTTTTTTTTTTTAAGCAGTATATTTTTTCTTTCAGTATAACATTTTGAAATATTATTATTTTTACATTAGAAACATTACAGGATTACAGATAATTCATGGAAAAGTACAATGTTCACATATACTCTACTATTGTTGATACATTGCATGGTCCTTTTTTTTTCTAAAGATGCTTAGATTATATAAATGTTATACAAAAATTACAGAGATTCCCATGTTCCCCACCTCCCACACCTCCCATAACATCCCACATAAACATCTTTCATTAGTATGGCACATCACCTGCAATGGATATACACATCCTGGGGTTTTGCCACTAAGCATGGACCATAGTTCATATTGTAGACCACACTCTCTCCCACACAATTCTGCATGGTATATGCTGATGTAAAATGGCCTATATCTGTTGTTGTAACGTCACTCAGGATAATTCCCAAGTCCTGAGAAAGCCCCTGTATTACAACTGCTTTTCCCTTCCCTGCCCTGAAAGTGTCCAGTGGCCACTGGCTCCACCTCACTGTTGTAATTTCTTCCACTGCTTGAATCACAATATGTCCACAACAGAATACCATTAAGTCCACTCCAGTCCATAGCTCTTCCCCCAATCCTGAGGAGTCTGGGATGGTGATGTCCACTCCACCTCCAAGTGAGAGGGGGCTTATATCCCATGGATATGATGAATGGGATTATCCTGCCTGCAGCTGCAGGCTCTCTCCATCCCTGGGGTGGCCGTTGTCCATCATCGTCTCCTCACCAGGTGACTTGGGTGAGTCCATTGAGCTGTAGAGTAGGAGTTGCAGCTCCACCGAGATTCCAGGCACAGCTGACACATGGGCAGGCCAAAGGCTTCAGTCTCTGGAAGTACACCTACAAACTCCAACATCACATATAGGTTTGAATAGAAGGGGCTGATGGATCATGTGCAGGGAGGACTTATTTGAGTCCAACTCTGTCATTCTCAGGAGCATAGATTCCAAAGTAGAGCCCACTGATAGGGCATCAATCTCTGGAGCTATCCCCCCCACCCCATATAGGACCTGGGTGTCTCCAGAGCCCTCAGGAGTCCCTCTGTGTGGGGTGATATCCACTTTGGTGTTCTATGAGATCCTACTGAGGTGTGCATAAGCGTTACCTTTGGAATGACCTCCCAACTCTCTTTGAAGTCTCTTAGCCACATGAACTTTTCCACATGACCCTTTTATTCAAGGTCTTTTTCCAGTCATATTGCCAGTGGGCACTTGGTATTAATCCCTCATTGCCAGGGAGGCTCATCTCCAGGGGTCATGTCCCACGCTGGGGGGAAGGTAATTCATTCATATGCTGAGTTTAGCTTAGAGAGAGGCCACATTTGAGCAACAAGGAGGCTCTCAGGTGGCAACCTTTAGGCACCCTATAACAGTAGGCTAAGTTTCAATGACCAGAGCAAAGGCTCATAAGGCTAGTCATCAATAACAAGAACCCATCAGTGGACCATCCTCCTTTGCCAGACAATGTGGCAGAGCTCTCCAGGCTGGGAATTCAGTGTTCCCTCATTTATTGAGTGATTGTCTACCCATAACAGGGGTTTTTGACAACAAATATAAACAGGTAAATAATCATGTTAAGAGATCCACTGGGCTTATTATTATGGTGACTTGTTTTAAAACTCTACTTATCACCATTTGAGAGCAGGTCTAACTGTTGCTGAGTCTGATGTCTTATGCAATTTGAATGGTCCTCTTTAAATAAAGGAAGACAAAAATATCTTATGTTAGCAAATGTTACAAAAATAGTGACATACTACTAGGGCCTCCAAGTGCTCTGCAAGTGAAGGACTTGAAGCTTGAACCTCATTATTATTATGATAAATTTGCCTGAGATTACCTTACTACCATCAACCCCACCCTGAACGGTTGACAACAGGAGTTATCTGTATCCCCAGGAGTTAGATTTGCCTGGAGATGGTTGGCAGGAGAGAAGAAAGGACTGAGTGAAGGGCCAAAATGAGAAATAGGAAGAAAAATATTCTGTGGGTGAGGAGAAAAACAAGCTAGTTGACACATCCATGTGGTAAATCCCAAACAAATAGTATTCACAATTTAATCCTTCCTAAAGTGTTTACAGTTGTTCCTTCATTCAAGGATTTGATTTGTGAACTGCCTCATGTCTGCAAATTACATATGAGGCCTAGACACTCTGATGTGTTGGATTAAATGAATTCTCAGCTCATCAGACCTCCAGTTTTGCTTTTGAGATCTGTGGCTATCAGAACTCTACAAAACCAGGGTTGAAGTTCTCTGTTTTTCTACCCATTAAGCTAGGACTTTGACCTCTGAGGAAAGGGTTCTGTTCAACTAGTGTTGCTGTCTCTGAGAGGACATGAGGAGTTGTTATGGGGTGAAGACAATCTGCAAGCTGGCACAAACTGCTGGGTTTTAGTTTCCTAAGCTGCTTAAAGCAGATATCATGAAATGGTTCAACTTGAAGAATGGAAATTTATTAGCTTACAGTTTTGAGGCTGAGAAAATGTCCAAATCAAGGCATCATCAAAGCTATGCTTTCTTCCCAAAAACTGAATGCTGGTGATCCTAGGCTTCTCTACCACATGGCAAGGCATATGGCGGCATCTGCTGGTCTCTCCTTTCTCTTCTGGGATTTGTTGATTTCAGCTTCTTGCTTCCGTGGCTTTCTCTCCCCTTGTCTGAATTTCATTGTTTTATAAAGGTCTCCAGTAAGAGGATTAAAACCCATTCAGATTGATGTGTGTCACACCTTGGAGTAACCTCATCAAAATGTTATACTTACAATGGGTCCATACCCATAGGCATGGATTTACTTTAAAAACGTGCTTTTCCAGGATACATACAGTTTCAAACTACCACATACTGCTACTTGAAACATTGTCATTACCACGTGATAGTGACAGGAAAATGAGACACATAGGAAAAACTTTATTTTCTCTTTTTCTGCTTTTCAGTACTTTCTCATAATCCCTATTGAAGGAGCCTAACATTGATCCAGATGGGAAAAGAGAAATGTGGTTTTCAGAGTTCCAGACCCAAGTACAGAAGGGCCAGTTTGAAGCTGAGACACAATGGCTTAATAATCAGAACATTTTCAGCAGCAGTCACACAGTTCTCTTTCTGTTGTTCTGTAATTCATTTACTCATTCCTCATATGTTTCTTTAACAATTACCATGTGTCAGGTACTCTGGAGAGATTAGGGTGGTAAACAAAATGGATTAAATCTCTGTCCTTGTGTAATTTATATTCTAGTGGGATAGACGTATCATAGCCATTCTAACAAATATAAAGAACATTTCAGATAGTGATAGTGAGAGTGCTGTGAAGACAATAAAAGAGAAATTCCTTATGCTGTTTATATTGTTTCATATCAGTAGTTACTTGATTCTCCAGTGTCTTGCTCTCAATGAGCAATTGGCTCTAGGTGACCACAGGCAAGCAGTTGATTAGCTGTTTGTCACTTCATTTGCTACCTTGAGTACTTAGGTTCCATTACAAAAACATGAAGTAGAGTTTCATTGCGTTTACCTCTATCATAGCAATGTAATTAATTCCAAAAACCCCATGTCTTCCTGGTGGCCAATATTTGCACCCTTCTTCTGGCACCACTGTCCATATCAAGCTATTTGGTTGAAAGCCACAGAAAGTAATTTAGGCAAAAAGATAATTCACAAGATTTAAGATATAGCTGAAGAACACAGTGTAGAAACTATGTATTTCCAGAATGTTTTAGAGCAGGAAGACCTCAATAGAATTATCTGTCTGCCTTGCTGGGATAAGTAAGAAAGGTCATAGATTTTTTTTCTCTCCTTATGGTACTTTATTCAAAATTCAAAATCTGAGAACAGAAAGAGCTCAGGTCATGTGTCTATTCCTTGGCTTTATTGAGGTAGAGGGAAGAAGGAGAAAGGTTCTGCTTGTTAATAGCCTCCACCTCACTTCAGATTCCATAGGGTGAGGACTTAGAAACTTAATGCAGTGAGCCACCGTGACATATGAGAGGCCACTATCTAAAATGAAATTAGAAGGCCATTAGGTATGAGAAATGGATGCCAAGCAGTCAAAAATCACCAACGTCGACATCACCACATAACTGCTCTCTCTTAACAGTCCAAACAAATTTAGGATTGACTAGATATTGCTTGTTGGATTTTAACTGCATACCCACACATTTGAAGGAGATATTTTTCTATCTTCCTAGTTAAGGGAATAACTGAAGGGCAGAGATAAATTACATCTTTCTTTGCTATGCTACTCTGTTGACCCAGATTTCTTACATGTTATATACATTTGACAGCAGATACATTTGTTCAATGATGCTTTACAGATATTTACCTGAGGGAATCATATTCATGATAGATCTGATTTTGCGAGGAAAGAAAGCTACTCCTTGCCTAACCCAAATCTCCACATTTTCAGCAGGTAGTGAGTAAATCTGAATTTACATTTAGAAATAACCAAAACTTTCTTTGTTCTTCACCACTTCCCTCCTGATCACATCTTTCTGGAAGTCCCCAAGCGGTGTTGACTTTATGCTCACTAACAAGTCCACTCTCTAGTGCCACTGTTCTTCTGAGCACAGAAGATTCTGCAGTGAACTGCCTTTCCATAAAGTAGGGAAGAGAGATAGGGTGTGATAGAACAAGGGGTAGTCTTTTTCATATAAAATGATAATGGAAAGCTTTACTGAGATGATGACCTAAGAGCAAAGACCTGTGTGAAGTGCGGGATTGAGCAATGTATAACTGAGAGAAAAACTTTCCAGGTAGAGGAAACAGAATGCGTCAAGACTCTGAGGTAGAAGAGTGCTTAATCGGTTTGAAAAAAGAGCAAGAAGATATGTGTGGCTAGAACAACATTTAGGGGAGGGGTAGTAGGCAATGAGATGGGAGATATAAAAGGGATTAGAAGGCCACTGTCAGGAAAGTTCTCCCACGAGAGGACTGAGATTACAAGAATGGCCTGGTATGGTTTCTGTTGGGAAAAATCACTGTGACTATAGTTTTTCAGTTTAGAGTAAAAGGAGGCTAGATAGTGAAAAGTGGTCAAAATCAGGAGGTAGAGAAAATAAGCATTGCTAACACGTTGGATGTAAAGTAGAAGTGAAAAACAGGAATCAAAGACACAGTTAATTATTTTACCTGAACAAGTGGAATGTATATGAGTTTATTTTCAAAGATTACTGAAAAGTGAAATGGATTAAAACATTAAACAAAACACAAGTGCTGTTGAATAATATTCTGTGAAGACACATATGAAGTGCATATATACATATGTGTATACACACATGTATAGTTAGCATTTTCACATAGAAACATAATGGAAATAACTAAAACAATTTTGATGATTATATGTAGATAGATAGATATTGATCTGTGGTTCCTTTGGTGTGGGAAAGTGATGTCAACTCTGACAGTGGAGTTTATTAGAACTGTATTGAAAAGACTTAGCAGTCAAGGTTCTGGCAAGAAAAAGATGGCATACTCAATGACTTAATTGATGACATTTTCATGAAGGGACTATTTACAGATATGGGCAGTTTAAGGAACCAACAAGGATGGTGAAGCAGCCAGGTACTAGCTAAAGCAGAAAGCCATTACCATTTCTAAGGCTAAAGTAACAAGGGGAGGGAGTTATTATTGAACTCAGCAAAAGTTATAGCCATAGAAAAGGCTATAGGAGCTGTGGTCATAAATGAAAGCAGCTGAAGATGTAATAATGTTGGGAAAAGAGAAAGTGGGAAGAGGAGCTAAAAATCCTATTCTTTTTCTCTTCCTCCCTTCCATTTTCTACTTGTGCCTCTTATTTGCTTAGAAAGGTCAGAGTATATGGAAGCCTTGACGATGTAGGTCAGACTTCCGAACACAGAGAGAAAAGAGGGGCAGAGGTAGAATCTGGAGGGACAAATAAAGAACATACAGCAGCAAATTTTGTATAATTTGAAGAAGATCTGAATAAGACATAAATGAAGGCAACTCTATGGAATTCCAGTAAAAGAAACTAGGGATTGTTTCTCTGTGCTGTTATCATGGAAAAGAGCTCCAACTGCCTTCTTTCTTACTATGTCAATGCTACAGAGCTCAGATTCTGGGAGAATAATCTCCTTGGCCGGGTTTGATTCACAGACCCACACCTGTGATGGGACGTTGTGGTAGGGTCTGTGGTTGGAGCCCAATTCTAACCATATGGAGTTGTGAAAAAGCAATGCCTCAAAGAAAGGAGTTCTTGATAAATAAAATCAACATATAGCTCCTGCAATATTAAAATATTTATACTAGATATTTATTTACCATCAAGTTTTCAGAAAACAGGAATGTTAACTCAATTCTTGGTTTCAATGAAACCCAAACCTGACATTTTGTGGGATTCTTTACTCTCTCTTTTTTTTTTTAAACAAAATTTTATCCCTAATTCCAGGTCATTTATTTCAAAATCTTTGTCTACAAAAATCTCAAGCAGAGAGGGTGGGAATGAATTAGTGTAAACAAATAGGTAAACAAAATGTAAAATTGCTGGGTTTTGTTAGTTGATAGGGACGAAAGGAATCATAAAAATTAAACTCCATTAACTCAGTTCAAACATTCCAATTGATTTGGAGGCAACAATAATAATAAGAATCTCATTTGCCTTGGTATACCACTTTATTTCCAGAGTTTCTCTGAAATTTCTTGTTAAAGAAGAGGAAAAAGTCAGCTCTGAGACTCAAGGCTGTTCTATGATATCTTTGTTGGGGACAATACCTACCTCCTTTTCTCCTCAGACAATTAGTCATGAGGTTTGGTCTTGGAAGTGAAAGAGTTAAAGGTAAAGGTGATTCTAAGAAGAAGATTAAAATTTATCAGTTCAGTAGATAGAAGAAAACTGTAAAATGTATCAATATAATATAAATATATTCACAATTCAGGATAGATTAATTTAAGAATGTAACTATGCTAATTATTCTCTAATTATATAAATTTAGAGTAGTCTCAAACCAAATTTCAACAGGTTTGTTTAATAGAATTGGACAAGCTTATTCTCAAACTTATCCAGAAGGGAAAAAAAATAACAGTGGCCAGGAAAGTTTTGAAAGTTTAGAGTAATTGTGAGAAAATTTAAACAGCCATACAAATTAAAGTCTGGCTTTGAAAACCACTTAATATATTTTTACTTTCACCTACTCAAATTTATTATTCTTTTATATATGGTTTCTTGTCATGCTTATGAAAGTCTCCTGTACTGTAAAGTTATATTTATGATACATATTTATACCTAAAATATATTTAAAATAAAACATATATACATATAGTATATGGTAAAACAATAAAAATAGGTAACTCACAAATGAAAAACTATAAGAAACCCAGTGAACATGTTAAATATGTTCATCTTTATTTGTAACTGGGGAAAATTAATTAACACTACATTGACCTATGCCTTACATTATTTTATTTTTGTTCAACATATGTAAAACATTGTTAATATCTGTTGTTGGGAGAGATGTGTGAAAAAGATAACCTTATACAATCTAAGTAGGTATTTATATTGGTGCAGTTTTATTTCGAAAGTAACTATCAAAAGCAAAATTATATACAATTTAATTTAATAATTCTATTTACTTCAAGAAATTTCTTTTCCAGGTCTACTTTCACATAAAGATGTAATCAGGATATCTATTTCAGTATTGTTTGTAATAGTATATTAAGAAAAACCCCTGAAATATACATTAATAAAGGAGATGTTAAATAAATTATGGTATATTCATTCTACAAAACAAATGCAGGGATTAAGTAAAGGGTGCTATAAATTCTGGCATAGAAATGTCACCAAGATATATTTTTAAATGTTAAATACAGGTCCTTATGCAATATGTATATTAAGAGATTATCTAAGTAAAATAACTATATATATGTTTATATATAGACATGTGAATGTACAGTCTAGGATATGGAAAAATAAACATTTGTAAAGGTGTTACTCTTTACAGTTCTGTATTGCTCAAATTTCTTTAGTCCTTTGTAATTAAAAATAAATAAGATTATTAAGGAAAAAATGATACATTTTTTTTATATAAGAAATCTTGATACGGTAACAAATAGTTCTAAAATAATCTCTACATGCAGTGCAGTGCAAATTTAATTACTAAGATAAGTGTTAAATGTCAAAAATAATTCTAAATATATTCAAAAACAAGAACCATGTGGGGATATATAGATATATGAAGTGTAATATGAGTGTAATATGGGGATTGGTTCTATCATATAATAAAACTTATTAAAAGCTATTTAAATGTGATTACACTAGTTTTTGCTCAGATAGATCAATGGAAAAGATATTCTGAAAAGCGAATATCTACTAACCTTTTAAAATGGCATAATATTTGACTCTGAATGTAAAAAGAAGCAAGCTGAGAAACAATGTGGTAGTGAAAATTCCATATACATACTAAAATGATTCCAGGGTGCGTGCATGTGGATGTCTAAGTGTATGTACAAGAGTGGGGTGATTGGAAATTTGAATGCCCACTATTCAGCACATTCTTTTAACAATCATAGTTTTCTGGTTTTTGAAATTAAAGTATACATGGTGAAAAATTGAAAAATATATATCTATAAGGGAGTGGGTATAGCTCAGTGGCTGAGCCTCTGCTTTGAATATAGGAGGTACTAGGGATTGAATATATACATACCTACATACTGATATACAGATTATTCTTATCAGTTCCTATCATTCTTTTTGTTTAGAACTTTATTGTATCAAATTGTTGCTATTGTAAATATATTTTGATGAGTAGTCTTCAATAAGTATCTTTGTTCACACATCTAATTGTTTCCTTAGAATACATTCTAAGTATTAGATCAGTGTTCCTGATAAGTTTTTGATATTTTATTATGAAAGATTATATCACTCCTAACTATAAAATTAATGTTTTTAGATGCATTTAGTTGACGTTGGTTATTATCATTTTTTAAAACAATTTGAAATTACATGTTAAGATTTTATTATTTTAAATTGCATGAATTTGTGTTTTTGGTATTATTAGATATTCATTAAGAATCTGTATTTAACTTGTTAAATCACTGGTTCATAGCTTTTTCCTTATTGGGATAATTGCTTATGTTGGCTTGGAGTTTTGTACCCCATTAAAAACTTATTCTTAATTTTTTTTTAAAACTTTTTTTTTAGGAGGCACTAGGGATTGAACCTGGGACCTTGTACATGGAAGCAGGCTACATGAGCTACATCCACTCCCCATTTATTTATTTATTTATTAATAAATTAGTTTTTTTAAACAAATCAATTTTACTGATACATATTAAAAAAGTATATAATTCATACAAAGTGCACAATCAATGTTATTTGGTATAATCACATAGTTGTGTTTCATCACTTCAATCATTATTAGAGGATTTTTGTTATTTCAATAATAATTATAACCAAAAAACAGACAAGAAAATTCCTTACCTCTCAATCTCTCTCTGTTTCCCTTGCTGTATATAGCTGCTATTTCTGGCTATTCTTGCACAGTTATTTATTTATTTTTATTGAGATATATTCACAAGTGTACAATCAATGGCTTTTAGTATAATCACAATACTGTGCATTCATCATCTCAGAAATTTTAGAACAATTTCATTGTTCCCAAAAGAAAGACTCCACACCCCTTAGCATTCCCTCCCCAGCTCTACATAACTACTAATCTAATTTCATCTTTGCAAATTGATTTATATTTATATTTTATATAAATGGAATCATATAATATGTAGTACTCTGTGTCTCGTCTCCTTCACTTAGTATAATGTTTTTTTTTTAATGGTATTGCTGGATCACATGGCCCCACTTATTCTTAATTTTAATCCTATAACCTCTCTGTCTTTTGCTTAAAATCAAGAGTAGTATCTTCAAAGTGAGTCAGGAGGTCATCCCAGATGTAAGGCTTATGCACATCTCAGCAGGATCTCATAGACGGCCAAAGTGGATACTACCCTCAAATAGTGGGGCTTCTGAAGGCTCTGGAGACACCCAGGTCCTATGGTCAGAGCATATAGCTCTGGAGTTTGGTACCTTGCCAGTGGCCCCTACTTTGGAGTTTGTGCTCCTGAGAGTGGCAGAGTTGGACTCAATTACGTCTTCCCTACACATGGCTCACCTGTCCCTTCTATTTAAATCTCTACTTGGTGCTGGAGTTTGTAAGTGTACATCCAAGAGACTGGGTCTGTGGGCTGTCCATGTGCCAGCAGGGCCTGGAACCTCAGCAGAGTTGCAACATCTACTCTCCAGTTCATTGGACTCACCCAGGACAACTAACAAGGAGGAGGTGAGGATTGACAATCACCATACCAAGGAAACGAGATAGCTGACAACTGCAAGCAAGTGAGTCCCATCCATCAGCTGTATGGGATTGAAACCTCCTCTCAATTAGAGGTGGAGTGGACATCACCATCCCAGAATCCTCAGGATTGGGGAATGAGCTATGGACTAGAGTAGACTTACCGGTATTCTGCTATAGACATCTTGTGATTTTAGCATTGGAAGAAATAACAGCATTGATGTGGAGGCAGTGACCATTGGAGGCTCTGGGGGCAGGGAGAGGGAAACACAGTTGTAATATGAGGGCTTTTTCAGAATTTGGGAATGGTCCTGAATGACATTGCAACGACAGATACAGGCTATTTATATCACCACATAACATGCAGAACGGTGTGGGAGAGAGTGTAGACTACAATATGCTCAGTGGCAAAGCCCCAGGATGCGTTTATCAATTGCAATGAATGTGCCACACTAATGAAGGATGTTTATTTGGAAGGGTGTGGGAGGTATAGGGAGTGGGGCATATGGGAATCCCTATATTTTTTTGTGTAACATTTATGTAATCTAAGTATCTTTTAAAAAATAAAAAAAAATATTATTAAAAAGAGAAGAGTAGTATCTGTACTTATCACTTTACTTGTAATCTATTATTGTGGGTGTGAACCCATTGTAAATAAGACCTTTTGATGGTGTTACTTCAGTTAGGAGAATCAGGATGGGCTTAATCCTATTATTGGAAGCCTTATAATAAAGGCCACAGAGACAGATGTCTTGGGGCAGCAGCCAGAAGTTGTAAGTCAACAGGATCTGGAAGAGAAAGGAAAAGACAATGTCTCGTGCATTGCTATGTGATGGACCAAGGATTGCTGGTAGCAATCCCCAGGGCACCACAGTCTTCCGGAAGAGATATTTGCCTGGTTGATGCCTAAAGTTTGAACTTCTTCTAGTCTCAAAATTGTGAGCCAATAAATTCTCATTGTTTAAGAGAACCCACTGTACAGTATTTGTTTTAGCAGCTGGGAAACTAAAACATCGCTTTTACTAATATATAAAAATTCTTTATGTATGAAAGATATCATTTGTTCCTATGATATATGCTTTGCACGTTCCCTAGCTTGCTCTTTATCTTTATGCAATTTTGACACAAAAGTTTTATACTTTAAG
Source organism: Tolypeutes matacus (assembly GCA_026826555.1). Classification (NCBI taxonomy): domain Eukaryota; kingdom Metazoa; phylum Chordata; class Mammalia; order Cingulata; family Chlamyphoridae; genus Tolypeutes; species Tolypeutes matacus. The sequence continues at coordinate 11,490,435 of JAKSZT010053783.1, forward strand.
TAGATTAGGGGGAGGAGGAGCAATGGATGTGGCTGTTGATGGGTATAAGGTTTCTTTTAGAGGAGACAAAATATTCTAAAAGTAGATTGCAATGATTGTACAACCTTGTGAATGCAAGAACATTGAATTGTACACTTTAAATGGGTGAATTGTATGGTATATGAATTAAATCTCAAGAAAGGCATTTTTAAAATAGTTTTATACTTTTATAAGCACTTGCATTTTACCTACAATGACCTCAGTATTTACATTTTAATATTAAATCGTCTCAAATTCATTTCAGTAAATAACATGAGACAAAATTCTACCTTACTTTAACTTCAAATTGTTAACTAATCATCTTACCATCTTTTCTTGCACCATAATCCTTTTGCTGACTGACTTGAAATGATATCTTTGAGGTAGAATCAACAGTTCTGGTTTTTGGTGTAAGTATTGATTTGGGCCACATTTTTCTGTAATTAATACTATATTAAACAGCTCTAATACTTTGGAAATCCCCTCATCATTATCTTTTTTCCCCCAGACATAGCTTTTTGACTATTTTGAAAAAATAATTTATTAACCCAAATGAATGTTAAACATATTTGTCATGTTTTTTCACTCAGTGGGGAGGAAATTATATCATAAATCACAATTTAAATTGAAATTTAAAAATCAATTTGGAAAGAATCATCATCTTTTTAATATTGAGTCTTTACATTACATGTTTAGGAAATCACACACACCTGTTGAGCAGCCATAACCTAGAGGTCACCTACCCCCACTTCCTTCTCTAGGGAAATAAAAAGCACTTGTGAAGTGGTCATCCTTAGATCTTCACTCCTTTTCTACCGTGTGCCATTCCACAACCTGGGGGAGATGTTGTCAGACCTTAAACTCTGAAACTGGGAACAAACAGCCCAGATGAACAGGAATTTTCAGTAACCGGGTCTCTTTGCCACAAGGTGGACACAAACCACACTCAAATAGTATAGATTGCTCTCTCTTCTCCAGCACAAATGGGGCGTGCAGAGCCACCATCTACCAATCCTGACTCAGAGCCGGGAGATGGGCATGATGCGACTTCTCCCCTTGCTCTTTTGGACTCTGTGCTATGTAAGTGACCAGAAGATTATTTGTCCTTTCTTGACTCTTTATTCTTTGCAAGTAAGAAGAGAATAATTAGCTGAAAGTTTTCGTTGTGCCCTGAATCTGTGTTCTCATGGCTCACCGTTGTAGCAACTCACTCTACATTATGGACAAGGAATATATCTTAATTTGTTCAAATGTGTTTTATGCTTTTTAATAAAATTGGTGGGCTTTTTCCCCCCAAGACACTATGGGTCTCATACATTTCTTGTTAAGTTTATTACTCTGTAGTTTTCAACTGTGAAAAGACATACTGTTCAATGTATTTTCTTAAATGTTATTGCTGATGCTTAAAAAATAGCGATTTGTTTCCATATTTACTTTTTCTAGCTTTCTAAGTTCTATTATTAGTTATGGCAGTTATCTGGCTGATTTTTCTTCTGGATTTTCAGGGAGATAATATTATTGGTTTAAAATAATACATATTGTAGAAATGCTGGGTATGAATGACTGTCTTGCTCATGACTTTAATAACTCTTGTATTTCACATTAGCATGATGTTGACAGTTGCTTTCCAGATAATCAAATTTGCCTGAACATAAGAAACAGAGAATCTGTGAATTGTCTTTCTTGAACTACTCCATTTATTGTTTTTTATAATCGTCTTCGTCAACAGAGAGAGGTCTTATGACTTTATATCCCTACATATAAGATTTTTGTTAAACATATTCTTCTGTCCTACTAAGATGATGAAAATATTTTATCCCCTAAATCTCTAAGTTTCACTGAGAATTTTCCAGTAAGCCGCCAAATATCAAGTCTCCCATCTATCTTTTTTGTCTCATTTCACATGTACTTGCGTCTGCTGTATGGAGATTTTATTTTAGATTCATATTAATCTTCTGCTCCTGTCTGCAATTTGATCTTAAGCAGAGTATTAAAAGAGACAGGGGACATTTTAAAAGATGCACGATCCTTGTATAAACTGAACAGCACTTGTTACAACTACTGATGGAGCATTCTCTTGAGATGAATTCATAATTTATATTCTCAAACAAGATATCAGAAATCAAATTTCTCCAAAATACAAGGCCTTTTGACATCATAACTCCTAATGATATGGAATGAAACATGTGCTATTTCTAAGATTAGTGTTATTTGAAGAAATTACACTAATCTAATTTATCCCAGTGGATTTCAGCCTGAGATAATTTATCAGTGAACACATAGGGACACACTCTAAGAAGAGATTATCCTCATGGTTCAGGTCTGTTCTGAGAAATGGTACATAAGTGTGTGGAAGGAATTACGGGAGAGGTAGGGAGGAAGGTATATGTTGATGGAGATAAACAAATGAGAACAGGAAAACAAAATTTAGGTTTGGGGCTGGAGAGTTGGAAGATAAAGAAGAGGGGAGCCTATCTTGCTCTTAATTCTGTTTCTTATTTTCCCCAACCCCTTCTATGAGCAAATATTTGGTCCCTAATTTCTTCCTTGGTCCAAAAAATAATTTATGTAATGAGTTCAGAAATGCAGTGAAACAGTTGAAACGATGAAGGAAATACAGTCTGTTCAAGCCACAGAAGGTCAATTTCATTATGAAGCTACCATTTACAAATGTATTTTCTAAATTACTCTCACATTTTCCCCAGGGTTTCTCCTTCACTTCTAAAATTCTCCCTCTCTTTCTCTCATTTATTTGATTTTTTCCATTGCTTTCACTCTGCCCCAATCTTCTTGCAAGTCCTCTCTTCTTTCTGAGAAAGCTTTTTATTTCAGTTCATAGTCCAGATAAGTTTTAAAAACGTTCTGAAAGTAAAGAAACCTGATGCTTTATATTGCTGACAACTTTAAATCAATATAGTGACATGATATGCAAATCCTCAAATTAAAAATAATGTATTTCTTTGAGAATTAGAATGAAGAAAATATGGTCTAAAAGCTGTACGTGGAGCAACCAATGACATGTGACTCTAGGTTTCTTAGTTCTATTTTGAGATCTTGTTTTTCAGTAATTATGTCATACTAGTTTAGTACAGGCATTGAAACACAGAAAAACTCTTAGTAAAATAACTGCCTTATCCTGATTAAGAATAAATTGAAGTACAACAAATAGATTGGCTAGAAGAAAGAGAAACTGATAAACTAGTCTTTTAGCATAAGATTTAGATGGTATATCTTTTAGCATAAGATTTAGATGGTATATCTTTTAACATAAGATTTAGATGGTATATTTTTACATTATTATAAAATTTAAAATTCATTTTTAAATATACATTGTCCCACTCATGACTGAGAATAGATTGGAGAAGCATAGAGAATGAAAGAGAGGGACACATCTTTAGTTTACTAAAGAAAAGCTACCTGAGAAATCCTGTCTTTCTTAGGCCAAACTGTGTTAGGCAATGTTTGTTTTTATCCATTCCTTTGGCTTCTTTCTTCCATTGGCACCTGGTATCCTTACCCGACTCCTTGGATTTCTGAGATCCTTACTTTGATAAATCACAGCTCTACATTGTTCATATTTTCTTTATTTCCCACCATCAAAATGTAGCTGTCTATAATTATTTCTTAGGGTTCTGTGTTGTTGATTAGTTAAAAACAGATGGTGTCTTAATGAGGACATAGCTCACTGTAAAAGATTTAGCATAAGTCTATGGTAAGTAAAATGGTAAGGGGAATCTTACAGTATTGTAATACAATTAGGCCTGATGGCTTCTCCACCCCCCCACCCCCCACCCCCCACTTCTTTCTGTTCTCTTCTCCTTTCCCTGCTTCTCTCTCAGCCTCTCTTAATCCTCATATGGTTGCCTATTGTCTTCCCTTGTCTTTACTCTTGCCTTCCCCACTGTTGAGTCAATTGACTTCATCACTGTTTAATATCTCAGGAAGGCGCCTTAATTGGCTCTAGTCAGTTTTTCATGCTAAGCCATTGGTTACCTGCTTGTCACAGATTACCTCCTTCTGGTACCCACCCCATTTCCCCATAAAATGTGGCTGTCTCTGGCAAGAACCCATGGGATCAGGGACTCTCGGCAGGGCAAGATTTCCCTTGAAGAGGCTGTGGGCAGGAAAGCAATGCTTGTATCCGGAACAGATGTTTCGGGACATTGGGGAGTCTTGAAGCTCCTGATTCCGGGGCTGCCCTGCTGAGTGACTGGTGAGTTTGGCAGCACATCTTGCTTCTTTTAGCTAAGCCAGTGGGTTTGGGAGACAGAGAGGCAGTAAGAAGATTCTGAAAAATGCTTTCTTCAGTATCAGTAGTGTGTGGTAAGTGTCACTTGAGAGTACTTTCCTCTCATCTGAGATGGTTATTGCATTCTGCCTCGATTCCCAGACATCCTGGCTTCCCTAATCTGCTGGAAGTGAACACTGACCAGCACCGCATGCCTTTTAGTGTGCTTTATTGCTTACATAACTTATCTGAAAAGATAGGTCAGCTCAAACGAGGTCTCCACAAGACATTTTTCTGCCAGTATTGGTGGCTGGAAGACCTGCCTGCATGTGTTTATGCACTTGGCCTTGGTAAGAAAGAGATCCCACCCCTTGCTTAAGGAGCTTGGTGAAAATAAACAAGGCTCTCAGTAAAGAGGTCAGTTCCTAGGAGCAGAACTTTAATCTGAAAAACCCTAAGCAGCTGATTACCCAGGGTTATGCTGACCTAGTCCCTTTTTCACTGTCTGTCTCTCTCCTTCCAACTCTCTCTCTCTCACTCTCTCTCTCTCTCTCTCTCACACACTCACACAGAACTTCCCTTCCACCGATGAACGTTTATTTTTTTCATTGTTAAACCGCACTTTCTTCTGTTAGTCTAGTTTTACCAGTAAATTTCCAGCATTCAGAGTCAGCCTCTCTCCCTTTCCCATCTGTAACATCATTCAAACAGGAGTGCAGGAAATGCTTCTATTAGTTTTAGGATGCTTACTTCTTTCGGACGAACACACACTCGCTAACTCAGTATCTCCCTCTTTCCCCCCTCTCTCGTGCAAACGCACACGGAGCCTCTCACAATATGTACAAATAAATGTCTCCAAGAGCTCCTAAGTTCAATGTCAGAAGTGGAGCAAGAGTGGAGAGAGAGAGGGCGTGTGGCGCACGGGCGGGGAGAGACCATTTTCCGGCCAGCAGAGGGCAGTCGAGCGGAGGCGCTGGCGCGCGAGCGCTGGAGTCGCGCCTCGCCTCGCTCCAGCAGCCTCAGCGTCGGCACCGGCCGCCGCGCAGCCCGGAGCGCAGCCACTGAGGGCAGCGGCGGCGGCGGGAGCGAAGCGCGGAGAGAGCAGCGGCGCCCGCGGGAAACAGCAGCCGCTGCCGCCGCCGTCGCAGCCGCCGCGACGGACAGCCGGGCTCGCCGGCAGCCGGCTCGGTCCCCTGCCGCATCGGCTTCGTGCCCCCCGCGCCGGGCGACCGGCGAGTCTGGAGCCCACGCCGTCGCCAGCCGCATCCTCCCGGCATGGAAAGAAGCGGCAAGCCCAACTCCTCGTCCAACAGCCGGGACGATGGCAACAGCGTCTTCCCCGCCAAGGCCCCCGCGACGGGCGCGGGCCCCGCCGCGGCCGAGAAGCGCCTGGGCACCCCGCCGGGGGGCGGCGGGCCCGGCGCGAAGGAGCACGGCAACTCCGTGTGCTTCAAGGTGGACGGCGGCGGCGGCGGCGGCGAGGAGCCGGCGGGGGGCTTCGAGGACGCCGAGGGGCCCCGGCGGCAGTACGGCTTCATGCAGAGGCAGTTCACCTCCATGCTGCAGCCCGGGGTCAACAAATTCTCCCTCCGTATGTTCGGGAGCCAGAAGGCGGTGGAGAAGGAGCAGGAAAGGGTTAAAACTGCAGGCTTCTGGATTATCCACCCTTACAGCGATTTCAGGTGAGGGCTTCCTGTCGCCGCCCCACCCTCCTCTCCCGGCGCGCCCTCAAGACTCGCTGCTCGGTTCAGGGAGGGGGGCGCCTCGGGGACTCCGCAGGAGGGGGTGCGGGACGGGCCGCGGGGTGGCACTGCCCGCGGCTTCGACTCGACTCTTCTTCAACTAGTTTCCACCAAGCAGTGGTTGAAAGATGAGTCCCTGGTGTCCGGGAACTCCAGGGAGGCTTTCTTCCTTTGCCTAGTGAATTTAGGGGACAAATCGGGGAAGGAGGAGGCCACGGTGACCCCCGCATGGGAGGATGCTAAGTTATACCAGGGAAACTTTTACTTCAGAGATGGAGTGTTAGGAAGCGGGCAGAAAGTCGCCCTGGGGGTGGCATCCTTCCTTTCGCTGTTCCTCCAAGAAGTGGGTTCTTCCCAGACGGTAAAAAGACGCGCCTGGGGTTCAGGTGAGATGGGGCAACCGGAAGCTGTGACTCACGGGCTTAGCTCGTCCTGTGGCTCTCGCCCCTGGGGAGTGTTAATCTGTTTTGCATCTGCTTATCAGCACTGGGTATCTTCGATGCATTTCATAAAAATAGTGGCTGGCAGCTGAGGACGGATAGTTTGCGCTTGGATAGCCCCTGACTTGGGGTTTCAGTGGAGCTGGGGCCACCAGGCTGGGCGGGAGCGTGACGGGAAGCCTGGAGTTCCTAGAACAGACAGGGGGCGTTTTCAGAGGCCCCTTCCTGAAACAGAGCGACACCCTTTCTTGACCTTGACTACAAGTCTATTTCAGAATTCTCTTTTCCCTTTCCCAGCTCTGGAATAAGGCCAGGAGAGCTGTCGGCAGGGGATATCTGCTTCGGAGAATTAAAATTCAGGCGTTTCCTGATATTATTTGTCACACAAGTATTCATTCGGTTTATAAGCACGGTTAGAGATTGTCAAATGAAAGTAGTGAAGTGGAGCCTTTTATTAGCATGTGCTCACTCTGCAGACGCAGATAATAGCTCTTGGAAAAGGTTGGGCTCTCCGTTTAAAATTGAAAACTAGTAACTCAGGGTGGCCTTTATTTATTTAATTTATTTTACTGAACTCGTTCGAAAAAGAAAAAAGAATAAACTAAAGGATTGTGTGTGGACTACTAAGCAGTTTTAATAGGCTTTTATTAAACAGCAAATATAACAATGGAAAAAATAGCATTATTTGTGTTTAGAAACTAAGGAAAATTGCCACCAACTCGGCACCTTAGAGTGGGAACTGTCCATAGTTCTGAATGTCATTAGCAGTTGAAAACCCATGCTCCTGCCATGCAAAACCCTGGAGTGGCTGCTTTCACATTCTCTAAGATAAGCATAGAGTGAATGGATTTTAAGAAGTATATAATTTGAAGGTCCTTATTTTCAAAAGAACATAACAAAGTCCAAAGAAGGGGCTTATAAAACCTAAAGACATTCATAGTTCATAGAGCATTAAGAGCTTGATTGAAAGAATGTTCATGTTTAAGGAACCTGCTAAATAATCAAGCATGTTTCCTCCACTAGGAAGATATTTAGTGAGACAAACCTATAAATGGTGTTGTTCTAAGATATTTAGGGTTGTCATCTTCTTTAGACTTTTAAAGGTTGAAATCAAGTATTGAATACGATCTCTCCCTCAATTCCCAGTGAAGATATGCTGTAATCCTTATCACAGGTTTTACTTGAAAAATTTTTTACATGAAAACAGCCTTCAATCTTAATATCAAATAATTATGGTCTTTTCAGAAAGAGATGCAAATAAAATTCTAACCTTTGTTTATTTAATTTCACTCTCAAATGATTACACATGATATGTATATTTCTTAATGTGAAAAGACACAGGACTTCTCAAAATGGTGGCACATATCAAACAATTAAACTTTCCCCCACTTATTGAATAAAAACACATGGTCACCTTCATGCAATTAAAACCATATACCAAAATCTTTTTAATGAAAGAATTGATGAAATAAAGGTTCTCCATATTTTTCCAAGGAAAGGTCTTGTGATGCAAAATATCTATTCAAAAACAAACAAAAAAATGGTCACTGAATAAAGGAAGAAATTTTGTGATGGCTCAATTTTATCATGCATTTCAAAGAAATGGGAGATGATTAAGAACTGAGCACCCCAGTGGGGGATTTTGGAATATTTGATTTTCCCTTGTGTAAATGAAAAAAGAAAATGACAGGCACAAATTAAACACATTATTATTTAGATTTTAACTGGAAGATATTTGGAAAAGAAGAATTTTAAAAATCAGAATTACAATATACACTGGTTTTCTAAAAAAAAGCAAATTAAAGAAACAATCATAAATACATATGAACATACAAAAGACTTTTTTTGTTTTTTTTTTTTTTTTGGTCATCCAAGTACTAATATGAGGTCTTGGCAAGCCCATTAAGTGCCAGGATAATGTTATCAATAAAGCAAAAATAAGAGAGGCCAAATTCTGGCAGTATATTATTCTAAGGAAAAGCAATGTGCAAGTAATCAGATGATTTACTTTGATACTCAAGGTCTGTTCACTTCAGGCCTTTCTGAAAGAGATGCTTTGGAGGAGGTGCTTTACTATGTTTCCTAAAATGTAGAAACATGTTCTTTAATAATTTAGTGACAGAGAAGGGACACTTAAGAAATTTCCATGGGGAGGAGAGTTATTGGGAAATAAAGATACCAAGAGGTTTTCTTTGACACTTTCATAAGCTAGGGAAGTTTATTCAGCCTGGTCTTTGGTCGCCAACACACTGCTGAGCGTGTCATGAGCCCAGGGCATGTCTTGACTTTAACGCTATGACTAATGATCCAGTATCCCTTGTCAGGAGGATTTCTAAGGCCAGTTCCTTTCCACTTCCCTAGTGCTCCCAGTGAGACTCCCAGATAGCTAGCCAGGTGCCTCTTTCACCTGCCAGAGCCCAAGAGTGCTATTGCTGTGTCTGGCAGATAGTTTTCTCCTACCTCCGCGTCTAAATAGGGCAGAGGCGCTGCATTTCCCTTCTTTCTCAGGAGAGGATGATGTTAGAAATCTTCAGAGGCTAAAGAAAAGAGTCACATAGTGCCAATACTGTTAGAAATAACTGGGTAGAAACTGAAGAATTTAGTAAAAAAAAAAAAACCTCATGTTTTTGAGATTTAGTATATCATCCAACTGGGGAAAATATGGATAGTTACTTTAAAAAATAACTTCATGTTATTTTGTTGTGAGCACATAGTCTCAGTCTTATTGAATTTTGCTCATGTTAAACACATACACACATGCATATATTGATTTGGAGATTAAATATGAATTTTGGAGATCACTAACAGTGATTATATATTTATTAGGTAAGATTTTATTTTTCATTCACTAACAAAATTAGTGATACTGTTCAAGCATTGTGCTTTCCCAGCCAATCAGTAATTACGGTCGAATCAGTTAAATGAATTAAAAAAGTATTTAGAATACTTTTATGGATGATTTGTCTTATGTGAGGAATTTATCTTGGAAGAATTTATTACCAGACTATTTGCCATTTTAGGGAATCTTAACATTATTTTATTAGATCACTCTTCCATAAATAAGAGTTCTTTTTTTTTTTTTTCTTTTTTTTTTTTTTAGAGTTCTTTTATAAACAATGTTCCAATTGCATGTATTTTGCCAGTTAACATATTGCCTTCTGGTAAGGAAGGTGATTTTGTATCCTGACTTGTTATTGCTGCTGCTTTCATCAATTTGTGTGAATAAGTGTGTAAAAAAACCTTGTGTCATAAGTACAAAAGGACTCCAGAGTTGGGAGTTACTTCCTGAAGGTACTGACATTTCTGACCTTCCATTTTTTGCCTTATATTGCATCCACAACTGTATTTAAGTCAGAGGCCACTGATGTGTCCATTAGGGAAGGGAGGCTTCACCCGTATTATAGGTTAGTCAGAGAGAGAACATTTGTTTCCAGGAGCTTCTCATAAGAAAACAGTTCACTCTTCTGGGGTTTAAGAACTAATTAGCCTACTGTTATGTTATCTCTATGCTGAATGCACTTGGTATTCTCCGGACAATGCTGCTTTTATTTGCTTTCCATATCCACACAGCCACAATTAACCGTAAGAATTTATTTTCTTTCTATATGAGGTGACTCTCTTTCTGTCTTATAAAATCAATTAAGTTTTTTTTTAGTGAGTCTAGCAACTGTTAGGCCCAATTAGAATGAAAATATTTGAAAATTTGAAGGTATGAATGTATTCATATTTAGGTTTTCTTAGTATACAAGCAAGTTATAAAAGTTTAAGGTATCGCAAATGCTTCAGTATTAATTGCATTTAATATAAACTGCAGTGATATACTATTCAAATATTATAAGATATTACAAGGTATTTGCCTTATTTTATTTTTCTGAGCAACTTTCCCTTTAAAACTACTTTCGGGGACTTCCTATAAATTTAGAATCGCTGGGTGGACAATTTTAATTTTGTGAATTTTCACTTATGAATTTATATGTTGGATAATAATGAAGGGATTTTAAATGCATTGGATAATACATTGCTTATTATTTTTTATCATATGTTCACTTAACAAAGTCTTATTCAACTGTAGATGATTGATCAATAATCACAAACCAAAACAACACTGCCACCAAAAAGCAATTAAAATACTATTTGTGATTTTTGCATCATTCTATTCAATGAATATATGTCCCATGGTGAGCATGAGACAAATGACATGAATCTGTCGTGATTTTCAGTGGGTATCTGCCATTCTGGTTGTAATTCTTGTGTTTAATAGATAATTCATTTCATTACCTAGACACAAAAATTGAGATTAGTATGAGGACTTCCAGATTGAGTCTCTTGTAAGTACAATACAAATTATAGTAGGTCATTAACACTGTGCAAAAAGTACTGAATATTTTCAGAAGCTGTGGCAAAGTTTCATTTTATCATTTTGTGCAAGAAATAGCAAACTATGAATTAGGCTGACACCATATATTTAGGAGCAGAGGTAGTGGTAATGAAAAAATCTGCCTGCAAGAGGAAAAAAGTATTTTCACTTACTCTAGGTACTTTTCTTCTAAAAATAATTTTCTTTGTGAAGGCATTTTGATACAAAACTAACTTTAGTTTTCCAGAAAAAAAATATAATCAGGGGAAAATGATGATACTTCTTGGTACATTCTGGAATATTCTATGCTTTTGCAAAATAAGCCATCATGGCTTTACGAATTCTTGTGTGTGTGTATGTGTGTGTGAATGTGCATATGTCAGAAACTATTCAAGGGACATCTGAATATGATTATGTGCATATAAGCATATACATTTATATATCAAAAATTTTAAAGCATGTAGATGGAAGTTATTTATTTTTGACTTGAGCATTTATCTGATATATTTTGCTCAAGTTTGAATGCCAAAAATTGATTTCATGACCCTTTTCAACCTTATTAGTAGTTAATTTCCTTAATGTATTCTTCACATAGTTAACTGAATAACTGACAGCTCAGTTAAAATAAAGTAACAAATTTATGCATGCCTTGGATTTACTACTTGACAATCTTATTTAACTAGACCTGATTTTACTTTCAAGATAGTGGCTGTAACTCTAAAGAAGTAAGGCTACTCCACACATACAAGGAATTATCATCCACTACAAATTTGTTTCAGATAGTTCACTATTATAAATAGTGCTACAGTGAACATCTTTGTGCATTACTCTTCATTATAATCCGGGAAGAATTCAGGGAGTGGAATTACTGAATTCTCAAAGGCCATTTTAGGGATTCTGTATCTATTGATTTTTACCAATTGGTGCTGTCACCATCTGAGACATTTCTTAAAATCATGAGTGATGAAGTTTCCCTAGTGTTGCCATTCCTTTTTAGATATGCACAGACAATTTTAGGGGAGATATTCTAACCTGTCCATCATTCCATTCTTCACAGAATGGCAAGAGTGACCTTATCACATTGCTGAAAACTTTTCATTGACTTACCATTGCTCTTAGAATACATTTCCAGATCACCATGTAAACTTTAGCTCCTAGAACAAGCTGAGCTTGCTCCTGCCTCAGATCTTTTGTTTGACATGTAACTTACTGCAGAGTGTGCAGACACTGAGCATCTGCTCATCATTTAGATAATCAGCTCAGTCACTCTGTGTTCACTCTCAACACCATCCCCCCACCATTTTATTTTCTGTCTTGACCTCTTTATTCACCACAATTTATAATTTTTTTTAGTCTTTCACTCCACTAGAATTTAAGGTCTGTGGGCTCATCAATCTTATTTACTTTTATATTTCAAATGCCCTAAAAATGCACATAATAGACATTTTTTTCTGCAAACCTTTCTTAGATGCTTTATTTTTTAAGAGATTTAATGAAATACCATTCACATACCACACAATTCACCCATTTGATGTGTCCAATAAAATGATCTTTAGTATGTTTGGAGTTTATAAGCATCTGTACAATCAATTTGAAAACATTTTATCAAAAATTCCCTTATTAGTAGAGCAGTCACCCTTCATTTCCCATCATCAAGCACTCCAGGCTTAAGCAAACACTAATCAACTTTCTGTGTCTGTAGAATTATTTATATGTATTGTATCATACCATATTTGCTCTTTTGTGTCTGGCTTCTTTCACTTAGCATAATGTTTTCAAGGTTCATCCATGTTGTAGCATGTATCAGTATTTATTCCTTTTTATCACCAAATAATATTCCATTGTATGAATATATCCCACTTAGTTTATCCATTCGTCAATTGATGGCTATCTTGTTTTTTTCCAGATTTTGGCTATTACAAATACTGCTGCTGTAAACATTCATGTACAAAATTTTTGTGTGCAGAGATATGTTTTCATTTCTTTTAGGAGTGAAATTGCTGGGTCAACATAATAGTCTTTTAATAAATATTTATTGAATAAATGGAAAAAGAATTAGCCTCCAATCAGAACATGCACACGATTTATTTAGAATTAATCAATCCAGATAAAAGCAGTGAAAGCTCTTTCTTTCCCTTTAGGAATGCCGGGAATCACCTTTCTGCTGACCCTGACAAATACCTGTCCCTACTGTTATATTTCTCTATCTAATATACAGATTAAAAAAAATAAAACTGCAGTGATGTTAAGTAGCATTAATATGGTGAAATATGGTGATATAGATAGAGCATAAGAACTGGGTAAGCAGTTGAATTCTTTTGAATCTTAATTCTACCACTTCCTCCAACTCTTAACAGAAATCATAGGAAATAAGGCTGTCAATATAAATAATTCCCCTAACCTGCAGAGAAGTATGATGGATAAACTGCAGTTGTTTATACATCCTTCTTCCTGAAACCACTCCAAAATAATTAAAAAAAAAAAAAAAAAAAAAAACCCACAAATACATGGACAACTAAAAGGAAGAGGAGGCAGCAGAGAACAAGAGATCTCAAAGAGATTTTAGGAGTAGAAAGCTAATGGAGGAATTATTCTACTTCTACAATCCTTCACACATTGTACTCAAGAAAAGCTCAGGATTGTAGGTGCCAGATCAGGAAATAGTTTCATAGAAAACCAAACTGAAAACAGGAGGAATAAATAAGGGTCTCCTTAGCAAATACAGAACCCCAAACCCTGGCATTAGATGGCTTAGAGTCAGGTCCATATGCCCCAAGGAGGAAATGAGAAAAATACTTCCATGGGAGACTTTTCTTTTTTTTTTAAAAAATAAAAAAAAAAAAAAAAAAAAAAAAATCTTACTAATAACCTAATCACCTTAAAAAAAGGCACTCGTATGTACATAGAGATTGTAATTAAAAGTTTGATATTGCTTTGTTTAATATGAACTGAAGGCTATAGATCACCAGAGTTTTGAGAAAAGTCTCCATCATGAAAGTAAAAGACTGAATTAAAAAGAAAAAAAATTGGAGAGCAGAGAGACATTTGGGGTAGGAGGAAATGACATTATTTTAAAATGATCTATAAATGATTCTTCAGAGGAATATTTCCTGTATACAATGAGAACAGTATGCTATTAATAGAATAAAAGAATAAGACTGATCTCTTGGATGGAATGGGATGGCAGATAAAAATCTAGGAAACCTCTCAGAATTTAGGAAGAAAGGATAAAAGAGGATCAAAAACACAACCAAAAGAGGGGATTAATTCATAAGGTCGAAATATGAGCAAAAGGAGTTTCAGAATGAGAACAAGAGTGAAAATGGAGAGTTGGAATTAACAGACATTTTAAACAATATTTTCCAGATAGGATGGACGCAAATCTCTGTTCTGAGAGGCTTATGGAGAGCCTAGAACCTTTTTTGAAAAAGTTTCTTATACAGAAACTATAGGACACCACTGAAGCAGACAAATGTGCTGAAATTTTCCAAAATGAAATTTACATGTCAAGATGTGGAAACAATATTATAAGTAAAATGACAGTGTAACAAAATCAAGAGCATTCTGACAGAAAGTGACTTATAAAATAATTCTGTGTGCTGCCATAATATGAAGGTAAAATAAAGATACTCAGAATTCACAGACTCCAATAAGAACTACCCATTGTACCCTTTCTTAGAAAGTTACCGGATGAGGTACTCCAGCATTACAAGGAAGACATAAGACAGGAAATAGGAAAGTCACAAGAGTATTCCTGAGTAGCTAGCCTTGATGGAAACCAATAAAAATTGGAGCGGGAAAGCAGAGGGCTCTTGAGGAAGGCCTTCAAGGCAGGGGGTGGGGGCATGGTGGAGATTATCAGCATTTAAAAAAAATGTTAATAGGTGTTCCAAAGATCTTTTGGAAAGAGATATTTATGACTTTGTTATATATAATTATAGTGTACCTTGAATACAAACAAATAAACAAAAGACAGTTGGTTATTAACTCCAGAATGTTCTAAAGGCATATTTAAAAAAAGTAGCTATTGCTTGGCTCAGCAATGATTTAAGCAAAGATTATGATACAGTTTTTCTGAGGGTGGGGATGGGAGATGAACAAGAGAAAGGTAAATGAAGGTTGGGTAATATAAGAAAACTAAATGCTCATTTGTCATAATTGGAAGCTAAGAGACAGATGTTGGGTTAGAATCCTGGCTCCCCCACCTAAGTTTCTTGGCCTCAGTTTCTTCAATTATAAAATGAGAAAAGTAATATATTGCTCTCATGGGCTACCTGGAAGTTTATATGATTATATGCAAATAAAGTGCTTAGAAATTATTCCCTACACTTAATGCTATGTAAGTGTTAGTTATTATTAGGAAACTAAACATTTTTTATGCATGATTGTTCTGTAAACCCACAACTTCTCTAATTAAAAACAAACAAACAACAAACAAACAGAAATAAGGTGTGTGAACTCTTCGGAAAAGAATATAATCTTGAAGTAATACTCTGACCATCATTAGAATTCCTTAGGCAAATGTGTATGTGTGGGTAGGCTATGTGATGTGCTATTCTGATTTCCTTTTACCTTCATGGGAATATGACAGCAGAAGCCTTTATGTGCAGTGACATTTTTTATTTTCTGTGTTATATAAAATAGGTCCACTCATGGGGTGATTAGCCTTGAAAAACTTCAAATACACCTTTGTCTGGAAGATTTTCCAACTGTAATAGTGGTATCTTTTAACTTGGTATAGAATGCTTACAGTATTGAACATTTAGAAGGAGATTTTAGGAAAAATTCTAATGGCATTGACTTACATGTCTACTTCCTGTTAATCTTCATTTCATCAGAAAATGGTGTAGTTAAACCATTTGGAATCTTATTTCAAAGCAGTTAATTGTTATATGAGCCAAATAAGATGACTCATAACTTGCTAAACTCCTTCATTTTCTGTTTTCTTGTCAACTTTTAGCCGTCTATGGAGAAAACTTATTTAGAATTATAATTTAAGAACTTAAGAAATTCTGTAAATTTGAAAGAATGGTTTGTTGTAGTTTTTCTTACATCATTTCTGGAGTAGATGCCACTTATTACCCTTACAGAATGCTTTAGCTTTGTTATTTTAAAAAATGAGAATATGTCATTGAAGTTATTCAGTTTTGTGACAGGGGCAGAAACTGATAAAATGAATATTGAAAGTTATATAATGAGGATTTATAGGGAGAATGAATGCTACTTTTTTTTTTCTGTAAAAGTCATTCATTATTTAAATAAATTGCTTAAGAAAAGCTTCTTTCTCCTGAGCAATAAACTTATTTGCCTTGAATAATCATGTAAGTGAATAAATGATAAAGATCGGAGATGGATATGTAGGCTGAAATTCAGATTTTTTAAAAATAAAATAATAGAAGTATATGCTAGGAGCCTCTAACTATGGCTGCATATGTAATATTTGTAATGTGCAATATAAATAATCCCAGAATTCTATTAACTGTAATTATCAATTATACTAATCTTCATGGTTATCCATTTGTGTTAGTGAATCTTAAGCATCCAGGCTTAATGAATGACTTCAAGAATTAAGTCAAAGATGTAGACCCCTGATTTGGAAAAGTGCATATATCTACAAAATGTTGTCTGTGATTTCAAGAGGATTGTGGTTCTCTTCAACCCTCCCCTTCTTTTTTTTTTTTTTTTTTTACTCCAAGTTAAGACTTTCAGAACTGTCTAATATTGTTTCATATATATATGACACAAAAAACAATATATGGACAAGGAAGGAGACAGAGTTTTGTTTGAACATGCCAGTTAAAAACTAGAGCTGTAGATATAAAGATCTTCCTTGAGAGGGAGAAAATTCCCTGTCAATCAAAGTTTTCAGTTTTAAGACTGACTACCAGATCAACACGGATTGAATAGAAAGAATTTGTTCTGATAGATCAGTCAAAATTATTTTGAGGGACAAAATTTTGAGAAATGTACTTGAGAAGAGAGGAGGCAAAATTCTGTTTTTGCAGATGATGTTTATCTAGCATAAAGAGCTGATTGAATCAACTGAGAAATTATAGTTAAAATAGATGACTGATAAAGATAAATATATTTAAATATATCAGTAACCTTTCTGTACATCAACACTATGATTAATGATGTACAGTAGAAAAAAATGACATTGACTACAAAAAACAAAAATATAAACTATATATTCAAACTTGAGATTTGAAAAATTTAAAGTCATTATAAAAGGAATTATGCAAAAAGTGGTAAATTCATTCATAATTTATAGTAAATTCCATTCTAAATAGGTTTAAATTTATAAATGTTAAGAATAGCTAAAATCAGAGCTAATAGAAAATATTAGTGAATTATTTTATAATATTGCCATAGGGAGAGTTTTCAATTTATGTCACCGCAAAGGTTGTGTAAATTGTTTTACTTTTCTAAAGGAAATTTTTCCATTATATTAAAAAAAATAATTGAAAATGTATGGATTAGTCAATTAACTCAAAGAAAAAAATGAAATTTTGCAAACACATGGACACCTGGATGATTCCTATAATGTTGATAATATTACAAAATTATAAACATAATCTCACTAAAATAACAACCTGTCCTTAATCCTTGGTTATCATTTATGCCCTATTTCTGTCCTTTGCTTTTCTTCATAACACTTACCACAATTTATCATAATATGTATTTTGTCTATTTAATTTGATTATTATTTTTCTACCATCATCAAGAATTTAAGCCCCACTTCGGCAGGAGTTTTTTCTGTGTCTTCAGTGCTAGAAGCATGTATGGCACAAAATAAGCTCTCAATAAATATGAATGAAAAGACTTTCGACAACCTTATGCTCAACCCTGGTTTTTATGTAAAATTTCCAACAACTAAATTGTCTTTTCCACTATGTCCCCTATAAAAAACATGAATATATTAATTAATTTTGGACAGCATAATCTGCACTTCAGCCCTTTGGCTACCTGTATTTGGAAATTATGATTTGAAGCCAGATGGTATTCTGTTGTACACATATGGTGATTCTAGCAATAGAAGAAATTATAACAATGAGGTGGAGCCAGTGGCCATTTGACACTTTTGGTGCAGGGAGGGGATGAGTATTTGAAATACAGGGGCTTCTTTGGGATTTGGAGGTTGTCCTGAGTACCGTTGTGGCAACGGATGTAGGCCATTTTAAATCAGCACACACCACTCAGAACTGTGTGGGAGAGAGTGTGGTCTACGATGTGAATTGTGGTTTATGGTTGGTGGCAAGGCCCCAGGATGTGTAAGTCCATTGAGGGTGGTGGGCCACACTTGTGGGAGATGTTTGTGTGGGATGTGGTGGGAGGTGTGGGAGGTGGGCAACATGGGAATCCCAGGGGGTTCTGTGTAATATTTTTGGTAATCTAAGCACCTCTTAAAATATATTTATATATATAAAAATAACATTTTTGTAAGCAAGTGCACATATATGCATATATATTTATATATCATTTTACAAATAGTGGTATGTATTGTGAAAATTTTGATTTTTACCCACAATAAAAAAATAAATTAATTAAAAAAAAATAAAGTAACATACATAAATACTTGTATTAATTCAATTTCCTATACTGTTGTTTTTATGAAATTTTTAATTTTGCAAATATATGTTGTGGATATATTGGGGTGGATCTGTTTTCACAGCTGTGTAAAAACTATTTGAATGTCTGCTTTTGGAATCGATGCTATCTTCATCAAAATAAAGCTAAAGTGAGGATGCATTCCTTTGGGCAGACATTAAGTCATGTCTGACTTTCTGGTATGTAGCATCTATTTTTTTCTACTTTTGCCAAATTTTGTTCTTTGATATAACAGTACATTTTATGAGGCCCTATTTTACAGGAATGGAACATTCGTGTGATGCCACTGTAGGTATAATTAATAAAATATCAAGAGTTAATATTTTGAAAGAATATTAATGTTGATTTTAACTCCATGGTGTCCAGGTTGATTTTTGTGTTCACCAAAATTAGTCAAAGAAAAAATACTCCAGCCCCAAATTTCCTGAATCAACATTATTATGTGGTTTTTATGTAAATTTAATGAAGAAGGAAAATCATAGGTCTTGATACAGAAAATTGAAGTTGACATAATTTTCAAAAGGAAAGGGAACTTGATTGTGAGAAGATGATAGTGGTAGTGATAGCTTAGGTTTGCACATATAAATTAAAGCAAATATATATTAAAACCAAAAAACTCATGGACAACATTTACAGCAAAACTATCCACATGAACCCAGAAAATAAATAGGTTGGGACAAACACTCAACAGTTGCAAGACGTATGTTTTGTGAACCTCTGTGTAGGAGGAAGCAGTGGGAAGCAAGGAGCAACTGACAGATCTAAGAACAGGTTAGAACAGGCACACCTCCAACGTAGCCGATGGGTGACGGGTGTTCACGGGACCAGCAGGTGAAACTGGGCTAGGAGTGTACAATCCAATAGCAAGAGGTCTGCTTTTAACTTGAAAGGAGAAATTGCTACTCTAAAGTCTAGGCCAGGAAATGAATGTTGAGAGCCTAGAACAACCAGATTGTAAGAAAGTTATCAAAGACTACTAAGGTAATATCAAAAAGAATCAGGAACCAACTTGATGAGGCCAAGGATGGGCTACAAAAAGATTAAGAATTTCAATTAATTCAAAGCCATCAGATGACTATAACCATGAGTTCATAATTATATATAAAACAGATATGTACTGAGGATCATGAGAACCAAAAATTCATTGCCTTGAAATCTGGGAAAGTCAAGGAAAGAATCAAGTATTTATCCTGCCTTTCCTATGTGATCCAAAGCAATGCATAGCTAAATAGTGGAGGAGGAAAAGGTCTCCTTATAAAACTATTTCAGCTAATACATGAAAACCAAATGATAAAGTTAGAGAATAATGAGTTTACCACCCCAGTCCATTAAAGGATCTGAACTGTATCATGAGCATGCAGTCATCAAAATCCAGTCTGAGAGAATTTATGGACCTTCTATCCAGTTTCTTCAACAGATAATGGTAAGGAAAATGTAGAATAAGAGATACAAAAAAGAAGTGAAAATATGTTGTAGAGGTGGACTAAACAATATTATCTAGAGATGGACAATTGTGATAAAACTATAGAGGAATGCAAGGAAGCAACTACTGAAATCATCTTAGAGTTTATTTTGTAGGGCACAAGGGGCCTGTGATAGGGATTGTGCACACGGGTTTCATGGGTGGCTAGCAAACTGTGTGGTTTGATTTACAATAAATCACTTTTTGCATGGTTTTCTGTATCTGTGTTTTATTTTAAAATTGTTAAGGACATTGTAATAATAAAATAACATGTAAAGGTGCCTGAAACATAGCTAATATTTAGTAAGTATCAAATTCCCTTTTCACTTTCTTTTTGTCTTCCTGCTCATGAATAATATACAAATACAAGTACAGACATAATCATGGCTTATACAAAAGACAAGGGATTATACACATAAATTTCTTCATTCAGTAAATATTTACTGAGCACTGAATATTTTGTCAAGACCTATTAGGTACTTTAGATGCAAAAAAAAAAAAAAAAAAAAAAAGAATAAAACCAAGTCACAGCCTTTCAGGAGCTTTTAGTTTAGTAAAAGAGACAGACACGCAAGTATGTAACTTGAATGGAGGGAAGGAAATGCTTATAGGGAAATTGTACAAAATGAAACATCTCTGTGGAAAGTGAGCATGTATAATTCTGTAATATTTTATCATCAGTTAAAATTTAGAATTTTTTAATCATTTATTTCTCAGTTTTATTATAAACCATCAAACGTAACCAATACTTTCATAAGTATTTTTATTAAAAAGCGATTACTCTTCTGGAGGTGAAATCATCTCCTTAAGAATGTTAGCTAGAATTTAACATTTAAATCTTTATTAGTCCATTGTTACCCTGTTGCAATTCCAGAGAACATAAACTATTTTCGAGCTTGTTTTAAAAGTCTATCAAAAGAAGATATGGAGAATTATTTCAGAATTGTTGTGTTTAAATGGGAGAAAAATTCATTGAAAAACAGCAAAGGAATTTATTTATTGACTGAAACCTGGACTGCTTTTTTCTATGTAAAATAAAACTGATGTATATTCCTTCTGTATCAACAAATCAATTTGGAAAGAGAGAGAAAAGCTCTTAACCTACTTTCCTATCTTCAATTTTTAACTTTATCATGCTTGTTAATTGCCTGGGTGTCCTTTAACCATCTATTTCCATGATTCTTTCCCAGAGGCTTGGTTTAATTTTAAAAGTGCAGTGTATTCAGCCCTAATTATGTGAGAGTTCACTGCAGGCAAACAGCAAGAGATAGTAATGACCAAAACGTGTTCTTAAATCAGTGTCACCGATACCACAAGCACGTTGCTGAAAACATTTCTTGGCCAGGGAATATAACCATATAATGTAATACTTAGAAGCTAGCATCATTTGAAAATAGGATTCCTTCCTAGAAATGTAATTTCACAGAACGTGATTTTTAAAATATATTTTCTTAGTAGTTTTACATTTTTAATTCTCTTATCAAGTATTTAATAAGTTGAACCCCCACAAAGACTCAAATTCCTTTCATAATAACTAGACATAAAGTGTTTCTGTTAATTCATCTGAGTTAGAATAAACCTAATGAAATGAGTTAGAATAAATCTAACGAAATGTTATTTTATGTACCTAGAAATACTGTCCATCGTTTTCATTGAAAAGGATGCTACTGCATTTATTTAAATGTTCACAATAAATCAAGATTTGAGCACTTTTACATGAAATTAGTGGGGCAAAGAATTATTGAAATGTTGCTTTAACTGGTCTGACATGGAAAACAGCACAATCTGTGGGACAGTCCACAAAAGTTGGTTAAATACAGCATACCCTGCTAATGGATAAAAGTTCTAACTATGTGTTATACACTATTCTGAGTATTTTAATTCATAATACCTCCCTGAGTCCTTAGAGCAATCCTATAATACATATTTGTGTCAGATCACAGCGCAGGAAACCAGAGTACAGAGAAGTTAAGTGGTCAGACAGGTTGTAAGAAGAGAAGCTGGGATTTGAACCAGGGATCTGGCTCAGAGTCCAGGGTCTTAACTGCTATGTTTTGTCACAGAGACATTCAGTCACTGATTCAGTGACTTAGGCTTTTTCTCTAACTATAAAATAATGCACTTTTAGAAATAAAATATTTTGTCCTGGCTATGAGAATTCAAGTTACTTAGGCGATAGTCTTGGATGTTGGGAAATGATGCCTTATTAGAAAAATAGTTTTCTGAGTGTTTCATTTCTCGTTTATCATGTTGGATTGAATCCTATATGTCAAAACCTAATTTTCTCAAACTTACATTTTGTTTTTCAAAAGAGCTAATTGTTTGACAGTAAATAGTTAAAGATAAGTCTTGAAGTCTTGAAATGTTCTTATCTAGGCAGGTGAGTAAAGTGGAAATAAAATGATGCAAACTTCTTTGACTCTCCTTAAGTTTAGTACTCCAGAAACATAAGAACCAATGTAAATGATTCTATTTCCTAAAAATAGTTTTATTTCCTTTAATTATATTTTTCTGTGCTTTTGAAATGTAGTGCTTATGTACCAAAATTAGGAGACCATTTGAATGAAAACAGCAATGAAGAGCTGTTCTTGTAATGGAGTCACTGGGAGGTATCTGAAAATAGAAAGAGCCTGTAAAAATTTAGCTGTAGATTTATTGAAGTTGAGAGACATAGTTCACACAAAAAAAGGTCACTGTTTGCTATTAGGTTACAATCTACCACCAAATTTTATATATTAGATATCCATTGGAATTCATTAGGATAATAAAAATATATTACAATTGTTTGGGATGATTTAAAATGGTTATGATTAGACTTTGAGACCTCTGAGAAAAGATAGCTAAGAAAGGCAAGGAACAATGTTTGAGTTCTATGTGTAATGTCCAAAAAGTCCCCCCTTAGCTACAGTAATGTTTTATCTCTTAAGACCACTCCCTTTGGTTTCTTGAGGTCTGATGGCAGGAGACTCCATCTAATGGAATCCTCACATCCACAAACAATTCTTCTGTAACTAATCTTTACTTATTGGGGCTGTGGAGCAACATAAATCATCTGGGGAACCTGAATCCCAACAGAAGTAGAAGGAAAACAGCATATATTAGAGAATTAGGAAAATATCTTGCTGATACTTTATCAGTTTAGAAATGGTTACTTCTTAAATTCTTGAGTAATGAGATCGGTAATATTATCACCAATCTTCAAGATCAGAGTTGCCTGTAGTAATGGATACATTAAAAAATATATTAAATTAATTGTCTTCCCTAACTGGGCTGCCTTTAAATTCTCTTTCTAGTAAGAAACATGCTGAAAACTCTTCAATTTAAAAAGCAAAACAAAACAAACCCTTGAACCTAATTATTTTTGCTACTTCAGTTGTTTGTCTTTTACTTTCATAAGCTGCTGAAAGAAGCTTCTACTCCCTCTCTCACCCTTGCTTATCATAACTCCCTAACCACATTTTATTGCCTGGCTTTTGATTCAAGCACAACTCTGAAAACAAGCAAACAAAACAGAGCAACAACAACAACAAAACAAAATGAAATGAAGCAACTAAACAGTAACTCTTATAAGAGGCATTCAACCTCCTTGTTTCTAAAAGAAGTGAACATTTTCCATACCTTATCTAACTTTATCCCTAGTGGCGCTTGCTACTACTCCTTCCTCTATGTCTCTGACCCTTCTCTCCTCTGATTATCTTCCTACACTTCTGCCCATAGGTTCTCAAATGCCCTCTCAGGTTCTGTTTTACCCTTAGTATAAGTGTTGATAGTGCCCATGTTTCTAACTTCAAGGCCTCTTCTCCCCTCAATTTACATATTTTCCTCGGGAAATGCCATCTATTATCATTATTTTGAACTATCACCACCTTCCTGCTAATGATTTTATGATCTATGCCAGCCCAGGGCATATTCCTTAGTACCAAGTAGCATATTAAAAAAAACCCCTTAGTTTATTATGT
This sequence comes from Tolypeutes matacus, assembly GCA_026826555.1. Lineage (NCBI taxonomy): Eukaryota > Metazoa > Chordata > Mammalia > Cingulata > Chlamyphoridae > Tolypeutes > Tolypeutes matacus. The sequence goes on from JAKSZT010053783.1 coordinate 11,514,249, forward strand.
GATCTTGGATCTGCTCTTCAGCTTGTCCCTTAGGGACTGAATGTTTAATGACACTTTACCCTACTGTGACAGTGTGAAGCTGGGTGGACCCTAGAAGATCATGTCCTTAGCGCTAATCTATTCCTCTGGGTGTGAACCATCTTAGGTGGAATGTTTTAAATAACCCCAGTTTTATGCCTTTGATAAGAGTACTTCAGTGAAGCATGACTCTGAGTGGGTCTTTATCTTTTATACTGGAGTCCTTTATAAATGGGATGAATATACAGAGAAAGAAGGCTGAAGACACAGAGAGAAACCCCCAGAAGCTGCAAGAGAAAGTCCCAGAAGCCAGAAGCTGAAATCAATGGAACCCAGGAGAGAGAAAGCCACAGAAGGAACAGCCAGAAGCAGAAAGCAATGGAGGCTGGAGGAGAAAGCATAGACCAGCAGACACCACCATATGCCTTTCCATGTGACAGAGAAGACCAGGATTGAGTCACTGCAGTTGGTGTTTTCTGGGAGAGAATGTCACCTTATGCCTTGATTTGGACATTTTTCCCAGCCTCAGAACTGTAAACATAAAAGTTAATAAGTCCCTATTGAAAAAGCCAACCCATTTCTAGTATATTGCCTTGGCAGCCATTAGCAAATTAAAACAGATTTCGGTACCAGGAGAGTATGGTGCTGCAAATGCAAATAGCAAAAATGTGAAAGCAGATAGGCAGGAAGAATTGTGAGATGCTTGATAGAAAAGGCCTGTATTGCTTTGAAGAGACTGTTCGTAGCAACATGGATGCTAAAGATACTCCTGATGAGGCCTTAGAAATGATGAATGTGTCACTGAAAACTGGAAGAAAGCTAACTTTTGTTTTAAAGTGGCAGAGAACAAGGCAAAATTGTCTCCTGATGTTAGATGGAAGACAGAATTTCAAAGTGACAAGCTTGGATATTTCACTGAGGAGACTTCTAAACTAAATGTGGAAGTGTGGCCTGGTTTCTCCTTGCAGCTTATAGTAAAAATCAAGAGGAAAGGGATAAGCTAATAACTGAATTCCTGGGCACAAAGAAACCAGAAATTGAATGGTTTGGGAAATTCTGAGCTTCCAGAAAGTGAGTTACCAGAGAATAGTGCCCCATGTGAGGACTTAACCGAACATGGAATTAGTCAGCCATTACATTACAAGTCAGGATTGAAAATGCAGTTATTCAGGAAGGATCCGTTAAAGGTCTTACTGTCTGATGGCTTGGACCCCTGTGTGCTACATGTGAAACTGACCAATTTTTTGAGAGATATGTGTGAATGGAACCACTGCCAACCTGTACTAAAAGAAAACAGAGATACTGAAGGAAAAGTAACTTCAAAAGGCAGAATCATGGAAGCTGAGGTTTGGCCTGAAGACATCTCCGGACAGGAGCACGGACCCACCCATTTATACGGAAAAGTGAGTATGCCCCAGCACTTAAAGGAGTGGGCCTTCTGCCCTATTGTTTTAGGAACAGTGTGGCCGCCCCAGGCTTCAGAGAGGGTGGGGTACATTCTCCTGGGATTGGAGGGAGTCAGGTTATCACTCCAGTGTTAGTGGAAGGTGAGGCTTAGAGTTTGGCTGCCTCCTGGATGCTTGGTGAGAGTGGAGCAAAGAAGATGACCTCTGGGCAAGCCCCTGGAAAGAGTAAGGCTGCCACTCTTTAAGCCCCAAGGAGAAGAACCCATGGTTCTATAGATGGCTCTCAGACCTGAAATCCAGTGGCGTGTGACCTGCATGTATTTGACCTGTTGGGACCTGTGACCCCTGTTTTCCTTCCAATTTCTCATTATGGCAATGGGAATGTTTGTTCCATGACTATACCTTATTTGTATATTGGAAGCATATAACTTGTTCTAAGTTTCACAGGACCATTACCAGAGGGGAATTTTGTCTCAGGACAGACCATGCCTATAATCAATTTTGATACAATTTGTACTTAATCTTGTTTCTGCAAGGATTTAAGGTTTTTGAAATATTGTGTTGGAATGAATGTATTTGCATATGGAAAGAATATGTCTTTCTGGGGTCCAGAAGGTGGAATGTGACTCTTTGAAGCTGGGTGGACCCCAGAAGTTCATGTCCTTAGAACTAATCCATTCCTGTGGGTATTAACCATTGTAGATAGGACTTTTTGATTAAATTACTTCAGTTAAGGACCTTTGATTAGATTATTTCAATAAGGCATGCTCCAGGGTAGGTCCTAATCCTTATATTAGAATCCTTTATAAATGGGATGAATATACAGAGAAAGAAGGCAGCAGACACAGAGAGAAACCCCCAGAAGCTGCAAGAGAAAGTCCCAGAAGCCAAAGGCTGAAATCAATGGAATCTGGGAGAAAGAAAGCCACAGAAGGAGCAGCCAGAAGCTGAAAGCAATGGAGGCTGGAGGAGAAGAGAGAAGTGAGCAGACGCCACCATATGTCTTCCCATGTGACAGAGAAGTCCAGGATTGCCTGTAGCCAGTGGTCTTCAGGGAGAGAGCATAGCCTGATGCCTTGATTTGGACATTTTCCATAGCCTTGAAACTATAAGCTTGTAAGCTAATAAATCCCCATTGTAAAAGTCAAACCACTGCTGGTATATTGCCTTGGAAGCCTTTAGCTAGCTAAAACACCTTGCTTTTCTTACTGGATACCCTCTCTCTGGTGCACATGAGCACACACACTCACACACTCAGTAGAGTCACAATGCCTTATTCATTCTAACTCCTAAATATTTCTGAATCTGTCTCCTCCTGTTCATCACCACTACCATGAAGTCAGGTCCTCTTTCTTTCTGTCTTACTTTTACTATTATGTCTCATCCATTGGTTTCTAGTGTGGCCACACTTCTGTCTTCCAAACAAATGCCACATGGTTTCTACCATTTTTTGCTTGTTTCTCAACATATTTAATGGTCTTCCATGTGCCTCTGTTTTTGCACATGTTATCCAACTATGTGTCCAAGGGAAAAACCAAAATAAAAAACTAAATAGAGAACCATACCCTATTACCAATTTTTAGGATTTAGGCAGAGAAATAATACTGGTTGACAGGATTAAACAGAGCCAGACAATTTGTGATGGAATTCAGGAGGCAGGACTCTAAGAAATTCTCTGAGATTCCACAACTATGTTATTCAATTCAATACAGATATTAATCACCTTGAATGTGCCAGGCACTGAGCTGGGCCACCCATGATACAGCAGTGAAGAAGACAGTCAGCGCTTCACTTTTTCTGTTTACACTCTTGTGAACATGTAATACTTGTTATTAATTACTTGTTACATGCGTAAACAAGTAATGAGAAATGATCACTGTTAATAAAGGAAAACTACAGGGTAATATATGGAAGGATATAGTTAGAGATTCACCTAATCCAAGGGGTTAGGAAAAACTTCCATGAATACATGACCATTGAATTTAGATTTGAAAGATAAATAATAAATAGTGAGTTAAACTGGTGGTTTTGATATGGATGAGGATAGAATTAAATACTTGCCAAATGACACTTTTAACAAAGCAAATGCTAAAAACATTTGGAGTAATTTCCTGCCAGTACTAATTGAATAGAGAGACAGATGTGAAGAGAGAGAGAGCCAAAGAGAGAGACAGAGAGAGAGAGAGAGAGAGAGAGAATATTTAGGTACCTCACAAAGTCACACTGAATATATATTTCTTTTATAATGTGTCATCATAACATAGTCTTTGCCCATTTTTACTCTGTTATGATTGTATTTGATCATTCAAGGCTCAAGTCTCACACAAATCTTTCAATGCATAAATGACCATTCCTTTAGTTTGTGCTTTCTTAGAATTCATTTATAATTCATATTCCATTATCTCGAGATGACATATATTCTCTGGGTATTTTAGCCATTCTATTCTTCCTCTTTTTTTTCAAATTCCTGCCAGACCATTTATGTCTTCTACCTCCTTTTGGTTGTATTCCCTCCCACAACCATTATCTGAGTGGTCTAAGTGTCTTATTACTGAGTACTCTAATCACGTGAAAATTTCTCTTCTGACTTCCTTGTAAAGATAAACCATAAAGAAAACATTTTAATAGTGTAGTTATGGGCATACTGAATTTTATTTAATATGACCTAAAATATTAAATATTAATATTTATCTGATCAATACAACTATATAGGTTTATGTAGATTTACTTGTGTGTGTATTTTTCTAGAGAAAGTTATACCTATATTCCTTTTTTTAAAATATAGTTTTTATTTTTTTAAAAAAGATACATAGATTTCATAAATGTTACATAAAAAATATAGGAGATTCTCATATATAGGGGATTCCTGTATTATTCTTTATGAAATTCAGAGAAGCATATTAAAATAAGGTTGTTTCCCTTCAAAATACTCACGCATACATATACACACACACATGCTTTATAAATCATGTGAAGCATGGGTGCATGCCCACAACCACAATGGGGATCTCCCAGTTTTTCTTGATTCAAATAACTACCAGCAGAGATGAGTCTGGGCAAAGTTGTGAAGTGTGAATAATCTGTTGTCTGCTCTCCAGACTTTTCCTATGGCCTTTTCCCCTCTTCACACTTGAGCTTCTCCCCCATTAAAACAGAAAAGAACCTGACATTAGCCATTCATTCTTGGTATTCAGACGAAGTATATTCACACTGAATTGAATTTATCATATTTTTGTGCTTTACATTTTTATATCTAATTATGATAGAAATAAATTGCTCACAATGTAAGGAAGTGGGTAAACTGCTTGGATGCAGTTGGATGATGGGGAGTTGTATGGAGGTAACCCTTAGGTCATATTAGGCTTATGTGGCTCTTCCTGAAGGTAAAGCTGATTTAATTATTGGGATCATCCAAAGAAAGGCCAAAAGATATACAGTTAAGTATGACAAATGGGGCTGAGGTTGAAGAGCATAAATTTGTAGTGCCATCCTTGGCATGGTTATGCAATTTTTCTCTGTTAGTTTGGCATCTCTGTGTTTGTAGGAAGAATGCAGATTATAGCCTAGATCTGTGTTTTGGGTTTGGTTGGTGACTGTGTTGGAATCCTGAAAGGATCACTAGTGACTCACTGGGACTAGAGAATGAGTATTTTAAGCGATTCACCATGAGATCTAGTGCATTTGGGAAAGGAACAGCCACAAAATATCTAGTTGGGTGTAAACATAAAGTGACTAGCAGATAGAATGAAAGAGAGGACATGGCTAGCCTAAGATATCTTAAAGAACAAAAGTTGATTTTATACCAGGTCTAACTCAGGAGCCTAGCTAATATCAGACTTGATATTAAGATAGTATTATGGATTATCTGGAAATATGCGAAAGTATGTCTCTCCCAAGGTATATCCTTTAAAACTCAGGGAAGCAGTGAGAGCACTGGTTCTAGCAAGTTTATCAAATCATTTTTTTTTCTGTTGCAAAGACCACAAAGATTTAATTAAAATTACAGTGTCTCAAGCCTTGGTGCCCTACACTTAGGAACATCCCCAAGTACAAAATTTCTCCAGGGGCATTAGGCTCAGCAAAGATGAGCAAGCAGGGCTATAGACTCAGGGTCCAGCTGGCCAGTGCCTGGCCCCTCACCTTTCCTGTGGAGGGTATCGAATCACATTTTTCAGGTAATGATATAATTTGAAAATACTAAAGTTATGTCTCACCTACATATAACCTATAGTAAGTGCTTTAGAGCCATATATTTCTTATTGAAAATGTACTCATTCCATATTTTTTTTCATTTTAAGTCCTACAAATATTTTTAATCGTATATTAATAAAACATTCAGTTTTCATGATACTGAGAAATCATGTCAATTTCTGATTTATATGTAATGACTAAGAATATGATTAGATAATATTAAATTAATCTTAAGAGATGGAAGGGAAACAGAAGTTGTTAAAATATTTTCTAATTAAAATGCATTATTATTTAAATGATTAGTTCCTGTGTAAGTCACAAAATAAATATTCTGTATTTCAACCTTACAAAACTTTGCTAGAATTCATAATGTAAATTTAACATAAATTTTGAATAAATGTGGTAAATTATGTGAATAGCAAATATTCAATGTTTCCTTCTTTTTATTCAATAGTCTTTAGAGAGTTCTGTGACACTTGAAGATACAGATTTCTAAGTTTTCCTCATAATATAGTTTTTTTAATTAGATAAGTTGTGAATTTACAGAACAAGCATGCATATAATACAGGATTCCTGTATACCTCCCTATTATTAACATCTTGCATTGGTATGGTACATTTGTTAAATTGATGAAAACACATTTTTATAATTGTACTATTAACTGTAGTCCATTGTTTAAATTAGGGTTCAATGTTTATATAGTGAAATTCCATGGATTTAAAAAAAAATTCTTCTATTACCATGTATACAACTTACCATTTCCCTTTTAACCCCATGCAAATATATATTTCAGGGCAGTTAATTACATTCACAATGTTGTATTATCATCACCACCATCCATTACCAAAACACTGCTATCATTATAGGAATTCTATACATTTTAACCCTTATTCCTGATCCCTACCCCATCCGCTGGTAACCTATGTTCTACATTCTGATTCTATGAGTTTGCTTATTCTAACTATTTCATTTCAGTGAGGTCATACAATATTTGTCCTTTGGTGTTTGGTTTATTCCACACAACATGATGTCTTCTAGGTTCATCCATGTTGTCAAATATATCAGAGCTGCATTCCTGTTTACAGCTGAATAATATTCCATTGTATATAAACACCACATTTTGCTTATCCATTTATCAGTTGATAGACACTTGGGTTAGTTCCATCTTTGACAACTGTGAATAATGCTGCTATGAGTATCAGTGTTCAAATACCTGTTTTAGTCCCTTCTTTCAATTTTTTTGGACATATAACTAGAAGTGGGATTGCTGGATAATATGGTAATTCTATACTTAACTTTCTGAGGAAACACTAAACTGTCTTCCACAGCTGCTACACCATTTTACATTGCCACGAGCAATGAATGAGTGTTCTTAAAATTCATCCCACAAAACTAATTTACGTAATTCATAACAGGCACTGAAATTTAAAGCAAATTTGTGTATAAGGTCGGTGAAAATTATCATTTTAATATTTAAATTTAAGACCTAACTTTTTCTGTGGAAAAGTTTCATACATCTCTAAAAAAATTCATCTATCTTTTAAATGTGTCAGTATAATGTTTTGCCAAGAAGGAAAAAATTATTTTCTTTAAAGATGACAACAAAAATCACTTAAAATAGGAAGTTTATTAATAACTGAAAGAATTGGGGGGGGGATATATGTTCAGGCTTTCATCATGGAATCACAAGTAATGAAATAATGCTAGTACTAGACTAATTGTGCTATGTCTTTCTTGTGATGGACAGTATAAGGTCAAATTTGTGATGGTTGCTTGGGATCTATTTTAGAATATCTTATCACTTGATTGTAGCTATAGAAAATTTTATTTGAAGACAAACACATCTTACTGTCACCTCTAACCCCAACTTGTGATGCTAATATAAGCAAAGAATTGTGCTACTTGAAAAAGCCACTGATGACTACAGTTGAATTTGAAAGATAATCAGAAGAGCTCTCAATTGCCAAAAACGGGTACAAATGGAACAACAAATTAAAGTAGTATTGAATCATAATAAATAAAATAAACATCCTTGAGTCCATACTGATGTAAATAAATGATTGAATCAATAAATAAATGGTGGAGAAGAGACAAATATCCTTTGAAGGAGAATTCTGCATAATTTATGTAATACTCCATTTCAAGGAGGTGGAGCATACTTTTCTCTCCATACTTATGGGATATACGTAGTGACTTCCTTTCAAAGAGTACATTGTCTAAAGTTTGAAAAAGTTTTAACTTTACAGTGGAGAATTCTGAGAAACACTTCTTCAACCAGCTGTTCAAAATTAACATCAACAGAAATGGAGTTAAGTGCATAGTGTGTATACACACACACACACACACATATATATATTTGACATAACGAGACTGGGGATTGAACCCAGAATCTCGTATGTGGGAGGCCAGTGCTCAACCACTGAGCCACATCGACTCCCCTGTGTTGGCTCCCTCATCTGTTTGCTTGTTGTTTGCTTGTTGTTTGCTTGTTTTCTTTGGGAGGCACTGGGAACTGACCCCAGGACCTCCCATGTGGGAGGCGGGTGCTCAATTGCTTGAGCCACATCTACTCCCTATATTCGTGATATGATATGGTGAGAATGGAACTTATCTCTGTGGTCTTCCTCCCCAAAACCCATTATCCCAGACTAATAATAAAAAAATTACACAAATTCTAACTGAGGGACATTCTACAAAAAGTATGACCAGTATTCCTCAAATCATTCAATAACAAGGAAAGTCTGAGAAACTATGACAGCCACGAAAAGCCTAAGGAAACATAATGGATAAATTGTAATGTAGTATCCTTTGGCATCCTGGAATAGAATTGAAAAATAAGGAAATCTGAATAAATTATGGACTTCAGTTAATAATAATGTATCAATATTGGTTCTTTAATTTGACTAAGATTTGCACTAATGTACGATGTAATATTAGGGAAAATGTGTGTAGTGGATGTGGGAAACTGTACTATGTTTGAAAATTTCTGTATATCTGAAACCATATTCTAAAACAAAATGTTTATTAAATAAAAAAAGGATAAAATGGTCTTTTAGCAACCAGAGACTCAAATCAGAGTCTGGGAGACAGAGTACGTAAATCTACATGCTTCTCCAATTAAAAAATAAAATCTGGTTTTTGTGTAACTTTTTTCTTTATTTTCTTATGGCATCATTTGTATTTCTGAAGTATTTTAATATGGCAATCTGCTGTTTTACATGCTTTAGATCAAAATCAGGCATTTACAGGCAAACTAATGTACTTACTTTAGTCACTTATTTTGACTTAAGTTCCTGTTTTTTGTTTTTTTCCATTGCACTTTTATTTTCCCATTGCACTTTTATTTGAATGTAATATTTGGGGCAAATTTCCAAAAGGGCCAATATTTCCCAATTTATCTGAGGTTTAATAAAATAATCAACAAAACAGTATTTGGGATTTCAGTTTTTCACCCTTATTATTAAGACTTACTGCCTCCCATCTTGTAAATTTATTGAGCATTTACAGTGTACTAGGCACAATATAATATACAGAAAACATTGTCCCTGCTCTTCAGGTGCTTACATTCTAAAAGAAAAAAAAATACGCTTCTTTTAAAATGGTATTTTTGTTTGGTGTTTTCTGCAAGGCACTGAGGAAATAGTCTGTAGGGTGAACTTTGGGTATAACTTAGCCCCATCTTTATTTAGAGAATAGAGAAGAGAAAGGATTTAAAGGCAGACAGTGACAGACCATTCAAGATAGTAGGGCTTAAAGGGAGATAGGTAAACACAATTCATCAACTAAGGTGAGATTTGCTGCAATAAATAGGATGAGGAAAATAGTTTGTGGGATGCAAGCAAAAGAAGTAGGGTAATATCTTAGACATCGAGTGGAGCCAGAAAAATCATGCAGCCTTTTTCCAAGTACATGGCCACCAAGTAGGAATGGTTGGTGAAGAGAGAGAAGAAGGCTAAGAAAAGGAATGTAATCCTGTGCACCTGACAAGTAGAAAGAATAAGAGCAAAATCGAAGGCAGACTACAAGAGTATCAAGAAATTCTTAAAAACCAAAAGTGGAAGCACAAAACTTATGGTTAATACTATCCAGCATCATGATGGGCCAAGAACATTATGGCTTGTGGTTTCCTTAGTTAGAAAATACCATATACCAAAAATTTAAATGGAGCACATTACTTTTATCCAATTGACAGTGCCCCCAATAGAAATTGATTTTTTTCGTGGGGCAGGGGGGCAGGGAGAAGGGAGAAGGAGGGTGGGAAAGGAGAATAGGACATAGTTGGGAACAGTAGTTACATGAGTAGTATTTTTGTTGTTATGATAAACTTTGTATGTAAACTTGGTAAAAACCCATTAGCTGCCAAAAACCAATAAGAAATAAATTTCCAAAAATGTACAATTTCTTTTAGAGAAGTTTCAGAACCAAAAGACTAATTTACATGAAAAGCTGTAGAGAAAATAGTTAAAAAGTTCATTCATAAATCTTTTATTTACTTTACATCAACTTAATACACATGTTCTTAATAACAATTATGCTTGGATTGTTCATGAAAATTTCATAAGACATTAAACAAAGCTAGCCATCAACAAGTTATTTCTCTGTTAACTACTTTTACAGCACGTGCATGTTAGGCAAGTACCAAAAAAAAAATCACAAAAGCAATAAACCTAAAAAAAGTTAAATACATGATTTTTGTTTGTTTGTTTTATTGCTGTGCTGGTTACATATGAAGTAATAGATATCAGACAACTCATTTTTACTGCATTGTTACTTGCACATTTGTTCTTAGGTTGCCTAAAACATTTAAATACAAATAAGAAAATGAAATAATTTTAAAAGTAACCAAAAAATACAAAAAAATTTTAAAAAATTTTTGGAGAGGTTTTGGATCACAAAGGGTCACAGAAGTGCAGGGAAGAATCACTGGCGTGGGGTGTCAGTGATGGAGGATGCATGGGAAGGGGTTCACATGAGGAATGCTCTAAGATATATGAATATATTCAAGTGTTCATGGGACATTGTCTCCGTGGGTGAAGATCCACACAATAACTGAAAGAATATTGAATTTCCATCCTGGGGAGTTCTGCTACATTCTGTGATAAGACAGCAAGAATCCCCTGAGTGCAAGGGCAGTGCCTAGTGAAGGAAGACAGACCATTATGCCAGGCCTTTGAAAATGGTGATTGTACTTATGGACCTTTTCTTTTGAAATTGAAACTTAACCTAGTATTATATACTGCCTAAGAGTTACCTCCTGAAAGCCTTCTTGTTGCTCAAATATGGCTTTTCTCTAAGCTGAGCTCAGCACATAAATGCACTACCTTCCCCACCCCACACCCACCCCTGGTGAGGGACATGACTCCCAGGGATGAGCCTCCCTGGCACCAAGGGATTATTACCAAGCATCAAGTAGCAATGTATCTGGAAAATGAACTTGACCAAAAGGGGGAAATTGTAAATACAAATGAGTTTTTATGGCTAAGAAATTTCAAAATGAGTTGGGAGGTCATTCCAGAGGTTACACTTATGCAAGTCTCAGCAGGATCTTATTGACTGCCACAGTAAATAGTGCCTCAAATAGTGGAGCTCCTGAGGGCTCTAGAGATATCCAGAAACTATAAGCAGGGCAGACAGCTCAGGAATTTGACACCCTGTCATGGAACTTACTTTGGAATTTATGCACCCCAGTATAACAGTTAGACTCATTTATAGGTTCTCTACATATGGCTCTTCTATTTGAACCTATAATTAGCACTATCCTTGATAAATATATGTTCCAGAGACTTAAATCTTTGGTCCGTCCATGTGCCAGTTGAGCTCCGAATTTCAGCAGAGTTGCAACACCTACTCTCCAGTTCATTGGACTCACCCGGGACAACTAACAAGGATATGATGGTAGACAATACCCATCCCAAGGAACAGAGAGTGTCTGCAACTGCAAGCAAGATAGCCCCATCCATCTGCCCCATGGGATCTAAGCCCCCTCTCAATTAGAGGCAGAGTGGGCATCACCATTCCAAAATCCTCAAGATTGGGGAATGAACAATGGACTAAAGTAGACTTATTATTATTCTACTATTGACTTATTATTATTCTACCAGTTGAAGAACTCTTATCATTGATGTAAAGGCAGTGGCCACCAGAGGTTCTGAGGAATGGGAGAGGGAAGAATAGGTATAATATGGGGGCTTTGGGGGACGTTGGATTTGTTCTGTATGACATTGTAGTGACGGATACGGTCCATTCTATATTTTGTCATAACTTACAAAATTCTGTGGGACAAAGTTTAAATTATAATGTAAACTGTAGTCCGTGTTTAGTAGCAGTGCTTCAATATGTGTTCATCAATTGTAACAAATATACCGCACTAATAAAGGATGTTGTTAATGTGGGAAAGTGTGGGAGGGGGAGAGAGTGTTGCATATGGGAATCTTTTATATATTTTTATGTAGCATACATGTAATCTAAAGCTTCTTTAAAAAAAAATTAAAAAAATAAAGCTACAATAAATAAATACAAATAAAACGAGTGTAGCAAAAATAATGAAAGCAACAGCAGGTAACTTCACAAATAATGGAATGTGAACCATTTATGCCCTTCTCCAAAGTAAATTGGGTCACAATTTTGTCTAAAAGTAACACTTCTGTGGCTGTAGTCAAAGGTATGCACATTTAAATTGTGTATTTCATAGATACACAAGGTTCAACATGTGCTATTCATGCGATATCTATTTCTACCACGGCCTTGAAATTGCTCCAAACCTTAAATTACCCACAATAACTACACGTGATTGCAACCAATTATCCATTTTACTCCCCGACCAGGACAAACCAACATGTAGGCAGTTTTCTTTGCTTAGACATGAAAGCAGTTTTAAGCCACAAGGTACCCTAAGTACTATGGCAAACATTTATAACTTGTGTAAAAATTCCCCATCCCCATGTTGGCCACCTCAAGATGAAAACAAGTAGCTCCCTAAATGTTAACTGGCTCTACTTCCCTAATATTAACCATAAAAACCATATGGGAAATACAGAAATTCCAATAGAAGTAACATATACCTGTCATAAATGGTGAACAAAATACTATTTGTGGGACGGCATGAATAACAAATGGTCTACTGTGTAAATTTTAGAATGAAGCAGACAAAGTTGGAAGGTTGATTAATTTTCCCTTCCTTCTCCTGCTTCATTTTCATCTCCTTGGGTATCCATGTCCACAATGGCAGGTTGTCTTTCAGTAATTACCTTATTAGTGTGCTGTCTTTGTATGACTCTTCACTTAATGTATCAAGGTCAGTAATGGCTTCATCAAAACTGTCTTTGCAAGAGAGCAGGCTTTCTCTAGGGAGTTCACAATTTCATAATAGATCACAGAAAAGGTAAGGCCAGACCTAATCTGATAGGATGTATTGGTTGCATTTCCTTTTTGCTGATTTCAAGTGCTGCTTGGTATGTTTGTTGTGACGGATCCACAGTCCCTTTCTTGTCATCGTCAGCAGCAACCTCGGCCAAGTAACAATAGTAATCTCCTTTCATTTTCAAATAGAAGACTTTGCTCTCTGCTTGTGAGGCATTAGGGATCAAGAACCTTTCAAAAAGAGACAAAAATATGGAACGAATTTGTGTGTGATCCTTGTGCAGAGGCCATGCTAATCTTCTCTGTATAGTTCCAGTTTTAGCATATGTGCTTCCAAAGCAAGCACCCTGTTTTTTAATTACTCAGTGTAATTCAGTTTTTTAAAAATTGCAACTTGGGTTAATAATATATTTCCTTATAGCCTGTGAATGAATATTAGCAATATAACTGTATACAATAAGCCAAATATAGAGAGGTGTCCTCTCAAAACACCCTTAAGGCTCAGGTTCACTGAGGCCTAAGAAAGCTTTGCCATCATTTTTATCTTTTGAAGTTCATTGTCATGATGAGATTAATAATAATGGTATTAAAAATAAAACAAAAATTAGTAAATAGGTAAAATAAAAATTAACTTCTAGCATTATTTTCACAAATACACTAACTATTAAGGCAGGCTGTCTATTTATGGTGGGTATGTGGCTTGGTAGAATGCTCATGTTTAATTTGAGGCCCAGTCCTAGTAAATTCCAGTTCTCATAGTTTTTATAATTTAAATTTAATTTTTTTATTTTCCTTTTTTTCTTTTGAAATTATGGGGTTTTTTTTTTTACTTTATTTTGTACATTTAATAAATTGAAAATACAAACAATTAAAAACTAAAAAGTAAACACAATGAAAAAATATATACATTTATCAATTAAATGTAACGGATACATATAAAAATTTTTTTGAATCAAACAATATGTTACACAATATATTTGGTTCATAGTAGCGTATTCATGCAGTATTTGTCCTTTTGTGTCTGGCTTGCTTCGCTCAACATAATGTCCTTTAGGTTCATCCATGTTGTCATATGCTTTACGACTTCATTTCTTCTTACAGCTGCATTAATATTCCATCGTGTGAATAGACCAGAGTTTGTTTACCCATTCATCTGTTGATGGACACCCGGGTTGTTTCCAGCTTTTGGCAATGGTGAATAATGTTATGAACATCGGTGTGCAGATGTCTGTTCATGTCATTGTTCTCATTTCTTCTGAGTATATACCCAGTAGTGGCATTGCAGGGTCACATGGCAAGTCTATATTCAACTTCTTTGTCCTCCATAGTGGCTGTACCATTCTGCATTCCCACCAACCGTGAAGAAGTGTTCCTATCTCTGCACATCCTCTCCAACTCTTGTAGTTCTCTGTCTTTTTAATACTGGCCATTCTGTTAGGTGTGAAATGATATCTCATTGTAGTTTTGATTTGCATTTCCCTAATCATGAGTGATGTTGAGCATTTCTTCATGTGTTTTTTTGCCATTTGTATTTCTTTGGAGAAATGTCTATTCAAGTCTTTTGCCCATTTTTTAATTGGGTCATTTGTCTTTTTATTGTTGAGTTGTAACATCTCTTTATATATCCTGGATATTAAACCCTTATCAGATATGTGATTTCCAAATATTTTTTCCCATTGAGTTGGCTGCCTTTTCACCCTTCTGACAAAGTCCTGTGAGGTGCAAAAGTGTTTAATTTTGAGGAGGTCCCATTTATCTATTTTTTCTTTTTTTGCACATGCTTTGGCTATAAGGTCCAAGAAACCACCACCTACTTCAAGGTCTTGAAGATGTTTCCCTACATTTTCTTCTAGTAGTTTTATGGTCCTGGCTTTTATATTTAGATCTTTGATCCATTTTGAGTTGATTCTTGTATAGGGGGTGAGATAGGGGTCCTCTTTCATTCTTTTGGTTATAGATATCCAGTTCTCCCAACACCATTTGTTGAAGAGACTGTTTTTTTCCCGTTAGCATGGGCTTGGTAGGTTTGTCAAAAACCAGTTGACTGTACAGGTGAGGGTTTATTTCTGGGTTCTCAATTCTATTCCACTGATCAATGTGTCTATCTTTATGCCAGTACCATGTTTTTTTTTTTCTTTCTTTTTTTTTTTCCCGGGAGGTCCCGGGGATTGAACCCGGGTCCCTCCATATGGGAGACGGACGCCCAACCAGTTGAGCCACATCCAACCCCCATACCATGTTGTTTTGACCACTGTAGCTTTGTAATATGTTTCAAGGTCAGGCAGTGAAATTCCTCCCATGTCACTTTTCTTTTTTAGAATACTTTTGGCTATTCGGGTACACTTACCCTTCCAGATGAATTTGGTAATTGCCTTCTCTAATTCTGTAAAGTAAGCTTTTGGGATTTTGATTGGTATTGCATTGAATCTATAAATCAGTTTGGGCAAGATTGACATCTTCACGATATTTATTCTTCCAATCCATGAACACAGAATGTCTTTCCATTTGTTTAGGTCTTTTAAAATTTCTTTTAGCATTGTTTTGTAGTTTTCTGCATGTAGGTCTTATACTTCTTTGGTTAAATTAACTCCTAGGTATTTGAGTCTTTTTGTTGCTATTGGAAATGGAATTTTCCCCCTGATTTCCTCCTCAGATTGTTCAGTACTAGTGTACAAAAACATTACTGATTTTTGCATGTTGATCTTGTATCCTGCCACTTTGCTGAACTCATTTATTAGTTCAAGTAGCTTTGTTGTGGATCCTTCAGGATTTTCTAAGTACAGGATCATGTCATCTGCAAACAGTGAGAGTTTTACTTCCTCTTTTCCTATTTGGATGCCTTTAATTTTTTTGTCTTGTCTAATTGCCCTAGCTAGAACTTCTAGTACAATGTTGAATAACAGTGGCGACAGTGGGCATCCTTGTCTTGTTCCTGATCTTAGAGGGAAAGCTTTCAACCTTTCCCCATTGAGTATGATGTTGGCTGTGGGTTTTTCATATATGGCTTTTATCATATTGAGGAATTTTCCTTTTATTCCTATCCTTTGGAGTGTTTTTATCAAAAAAGAATGTTGGATTTTGTCGAATACCTTTTCTCCATCTATTAAGATGATCATGTGGTTTATTTTCTTTAATTTGTTAATGTGGTGTATTACATTGATTGATTTTCTTATGTTGAACCAGCCTTGCATACCAGGAATAAATCCCACTTGGTCGTGATGTATAGGTCTTTTGATACACTATTGGATTCGATTTGCAACTATTTTGTTGAGAATTTTTGCATCTATGTTCGTTAGAGAGATTGTTCTGTAATTTTCTTTTCTTGTAGAATCTTTATCTGGCTTTGGTATTAGGGTGATGTTGGCTTCATAAAATGTGTTGGGTAATTTTCCCCCCTCTTCAATTTTTTGGAAGAATTTAAACAGGATTAGTGTTAATTCTTTTTGAAATGCTTGGTAGAATTCACCTGTGAAGCCATCTGGTCCTGGAACTTTTCATTGCTGGGAGATTTTTGATGACAGATTCAATCTCCTTAAATGTGATTGGTTTGTTAAGTTCTTGTATTTCTTGTAGCATCAGTGTAGGTTGGTTGTGCGTTTCTAGAAATTTGTCCATTTCATCTAGGTTAAGGTTTTTGGCATATAGTTTCTCATAATATCCTCTTATGATTCTTTTTATTTCTGTGAGGTCATTTGTAACTTCCCCCCTTGCATTTCTGATTGTATTTATTTGCATCTTCTCTCTTTTTTTCTTTGTTAGTCAGCGAGGGGTTTGTCAATTTTATTGATCTTCTCAAAAAACCAGCTTTTGGTTTTGTTGATTTTCTCTATTGTTTTTCTGTTCTTGTTTTCATTTATGTCTGCTCTAATCTTTATTATTTCTTTCCTTCTGCTTGCTTTGGATTGGTTTGCTGTTCTTTTTCTAGTTTCTCTAGTTGTTCAGTTAAATCTTTGAGTTTAGCTCTTTCTTGTTTTTTAATATAGGCATTTAGGGCTATAAATTTCCCTCTCAAGACTGCTTTCGCTGTATCCCATAAGTTTTGATACGTTGTGTTCTCATTTTCATTTGTCTCAATGTATTTACTGATTTCACTTGCAATTTCTTCTTTGACCCACCGATTTTTCAGGAGTGTGTTGTTCAGTCTCCACAAATTTGCAAATTTACTTTTTTCTTGTCTATGATTGATTTCTAGTTTCTTTCCATTATGATCTGAGAAGGTGCTTTGTATAATTTCAATTTTTCTATATTTATTGAGAGCTTTATTGTGACCTAACATGTGGTCTATCCCGGAGAAAGATCCATGGGCACTTGAGAAGACTGTATGACCCACTGAGTTTGGATGCAGTGTTCTGTATATGTCTGTTAGGTCTAACTTGTTTATCATATTGTTCAAGTTCTCTGTTTCCTTGTTGATCTTCTGTCTAGTTGTTCTATCTAATGATGTGAATGGAATGTTGAAGTCTCCAATTATTATTGTAGAAATGTCTATTTTTCCCTTCAGTTTTGCCAGAGTTTGTCTTATATATTTTGGGGCACCCTGGTTAGGTGTATAAATATTTGACTGTTATATCTTCCTGGTGGGTCATCCCTTTTATTAATATATAATGGCCTTCTATATCGCTTATAACTTTTTTGCATTTAAAGTCTGTTTTGTCTGATATTAGTATAGCTACCCCTGCTCTTTTCTGGTTACTATCCACGTGGAGTATCTTTTCCCAACCTTTCACTTTCAGGCAGTTTGTATCCCTGGGTCTAAGGTGAGTTTCTTGTAAGCAGCATATGGATGGCTCATGTTTTTTTATCCACTCTATCAGCCTGTATCTTTTGACTGGGGAGTTTAATCCATTCACATTCAATGATATTACTGTAAATGCACTATTTACTTCCTCCATTTTATTCTTTGGTTTTCATATGTCATCTTGTTTTTGCCTCTCTTTTTACTCTTTTGGTTATCCTTTCTGCTCTTCTTTCTTCTATACTTTCCTCCAAGCCTCTCTCTCCTGTCTTTTTCTTTCAGGTTCTAAGACTTCCTTTAATATTTCCTGCAAAGGTGGATTCTTTTTTGCAAACTCTCTTAGTTTCTGTTTGTTTGTGAATATTTTATACTCACCTTCATATTTGAAGGCAGTTTTGCTGAATAAAGAATTCTTGGCTGACAATTTTTCTCTTTTAGTTTCCTAATTGTATCATACCACTGTCTTCTCGCCTCCATGGTTTTGAAGAGAAATCTGCACTGTCTTACTGAATGTCCCTTGTACGTGATCATTTATTTCTCTCTTGCTGCTCTGAGAATTTTCTCTTTATCTTTGACATTTGACATTCTGAGTAGTATGTGTCTTGGCATAGGTCTATTTGGATTTATTCTGATTGGGGTACAGTGTGCTTCTTGGACATCTAAGTTCATTTCTTTCATGAGAGTTGGAAATTTTCAGCTATTATTTCCTCAAATACTCTTTCTGCCCCTTTTCCCTTCCCTTCCCCTTCTGGAACTCCCATGACATGTATGTTGTTGCATTTTGTGTGTCATTCAACTCTCCGAGCCTCTGCTCAATTTTTTTCCATTCTTTTATCTCTCTGTTCTTTCCTCTCTTCAATTTTAGCTGCCCTGTCTTTGGTATCACTTATTCTTTCTTCTATCATTTTGAGTCTGCTGTTGTATGCCTCAAATGTGTTTTTGACCTCACCTACTGTGTCTTTCATTCCCATGAACTCCGTTACTTTTCTGTTCAGAATTTCAAATTCTTCTTTGCGTTCGCTCAATGTCTTCTTGATATCATTTATCTCTTTAACTATATTGTCTTTCAACTCATTAATTTGATTTTGTAAATTTGTGCTCATCTCACTGATTAGTTCTCTCAAATTCTGCATCTCTTCTGGGACTTTGATGTATTCCTTTTCTTGGGCCATGTCTTCTATTTTCTTAGTACGGCTCATAATTTTTTGCTGGTGTTTACGCATCTGGTTAGGATGTAGTTTACTCAGATGCTCCATCTCTTTCTCTTTTATAAGGATTTAGTAGCAGGAGGCTGTGAGTTACCACATCTCTTTGATTTTTGGCTTGACCTGGATTGTTAGTATTGTCCTGCTGGTTGCTCAAAACTTGGCACTGGACCCAGTAATTGGTAGTTGAGTCACTTCCTAGGGCCTTGAACAGGGAGACTATAGAGGCCAGGAAAAACCTCTCCTACTTATTTTTATAATTTTCTTATGTGCACTTCCTTTGTCTGCCAGGAGATGGCACTTTTGGCAGCTCTCAATTCAATGCTTGGTCGGAGTGTATTTTTTGTGACACAGACCAGATCAGTGTGATAGACCTTCCTGTCTGGGGGCTAAGAGGCTTGTAATTCAAACTTTCTGAGACAGTTCTCCTGTCTTCTCTGGCAGTCCCCTCCCTTTTCCCAGATAGGAAATATTTCCAGTCCCCTCTGAGTTCTCAACAAATCAATCCCTGTTAGTAGAGGAGGAGATTGGGAGGTTTGTATATCTTTAGCCCCTTGCAGGCTCCATGGCAAACAATGGTGCAGCGCCACACGGCCTGGAAGGGGTCTCCGGACATGGCAGACCAAACCTGTGAGTCAAAAGCCAAGTCAGCCCCAGGCTCTCTCTCCCCTCTCCTATGGAGTCCTCAGCAATTCATCCAGGCTAGAAGAGAGGGAGACTGGGAAGGTCAGATTTCTCCAGTCCTTTGTAGCTTCCCAGGGCAAACCACCATGTGGTCCCACCTGGCCTGGAAGGGTCCGTGGGGCTCCACAGCCTTAATTTGCGGGTCAGAAAGTGAGTCAGGCTTAGCTGTGTCCCTCTCTCTCCCCTTTCCTGGGGTGGTAGATCCCTGGATTCCCCTTTGTCTGTAGTCACAGGCCCAGAGGCCCGAGAATCCTGAAAAGTCTTTAGTGTGGGGGAGGGTGTCGGCAGCAGCAGCTGCTGCTGGTTCCAATTCACAGTTCTGTCATCGCAATTTCCTTCTTTTGTCCCTCTCTCCTCTGGGTGGTGTGCAGCCTTCACCTACTGTCCTAAACCCTAGAAGATCTTTTTCGAGGCTGTTTCAGCCTGTCCTCTGGCTATTTTTCTGGAGAAGAGATTCCCATGTCTTACTAGTCTGCCATCTTCCTGGAATTCCTCTCAAAACCAATTTATACATGTAGATGCAATCTTAGAAAATTTATATTCCACAAAATTGTCTCTCTCTCTCTCTCTCTCTTTTCTTCTTACTCCTATGACGTTTTTGAAATGCTGGAGAGAAAACATTTAAAATTTAGCCTTTAACTAAAGTATTTGGGCATTTACTTGGCATGATCATCTTTCTTACGTGGCTTATAACTTTTAACCCAAGAAAGAAAGTATGTGTTATCTCCTAAGTCAGACTTAGTGACTTTGCCAAAAGAAGTTCCTTGAATGTAACAATAGCATATTCTCTGCCATCTCTGATGAGTTTATATTAATGGTGACTCAGAGCAGAATCCACGTCAGTCTCATAAAAGGCATAGTCTTAATATTTAACGGTTGTTTGCAGTGGAATATTTTTTATAATGTTTTACTACTGAAGGTAAATATATTGAATTATAAATATTTAATTGTACAACTGTGTGACAATTTGCAGTTACTTTATGTAGCCCAAAAAGAAAAATATTATGTTCTTCAACTAATCCATTCCTGTGGGTGTGGGGTCCTTTTGACTGGACTATATCAGTGTAGCATGACTCACATTGGGTCTCTGCCCTCTTACTGGAGCTTTATATAAACAGAGACACAGAGAGCGAGTCACAGAGAAGAAGCCACCATTTTTGAACCTGCCATGTGAGAGAGGACTCAAGGATCTGTAGCATCCAAAGCTTAAGCACAAAGCCCCCCAGAGGCTGGGCCCATGTAGCAGCTCAAGGCTGAAGAGATGAGTCATATGCCTGATAGCTCACAGCTGAACTGGAGAAGAAAGCAAAGCAGCCGAGACTGAGAAAGGAGGCCCGAAAGAGACAAGCTCTATGCCTGGTTGCCCACAGCTGAGCTTTAGGAGATGGTAGATTCTGATGGGGAAGGCAGGGACCTTGGCAGAGATCAACCATCTTCTTCACCACATGGCAGGACACCAGAATCACCCATAGCTGACTTTGGTAAGGAAGCATCTCTGATGGTGCTTTGATTTGGACATTTCACAGCCTGGAATGGTAAGCTTTTAACTTAAATAAAATCCCCATTATAAAATCCAACCATTTCTGGTACTTTGCATCAGCAGCCCTGTGGCAAACTGAGACAAAAATTGGTACTGAAGGAGTACGGTTGTGCTGCTTGCAATTGCCAAAAATATTGGAACAGCTTTATATATGGATAAGGGGTATTTTGGGGAGGAATTGTGTATGATGCTTGATAGAAAAGGTCTAGATTGCTTCAAAGAGACTGTTGGTAAAAATATGAACACTGAAGATAGTTTTGATCAGGTCTTAGATGGAAATGATGGATAGGTCATTGAAAGCTGGAAGAAAGGTGATCTTTGTTTCAAAGTGCCAGATTGGCAATAGTGAGTTCTGATATTAGAAGAAAGGCAGAACTTGAGTGATCATATTGGATATTTAGCTGAGGAGATCCAGGTTAAATATGGAAGGTGTGACTTGGCTTCTCCTTGCAGCTAACAGCAAAGTTTGAAACAAAAGAGATAAGCTAAAAACTGAACTTCTGGGAACAAAGAAAGCAGAATTTGATGGTTTGGGAAATTCTGAGCTTCTGGAAAACAACCCCCCAGAAGATAGTGCCCCATGTGAGGACTTAACTGAAGTTGGAAACAGGCAGCCATTTCCTTGTAAGTCAGGATTGAAAATGGAGTTATCCAGGAAGGACTTGTTGGCTTGGATCACTGTGAACTGCAGGCAAAACCAGTGAGCTTTGTGAGAGATCTGTCTGAATGAAACCACTCTCAGCTTAGACTAAAAAATACAGAAAAGGGAGAAATCGAAGGAGAAAACACTACAAGAGGAAAACCATGAAAGCTAAGGTCTGGACATTTTCTCAGTCCAGGAGATGGACCCCACCCATGTGGGCTGAAAGGGTGGGTTTGTTCCAGCATGTGAAAAGGGTATCTCTTCCAGCCCATTGTTCAGGGATATTTCAGCTGCCCCAAGCTACAGAGAAGTTAGTGCACATTCCCCCCGTGGTTGGAGGGAGTTAGGTTGTCACTCCACTGTTCTGAGGGGTTTGGGCCTATTCTCCATCGATTACGGAGAATTAGGTCACCATTCTACTTTTCTGAGTGGATTGGGCCTTTTCTGAGTGGATTGGGAGAATGTTACTGCCACCCTACTGTACTAAAGGGGTTGAGATTTGTCGCCCAGAAATTGAGAAAAGTGTGGTCGTCACTCCAATGTTCTTGGAGGCTAAGGTCTAGAGCAAGGTCACCACCTCTAGGTGCTTGATGAGGGTGGAACTGAGAAGATGGCCACTGTCAAACCCTTGGAAGGGTTGGGCCTCATGAGGTCCTGAGAAGAAGAGGACTTCATTCTAGAAATGACTCGCAGACTTTGAAATCTAATGGAGTAGGCCTTGCAGGTTTTTGGAACTCTTTGGGAACCGTGACACCTGTTTTCCTTCCAATTTCTCCTGTGCTGATTCTGTGACTGTCTCTTCTTTTATATTGGAAGCGGATAACTTGTTTTCTAAGTTTCAAAGGTTGACAGCCAGAAGGCTTTTTGCCCCAAGACAAACTACATGCCTATAACTGATTTTTATGATATTTTTTACTTAGCATTGCTACTGAAATGATTTAAGGTTTTTGAAATATTGTCACGTAATGAATGTATTTTGCATATGGAAAGAATATGTCTTTTTGGGATTGAGAGGGTGGAGTGTGACAGTTTGGAGTTATTTTATGAATCCCCCACAAAAACAATTATGTTCTTGAACGAATCGAAACCTGTGGGTGTGGGGCCCTTTTGATTGGACTATGTCAGTGAAGCATGACTCAGTTTGAGTCTCTGCCCTCTTACTGGAGCTTTATGTAAATGGAGACAGAGAGAGAGACACACACACACAGAAAAAGGAAGCCACCATTTTTCACCCTGTCGTGTGAGAGAGGACTCGAGGATCACTAGCAACCAAGGCTTTAGCATGAAGCCTCCAAGAGGCTGGGCCCACATAGCAGTTCAAGGCTGAAGAGATGAGCCATATACCTGATAACTCAGAGCTGAGCTTCAGGAGACAGTAAATTCTGAAGGGGAGGGCAGGGACCTCAGCAAAGATAAGCTGCCATCTTTGCCATGTGGCAGGATGCCAGGATTACCTGTAGCTGACTTTGGTGAGAAACCATCTCTGACAGTGCTCTGATTTGGATATTTCACTGTGTGGGAACTGTATGCTTTTACCCTAAATAAAATCTCCATTATAGAAGCCAATCCATTTCTGGTACTTTTCTTCAGCAACCCTGTGGCAAACTAAGACAAATTGTGAATTGATTTTTCTCTAACTTTTTCTTTCATGATTTTTTCTATTGACCAATAGTCATCAAGTAATATAAAAATGTACTCAACAGATAAGTATTGAGTTATAACTATGTGTATGTAGGACTAGGTGTTGAAAGAGATTGAAAGAAGAGTTAGACATGAATCTTGCCAGAGAACTTACAGTCTAGTGAAGCAGGGATGAAATAGTTAATGATATAGGGTACTGTAATAATATATTATCATATATAATATCATATTGTCTAATGCATGTTGAAAATGATTTAGTGGTAATGAACATTAGGGTTAATAGCACTGAGTACTTATTCCAAGCTGGGAGGTTCTGGAAGGTTAATAGAGGGGAAGACACAGCATTTGAGCTGGGCCTTAGTGAAGGTTGGGTTCTGGGAGATGGAGAGGAGAGCACAAGTATTTCAAGGAGAGGGTACAACATGGGTGTTTTAGTTTGCTGAAAGCTGCTGGGAGCTATAAACCAGAAATAAGTTGGCTTTTATAATGGGAATTTATTAGATTAAAAGCTTACAGTTATAAGGCTGTGAAAATGTCCAGGAAATCAAGGCATCATTGAGATGCGGTCTCACTGAAGGATGGCTGCTAGTGATCCTAGATTCCTCTCTCAGATGGCGAAACACAAAGAGCCATCTGCTTCTCTTCCAGATCTCGTTGCTTCAACTTCTGTCTGTTCCATCTGTGGCTTCCTTTCTCCTGGGTTCCCCTCTGAGATCCTGGGTTCCTTCTGTCTTTATGGCTTTTTCTCTGTGTGTCTCTGTTTTCAGTCCTCTGTTTATAAAGGACTCCAGCAAGATGATCAAGACCCACCCTAGGTCACTCCTCACTGAAGTAATCCAATCAAAGTCCCCCAACTGAATCCCATTCAATCAAAGGGTTCCACTGGCTAAGGAATGGATTAGCTTCAAGAACATGATCTTTCCTGGGATCCACAAAAAGCTTCAAACTATCACAATGGGTCATGGCAGAACAGTAAGAAAGGTGGGGAACATTAAGGAATACGTATGGAAAATACACTTGTTTTTTCCAAAAAGTCTGAAGAATGGGTTTGGATTTTCTGATTGAGAATGCATTTTATTGGTATTTGTATTGCCACTTTTCAAGATATTAAAACACTTGGCATTATATTAAAAATAATTTGATCATGTGACTTAAAACTACAAAATTAGAGCCCTAAATTCTTTGTATCATCCATATGCTTATTAGTTACTATTGCAAAATAAGTGAGATTTAAGGTTATTTTTTGAATTGATTTTTTTCCCCCATGTACTATTTGCTTAACAGTTTTTTAAAAGCTTGTTTTGAAGGAAATTTCCATATTACAGATAAATTGTAATTTATGGTAATATAGATTCATGTGAGTACACATGTTGTTCATACTCTTTGAAAAAACATGCATCATAAGGAAGTTTTAAATATTTCTTGAAAAAATATGAGATTTTTTCTAAATAGATAAATCCTGAGATAGAAGAACTTACGTTTGAGGTAGGTTAAATGTCAGGAAAATTTATGTTTGCAAGTTACAGCAGAATAAATCGAGGCTTCCTTGGATTTAAATAGTGTAGGGGGCTGATAATTTAAGACGTTATTTCTATTAAGATGCATGATCCAGAATTATGCCATATTTGCGATTTGGGCATGATTTTCCTATTGCCAGCCTTCAAGCTTAAGAAGAATTCACTACTGAGGTTTTTTATAAGCTCCTTTGGGAGCAATATCTCAATGAAACCCAGGGCCTGAATGTGGAATTTCAATTCCCTCCTAGTTTCAATGATTTAGCTCCACAATATATGTAATGTGTTGGGTTTAGAATGTGGCAATTAATTTTCCCTTATTGAAGAAAAAATAAGCTCCAATAAAGCATCATTTTAAGATTCAGACTTTTGGGTTTTTTTTTTTTTTCTCTATTTCCTAAATTTGCCTTTCCTCCTTTTTCTTCAGTCTGTGTGGAAGATTTATCACAAATATGCTCAAAAGCAAATTTTATACTTTGTTCTATGTTCCGTTTTCTCCAATCCCCATCTATGACTACACTTCCCACATTTTTACATTTTATATTCTTTTAAAAATTTTAATAGTTTCTATCAGCTTTCAAATGTAATCAGGTTTCACCTAGTCTCACAAGGTAGAAAACAAATATAGGTTTCCCCAGGAGAAAACAAATATACACCTTACAAGCCACAGAGGGGAGAGGTAGACATAAATTTATCTACACGAAGAATATGCAATACTCATTTATTCTAAGTCTTTATGGGAACTTCCAATCTTTGCCTTTCCTTTAACAGCACTGTTAATATATAGTCTGTTGCATTATATATCTCTGCAAAAACGATTGCTTATTTTTTGTAATTTGTTCTTCATAATATCACAGTGCCACTGCTTTTGTAATAGTAAACTATCTTTGTATGAAAAATTCAAAAAATATTCACTATCTTTACATTCCTCAAATTTTGAGAGAATCATTTTTTAATATCTATTTCCTGGTTTTACCTGTTCTCTGACATTGACCTTTCAACTCTCCGTTTTTAACCTCTATTATTTATTTTCCCCTATGTTTACCACTCAGGGGCATTCAGTTGTTGTCTTCAAACTCATTTTCAGAAATTCATCACAAAGTTTTGTAATAATTATTGGCTGGGTCTAGGAGAAGTAACTGGCTGTTAAGTTCAACCATTCAGTCATTCACACTCATATGCACCACTCTTTTCACTTTCATGTGTATAATTCCTAAAATAACATCACTGCCCCTGACCCTCTGGACAGTTAAAGAACTAAGCAATGCACAAAAATAAGAATGTAGTCATTATATACATTTTTTGAGAAACAACACTAAATCTTTGGAGAAAATTTACATCTTTTAAAATAATCTGAATGTACACTTTCAAAATTTGGCTGGTACAATAGATATTGAAAGGTCTATAATAATTCTATAATAAGGTTTGAAAAATTCTAATTATACTATTTGGACCAAATATTGTCAGCTACAATTTTTAATAATTCAGTTACTTTTTAAGCACAAGTTTTCAGTGATGACATCGAATTTAGATAACTCTGAAGAGTAGCAGAGAACAATGGCATTGTCAACAACCAAATTATTTCTACTCATATTGATGCAATATACATTCTCATTGAATCATTAGATTTTCCAAGGCTTGCATGATAATTCATTCATTTAAACATTTATTAATGCAACAGATCTATTTGGAGCATCCACTAAATGACTGGAACTAAGTCATGTTGAAGTTACAGTCCCTGTACCTATACTCCCAGGCCTTTCCCAGCCCATTTTCCTTCCACCTGAAGTGGTCTCTCTAGCCTCACCATCATTATTGTCATCTGTCAAAATCCTATTACTTCCCTGGAAAAACTATATGGCCCTTTTCTGCAATTTCCTCCAGTCTCCACAACTAACCAAAGTGTTTCCCCTCACTCTTGAATTTCCATAGCTCATTTTTTGGGTTCTATTTATTATAATCTTAATTATCTATGTTGTATTTTATATTTTAATCATTTTCAAACCTCTTATTTCAACTCATCATGATATCTTTTAAAGTGTGAAAGATCAAAAATTTTATTGAAATGAAATAAAACTTTGTTGAATGAAATGAAAGATGTACCGCCGCCACCACCACTATATTTAGGTGAGCTATTCAAAATTAGCATTTCACACTGATCAATTTAATTTCATAATAACTTGCCCTCCATTGACTTAGGTTATAGAAATCTAGCTTAATTATAGACTTATACAAATATGTATTTCTCTACGAAAGTGAATCTTATGAAATATTTAATTCTCATTTTAGAAAACCTCACTATCGGAATGACACAAATGAATGGTAGAGAAAATTAATTACTAAACTTGTAAAGAGATATAAAAACTAAATTTACATGTTATTTCTCCTCAGAGGACTCAAATTCCCTCATGGATTCAGTTTTCAAAACTATACAAAGACTTCTAAAGCTGTTTCCCCAGTCCTGGCATCTTTCCTGAATTCTAGAATATTACAGTCCCAACTGTCTTCTGCCATGTGGGTGTGAAATATTAAATTCATTATTTCCAAAATTGAATTTATAATCCTTCCCACATCTACTTCCCTTCTCGAAACTTTTGCTTTTTCATTTTTTTTTGTTTTTTAGTTTCTTTGGTGTAAGACCTGGGAGTTATACTTGACTCCTCCTAGTTCCTTTCCCTGAAATCCAAACAATATCGTATTTTACCTATTTTTCCTCACAAACATTCCTTAATCCATCTCTTTTCTGCATTCCTCAAGTCAGTGTTCATATCAATTTCTTAAAAATGCTTTAATTCTCTCAATTTCTTTCTCTGAAACAAAAACAACTCCTACAAAGTAAAACTCTTAGATCTGGGAAGATTCTTGGGGTCTTTCTAGGTTCTCTTTCCATAGGAAGAGGATAAAGACCCAGTGTTATGGACTAAAGTAGACTATTTATTCTAGTAATGTAAGAACCTGTTAAATCGATATAAAGGCAGTGGTCACCAGAAGTTCTGAGGGGATGGAAAGGGAAGAATAGGTGTAAAATGGGGCATTTTGGGGACACTGGAATTGTTCTGCTTGACATTGCAATGACATATACAGGCCATTATACATTTTGTCAAAACCTATACAGTTGTGTGGTGCATGTAAACCATAACGTAAACTATACACCATGGTTAGTAGCAATGCTTCAATACGTGTTCATCACTTGTAACAAATGTACCACACTAATGAAAGATGTTAATGGGGAAAAGTGTGGGAGGGGGAGGGGGAGGGGGTGAGGTATATGGGAATCCTCTATATTTTTGATGCAACATTTATGTAATCTAAAGCTTCTTTAAAAACTAATTTAAAAAAAGAAAAATGAAAATAAATAAGAAAAACAAATTATCAAGTTGGGAATTTTCTCAAGATTACAATGTCTAGTTGATAATAAATTTCAGAAGTTCAGCACTTTTGCACTCAAAATTGTTTTCTTTCTGCTATGCTATGCTATTTGTTTTTAAGTAGTTTTTGTTTTTCCTAATGTCAAGGAATTTATTTGAGTTGATAATAAACACAAATACAATTGAAAACAATATAACAGTTAATCATTATTTTGGCTTAAATGCAGAACTATTGTTTTATATAAAACTCTTGGGGAAGAATGATTAAGTTGGCCAATATTAAAACAAAAGACCAACATTATGCTTACTAAATTAGTCTTATTACTCAAGATAAAGCTTGCTTCTCTGCTAATGACCATTAATATCTGAGTTTAAGAAATACATATCATCTGTATCCAAATTGTGGAACAACATCTAGGATGCTTATGCATTTTCAGTAATACATATCTGGAGTGTAACCAGAGATAAGAGATAAATATATAATTTTGCATTTGTAACTGCTTCTTCTGATAATTAATATGGATTACTTTCCGTTTAAGCCACTTGTAGGCATATAAGGAAAATTTTTCTGTATCTGTAGCATAAATAGTATTGTCTTTTGTCCAAAAATACAAATTCAAAATAAACCTAAAGCATGAGTGTTAGACTGAAAAGAGCCATGGATTAGTCACCAGAAAACCTGGCTTCACTTCCAAGATAACACTAATTAGCCCAAGTGTTCCTGTCTTAGTCACCTGCATCTTACTGTTTCAGATTTCTTATCTATAATACAGAACTAATAAAACTTTTCTATGTATCTCATAGAATTCATGAGAAAATACAAATGAAAATGATTACTGTGAAAATGCTTTATGAATATTAAATAGTTTTATGGCTGTTAGGAATAGAGCTATTGTCTTACAAACTCCTACATTGCCATGTTAGTTTGACAATCAAGTTGAAATATAACAAAATTGAGTTGTAAAGTTGTTTTACTTTACTAATATTAGTTATATTTATTGCTAGTAATACTTTAAGCTATAATTCAGACTGTCCTAGAATATTTGGGTTGATAATCTGCAGAAAATTTCATACTGATCCTAGGCATGCTCTTCTTTCAGTACATGTTTTATAGTTCAATATGATGTAAATTTATTAATAACATCATTCTCTGCTAATATATTCCAGAGTCTGTAATATGCTTGACACTGTTCTAGTGCTTAAAGTGTCTCTAATCATTGTTAATTTTCTTGGAATACCATTTCAAAGTCCAGGAGTTTTTGGGCAGACTCTACTTACCAGGACCAGTGTGGGTCTCTCTGGGGAGGTTTTAGGACAGAGAACAACCCTTGGGTTCTTATCTCAAGACAAAATACTTCGTTATATTAGAAGACCCTGATGGTTATAAAATAGCCCTGTAAACATTTTATACTTTGCCCTTCTAGAGCTCATTTCTGACAGCATTCAGAGGCTAAGACCAACCGGCATGGGTTTCATGACTCTTCCTCGAACTTTGTAGTATATTGGTCAAACTAATTCCTCATCTTAATTTCAAGTATATGTGGAATATTTTCACATTTCTTCACACTTTTACTCTAGCCAAGTTTTATGCATTTAGGTTCAATAATCTTTCATTACAAGTCAGACTTTCAATTTCTTTAATAATCTTTATCCTCATACTTTTCTGGATGTCTTCCAATTTGTCTGTACTTTCATGATATTGAGATAAAATATTCCAGGCCCAGACACTTGTAGGCTAAGATAGTGACATGGTGCTTTTATTTCTTAAAGTCCTGAGCATTCATTCATTTGCTTTTTCAATAACTTTAGAGAGCTCAATAGGAATTGTATTAGATAATGGGTATATAATGGGAAACAGAAATAGATATGGTCTCTGCCCATGATATTTCCAGTGTAGTTGGAGAAATAGATCTTTAAAACAATTTTCCATATACATATAAATATACAGAGTATTGTATGTACATGAAAGAAAATGCAGGATGCTTAAGAAGTGTATTAATGTGGCACCTGACCAGGTCTGGAGGTCATTTCTTCACTCTGTGTTTGCAGGATTAGCTAGGGCTTACCATGTGCCCAGTGCAATTACAGGCTGTCGTTAAATATGAAACGGAAGAATAAGACCGAGTAGTTGCCTTCTGGCAATCAATGGTTGCCTTGTAAGGGCTCTTACCCACCCATTAAGTCAGTCCAAATTAAAAAAAAAATAGTTGATATGGACAATAATATTATTTGCAATTTGATATGAAATGTAAATGAATATCTTAGGACATGCTGCTATTTTTATTAACTAAGTTAACCAGTAATTTAAGCTCTTAAAAACTAACTAAAGTAACAGTTTTACCTCAAATTCTCTAGTGGATCCTCCTAAACCCCTTTTTCAGATAAACAGTTTGCTGCCCCCCCCACCCTAGGTCACACCTAAAAAATATTCTGGAGGGGTCACTGCTTACCCTTGGATTAGGTTTAGTACACTGTAGCATCCATGTGCTACACAGATTCAGATGAGAGAGAAGGTGACTAAAGCTGGAGAAGTTGGATGCCCACTTAAGGATTGAGAATGTAAAGAAGAGGAGAGAAGAGGTGGAGAGTATACGAAGCATTTATAGAGAGCTATTTAAAAAAAGGTGTGAAGGATAAATAATTAGATTAGCTTGTCTAAAGCTTCCTGCTCAGATTGGGGATTAGTGAGAGAAAAGGTCAGAGAGATTGGGTAGGAATGTAAATGAAGGTATTTAGCGCCATTTAAAATTGCCAACAGTTTTGTCATGATTTAATTCGCATCTCTTCATATTCTATTGGTTGATGTTTCTCTTTTAATCTTTTGTGTTATTATAGAACACCATTTGGGTTTTGAAGAAGTGAATTTTCAATTAGTAATCTCAAAACACAACAAGAACCTCATTTCAAAAATTGCTATTTTTGACACACACAAAAGATTAGTCTTTGAGGTGCTTATATTTTTTCCCCAAATTATCTCTCTGGTACCAAGGAAAGTCTGAAAGTTTATTCTTCACAAAAGTTCTGTTTCTTTTGTTTTCTCTTTTAGCTATTGAGGAAATCAGATACACAGCTTATCACTCAAATGACCTGGAGGTACAAGCCATGTCTTTAAATCTTTTAAAAATTAACTGAAATGTACAAATACTCAAACCTTTTGCAGAATTTCGTAAATTTATTAATTTTACATTTTCCTCGTAGTCACTGGGGTACATAAAAAAGTCGGTGCAATTTCCACTTACTGATCTTATTCAGTTTATCTGTTGAACAACATCCTATTATGGATATATTTTATGTTGAAGCAAAAAAGTTTTTGTAATTGCCACTGAATTATAATGGAAGGGATGGAGGAAGAGAGGAAAACAGATATAAGAATCAATGTCATAAATATGATGTGCTGGATTTATCCTAAAAATAAAAAGAAGTTTCTAGTTATGGTGATATAGAAACATACATATGAGTTCCTCTTGGGGACTGAAGAGAATTGTAGTGCATATTCATTTGATTCATTTTTATGCAGCAGAAAATTTCTCATTGTACTGATAGTTCTGCCTAAAATATGCCCTAGTATTCATATGAATTGCCTACAGAATTAAAGAAACTTGGTTTCTCAGTTCTTAAGTATTCTATACCAAATGTTATTCTGCCCACACACCTTCAATACTTGTTACCGATCTGGAAACATATGCTCCTGATAGAAACATTTTTTTTTTTTTTTTTAACTTGAGACATCACCCACCTTGCTCCTCAGATAATACCAAGCTGCCTGTGGTTAAAAACCTCAATGCAGTTAAATTATGAAATGAAATCTCTAAATAATGACTGTTTTAGG
This sequence comes from Tolypeutes matacus, assembly GCA_026826555.1. NCBI lineage: Eukaryota > Metazoa > Chordata > Mammalia > Cingulata > Chlamyphoridae > Tolypeutes > Tolypeutes matacus. The sequence continues at coordinate 11,546,382 of JAKSZT010053783.1, forward strand.
GAAAAACATAAACTAAATGGTAATGACATTCCCATTTCCACATAGAACTCAATATATGGCAATGAATAGTCTTCAACTTCAACGCTCAGTCTATGAATGCTATCTAGGGTTTACCTTGGGTACAGTGCTGTTTCCGGCTTCCTTTAAAGAAGCCAAAGAAGAATTAGATATGGTCATTGCTCTCCATAAAAGTATCATGACTGCTGTTAAAATAAATAAGTAGATATTGATTATTTTAAAAAGGACTTTGAAGAAAAAGATAGTAAGGTAAAATTTATAATTATAAACAGAACGTAATGCCTTTTAAATTGAGATTTTACTTGATCATATTCTTGGCTATCCTTGATCATCATCCTACATTTTAATTGGGTAAACAAGGACTTTAAAGTATATGAAGAGAAAACACTTATATAACCATTGATTTGTTTTATATCATAAAGGTTAAAACGAAAACTGAGGACTAAATACACCACCAGACCTTTTAACTTTTCATGATGTTTAATCTCTTTATCTCTACTTAGTGTCTAATTTTCTTGGTATTCCTAGTGGAAAGCATAGGGACTAGCAGAGGTTTTATGCTCAATAATTGTTTGTGTAGTGAATAAAGCATTAATTCACCAGCTCTATGGAATCCTGCCTATCTCCCACCCTTTCCGCAAGGAAGACTTGAACCCTCTCCTAAGTGTGCCCTATAAATATTACTTACATAATTTTATCATATAAATAATATTTTATAAGGTATTATTGAATTGTTTGTCTTTCCCAGACTTTGTCTTCTTGAGGACTAGGCCTGTGTCTACTTCTCTTCATACTGAATTCAGAAAGCAGCACATACTTATTGATAAATAAGTATTGTACAGTGAATAAATATTCAACTTCAGAAACTCCTCAGCAAATGCTGTCTTTGGATATCTTTAATAATTGTACTGTCCTTAAATAGATAATGACCAATTGCGTCTCTCTTTTGGAAACTCAGAACACCTATTTTGTACTACAGTTATTTATAAATTTGTCTTAAATTCTCTGCTTGTCTTATTTGTGTATAAGTCTTCAATTTTCCTATTAATATTGGGGATCCTTGAGGGCAGGATTTGTATATAATTTATATTTGCATTTTTCACAGTGCTTAAAAAATACATACTATGCAGAAGTTAGTTAATATGTATTTGTTGGAATTATTTTAATTTTATTGTTTGGAGAGAATGTTCGATACTAAATTTACCTTTTGCCTTCCAAGTGCTTTTTGTCTATAGAGCATCGAAACTGACTTTGGTGTATACATTATGAGATATCTTTCCTAGCTAATGCAGAAATAATTCTTAAGTCCTTTTTGAAAGAGCCAGCCCATAGACCCCTTTATTTAGAGATGTGTGCTGTTGTATAGACATCGGGCTGGATGTGATATCACACTGATAATCTGAGAAATGTAAGCAAGCCCTCATAGGCTTGCACAATAGCCTACTATATCAATAAGCAAAGAGACCAAAGGCTAGCTTTTCAGCTGCACCTGCAGCACCATAACCTCTTCAGGGCTTGGTTCTTCCCTTGTACAAACAATTATGTAAACAGTTTTCCCAGCTGGATGACTGATAATAACATATTGGAGTGTGGCCATGCTGCCTGGCTAAGTGTGGCAATTTAAAAAAAATGCCACTCTTAAATCTTTGAATACCTTATCCAAGCACTTAATATGGCGGAAAGAATGCAAACACCAATATTTGTTTTGGATTCAAAGCCAAGTTCTACGGTTTCTTGCCTACAAGAAAATAAGAATGGTTTTTAATTCAATAGATTTCAGTTTTCCTCTTGTTCAATTTAGATAACACCACCTATCGCTTTGGTTGTTTTGAGTATCTGATGGGACCAATGTCTATAAAGGGCCTATTACCTAATACATGCTACTTATACTTCATTATCATGATGCTGCCTTGCTTCTCAATACTCAGCAAGGTAAATTATATCTAGAAATCAGGATCATGGAACATATATCAAAATTCGTATAAAACAGCCATTTTGAAGTTGTATGTTTGGACATTGATTTTGTATCTTTCATCACAGTGTCAAACAGGAACAATAACCCAAAGCTTAAGAAGGAGCAAAGAAGATGAGGGTTTTTGAGATATACAGAGTAACAAAACAAAGGAACCATCTTATCAGAGCAACAACCTTAAGTCAAGCCTCTTTTAGTCCTTATTGGGAAAGAGTTCAAAAATGGAACTCAGCCTATTTGAATTAAAATAGGGTGAAAGATGCTAAAGCACATTTTTGTTGAGGATGGCATGATCACTGACAGTATTTTTGCTTTCTTTAAAGACAAAACATGCTGAAAAATGCAAGTTCAGATAAAATTTTAGAATTCACTCAATTGGGCAATCAAATAATAATGTAGAGAAGTCAAGTAGTTTTGAATAGGATTGAACTTTTTAAGAACCCTAAATATCATTATCTGGAGCTATTTTATAATTATCTCTAATCATCCTTTAAAATTTAAGGATTTGTCTTTTTTATGGAAAATCTACATGTCATCATAAAGATAGAATACTGCAGCATAGATGTACTTATTCCTCTGGAAATTTGGCTTTGTTCTTTATCCTTTGATTAATGCTGTGAACTTACAGAAATATACTTCATGCATGACAATTAGGGGTAAACATGTTTGGATTCAGCAGAATGTAAGTTGTGGCCTTCCATTTGAAGTAAACTTGAAAGACACAATGACAGTACCCTTGAATGACATCTTTCTTCCTGTTGTCTAACACAAGAAAATTAGAACAGTTTAAAAATATTCATCATAATTCTACCACTCAAGGAGAAATATATAAAAGGCCTGTACCTAATTAATTTCTAAGAGAACAGAATGAATTTCCAATCTAAAAGAACAAATTATCATATATAGCTTAAATAAACTCTTCTAATGATATAATGAACTCTCATTAACACTGATGTGATTAATTTGGAATTTGAACTTTGGGAAATTGGTCCTATTTCCCAATATAAGGAATGTCAGTATCTATTCTAGGAATAAGAGCCAAAGCAATACTTTCAGCCATTTTAAAAATTAAGTGGTCTTTATCAAATTACTACTGGCACTTTCTTTTGGTAAGGTATATACTGTTCACTAGCAGATGTCTTCAAATGCTGGAAATAGCTTAGAAAAAATACGTTAGGAGTTTGGGATAGGGAGGAGATAAACTCAACTGGACTGGAGAAGAAAGGAGGTCCTGTGAAGGAACTGGCATTTCAGTTGACTCTTGAAGTAATATCAGGATATGTAGAAGTTTTGAGTTTTAGGGAAAGGAAGTCCTGGATATTGTTAGGAATGACAAAGGCAAGTAGTCTGGAAAACAAAGTCTTTTAAAATTTAGCCAGGTTCTGTTATGTAAAAAAATAAGCTTCAAGATATAGAATTGGGACACAATTCAGAGGATTTTTTGAAAGGTTGCATTTCATTTTTCAAGCAATAGGAACAAATGGTGCATATAAGTAAGATGTAATTTACTAGGGCAGGTGGAAACAGGAGAAATAGTAAGCAGAATAATGATATAATAATAACTTCATCCAGGATGATAGCAAAGGGGCAAAATGAAAGCTGAATATGAAAAATATTGTATTAGAGGTAATATAGGGCTAGGCACATGATCAAATGCCAGAGCTGGGTGGAGAGAAGAGTCAGGGATAATTGTGCACTTTTATGCTTAAGAGCTGGCTGAATGAGAGAAAAACCACTATGCTCAATAAACTGAAATAAAAATATCAGGAGAATTATTGTGGGGCCATAAGGTTAATTCGTTTGGATTTCAACCTGTTCAGATAGCTGTTACAGTGGGAAATTGGGGGTCCATTAACTATGCAGGATGTAGTTAGAAATACATAACTTGGTCTCAGAGGTTGAGGACAGTGATAGATTTGAGAAGAGTTTATAGTAACGTGTTAGATAAACCTGTGGGGATTGACGAGACCAAAGGAGAGAGTGAACAAAGTGAAGAAAATTTAGGTGGGGCAGAATCGTGTAGAATGCCTACATTAATGGGAGAGAAAAGAGAGGCCAGGTAAGGGTTGATGGTAATAATTTTCTACTAATATAGAAATTTGAGTGGGGAACTATGATAATAAAGAATCATAGAAACCACAGATTTGAGGGAATTTCAAGTAGGAGTGTTGACCAGGCAAAGTTGTAAAATGCTACAAACAAATGTATGTGGACCAACATAAGGTTTTTAACGTTGAAAGTTTGAAGGTTAACATAAAATGACAAAGAGCAGCTGCAGAGGAAGGGAGATGTAGACAACACATGTTTACTTTTGCCTGGATTGCTATAGATCTTAATACCTTCATACATTTAAAATTTCTATTCTCTTAGCTCATTTTAATAAACTACTAACAAGATATAAATGTCTGACATCAGATTATTAAAACTAGAGCAGGTATCATAAAGGACTGGGGCCGAGGAACCTTAAGGATAGTAGAAAATTCTTGTTAGGGAATTCTCTTTATTTCCTTAGAGGAATGCAGGTGGGTAGAGAGAAAGAAGCATGACTGAATTTTGAATTCTTCATAGGTCAATATCATGGACTAATCCTTACAGGGCTACTATCTCCTGTAAAACCCCTATAGGGAGAAAATAGATTATTTATACAAAAAATACATAGTCTATATAAATTAATTATTTTATTAGTAATTGCTACCATCATAATTATCATTATTAGTGATAATATAATACTAATTATGATTGGAAATACTCTTTTATTTATTCTATTTCTTTCATTTTCAGTATAAGGTGAAAATGATTACCGAGATTAATACTTTGCTGTAATTATCAAAACTCAGTTTTCTGTAAGTGTATTTTCTACATTGCTGGTATTTCAGAAATGGGGACTTTTTTTTTAATCTCTGTACTTTGTGTATACTATTGTATGCCATCCTTCTTCAGAGCAACTCTGAGGGTAGAAAACGGAAGTTCCATAACTGCAGAATACCTTGTTCAAATCATACAACTAGTGGAAGTAGGATATGAACTTTAGTCTGCCTTCAGAGTCCATTCAAAGTGTTTTACAGTGACTGACTTTCTAAAAAAGGATGAATGGAAAGTGGATTAATTTTGTAATTTGCCAAATCAGGTGTCATATGTCCAAGTTTTTGTGATTGCAGGTTGACTAATCTAAGAAAATATTCCTAACTTCCTATTTTATTCATTTTAATGTATACTACTTTATTTTTAAAAAAAACCCAATAAATAAAAAATCCAGATTTACATAAAAGATAAATTAAATACTCATACACCATTGTTCATGGCAGCCTTATTCACAATAGCCAAAAAGTAAATGGATAAACAAAATGTGGGATGTATTACAATGGAATATTATTCAACCATAAAAATGAATGAAGTTCTGATTCATGCTACCACATGGATGACCTTGAAGACATCATACTGAGTGAAATAAGACAGACACCAAAGGACTCATATTGTATGATCTCATATATATAAAATATCTAGAATAAGCAAATTCAGAGACAGAAAGTAGTTTAGAGATTACCAGCAGCTGGGGGTAGGGGGAATTGGGAGTTATTGCTTAATAGGTAAGGAATTTCTGTTTTGGGTGGTGAAAAAGTTTTGGTACTGGGATGATGGTGATTGCAGCACAATGTTGTAAATGTAATTAATGCCATTGAAATGTTCACTTAAAAATGGTTTAAAAGACAAATTTTATGTTTTATATATATGGTGCCACATTAAAAATAAGATAAATAAAAATAAGAAGTTATTATTTACTTTATTGATGGCTCTTTTATTCTAAAAAGTTTCTTTTAAATATCTCTACTAAAGCCAATGTTTCCATTAAAATTCAATTAATATGTTTTTAGCATTTGTTATCCTAGATGTTTTCCACATTACTGCAGAAGATAGCGAATAAGAAATAGTTTTTAACTTCAAACAATACACAATCCAGTAATGATGGAAGGAAAATATGACAAATAATTAATTAGTAACAAAAATGCAATAGATAGAATATAGAAAACATACATTGTTCTGAGGGTTATAAAAAGGAAGAAACTCATTGCCAAAATGGGGCTTGAAGGATATAATGTTAAGAGATTGAAGGATAGGTAGTATGGAATTAGTGGTATTGCCTGTATAGGTACTGCACAATACAGTTAGAGGGAACAGTCCACATCACACTTTACTTACTACTCACACCAACTGCAAATTTGGAAGGTTCCCAAAACCACCTTCAGATTTGATAATTTGCTTTAAGAACTCACAGAACTCACTGAGAGCTGTTATAATCACAATTATGGTTTATTATATGGAAAGTAAACAGATAAATATCAGCCAAGAAGAAGCGCATAGTGCACAGTCCAGAAAAGTACCAAATGCAAAGATTCCACTGTCCTCTCCCTGTGGAGTCTAAAGAGTGTTATGTTCCCAGCATCGATGGGTTGACAACACGCCTGGACTGTTGTCATCCAGGGAAACTCACCTGAACCTCCATGTCCAGAGCTTTTACTGGGACTCTATCACATAGGCATGATTGATTGCCCCTGTAGCTGATCTCATTCTCCAGCCTTCTGGAGGTTGACTGATACTGAGTTGAGGGACAATATGATATAAGCCCCTACCTTATATCATATTGTTGCCGTGGCTCAAAACCTCCATCCTAAATCATATTATTACTCTCTGGCTGGCCCAAGTTCCCAGTTGAGCAAACACTCTACGAACATATGGCATTTCAAGGTCTTTGAGATTATCTCCCAGAAACCAAGGGCAAAGGACAGACCTTGCTTTAGGTAAGGTTACATTCTTTACTACACAAGTACCTAGGTGTGCATGATGATAAAGCAGGAATAAGTAACCTCCTTCTGAGTTATGAGAGGCTTTTGCAAGGGAGTGGTAAAAGAAGAGGCAGGGAAGGGAAGATGAGGCCATATCATGGAACATCTTCTCTATCAGACTAAGTTGTTATTACTTAATTGAAAGAGTCATTAATGGTTTTGACTTGGGAAGTTATATGTTAGATAGATTGCTCTGGGAATATTGAATAAGATTGATCAGAAAGAATAAGTGTTACTCTTTTGGTATCTAAGCATTAGTTAGCTCTGCCAGAACCATAGAGATAACAATGGGAACACAAACGGGGGCTGGATAAGAAAGACAATTACGTAGTAAAATATACAAGACAGGGAAATGGAGACATAAGGAAAAGGGAGCGCCTGGGTGGTTATGGAGATAAAATTTTATAGTGGATAGACAGGAACAGAAACTTGTGGGGAAATTGGGATAGAGATTCTCAAGAGTTCAGTTTTCAGGAATCAATCACTCTTTCCTTAAAAAACAGAAGGAACATCATACTCTAGAGTGGGTGATTACTATCTTTTCTTTGGCTAGCTAAAGAATAAATCCATGTTAACCAAAAAAAGTCTTATGTTATACGAAGTCTATAACAAGAGCTGTGTTTATGTCTGTAAAATAGAGTCAAGAGTACTTTAAAAGGAAATTGTAAGGTTTAATGGAGCTTCAAATAAATATTGAGATATCTAATGGCTTTAGACAGTAGTAAGTACTGCTAATAAAAAAGGTATGGTGTGATAAACATTATTGCTATAATAAAGAATGGATGGTGCTTTTTTTTATCTCCATTGACTAAGAGGGATAGAATAAAAATTTTCCTTCAAAGAATAGCTTTTATCTTAATGACATAAATACAAAGATGTCTGTGGAAGTGAAGGTGGTTTAATGGACTCTTGGATGACCCCCATAAAATTGAATTTTTTAGTAAGAAAGAGTAAATGTATACTGAGTAGGCTTCTAGCATTGTATGTCAGTTTATTATATGTCAGGCCCTGTGCTAAGTGATTTGCATATATTATTTAATTTAATCTGCAAAACCCTATATATTTGATACTATAATCCTAATTATAAAGATGATAAAATTTAGCATTAGATAATTTAAGTAACTTGTCTTGAAATTAAACAACTGGTAAGAATTTCTGAATGAGGACAGCTGTGGTGGGAATATCTGCCAGATGGATGAGTACAACATTTATTTAGGTGTTAAACCAAACAGGCTTGGTGATTGATTGGATATTTCTAGGATAGCTCCAAAGTTTCTGAATTGCAAATCACAAATAGGGTTGTCCCATTCCTTAGTCAGGGAATATATGAAAAATATACGTGGGAGAGGTTGATTAAGGGTTTGAGTTTAGGTGTGTTGTATGATGTGAATTTGAGATATATAGGGAGATAGATTAAATAGGCTGCTGAATATGAGAATCTAGAGTCTTAGAAGACAGGAATGGACTAGAGGTAAATAATTTGGAATCATCAGTTATACAATAATTTTTTTTCTTTTTTAAATTTATTTGTACACATTGATCTTTGAAGACATGGACAAGTGTAAAATATTGCCCAAAGAGCAAGTATAGAGTAGGAGATAAAAGGGCTATGTGTGACGGGCTTTCTGGGGAATAGCGACCTTCAAGAAGAGAACAGAGAGATGAGCCCGCAGAGGGAACTGATAAGAGTGTCCAGAAGAGTGAAAATCCTCTGGGTACCTATGATTTCGTTTTAGAGTTCAGTGATGTCACTTCTGGGTGAAATAGCTATTACAATATGGTATCTCCTCTGCATGTCTGCTGTGTCCTTAGTGTATTAAATGGTGCATTTTTAATTTCCTTTGAGAGTGGAGAAAAAGAAAAATTTCTTTTAAATTATTAATGTGTGATGTATAGTTTACATGGATATTTATATTTTGTCCTTAAATGTACAGCTCATTTTTGACAGAAAGATGCCAAATGCTTATCTTTTAGATAGTTCTGCGAGATAGAGAGGAGAGGAGGAAGGGTCTCTTAGAGTTCTTTCTTGTGCTTTTACTTTTATACCATAAGTCATTCATAATTAGGGATGATAGTAACTTTGAAAGTTTTACTCACATGTGTACCTTACCAAAACATAGCCCAAACAGTCTAAGTAGGAGAATTAATTCAAAACAAAAATATCTTAGTTAACAGAAATCTCTATCAGAGTAGTTTACCTTATTTATGGAATAAAACTTCCAGAAGAAATTGTCTACATTGAAACAACTCAAGTTTCTGGAGACAGTTGGCTTGTTTTTCATTTTTATAAGTCTAGGCTGTACAGTGTCAATAAATTTTCAAAGTGCCCCTATGAAGTTAACATTATAGCTATCTCTGATGAATTTAGTAAAGATATATAAATCTGAAATCAAGTTATTGTTTTTCTCTCAATTTTAATGTAAGATTGGAAAAGAGTGTTTCAAAAGGTACTTAGTAACTTTAGGCATATTCTAAATTAAATCTGAAATTTTAAAGAAAGATGATTTAGAATTAGAGTGGCAACATATTTGTAGTAGGTGTTTAATGAAGCAGTAATGAAAGTACAAAAGGTAAATCTAACTTCAAATCTAGACTAGAGTCTGATCAAATTCTTTTAACCTCAGACCAAAACTAGTTTTCAAACTGAAGAAGAATAAAGCAAACATATTTTGAGTACTGTGAAGCTACTGTCTATTCTAGAAAACATGGTTGACCTAATGTGTATGTATAGAGATACATTTTCAGAACAAAATTTAGTAGAATACCATATTTATTACTGTTCATTCTAATCTGTAATTGGTAATTTGACACATAAGTTATTTGAAAGCAATACCTAAGGCTCTTCATAAAGGCAGGTTTTGTTTTGTTTTTTAGGTAGATCCTTTTGGTCTTGTACTTCTCCCTTGTTTCCATCTATAGTTTCTGTGTTAATTATAAGACAGGCTGCTTTTAGTGTCTTTACAAGATAAATGGAGGCATGAGTATTATTGAGTTTTATTTGTACAATACTCTACATCAAATATTTTTCAATAGTCTATAAACATATTGCATTTGTTTAGGAATATATTAGTTTTACTTAGAGTTAAATTTATAGCCATTGTAGGAATTAAAATCTTTACAAACCATTTCTTTGTTATTTTACATGTATATTTAACCTTAGGTCAGTAATTATTGTTTGATATCTGGGAAAATATTGGGCTGATTATTGTCTAAGTCTTAAAATCTGATTTTTTTTTTTGTTTTGTTTTAGGTTTTATTGGGATTTAATAATGCTTATAATGATGGTTGGAAATCTGGTCATCATACCAGTCGGAATCACATTCTTTACAGAGCAAACAACAACACCTTGGATTATTTTCAATGTAGCATCAGATACAGTTTTCCTATTGGACCTGATCATGAATTTTAGAACTGGAACTGTCAATGAAGACAGTTCTGAAATCATTCTGGACCCTAAAGTGATCAAGATGAATTATTTAAAAAGCTGGTTTGTGGTTGATTTCATCTCATCAATCCCAGTGGATTATATCTTTCTCATTGTAGAAAAAGGAATGGATTCAGAAGTTTACAAGACAGCCAGGGCACTTCGCATTGTGAGGTTTACAAAAATCCTGAGTCTTCTGCGTTTATTACGACTTTCAAGGTTAATTAGATACATACATCAGTGGGAAGAGGTAAGACACATCTTTTACTTTTTGTAAAGCCAGTATGTCATGAGATTTTAAAATATAACTGTTTCAGAATGAACCATGCTATGTGCAATATGTTTTATGAAATTCAAGTAGACAGTTATCTTTCACTACTCTTTTTTTTAGTATACAAGGGATATAGTTGTATCTTCAAAAGGTCACCAAATATGTATTTAAGTCAGCTGAAAAAATTAGTCATTATATAACAATTTTTAATGCCAATTTAGTCTTTTGCTTTTTAACAAATGTATTTTAATCAACAAATGCTTTATCCTAATCAATGTACCCCCTCAACTTTGGTGGATATTTTGCTCTAATATGAATATATCAAGCATCATCTGTGATAAAGGTGTTTCGTGTCTGCTAATCCAGTTTGTATCACTAACCCTATGAGATAGTGTGTTATATATTTCCTCCACTCTTGAAATTTCAGAGAATTTAAGTTTGGATAACACAGATTGTTTCTTTTAGTGTTCAAATTTATATGTAAAATCTTTGATTTTAGCATAATATTTTGTTCATTGTTAAGCCTTATCTACAGTTACTTATTGTAGTTTCTCCCTATTATTTCACTTCATAATACCGAAAAACAGCATACTCAGGAAGGAAATGTCTATTGCATAGAAAATACAAATACCACAGTGAATACAGACAGTTATCTGGCTCACCAGGGCCATACTTTGCTGAATAAGTTAATTGTTATCCATATACAGTGGATGCCACCTGAAAGAGCTCAGCCAACTAGAGTTTCCAGAGATCTGAGTTACATATATCATCACCAAACGAAGGAGTTTGCCCTTAATTCCACAGTCTGCATATTAATTTTTGTGACTCTTTTTTCCTTCTTTCTTTTAATATTAATTATAACCCAAATTTCATCGCATAAAAGTGAGGGACAAGAAGTCCTCGTACCTATAAAATTCACCCATCTTTTTAGCATTTTTAGGGTGAATTATGTTTGTGTATTTAGGTTTAAATAAGTCACAGACTGGAATTTCTTTTGAACATTAGCTCTTTGCTTTCTATGAGGCTGTTACAGTGTTGTGTGTGTGCTTGTCAATGACATTTTGGTTCACAGGATTTCAGGAAATGACATGCAATAATAAAACACTGCATAAATACACTGCCTAAAAGGCATAAAAATGGATCATTCTTAAAATATGGATATGGAATATATTTAAAATTAAATGCAACACACTTGAAAAATTGCCATCATCTCGTAATTTGTCTCTATTTAGCACTTTCCATCTAAAATGTTCGGGTGTCAAAACTCATTAAATCAATTTGAGATTAAAATAAAACCAAGAAAGTATGATAATGCTAATTTTAATTGAGACTTTGCTTATACATTAAGTAATGCATCTTTCCATAGATTATCTCCTTGATTATTCACAACAGCTTAATGATGTAGATACGGTTATCATCAATTTACGGAGTACTGTTGTGGCAATGGATGTAGGCCATTTTAAATCAGCACACA